>JAPVLO010000268.1:2400000-3111584 GCA_027257055.1 Cephalopachus bancanus
TTGCAAGGCTGAGCAAAAGGATCACCGGAGCCCAGCAGGTAGAGGTTGCGGTGGCTGGGAGTGGCCAATGAACTCCAGTCTGGGTGACAGAGTGAGACTCCAACTCAAAAAAAGAAAAAGAAAAAGAAAAAGAAATTGCTATAGCCATCCCAACCTTTAGCAACCATTACTTTGGTCAGTCTGCAGCCATCAACATCAAAGTAAGATTCCATCACAAAAAGACTACCACTTGCTGAATGCCAGATAGTATCAGCATTTTTAAACAGTAAGGTGTCTTATAGTTGTATTACACAGTAATATACTACAGTATAGTATAAATAAAGCTTTCATATGCACCGTGAAATCAAAAAAATGTATGTGACTAAATTTATGGCTATATATACTTTATGTGGTGATCTGGAACCTGGAACTAAACCTGCAATATCTCTGGGGTATGCCTGTACTTAAAATACTGCATTCTAGTCTATTGCTAATTATATTAATAATACCGTCAAAATAAACATGGAATGTACAAATAATGGTAACCTCATTTAAACCGAATTTATTTTGTGTTCTGTCTCTACGCTTGATTAAAAATCAAATTTTATTTATGCTAGAATATACTATGTGATAAAGTATCTGGCTCTATTTTGGAGTTCATTGTATTAAAGTTTTTATTTACATTATATACATTAATTAGACTTACTGTTTATTGTTTTATGAAAAAATGTGTTCTATTTTTTCCTTAAATGTAATTTCCATTATAGTAATTTAAGCAAAAGTTGATGTAACAAAATATATATGAGATTTACATAAATAAATAGAAGTATGAACCAATAAACTTCATGGCTTTCCCAATGCATGATTTATACCTCAATTCGTTATGGAGCAATGTATTTATTTCAACTAGAAATCAGTTTAGAAATGTTAATATTTGCCTAAAGAAAACATTGTGAGTTATTTTGGAAATTTTACACTATTAATTAGAAGCTAAGACTGTGTGTAAAAAAAACTTCTTAAATGTGTGTGCATTATGAAAATATATAATTTCATATAAATAAATGAATCCATCAAAAAAAAACTCACTAAAAAGAGAATACTGTCAGGATATTTTTTGTTCACAAACATATCCTTTTCTAATATGTATGGAATTCTAGACATACAAGAGAAGTGTGTAAGAACATCACAACCTGTCTCCTTATTAAATTTATTATGTAGAGATAGAAAACCAAATCTATGTGGAGATAAATTCTACTGTCAATTGAGAACAAAATATAGACTAAAAAAGAGTAAGGAAGTTTTTGTTGTTGTCATTGTTTTCTTGTTTTGTTTTGTAAGGCTTAATTTTTCAAAGATAGTAATCATAAAAAAATTATAAAACCAACTACATAAAAGAAATAAATTGAGGTCTACAGAAGCATCTCAAAATAGCTGAGAAAAATAAAATGTAAAGTTTATTTCAACTTAATATTGCATTGACTATCTCTTTTTGATATATATTTATGTACTGATAGTCACAAATATTTTCTTAAAATATAAAAGTAGACAAATACTTATTAAACGGTTGTGTTTTAAATGGTTGTGTTTTTTAGAGGAATTTTCTGACCTTTTAATTACCTACCTGATGATCCCCAAAAACAGGCCAGTAAAGACAGTGGAATTAAATATACAATAATACCTTTGAGTTCCATAAAATGATACAACAAAGTACATGGAATAGCAATTAATAATATTTAAATAATCTTTACTGAGTGCTCATTACACACCATGTTTTATACCAGACACTGAGGAAACAGTTGAAAAAGATCCAAATTTTTATTTTGCTTGATACGTCTAGCCCTTACCTTCTGTTAGTACACATTTTTCACTTTCTCTTAATAAAAGTAAAAAGTACCTCTCTTCCCAACATTTATTACTGTTGTAGTTGTTTAAATATATTCTATTAATGTTAACTGGAAACTGTAATACTTGATTTTTAAATATAGCATCATATCATGACTACATATCATCTACATGACTTTCTCTTGTGTTAAACATGGCCACCTGTTAAAGTACTGTTAGTCACATAGCTCTACTGTAATTATTTTTTTACTTATTTTCCATACTGTACTTTTTGGAGAGAGAGCACTGTGTGTAGGCCATATTTAGGTAGTGGAGAGTTACGCTCCAATTTCTTGAGTGGAAAGTATCTACAAACTTTTACTTTTTTTCATAGAAAATATATCTATTTTCCTCATTTATTTATTCATTTAATTATTGACATTAGTATGGAATTATGAATATTTACGGGGTGTGCCGAAAATGTGTACATATTTTAAGATATGTTATCTATGCATTACTTTTCAAAATTTAGTTGAATTATGCAAGCAACGTGCAGTACGGCACTAGCTGAACTGTGCTTCTGCCATTTTCTTTGACTCTCCTACATGTCACATTGTGATGCTAGCATTCATTTGATTAATACCAACTTGTGAGCAAACGTCATACTTAAAATGTGTATGCTTTTTTTGGGGGGGAGGGCACCCTCTGTATTTCATCTGATACCTTTGTCCCTTTGATGTGGCAAAAAAAAAAATTTTTTTTGTTTGTTTAGAACTTCCTTTCGTTTGTTTATTTGAGCATTACCTTTCTGGCACTACAAGAATTTCAGACTTATTTCATCTATTTTTTTGTCCCAGTGCTAGAATCAGCTATTTTTTTTTAAGTCCGGATCTTTTTATGGAACAACTTGATTAGAATAAAAATTGTAGCACTTGTTATCATTGCTACTGTACTGCCATTGCTTCTATAAATTTTCAATTGGCAGAACAAGGATATATATGCGTATACCTACATACATGTATATAAATACACCTAAGATATTTCTATATTTGTCCATCTGTATCTATCTCTATTAAGCTAAACATACGTTCTAACTGCAGTCTCCAACTCCAGTACAGTAATGGATCATGCAGAATTTTCCCTTTGGATATCTCTAGTCTCCCATTCCAACAGTGTTCTCCTACTATCTGACATCAAGTTACTTAATTATGAAGTTTCAGTATGCGTGTGTGGTAGTTTCATAATTGTTAACCTACATATTTGTGGTAAAAAAAAACTTTATCAACTAAGGTTATTATATAGCTTTTAAAATGCAGTTAAAAATTAGCACATTACAATATAAACAATCCAAACACTGGCAGTTTATTGATAAAATATATAAAACTCATTTGGAAATTTTTCTTATAACCTCTGCTCATTTTCAATGTCACTTAACAAGGGATATTTTTCTCAAGCCTCTTCATATATTTGTAGCATGTTCGTTTGCCAAATTTTGAATTTCATTGTAGGATTCATTGATTCCCCAGATTATTTTTTATTTGCACATATAATACTCTTTTTGTAGTAAAGTTGATAACTTTTGACAAATGCATAGTGTCATACATCTCCCATTACAGGATCAAACAGAATAATTTTGGGACCCTAAAAATTTCCCTGTGCTTTACCTATTCAATATGTTTCTTTCCCCAAATCTTTGACAATTAATGATTTATTTAGTGTGTCTATATGTTTGCCTTTTCTGCATTGTCATAGATATGAAATCATTAAGTATGCAGCATTTCAGACTAGCCCCTGCCATTTAATAGCACATAGTTACATTTATCCATGTTTTTGCATGACATGATTCATCGTTCTTTTTTCACTAAATAGTATTCCATTGTATAATAGAACGACAGTTTATCCATTCACCTACTAAAGAACATTCTTATTGCTTTCCATTTTTAGTGATTATAAATAAAGTTGCTATAAAATTTATTTCTAGGTTTTTGTGAATGTGCATTTTAAAATATGTTGGGTTAATAACTGAGACTGTGATTGTTGATTACATAGTGAGAATGTTTAATTGTGCAAGAAATTGTTAACTAGTTTTCCAAAGTTTCATTTTGCATTTTTATCAGCAAAAAATGAGAGTTCCTTTTACTCCAGATGCTTGTCAATTGGTTTTGCCAGTATTTGGATTATTGTCACTGTAAAGACCTAGATTGTAAAGATTTATGTTAATTTAGCTAAGAATTAAGCTGTGTTGAATGTTGGTTGTGCCTCTGGGTATCAGAGACTTTACATTCTTCCAGTACATTTGTTTTTGTGTCCTTGTTGACTTTGGATTTCTAGCTTTTTTCTTAATATTTCATATTTCATTGTTATAGGTACAGAATAGTTGTGCATACTTATAGAGTGCATGGAATGCTTTGATTCAGACATACTAAGCATAACGATTTATAGCTTAAAGAGAATCTGTGTCTTATAACTCTTTCCAAACAATTTACTCTCAATACACTTGAAATCTCTGTGGCGAAAAAGTGAGGGAGAAGAAAGAAAATACTATTAACTTCTGCTTAAGCCGGGCTTGATGGCTCAGCCTGTAATCACGCGCTTTGGGAGGTTGAGGTGAGTGGATTGCCTGAGCCCATGTGTCGGAGACCCGCCTGGGCAACTTGGCGAGACCTCATCTCTACAATAAATAAAAAAATCAGCCAGGCATGGTGGCGCGCGCCTGTAGTTCCAGCTACTTGGAAGGCTGAGGCGGAAGGATCGCCGGAGCACAGCAGGTCGGGTGGCCGGGAGCGTGCCACTGCACTCCAGTCTCGGTGACAGAGTGAGACTCCAACTTAAAAAAACAAAAACAAAAAAAACTTCTGCTTAAAAATCTCAGGGTTTTACTGAGCCTGTGACTCACAGCCAAAATTTTCACAACTGTCTCTGCAGTGGCATACTTTCTTTTCAACATGTCTTATACTCTGACGGCTAATTTTTTTTTCTACAGGTGAGACACAGGCATTTGAGGAGAATGGAGCAAGGATAATGTTTCTGTCTTCAAGTGGAAAAAATTTCCGAATTGCACTCTAGCAAATTCCTTCTCTCCAGATAGTAAACCTTCATAATCGAGATGATGCTGAGCTTTATCCACATTTATCACTTTCTGCCTTTTGCTGCCAGAGTCCATGGCAATCTTCCTCAGAACTTCAGCTTGTGAGCCCAGCACAAGTTTGTGGGTCCTTTTAAGAGTGTGGATGAATGAAGTTCTCACATCCATTGTTCCTCCAAATCTAGCCTTTTGCAATTTGTCCAGTTTATAGCAGCAGAAGTTTGTGCTTCAGGTGAACTGACCTTGACTGTGACTCAGTTGATGCATCTGTATCTCCAAATTGCAGAGAGGCTGTTTTCCCTGAAACCTCAATGTTCTAAGGGGCCTAAACAAAGTTGTTCCTATTCAGTTTCTACAGCACTTCTTGGTGTTGTAAATATAGAATTGACAACTGCCAGACTATATATGTCATTACTAAAACTGGAAGTTCTTCAGATACCTTTCTCATATTTCAAATTAATCTTGCCTTAACAAACTATGTCTTCTACTAAAAGTTTTCTTTTTTCCTGCATTTTCCAACTTGAGTCATTATGTACCCAAATTTTTCCGGGTTATTTGACTATTTCTGGTTTTTACTTCACCTTGCAGAAATTTTAACATATATTATATAAAAAATGTATTTCATTAAAATTTATTAAGTAGCAGATAGTTTTGAAGATTTCTCTTTTTTAGTTATTTGCCATTATTTTTTTCTTTATTAAAGGGTTTGTTCTATTTTTTATTATGTAGGCACTCCATCTATGTAAAAACTCATAAATTAATACATTCTATTAACTGTTTTTTTATTTTAGCTATATTATAATTATGTAAAAATAACAATATATGCATATATATTACTTATATATGTGCATATGTACGTAATTACCAATGGTCAATAGTTATTTCCTTCACACTATTAACTTATCTTAACTAATATTTTTATTAAATAAGTATCAAAATCTGTTCTCCAAACAGAAATAATTACATTTACTACTGTGGTTTTGATTTTGAATATTTAAGTTTTTCTTTACTGTAGTCAGCTCATGACAAAAATAGCACTAAGATTAAATTCCATTTTTACCACCATCAATCTTTAAGTCAGTATTTGCATAACCATTTAGAGTAATGGTCAAAGGAGCATTGACTGCCAAGAAAATATGCAGTCCAAATTTGTATGTGCCCATGTTTTAGCAGTTTTAGTTTTCCAACTAATATTTCTCATAGTTGCACAGTCACTTCTCATTTCCTTTTTTATATTGCACTTTCAAATGTATCTACTTTTCACCATGTATATGTCATGTTTCTAAATTCGTATTGAATTTTATTTTGTAAAATTTATCATTAAGCTATATAGAAAATTTAAAAATCCATCATTCCAAATTGCAGTATACCATTTTCATGTAATAAAATCATATGAAATACAAAATATTTTGCATCAATATAAGTAGACAGTCATTTTTGCTAAAATTTGTAAGTTAAGTTACATTGAAAGATATTAGCTTTATTTTCTTATCTTTAAAAATAAATGGAAACTACAGTAATCTCTCATCTGAGAATTTATAAGACTCAATACCTTTAAGAAATATTAACAAATTTGCATTTGCACCATGCACAAGTTTGACAGGTCTATCTGCCAAATATATGTACGACAAAATCTTTTAGAGTTTTTGTTTAAGGACCTCTGTATGCTGGTGTATTTAATGTCATTGTGTTCGTCTCAAAATCTTTATTGCATAAATATATTATCCCTGGAAAGTGCTTACATGAAAAGAATAACATTAAAGTTAATGTAACTGTGATAATATACATTAACTTAAAAAGAAGATTTATTGTTATTATGTTTAACAACATCAAGAGAATTATGTTCTTATATATTAATAATGTCATTTATGTAGGAGAGTTTGTCAAATTATTATTAAAATACATTATATGCTTTATTTTAATAACTCTACTCATTAATTTTCAAAGTGGTACAGTAGCAATTCACACATTTCTAGGGTCAAATGTGTGTTCCTATATTTCAACACTTTACCAGAGTGTTTTTAAAAATTTCTTTTAGATTGTATGTTAGCATATTTTTAAATGTTGAATATGCACTTCTGTAAATTTTAATGATATTGAAGATAAGTTACTTAGTTCATTGGCTCATTCCATTCCAACAATTGTGAATTACCTGTGTATCATTTACGATTTTTTAATTTGCTTTATTTTCATCAATTAGTTGAAGTTCTTTGAAAAGGAAGTCTATTTTTAATTATATGATTTTCAAATATTTATGCCCATCCTGACATTCTTAATTTTTAAAATTAAGAAAAATATTTTAGTATTTTTATTATATTTAAAATTCCCAGCCTGTGTGTTTTACCTTGATTTAATCAAATACCTTTAAAATATTTTTCTTCTTAGCTGCATTAAATAGTTCATGCCACTTTAATATCTAAATTTTTGTTTTTAAATGTTGATTATCTCTGTATTTATTTTTTAAGTTAATTTTTATTTATTTTAAAGATTTGGGGTATGACTTAGGATTGGGGAGATAAATGGTCATTGTACACGTAAAGTTTGGGCCTCCCTTTGGTCCCCACTTTGCCTAGTTTGAGATTAGGTACCCTTATTAATGTTATATGTCCCATCACTATCCCTCTCCTGGCAGTTTCCTGCTACTGTCAATCTCTTTCCTAAAGTATTATGATAAATGTTCAGGGTCTGCTTGTGAGCGAGAACATGTGTTACTCAGTTCTTTGTTTCTGTGATAGCTCACTGAGTATTATAGACTCTAAATCCATCCAAGTTACTGTGAAGTCCATATATTTTTCCTTCTTCATGGCTGTATAATATTATATTGTCTATTTGTACCACGTTTTTAAAAATCCAGTTCAATTTTTATGTGCAGCATGGTTGCGTTCATGTTTCTTGCTATTGTGAATGATGTTGCAATAAACAGGCATGTGCAGGTATCTTTTTTTATAGAATGATTTGAGTTCCTTTGGATATATTCCCAGAAAGGGGACTGCTGGATCATATGGAAGGTCAATTTTTAGATCTTTTAGGAATCACCACACTGTTTTCCTCAGAGGTTGTACTAGTTTACACCCGTACCAATGGTGTAGAAATATTCCCTTTTTCTCTCATTCTCTCCAGCGTCTGTTTTTCTTTAAGTTATTGATGATGACCATCCTGACTGGAGTTAGGTGATATCTCAGTGTGATTTTAATTTGCATTCTTTTCATGATTAGTGAGGCTGAGCATTTTCTCATGTATCTGATGTCTACTTAAATATATTTTTTTGAGAAGTGTCTATTCTTATATTTTGTCCACTTTTTAATAGGGTTATTTGCTTTTTTCCTTTTGACACACCTGAGGTCCTTGGAGATCCTAGATATTAGCCCATTGTCAGATATACAGTTGGCAAGTATTTTCCCCCCCTATTCTGTGGGTTCTTAGCTCTCTTGATGGTTTCTTTTCAGTTTGATGAGGATCCATTTGTCTATCTTGTCTCTTATGGCATGGACATTTGGAATTTTGATCAGGAATTTGTTGACAGTTCCAGTTTCCATAAGGGGTGTCTCCTGCATTTTCTAAGATTCTTATAGTTTGAGGTTTTACATTTAGGTCTTTGATCCATTTAGAGTTGATGTTTGTGTATGGTGATAGGTAGGAGTCCTGTTTCAAACTTCTGCATGTGATCAGTCAGTTTTTCCAGCACCATGTATTGAATAGGTTCTCCTCTCCCCAGTGGTTGTTGTTGGAGGCTTTGTCAAAGATGAGTTGGTTGAGAAATTAAGACCTTGCTTCTGGAATCTCTATCCTGTTCCATTCGTCCTTATGCCTGTTCTTGTACCAGTACCAGGTTGTTTTGATTATTGTAACTTTACAGTAAAGTTTTAAGTCTTGAAGTGTGATGCCTCCTGCTTTGCTTCTTTTGCTAAGGATTATTTTGGCTATTCGTGGTCATTTATGTTTCCATATGAATTTCTGTATTGTAATTTCCAGGTCTGAGAAGAATGATGTTGGTAATCTAATATTTATTTTGATTTTTTTTCTTTGACCCATTGGTTATTCAAGACTGTGGTGTTTAAATTCCACAGATTGCGAATTTTCCAGATTTCTTCTGTTATTCATCACATTTTGATTTGGAAAAATACTTTGTATAATTTGTATCTTTAAAACTCAATTAGTACTTGCCTTGTGTCCTAGTATATGGTATATCCTGGAGATTGTCAAATGTGCATGGACAAGAAAGTATATTCCACATTTGTTGGAAAAAGTGTTCTGTATATGTGTAGTGGCTTATTGTGTTGTTCACATCTTCTATTTCCTTACTGATTTTTTCCCTTGCTATTTTTATCTATTATGAAACAAGGAGTATTAAAGTTTTCAATTATTGTTGTAGTCTTTTTACTTTTAATTCTGTTGTTTTTTCTCCATATATTTTGATCACTTGTTGTTATGTGCATAAATGTTAAATGTTATTATGTTATCGTATTAAGTGCTCATATGATAAGAGGTAAGATAGACAAGTGGGACTTCATCAAACTGACAACCTTCTGCAAAGCAAAAGAAAGCACCAAGAAAGAGGGGGTTCAGCCCACAGAATGGGAAAAAAGGGTATGTCAAATGAATATCTGACAAATGCTTAACATCTAGGATCTGCAAGTAACTCAAACGGGCCAAACAAAAAAAAAATACCCCAAAAACCCAGCCCCTTTAAAAAGTGGACATAAGATATGAATAGACTCCTCTCAAAATGAGATATATGCACAGCCAACAGACACATGAAAAAATGTTCAGCCTCACTAATCATCAGAGAAATGCAAATCAAAACCACATTGAGATATCGACTAAATCCAGTAAGAATTGCCATCATTAATAAAATGAAACAAAAACATCTGCTGGCAAGGATGCAGAGAAAAAGGAATGCTTCTCCACTGCTGGTGGGAATACAAACTAGTGCAACCTCTTTGGAAGACAGTGATTTCTGAAAGAACTAGAAATTGACCTTCCATATGACCCAGCAATCTCCCTATTGGGAATATACTCGGAGGAACTCAAGTCATTCTACCAAAAAGGCACCTGCACATGGATGTTTATTGCAGCTCTATTCACAATAGCAAAAACATGGAACAAACTACGCTGCCCATTGAAGTTGGACTGGATAAAAAAAAAAAATGTGGTACATATACACAATGGAATATCATGTAGCCATAAAGAAAGTCAAACAAACGGACTTCACAACAACTTGGATGTGTTTAGAGTCGATCAAACTCGTGATCTATCACAGAAACAAAAAACAGAGTACCATGTGTTCTCATTCATAAGTCGACCTTGAACAACTATCATAATACTATGATAAAGGGATTAAAAGTAGTGGGAAACTGCCAGAGGAGGGGGACTGGGATTGACAGTCGAAGTAAACTGCTGGGGGAGGGGGACACACCTCATCAACAAGGGTACCTGCATAATGAACATTTGTATCTCTAACCCTGAATTTTACCCGACATCTTTAAAATAAAAATTAAAAGTTAAAAGAAATATTAGAAGGAACTTAGAGATTAATGAAAAAAAATTATCAAAATGTATGGGATGTTTCAAAGTAGTGCCCATAGACAAAAATTATAGGTGTAAATGCCCACATAAAAAGAGAAGAAATATCTCAATATAATTACTTTTAAGGAACTGGCGAACTAAACATAAAGAGACCAAAAGTAGCAGAAGGAGTAAAATAAAAATTAAAGCAGAGTAAATAAAATACCAGAAAAACAATGGGTACAATTAATGATCCAAAGTGTCAGTTATTTAAAAAATCAATAAAATTGACTAAAGTGTGGCTAGACTGACAAAAATAGCAGTATGAGAAAAAAACAAATAAATTAACACATGAAAGTGACAGTAATACTGCAAAACTTGCCAAGATGAATTAGGAAAGAATATTATGACTAATTGTACAGCAACAGATTAGATAAACTAAAATAAATAAACATATTGCTTGACTCACACATATTATCTAGAATAACTTTGAAAAAAAAAATACTTCCTAGCCGGGTTCAGTGGTTCAGCCTGTAATCCCGCTCCTTTGGGAGGCTGAGGTGAGTGGATTTCCTGAGCCCGTGGGTTCGAGACCCGCCTGGGCGGCGAGACCTCATCTCTACAATAAATAATAAATAAAAAAAAAATCAATCGGGCGTGGTAGCTCATGCCTCTAATTCTGGCTACTTGGAAGGCTGAGGAGGAAGGATCATCGTAGCCCAGCAGGTCGAGGCTGTGGGTGGCCGGAAGCGGCCACCGCACTCCAGTCTGGGCGACAGAGTGAGACTCCGACTCAAAAAAAAAAAAAAAAAGAAACAAAGAAAAATATACTTAACAAAGTAAAGTATAAATAAATCCACAAGTATATTCTACCAAATTTTAAGAAAAATTAACACCAATCATTCTATAAATCTTCCAAAAATTGAAAAGACACTTTGTAACTCATTCTGAGGCCACCATTACTTTGCTATCAAAGCTAAATAAAGATATCACAAAAGGGGAAATCACAGATCAATATATTTTATGAATGTAGATGTAGAAAGTCTCAAAAAAAATAGCAAATGGAATCCAAGAGTATGTTAAAAGGATTATTCACTACCATGATCAAGTGAGATTTATTCCAACTCTGCAAATGTGATCCAACATAGAAAATCAATGTAAATATCACATAATAGAACAAGGAGGAATCACACACACACACACACACACACACACACACACACACACACATACACACCCCATTTAGTTCATTTGAAACATAAAAGGCATTTGATAAAATCTGAAATTCTTTCATAATAAAAAGTCTCAGAAAACCAGGAACAGAGGAAAAATTCCTCACTAAGGTACAGATAATTTATGAAAAATCCTCAGCTAACATCACACCCGATGGTGAAAGGTGAAAGCTTTCCCATACGATCAGGAATAGGTTAAGAATATTTGCCTTCATAGTTTGTATTTGGCAGTTCTAGTCTGTACTATTTCACAATAACAAAATAAATAAAAGGCATCAACATTATAAAGGAGGGTAAAATTGTGTCTATTCCTTAATGACATAACACTATAAACAGAAAAATTTCAAATTTCACAAGAAAGCAACCAGAACAAATAAAACAATTCAACAAAATTGCAGATTACATGATGAATACACAAAGATCAATTTTGTTTCTTTATACCATCAATAAACTAAAGGGAAAGTATGAATTCAATTTTATTTAAAATATCATCAAACACAATAAAAACTTAGTAATAAGCTTAACCAAAGAGGTTGTATTAGTTTGCTTGGACTGCCATAACAAACTACCACAAACTGAATGAATTCAACAATGAAAATTAATTTTCTCACAATTCTGGAGCTTGGAAGTATAAATCTTGGTTTTGACAGGTTTTCTTTCTCCCAAGCTTTCTCTTTCTGGCTTGCAGGTGTCCACTTTATGGTTGTGAACTCACATGAATTATCCTCTGCACATGTATACCCTGCTGTTTTTTCCTCTTCTTATAAGAAAATCAGTAATATTAGATTAGGAACTATCCCTATGACTTCATTCAATCTTAATTACTTATTTAAAGGCCCTGTCTCCAAATAGATCACCTTCTGAAATACTGTGGTTAGGGCTTTAACAAATACACTTTGAGTAACATATTTCATTCCATAACATTTCATCTTCCGAACCCCTCACATTCAAATCTGTACTTCTCATGTACCAAATGCATTCAGATGATCAAATATCTCCCAAAATATTATTCCATAAAATCAGCAAAATCTTTAAAAGCATTTCATCTGAACATCTTAATCAAGTATGGGTGAAACACTATTTATAAGGTGAAATTCCTCTGCAGCCATAAACCTGTAAAACCATGTAAGTTATACGTTTTAAAAACATAATAATGGGTCATGCATGTGATAGCAATATTTATTCCAAACAAAGAAACTAGAAAAAAAGACAAGGATCACAGATCCTAAGCAAAACTGGATCCTGGTAACATCGAATATATTAGATTTTTTAGGCTTGAGAATAATCTTCCTTGTCTCAACACTTTGTCCTTCAGGGTCACAGGGGTAGTGACTCTGCCTTCTGTGTCTTTGGGTGGTGACCTCATCACTTCAACCTTGAGTGGCAGTCCTACTCTTGTGGTTCTGAGCAGCAACTCTAACCCCACAGATCTTGGTAGCATCTCTTTCCCCAGACTAGACCCACCGTGATTTTGGTAGAAGTGCGAACTCTATCCATCTTTGAATCACTTTCAGGATCATTAATCCCTGTGTACAACTCAACAGCTTTATTTTCCTACTATATAGAATTTCAGAAATGTGCTATTTTTCCTTCATCTCTCTTCTTCTTTTTTTTCTTTAGTCATACCTGGCATTGTTTCTGCAGGTATAACCTCATCTCCACACCTGGATTCCACTGAGATGCCTCAGTAGGTCCTGAGTCACAACACTGTTATTTTTAAAATAATTATTCAGCCACATCATCGGTGGTCTCTTCAGAACATGTTTGTTTATTTTTGAATCTGAATAAACAGAATTTTCAAAACTTAGAGTAGTGGCTCCTTTCTCATTATAATTTATTTCTGAATGTATCGCTCTCCTCTTGCATTTGGCTATAAGTAGAAAGGAGAAACCAGACAACATCTTCGAAACTTTGCTTAGAAATTCTCTCAAACAAATATCCAAATGTGTTGTTTATAATTTCTAATTTCCAGAAAACATTAGAATGGAATAAAGCCATTTTTTCACTGTTTTAGAGAAAAGATTGTCTTTTCTCAAAATAGGCAATAACATGCTTCTAATTTATTTCTGAGATCTTACCACAAAAACTATTAATTTTTGTATTTCTTTTTTCTTTTCTTTTCACTTTGCTTTTATTATTTTTTTATTTATGTATTTTTTGTTATTATTATAAAAATGTAGGGTACAATTCAGGGTTAGATACATAAACATTGATTATGCAGGTAACTTCACTGATGAGGTGTACCCCTTCCTATCCTAGCAGCTTCCCTCAATTGCCAATCCCACCACCCTTTCCTTGACAGTTTCCCACTACTGCCAATCCCTTTCTTATAGTATTAAAATTGTTCAAGGTCCACTTACGAGTGAGAACATAAGGTACCCTGTTCTTTGTTTCTGTGATAGATCACAGAGTATGGTTGAGTCTAAATCCATCCAAGTTGCTGTGAAGTCCATATGTGTGTCCCTCTTTATGGCAGCATAATATTCCATTGTGTATATGTACCACATTTTAAAAATTCAGTCCAACTTCGATGGGCAGCATAGTTCGTTCCACATTTTTGCTATTGTGGATAGGACTATAACAAACATACGTGTGCAGGTATCTTTTTTGTAGAATGATTTGTGCTCCTCTGGGTATATTCCCAATAGGGGAATTGCTGGGAGGTATGGAAGGTTAATGTCTAGTTCTTTCAGAAATCGCCACATTGTCTTCCAAGGAGGTTGCACTAGTTTGCATTCCCACCAGCAGTGTAGAAGTGTTCCTTTTTCTCCACATCCTCACCAGCATTTGTTTCTGTTGTTGTTTGCTTTATTAATGATGACATTTTTACTGGGGTTAGGTGGTATCTCAATATGGCTTTGATTTGCATGATGAGTGAGGCTGAGCACTTTTCCATGTGTCTGTTGGCTGCCTATATATCTTCTTTTGAGAAGTGTCTATACATGTCTTTTGCCCACTTGTTAATGGGGCTGTTTGTTTTTTTCCTATTGGCGTGTTTGAGTTCCATGTAGATCCTAGATATTAGGGCTTTGTCAGATATACTGTTGGCAAATATTTTTTTTCTCATTCTGTAGTGTGTCACCTGGTCTCTCGATGGTTTCTTTTGCTTTGCTTTGCAGAAGCTCGCTAGTTTGATGAGGTCCCACTTATCTATATTTTTCTTAAGGTATGGGCATTTAGGGTTCTGATCAGTAATTGGTTGTCAGTTCCGATTTCCATATGGGTGTCTCCTGCGTTTTCTAAGATTCTTATAGTTTTGAGGTTTTATGTTGAGGTCTTTGATCCATTTACAGTTTATGGTGATAGGTAGAGTCCTGTTTCAGTCTTCTGCATATCTTCAGCCAATTTTGTCAGCACCATTTGCTGAATAGGTCCTCCTCTCCCCAGTGATTGTTGTTGGAGGCTTTGTCAAAGATGTGTTGATTGAGAAATTGAGGCTTTGCTTCCAGAGTCTCTATCCTGTTCCATTGTTCTATATGCCTGTTATGTACCAATACCAGGCTGTTTTGATTACTGTAGCTTTATAGTAAAGCTTGAAGTCTGGATGTGTGATAACTCCTGATTTGTTTTTTACTTAGGATTATTTTGGCAATTCACGGTTGTTTTTGTTTCCATATGAATTTCTGTATTTTCATTTCCAGGTCTGAGAAGAATGATGTTGATAACTTAAGGGGTATTGTGCTGAATCTGTAGATTGCCTTTGGTAGGATGGACTTTTTAACAATGTTGATTCTTCCTATCCATGAGCATGAACATGACATATTTTTTCATTTGTTTAATGTATTCTTGGATTTCTTTGAGCAGTGTTTTGTAGTTCCCATTGTAAAGGTCTTTCACTTCTCTTTTCAGGAAGATGCTGAGGTATTTCTTTCTTTCTTTTTTTTTTTTTTGTGGCCACTGTGAATGGGATTGTGCTTTTTAATTGGATCTCTGCCTGCTTGTCATTAGTGTAGAGGAATGTAACTGTCTTTTGCACATTTATTTTGTACCCTGGGACTTTGTCAAAATTCTTTATCAGTACAAGCAGGTTTTTGACAGATTCTCTTGGATTTTCAAGGTACAGGATCATATCAGCAGCAAAGAGGGATAACTTGACCCCATCTTTTCCTATTTGAATATCCCTAATTTCCGTATCTTATCTAATTACCCTAGCTAGGACTTCCAACACAATGTTGAACAAGAGGGGTGAGAATGGGTAGACCTGTCTTATTCCAGTTTTCAGGGGAAATGTTTCCAGTTTCTGTCTATTTAGCAATATGTTAGCTGTGAGTTTAACATAAATGCAACTTACTATTTTGAGGTATATTCCTTCTATACCTAGGTGTTTGAGGGTTTTTATCAAGAAGGGATGCTGGATTTTATCAAACGCTTTTTCTGCACCTAGAGATATAATCATATGGTTTTTGTTTTTACATCTGTTGATGTATTTGATTACATTTATGGTCTTGCAAATGTTGAACCAGCCATGCATCCTGGGGATGAAGCCTACTTGATCATGGTGGATGATTTTTGAAATTTTTTTTGGATCCTACTTGTTAGAATCTTGTTGAGGATTTTTGCATCTATGTTCATAAAGCATACTGGCTTGTAGTTCTTTTTTGTTGGATCTTTACCCGACTTGAGTATTAGTGTGATGTTAACTTCATAAAAAGATTTGGGGATAATTACATCATTCTTAATTGCCTGGAATATTTTCAATAGGATTGGTATCAACTCCTCCTTAACATTTTGTAGAATTCTGCTGAAAAGCCATCTAGTCCAGGGCTTCTTTTGTAGATATTTTTTGTATGACACAGTCAATTTTCTGGGTTGTTATTGGTCTATTTAGTGTCTCAATGTCTTCTTGTTTCCGCCTGGGGGGGTTATGTGATGTCATAAAATTCTCCATTTCATCTAGGTTATCAAGTTTGTTTCCATATAGGTGTACATAGCAATCTCTTACAATCTATTGTATTTCTTTGGGGTCAGTTGTGATGTGATCTTTTGTATTTTTCACTGTGTTTATTTGGGCTTTTTCTTGGTTGCTCTGGCTAGGAGTCCATCAACCTTGTTAATTCTTTCAAAGAACTAGCTTTTTATTTGTTGATGTTTTCTATCATTTTTTTTTCTTCTGTGTCCTGTATTTGAGCTCTCATTTTGGTGATTTAGATTCTTCTGCTAAATTTGGGGTTTTGGTGGTCTTCTCTTTCTAACTTCTTTAGGTGATTTGTTAGACTCTCAGCTTGTGATGTTTCTGCTTTCTTGATGTGAGCTCATAGAGATATAACTTCCCCTCTTATATCTGCATTCGTGGCAACCCAGAGGTTTGGTAAGATGTTTCTTAATTTTAATTTGTTTCCAGGAATCTTTTAATTTCTGCTTTGATTTCAGTTTTGACCCAGTAGTTGTTCAGCATCATGCTATTTAGTGTGCATATCTTTGTTGGTATTTTTTGTTGGTGTTGATATTTATTTTTATTCCACTATGATCTGAGAAGGAGCATAGCAAGATTTCAACCTTATGGAATTTGTTTATGCTTGACTTATGGTCAAGGATATGATTAATCTTGGAGTACACTCCATGTGGTGATAATTAGAATGTATATTCTGTGGTTGTTGGGTGGAATAACCTGTAGGTATCTATTAATTTCATTTGTTCAAGTTTAGGTTCTGATCTCTTTGTTAATGTTTTGCATGGATGAGCTATCTAGGGCTGTTAATGGGGTATTCAAGTCCCTTGCTATGATAGTGTTAGACTCAGTATATTTTTTTTAGTTTACTTACTAGCTGCTTTTTAAATGCTGGTGGTCTTGTGTTGGGTGTATATGTTTAGGATAGGTATTTCTTGCTGAAGGAGTGAACATTTTATCATTATATAGTGTCCCTTTGCATCATTTTAAATTTTTGATAACTTAAATGGTATTTTGTCTGATATTAAGATTGAGACTCCCACCTTCTTTTGTGATCTGTTTGCCTTGAAACTTGTTTTCAGACCTTTAACTTTGTGCCTTCATGCATCCCTTGCATTGAGACGAGTTTCCTGGATGCAGCAAATAATTGAGTCATGATTTCTTATCCAGTTTGCTATTCTGTGTCTTTTCAGTGGTGCATTTAGTCCATTAACTTTCAGACTGATTATTGAAATGTGACTGTTTATCACTATCTTGGGGTTCTTATACAGTTTTTTCTTTGTTTGCTTGTTTTCTTTTGGCTTTGGGGTTGATGTATGTGTGTTTTAAAGTTTCTTGTTGCGCTGTAGTCTCTGTTGATTCAATGCTCTGCTGTTCTCTTGGGAAGTGTGTGGTCATTCTTTTTTTTTTTCTTTCTTCTGTGACTAATTCCTTTTTAAGTGTCTCCTGCAGAGCTGGTCTGGAAGCTGTGTAATCTCTAAGGGATTGGATGCCTGGGAAGGATTTTACTTCTCCATCAGTGATGAAGCTGAGCTTGGCTGGATAGGAAATTCTTGGTTGAAATTGCTTATCTTTGAGGACTTCCATACATTCCCTAATCCCTTTCATATTCTGGGGCCATTTGTTGGTGACTTCCATTGTTTGGGCACCAAGGTCTGAATTTTCAGGAGTTTTCTCTGTGGTGCACTTGAAATTACCTGTGGTCTTACTTTTTTTTTTTCACTTATGATAGATTTCTTATTTTTCTCTTTAGTTCTATTATTCAATGACAGTGGGAGAGGCTTTCCCATCTGATATTTGCTTGGCCCTCTATTCTTCCCTGATCTGGACTCTGGATTTGTTCTACTTTGAAATAGGATGGAATCTTTGCTGTCTTTTGCAGTTTTGGAAAGTTGAATAAAGTAAGGGAAGTGGTGCTAGGATTCAGAAATTACTTGCAAATTATAGCATTCACTTATTGTGGTATGTGTTCCCTGAAAACTGCTCCTCACCACCATGCTATGTGAAGATGTAAAGCAGACACCAATGCAAAAAAACAATTGAATACAAACACACACACACACACACACACACACACACACACACCCCAAAACAAAATGTAATAACAATGAAGTGAAACAAAACAAACAATGACAACAACAAAAGAAAACTGAACATACACATACATACTTAGAACAAAGTGATTGGAAAAGAAAAACAGAAAGACTGGGAAAAAACAAAAATAAAACACCTCACACATATATTGGCACATACCTTAAACTATAAAAAATGAAAATAAAAAAAAGTGAGAACAAAAGAACGAAATCAAACCACCACCAGCAGCAAAATAGGGGTGAACACTCCATCTTTCACATTAACAGACAAAAAACAAATAAAAGAAGAAAGAAACAGAAAATGAAAAGAAAAAACAATTTTGGGAGGTGTAGATCAAATCCTCATATATACATTCATGCACAAAGGTAAAAGTTTTTAAAAATAGATGAGCTAACAAACAAACAGGCAATTTTTTAAATTTAAAAATTAAAAATTACAAAAAATAAAACCTGCTCTCTTGTGTCAGGCTCTGTAATTGTTCCTCTAACCAGGACTTTCCTGCAGATCCACCTCTTTCACTCTCTCCTCAGTGTCTGGAGCAGGGAAGGAAGAGGGGCAGCGGAGGTGGGTGGGGCTGCAGTCCTCCCTTCCCACTCTCTAATGTTCAAGTAGATCTCCTCTGTTGGAGAAGTGCAGGATTGTCTCTTCACCAGATATGCATTCATGGGTGTATCCCAATGAGGCCTATCCTGGAATGAAGTTCTCCTATTATGACTGATGTCCAGGCTCTACCTGGGTTTGTCCTTCTCAGCCATGGTACAGTTGTGTAGGTCTGATGTTCAGAGAGTTGCTGGGAAGGAGGGGATGTGGGTTAGTCCCAGGCTCATCACTCATTTCTTTGGAGTCCTTCCTTGTCTTTTTCTGGCCACACCCTTTGTCCTGCAGCTGGTTCAGTGTATGGGGTGGAGCACCTGGGACTCACACTCATCAGGTCTTCCCGAAGTTTGTGCTTTCAGGTTATTCCCTCTGGGTCATGATCAATCCCTGAGTAGTTGGTCCATCAGTCACAGAGATCAGGTCTGTTGCTCCGTGGTGAGCAAGTTGGAGCACTTGCCTGCCCCACCTTCAAGATGGTGGTGAGGTGGCTATTATCCTCTTCCACGGGACTTTGCCTCTGGACTCCCTCCACAGCTCCTGCTGCCTGTGCTCTGCCAGGTGCTAAAGTGGGGAGGCAAAGCCTGGAGCTACCAGTCTTTCCTGATGCAGTGGTGAGGCAGAGCCTGAGGTAGTAGTATCTCCCTGTCACTTCTTCAAAAGAAAACATTTGTCCATTTAAAAAAAAGTGGTGCTCAACTTCTGTGACCTGGGAAGAGCCAGGAACCAAGCAGAGAAGCCGCAGCACCAGATATTTCACCAGGGTCCTGGCCACTTGCTCACAAGCTTCCACTTA
This sequence comes from Cephalopachus bancanus, assembly GCA_027257055.1. Classification (NCBI taxonomy): domain Eukaryota; kingdom Metazoa; phylum Chordata; class Mammalia; order Primates; family Tarsiidae; genus Cephalopachus; species Cephalopachus bancanus. Next base: position 2,419,995 of record JAPVLO010000268.1, read on the forward strand.
GTCTCTCCCAGCATTTTCTTCCTAGAAAGGTTTTGTTAATTTTTTAAAAAGTGGTACTTGGCTTCTGTATCCTGGGAATTGCTAGAGTCCAAGCCCAGCAGCTGTGGCATCAGCCACTGCACCAGGAAAGCTCTGGCCACTAGCTCTCTTGCCTTCACTTAGTTAACCACTCACACACCCACTCACTCACCAGGACATACACAAAATTTTCCATACATTCCCTCACTCACACTGGGACTTGCAAAGTCCAACTAGCTCAGCTACCATATTCCTGATCCTCCAATTTTTATATTTCTACTAATAATTCATTTGAGAAAATGTAAGCTATTTTTGGCATGTACTACAAAACTCTTTCAGCTTCCATCCATTAACCAGTTCCAAGGCCATTTCCACAATAGCAAAAACTGTTCATTTCCTGGGGCTGTAGAAACAAATATTACAGACAAGCTGTCTTCAACAACAGCAATGTATTTTCTCAGTTTTGGAGAAACTGAGAAATGTTCAAGATTAAGGTGTTGGAAGAATTTGATTAATTTAAAATTATTTCTGGCTTGCAGCTTGCTGCCTTCTTGTTGTGTTGTCACATTACATTTTTTCTGTGTGCACACATCTCTGGTTTTCCTTTTTCTTTTTTTTTTTTTTTTTGAGTTGGAGTCTCACTCAGTTGCCCAGACTGGAGTGCAGTGGCCGCTCCCGGCCACCGCAGCCTGTCCTGCTGGGCTCCAGCGATCCTTCTGCCTCAGCCGACCGATCCTTCTGCCTCAGCCGGAATTACAGGCATGCGCTATCATGCCCAGCTGATTTTTTGATTTATTGCAGAAATGAGGTCTCACTGCCCAGGCGGGTCTTGAACCCACAGGCTCAGGCAATCCACTCACCTCAGCCTCCCAAAGGTACGGGATTGCAGGCTGAGTCACCGAGCCCGGTTTCCTTTTTCTAATTATCCCAGTTATATTAGATGAGAACGCACTCCTAAAACCTCACTTATTTTTAATTATCTCTTGAAGACCTTATCTGCAAATATAGTCACAATCTGAAGAACTAGGGGTCGGGGTTCAATATATGAATTTCAAACACCATTCAGCTCATAAATGAGATGAAAAACATGCATGCACACTGAAAGCTGCAAAACATTGAAAATAGAAGTTAAAAATCTAAACAAATAAATAAGTTTTATGTTTATGTATAGGAAGATTTAACATTGCTAAGATGTCAATACTACCAAAATTCTATCCTTATTAAAATTCTAGCAGCTTTTTTCTCAAAAATAAAAAACCAAACTTTAAATTTATATAAAACCGAGAAAAAAATTCTTGGCAACCCAACAAAATTTTTGAAAGAAAGAAAAAACTTCTGATTTCAAAATACTACAAAGCTACTCCTAAAAATGTGGTATAGTCATAAAGAAAAACTTAAAGAAGTAAGGAATAAAATAGAATGTCAAGAAAGATAGCCAGCTGTAATGGCATATTTCTGTAATTCCATCTATCTTTGAAGCTGAAGTGGGAGAACTCCTTGAGCCCAGGAGTTCAAGGGCAGCCTGATCTATGTAGTGACACCACATTTCTAAAAAAAAAAAAAAAATTAATGCTTTTATATACAATTAAATCATTTTGACATGGTGCCAACACTATTCAATGGGGAAAAAGACAGTATGTATTTAAAATGATGCAGAATACACTAGATCTCAACGTACAAAAAAGGATGAAGTTGAATTCTTACCTAACAGTATATAAAAAAATCAACTTAAAATGGATTCCTGAATCCATTTTAAATGCAATATATATAATTAAAATATTCTTAGAAGCAAATGTAAACCAAAAGCTTTACAAACACTGGATTTGGCAGTGCTTTTTTAAAATATGAGACCAAAGGCACAGGGACAGCAAAGGAAACCATAAAGAGAGTAAAGAGAAAACCTACAAAATGGGAAAAATAGAGGCATATTGCACATCTGACAAAAGCCTAACAGTCAGGATCTACTGGAAACTTAAGAAAAACTGTAGGAAAAAAATATGGGCAAATGTCAATGAACAGGCACTTCTCAAAGAATGACATACACGCATACAACAAACACATGAAAAAATGTCCAGTCTCACTAATCCTAAGAGGGATGCAAAACAAAACTAGACTGAGATAACTTGATGCCTAACTCCAGAGGAACATAAATTGTTTTACCAAAAAGATACCTGTACACACATATGTTTATTGCTGCACTATTCACAATAGTCAAAACATGAAACCAACTATGTTGCCCAACAAAAATGCTCTGGGTAAAGAAAATTTGATATACATACACAATAGAATATTATACACTCATAAAGAAGAAAAAAATAATGGCCTTTGCAGCAACTTGAATGCAGTTGGAAACCATCATACTAGGTGAACTATCACACAAAGAACTGAATGCTGTATGTTCTCACTCATAAGTGGGCCCTGAAAACTAGTTACATTAGCATAAAAGTGGATACAGCTAGGAAAGGGAAGAAGGAAGGAGATTGAGAGGCACATGATAACACAAAGGGTACCTGGTCCACTACCATGGGAAATGAGGGCCAGCTAGAAACCCAAACTTCAATTACATGCAGCCTACTTATATAATAAATCCTCACTTATACCCCATAACTCTATAATAAACCAATAAAGTACAAAAAGATATACAGACTGCCAATAAACACATGAAAAGGTGTTCTACATCATCAATCACTAGAAAAATGCAAGTTAAAACTACAATGAGGTATTATCTTCAACCCAGTAGCATGGCTACTATTAAAAAAATTACAAGTGTTGGGAAAAATAGGTAGATAAAGCCCTGTGTAGTGTTGGTAGGGATGTGAAATGTTATAGCTGCTGTGAAAACAGCACAGCACTTTCTCAAAATAATTAAAAATAGTATCACCTGTTTCCAGAAAATCCACTTCTTTGTACAAATACAAAATAATTTAAAACAAAGTTCAAAGAGATGTTTGCACACCAATATTTATATAAGCATCTTTCACAATATCTAAGACATTAAAGTAATATGAATGTCCATCAACAGATAGGCAAATTGTAATGTATACATACAATGAATTATTATTCAGCCATAGTAAAAGAAAATTCTGGCATATTCTACAACATGGATGAATCATCAGGGCATTATGCTAAGTCACAAACAAATAATGTCTGATTAAACTTGAATAAGGTATTTAGAGTAGTCAAAATCATAGATTTAAAAAGCAGAACAACACTTACAGGGATTTGGAATTGGGAAATTATTGTTAAATTTAAGACTATAGAGTTTCATCTTTGCAACATGAATAATGTTCTAAAGACGGATGATAGAGATATTTGCACATTATGAATGTATTGATTGTCATTGAACTTTATGCTTAAAATTATTTAGATAGCAAAGTTTAAATCATATTTTTTTTACCAAAATAAAATATGAGGCAAAACAATTAAATATAATTTCAATTTAAGAGATAGAGCATTTAATGAAGAGAGTGATTGTAAAAGAAAAACAAAGGAAGTGAAAACTGATGGGGAAAATGGTCAAAGGAAAGTTTGTATACTTACATTTATTTTGTTTTCTGATTACTGAAATAGCATATACTTCATAAGAAAAATTTGGAAATAAATGCAGAATAATTATTTAAAAATATGTTACTTGCATAAAAAACAGGCATATAAACCAATGAAATACAATAGAGAGTCTGGAAATACATCTCTGCGTATACGGTCAATTGATTTTTGGTAAGAATGCTAAGAATTCAGAAGGGAACAAACAGGTTTTTTTCAACAAATAATACTGGAAACCTGGGTACCCAAATGCAAAAGAATGATTCCAGACCCTTATCTTATATCATATCTAAAAATTAACTTCAATGTTTCAAAGCTCTAAACTTAAAACTACAACACTCTTAGAAGAAATATTAGGAAGAATGAATTTTGCAATAATTCTTTGGATCTGACACCAAAAGCACAGGCAAGAAATGAAAAATTAGACAAGCCATCACTAAAATTAAATACTTTTCTATATCAAAGGACACTATCAAAATATTTTAACATTCTATAGAGGAAAGGTGTTTGCAAATAATATATCTGATCGAGATTAATATTCAACATATATAAAAGTTCTCCAATTTAACAACCAAGAAAACTGATTTAAAAATACACAAAGACCTTGAATAGAAGACATTTATTCAAAAAAGATATAGTAATAGTAAGCACATGAAAAGATACCCAAATTCATTAGTCATTAAGTACATGTAAATCAATACCACAGTGAGACACACTTTCATAGCTACTAGAATGGCTATAATAAAAAACAAATACAAAACAAATAAAAAAAGTGCTAGCAATGTTGTAGAAAAATAAGAATTCTCATACATTGCTTGTGGAAATATAAAATGGTGCTGGCTCTGTGGAAAATATTTTGACTGTTTTTCAAGAAGTTAAACATAAAATTACCATATGACCTAGAAATTCCATTCCTAGTTATATATCTAAAATAATTTAAAGCAGAAATTTCAGTTGATATTTGTATGCCAATGTTCATAACAGCATTGTTCACAATATCCAAAAGGTGGAAGGGTCCATTAAAAGATGAATGGACAAATACAATGACATGAAAATTTGATATATGCTGCAACATGAATAAACCTTGACAAATGAAATAAGCCAGACCCAAAACAAATATTGCATGATTCCATTTATGTGCCATGCAAAAAATAGGCAAATTTTAAAAATATAGAAAGGATAGAGGTTACCAGAAATTAGGAGGAAGAGGTAATGGGCAGTTATTTTCTAGCTAGTACAGAGTTTATGTTAAGGATGATAAAAAAAATTAAGATGTAATAGTGGTGTTTGTTACATCGTTGTGTGAATGTATGTAATGTCACTAGTGATGGCTAATTTCATGTATCAACTTTGCTGAGTGCCCAAATTAAGCATTATTCCTGGGTATTTCTGTTAGGGTGTTTCTGGAAGACAGTAGCGTTTAAAGCAGTGAACTCAGTAAAGTAGACCACCCTATCTAATGTGGGTTGCATAATTGCATTTGTTGTGAGCCTAAGCAGAACAAAAGGCAGAGGAAGGAAACATTTGCCACATTTTGCCTGCCTCTCAGCTTGAGCTAGGCATCAAATTTTCTGCTGCCATTATCAGTGCTCCTGGTTCTTAGCCTGTGAAACTCAGACTGACAAGATTATGCCTTGAGCTTGCCTGGGTCTCCAGCGTACAGACGCCAGATCAAGAGATTGCTCAGTCTTCCTCGGGCAGTAAAATATATATCTATATCTATCTTGTTTACATATCTTACCGCTGTGTTTCTCTGGAGAATTCTGACTAGTGTACCAGATTTTTGCACTTAAACATAGTTAGATTATAATGAATATTTTATGTATTTTATTATTTTATGCATATTTTTACACAAAAAACACAAAAATAATGTATATTAGATTATAATCAAATGGAGAGGTAGACTGTAATTTTTGTGCTAGCCAATAAAGGGTTTATATAAGAAAACAGAGTAATCAAATCAATACATGGGAAATAAAATATGTTTAAAGTATTAATCTGAAAGAATACTAGAAAGCAGAGAGAAAAGGTGTTGCTCGCCATCATTGTTCTATTAACAATCTTCATAATATTGTGGATCAAACTTCTCTGTCTTCTTCTTGGTTTTGATGTTTACTGTGATGACTTCATCTAACTTCTTGGGATACTGACCTCTGTATACAGACTCCAAGCATTCCCACTGCTATCATTATTGAACTCTATACAATTATTGTTAAGTCATTTGTCTTATGAATGAGGGACTCATTTAGCTTGTTAGTGAGGTTGGTGCCCTTTCCAAGGATTTTTTTATTGCTTTGATAAAGAGTATTTTCTATAACCTCCCGTAGAGCATAGTTATTTTGAGGGTTTCCAGCCTTACTGAATACAGCCATGACAAATACTCTGAGCTTGTGATTCCTTCTTTTATTGTCAGTCATAGCAGTTCTGGTGTTTCTTGTTTGCTTATTTTTTTCCATCATACCTCCAATTCTCTAGGAGCAATTACAGATAGATGTTTGTACCATTTTTCAGGAACCTTGTCAATAAGTTAAATTCTTAATCTGAGAAGGGAGCCCTCATATCATTAAACTCTTCACTGTCTAACTTTTTATCCTTTCCCCTTGATCCAGGATTGTTGTTACTGAGTTTCATGCACACTATCCTGGCGATGTTGGTCTTGCAATTTCTTCAGTCTATTCCCTTTCCTACCTGAACAGGTCCAGTACTTCACTGCATGTACTGTAACATGATTCACCCCTTTTATTTGCCTACTGTTTAGAAATAAAGAGGAGAACACATTCACAAAGAACAAAGAAATTTGTTATCAGGGAAATGTTTCATGTATTACCTTAAATTAAAGAGGCTCTGATTCTTTCACCTAGGGAGAAAGGTCACTTCTGCAGGCACAAAAAAATCAGAGAATTATGGAGGTTCAAGATTCTTAATTGCATCATATTATATTTTCTCATTATAGGCATTATGGTTTTATTATTTTCTGTCTTGGCCCTATATTTGACATAGGTATCCTTGCTAATTTGAAAATTTAAACTTCTCCAGAGGTGTGCTATTCTTATGATTAAGTCTTGGTATGGGTACTCAGGTTTCTTTGCATTTTGGCAGCAGGAAATAAGACACACTTCATGTGCTACCAAGTGGACCCTCTGGTTTTTACATTTAGTTTTACTCAATGATTAATCAACCTCAGCATTTTTATTTTTTTCTCTTCTGAATCATAAGTTGCCTGACGCATCAACCATACTGTTCTATTGTGCTGGCAATTACTATTTTTCTCGTATTTCTAAATCCCGTGATACAGTATAATTACTAGCACGCACGCATGCACGTGCGCGCGCGCGCGTGCGCGCACACACACACACACACTCACACACACACACACAAACACACACACACACACACACAAACACACACAAATGTAACAACCCATTTCCGTAACCTGAGGATTGTAACAATTGGGCTACTAATGACACACCTGCTATCAACAAAATTGTCCTTATCACAACCAAGAAGCAGGTGATCCATGCCCAAAATCCATTCATATTATAAACTTTGTCAGATTATTTTGACTACTAACATTTATTTGGAACTTGGTTTCCTCAAAAAGAAGACTCTGAAATAGATACTAGATTAGTAGCACAGAGTGTTCTTTTTACAGTTATGTTGGAATTCACATGTGTGCTGGACGGGAAGAAATCAAAATTGCCATGAGACATCAGACTGCAGTGTAGTCACAAGTCCTAAGAGAAGAGCAAGGAAGTTCTGAAGCATGGACGATGCAATGTACTTGTCCTGAGTAGAGGCAGTGGGATCAGATATTGAATAGGCATTGGATGCAGGTTACTCTTGGGAAAGCTTCGGAAAGGGGGATGTAATATGTGTGAGACAGCTCACCTCAGCTGAGGATAATATAAGAACACACCAAGCAGTTATGAAGTTGTCATTCTGTCCTGAAGAAAAACTGACTAGCAAAGCAAAGTATCCACACTACACTGAGTACCCCTCCAGGTACATAAAAAAATAACATTATTATAAATGTAATTGCATCATATTATATTTTCTCATTATGGGCATTATGGTTTTATTATTTTCTGCTTTGGCCCTATATTTGGCATAGGTATCCTTGCTAATTTGAAAATTTAAACTTCTCCAGAGGTTTGCTATTCTTATGATTAAGTCTTGGTATGGGTACTCAGGTTTCTTTGCATTTTGGCAGCAGGAAATGAGACACACTTCATGTGCTACCAAGTGGACCCTCTGGTTTTTACATTTAGTTTTACTCAATGATTAATCAACCTCAGCATTTTTATTTTTTTCTCTTCTGAATCATAAGTTGCCTGAAGCAACAACTATACTGTTCTATTGTTCTTTCATGTACATGTGGTACATGCAAGAGATTGGCAGTAGCAGCTGACTGCCAGAGCATGGGGGGCACATAACACTAAGTGTGGCTGGCATCAAACCAGGCAAAGTAAGGACCAACGGGAGGCCCAAACTTCACCTGTATGGTGAACACTCATGTACCTAACCCTGAATTGTACCCCCACATCTTTAAAATCTAAAACAACTAGGCAGACAGACAGGGTGGTCCCCCAGTGACAAAGTAACAGATTTCTTGCTGTCCAGATTGGAAAACAACCAATCAGCTCATAGTTAGTGCTCGTCAATTAGCTCAATCTTAGGGCTATATGGGGACCAGGTTTTGACCCCAGGCTGGATCCCCTCCCACTCGAGCTTTTCTGTTCTCTCAATAAATCCTGCTTTCTCAACTTACTGGCTATCCATGTTCCTCATTCCTCCTGGACATGAGACAAGAACCCCAAAGCGAAGAGCTGCAGAAGGTCATCCGAGCCAAACAGCCACACATCCCAGAGGCCGGATTGCCAGCCAACAGAGTGGCTGAACGGAGAGAGCTGCTGGCTGAAGGGAGACTGAAGCTGAGACACTCCTGGCACTAGACTTGCCAGCCTACAGAATCAGCAACACTCTCAAGGCTTGGCTTGCCAGACCATTAGAGCCAACACTCCTGGGACTAGGCTTGCCATCCCATTGAATCAGCAACCTTCTCATGGCTTGGCTTGCCAGCCCATTAGAGCCAACACTCCTGGGGCTAGATTTGACAGCCCATCCAGCTGACACTTTCTGGGGCTCAGTTAGCTGACCCATTGAGCTGACACTCTCGAAACCCAGATTGACCTGAAAAATCTGTATCACTACCGTTAATATTTATTTGATTGAATTGTTCTAGTTTTGACCATTTGGCAACTCTTGTGTCTCTGTGACCCACTCTCATTTTTTACAATTCTATCACTTCCTTACTTTGTGGCACTGCAAGACGCGCGAAGCGTATAATTCTGTTTCAGCCCCATCAGCCACTTTTTCAAGAATCCCAGGCTCTTGTCAGTGAGGAACGATGTAGATACCTATAACTCCCTTCCCTTTGTACTTCTTTCACAACTCCCTTTTCTTGGTCCCTGAGGTCACTTTCAACAACTTTGTAAGTTGTGACATTATTAAAGAAATATCCTAGCTATTTTACTGATCGTGCCATTTATGGGCTCCTGACCACAATAAAGGTTATGACTAAAATATGTTTTTATATAGATGAATAGGATTATTTCTACTTAGAAAAATTCAGAAAGTTCTTTCTGGGAAATCATTTATATGACATTATATATATATTTAATACAAAACAACAGAGAGTATTTTAAGTCAGTCCATTCAATGTAATATTAAATAAAAACAAGTCTTTTAAACCCAGTGAGGGAAAACAGACTATATTTCCAGTACCTTCTTTGTTGAATAATAGCTATATTGGTGGCAAACTTCTGCTTCATTTATACTTTCTACAAATATCAATGCATCAAATTTTGCAAAATCATATTATACTCAGTGAGTTTAGTGATGGCTTGGAAATATTCCCAAGACAAAATAGATAATTTATAATTTTACAGAAATATAAGTCAAAAAATAATAATAATCTAAGGAAAAGTACCTAAATTACACTAATAATTTTTAGTAAGAAAGAGTTTAGAAAATAATGTCATATTGCTATTTAAAACTTGAATTTTTTCCTCAGAAACCACATTTTTAGCTTAAATAGAACTGATATATTCATTGGTGTTAGCAGGTTATTTACAGTTTTTAGAGACAAGAGATGTTTTCTTGGTACATCTAGATAAAAGTAAATTTTATCCCTGAATGATCATTACACATTTAAATAATAGTCATTATTATTATAACCCTTTAGTCATCTAAAGAATTTTTGAATATTTAAAAAATTTGAATATCCTTATCTAAGATATTTTTATAAGTGTTAAAAGAAGCAGAAGAAGCCGGGCTCAGTGGCTCAGCCTGTAATCCCGCGCCTTTGGGAGGCTGAGGTGAGTGGACTGCCTGAGCCTGCGGGTTCGAGACCCGCCTGGGCAGCGAGACCTCACCACTACAATAAGTCAAAAAATCAGCTGGACTTGGTAGCGCATGCCTGTAATTCCGGCTACTCGGAAGGCTGAGGCGGAAGGATCGCCGGAGCCCAGCAGGTCGAGGCTGCTGTGGCCGGGAGCGGCCACTGCACTCCGGTCTGGGCGACAGAGTGAGACTCCGACTCCAAAAAAAAAAAATAATAAAAGAAGCAGAAGAAATGCAAATATAATCCGATCACATATAGTAATGTCTTATCTATGAGTATAAGTTTGACTGGCAATATTTTATTGCTCCTGTTTATATAATTTGAAACATTCAAATTTGAGGCTATTTGAATACTATAAAAGAAAAGATTTTGAATAAAAGCATTTATCATACTACTCTCTATTTCTGTTAATTCACCTTTTTTATATTTCACACATGCAATGTGGAACCCCAAAACCCCTGGCATTTATTTATAAAAACGTGTGTGTGTGTGTGTGTGTGTAATCTTACATGTTTAAACTTCAGTCACCTTTGAAGTATTCTTCTTTTGATGCAGTACACCTATTCGGAGCGTAGTCACACTGCTCAAAAATGTGTTTTGAACTCATGAATTTTGAAGTCCTTTAGTGCTTTTGCCATTTTTTGTTTCACTTCTTTCACAACAACAAAATGTTTTCCTTTGAGGGCTTTTTTCATCTGGGAAACAATAAAAAGTCTTTCAGGGTGTGATTGGGTGAATAAGGAGCATGGGGCATAAAGATTATCCCGTTTTTGTCAAAGACAGCTGAACATTCAGTGTCCTGTGGGTAGGTGCCCAGTCATGGTGGGGAAACCAACTACCTGTTTACCACAAATCAATGATTCTTCTGCAATCATGATGCAATCTTTTCAATTCTTCCAGATGAGAAACTTTTGTTAATCGTTTGATCCAGAGGAACAAATTCTTAGTACGCAACAAGAAGACCACCCTCCAAAAGATAATTCTGTTTTGGGGTTCTCCCTTCATATTTGTCTCCCTGTACTTGGCCTTTTTTGTTTAGCATAATGTCCTCTAGATACATTCATGTTGTCACAAATAATAGGATTTTTCTCTTTTTAAGGCTAGATAGTATTCCATTGTGTATACGTACCACACTTTAAAAAGTCCATTCATCAGTTGGTGGGCACGTCAGTTGTATCCATATCTTTGTTATAATGAATAATGCTGCAAAGAGTGTGGAAGTGCAGATGTTTATTTGACATACTGATTTTAATCCCTTTGCATATATACTCAGAAGTAGGAATGCTGGATTACATAGTAGTTCTATTTTTAGTTTTTTTTTTTTAGAAAACTCCATGTTTTCAAAAAGGCTCTACTAATTTAAAATACTACTAACAGTGTAGAATGTTATATTTTTCCCCATGTCCAGACTGACAGGCCAATGAAGGAAGAGTGCAGATTGCAAGGGAAAAACAAAGACACCAAAGAATACAAAGTTTCAGTTAGGAGAAGTAAATTCTGATGATCTATTATACAACATGGTTACTATAGTTAGTAATAATATATTGTATATTTCCAATATACGGTATATGTCCTTGCTAAAAAGTGAATATTGTATATTTCCAATATATTATATATTTCCTAGCTAAAAAGTGAATTGTAAATGTTCTCAACCAAAAAGAACAATAAATATGTGTGATGAGGCTGAGGTGAGTGGATTGCCTGAGCCTGCAGGTTCGAGACCCGTCTGGGCAGCGAGACCTCATCTCTACAATAAATCAAAAAAATCAGCCGGGCGTGGTAGCGCGCACCTGTAATTCCGGCTACTCGGAAGGCTGAGGCGGAAGGATTGCCGGAGCCCAGCAGGCGAGGCTGCGGTGGCTCGGGAGCGGCCACTGCACTCCAGTCTGGGCGACAGAGTGAGACTCCAACTCAAAAAAAAAATGTGTGCTGATAGATGTGGTATTTATGCTGATTTAATAATGTCACAATATATATGTGTATAGAAACATCATACTGTACCCATAAATGTATACAATGAATATTTGTCAATTAAAAATAAAATACATAAAGTATGAGAACAAATCATAAAAATTTAAAAAGCACCCAAAATACAATTTAGTTCTAAAGGATGTTTACTTTTGTATTCAGAGTGTGTTTCTATGTACAATTTTTCATTTAACCTAAGACATAAGAAATTATAAATATTATAAAATATTAAGCAATTTTATAAACATAATTAATAATTTCATATATAATCAAAATGTAAAAAGAAACTAATTAAAAAAATAATTACAAATATAGTGTGCTTTGCCAATGTGGTTCCTATTCCCAGTATAATTCCAGGTAAATATTAGTTTAGTCATATATTTACCACACATTTATATTTGTTAAGGCCACACGCACCACCTATCAAGACATAAGTTATTAGTAAACTTAGGAATAGCTGTAGCTTTAAGAGTATATTTCTTAGTTCAATGATAGGAAACATAAACCTAAAGTAATGAAGTATATAGTAAACATGCTTAATTGTGTAAAATTGGCTAGGGAAGAACAAAATATCTAATGTTGAAAGGTTCAGTGTATCTGTAGCAGCCTGAGGGCCCTGATGCCTCAGGCAGAAAAAAAATTTGAAGGAGACACAAAAGCACTAAAAAAATTTGCCCCACTTTGCATTATCTTCAGAAATTGTTTTGCTAAAAGCATCAACAATTTCTTGTTCAAGCAGTCTCAATGTTCTTAATTTTACACCCACAATATCTAAAAACTTAGTGTTAGAGACACAAACATATAATTGTTGAACCATACTGAGTATTCATTGTAAGAATTTGAAAACAAACTTGAAGTTTCCAGTGTGGTCTCTGCCTCAAAGCATCACGAAACACAATAATTCACATGATTTAAAAAAAAAAATTATTGTAATATGAATTATGGCTATTGTCATGTTATCTGTTTAGATAAGTTGCTTATGTAGTTTTTTATTAGTTGAAATTCAATAAAATACTAATTTATTTTTAACTTTTGTAACATACTCACTATGCTAATAAGCACATGGAAATTTGTGTTATATAATCAAATTTAATTCTATTTTGCATGTGTAGCATATATTAAGGTCTTTGTAAAACATTGTTTATATACATTATAATTAGAAAATCATGACAAAATATACTGATGACAAAAAACCTTATTTTTTATTTATCCCATTGTTTGCATTCAGAAAGAATTATATAAATTTTGTCTTTAGACATTTTCAGTAATGCCAGAAAGCCTAATTAAAATTTTACTAAAGTCACACAAATTTGGAACATTTCTGATATGGCAAGATTTTAAATAATGTAGTATAATATTTACTTATAGAAACTTTTTCCTAAAACACAATTTGTATCTCTACAAGTGGTTATGTTTTTAAAAGTCTGCATATGAATATAAAAACTAAACATACTATGTATATTCTAATATTTCAGAAATGTTTTTATCTATATATTTTACACATTTAACAGTTTAGTAATTTAATAATTATGTAACTTTATGCACAAAAAATACTGAAATATTAAAGTAAGCTAGACTTTTAAAACATATAGTATACTTTTATATTTTTAAGATATATATGTATAGTCCAGACTACTATCTATTTTTTTCCCTATAGATACTAGCTAATCATGTATTACCTTAGTAATTGATTCTATTTTATCAACAAATATATGTTAAATCATTTCTACTTGAAGGTGGTGAGTGTGTGTGTATTATATGCTCTTGCAAGTTCAATAACTTCAACTAGTGGCTGTGATCATGATAACAGACAGATAAAAATATAGTTCAACAATTAAACTTTAAAAGTAAAACAATGACAATTTACATTTGATAATGCTTTGATAATACTACATCTTTTTGTTGCAATGAAATACATGTAGTTGCTTAAAAAGTTAATATTACCTAAAATAAACAGTGCAAATTATCAGTGTATAATTTGCTAGTTGTATATACCCACGTATTTATCAAATTATTCAAAAATATTTTCAATGTACATTGTAGTATCCTCAGTATTGTCAACTATGCACACGTATTGCATGATTGCAGTAGTTAAGTGTAGGGTTATAGTTTCTATTTTAAGGAAGCTTACGTTAAGCAACAGCAATCAAGAAAAACAATAAAAGAATACTTAAGAACTGAAACAAACCCATGTGGATTCAGTAATGCACGTCAAACAGCAATTTTCTCTAAAACAGTGTGAAATTCCACCTAAACACTTAAACTATAGACAAATAAATTAGTCCAGATTAGGCAAGTCATCAGGTCACTTAACAAAATTAAGTTATCAGAATAAAATTACATTGGCTCATAGTAAGGAATAACTATTACTCCTAATATCCATTTGAATCTATCTGCTGCAGATTGTTGCTGGTTCTAAGATGCATGTTGCACCAAGAAACAATAAAAATTTATTATTGTCAAAAATAAATAAGGTGATCCTACTTGTGAATTTTCTGCATTATGAATACAGTGACATATAACTTCTCCTCAAAAAGCTACCTTGGTGTGTTTTGGGGAATCAGATTTAGATAGTATCTTTTTCCTCAGAGTCTGACTCTATGAAACATATATTTCTAATAACAAAATCATTACTTTATCATACATTCAAGTCTCTCAAAGTACATCTACTTCATGAAAATTAGATTAAAATAATTCTAGATGCAAGTGAATATGAGAAATGTAGAATTTAGGTTCCCTGACTTTACAATATGGAAAGGCAAGTGAGGAGGGTGATGAAATTTGGTGATGTGTCATCTACAGGTCATAACACCATGGGGTTCTTCATTTTCCAAAGCTCTTCCTGTGGCTTATTTTTTAAAAATTTCTTATCCTCTCAGAGTCAAGAGTTCTATTACTTTTTTTTTTTTTAATTTTAAAGATGTGGGATACAATTCAGGGTTAGGTATACAAATGTTCATTATGCAGGTATCCTTGTTGATGAGGTGTGCCCCTCTCTCCCCTGGCAGTTTCCCACTACTGTCAATCCCTTTCATATAGCATTATAATTCTTTAAGGTTTACTAATGAGTGAGAATATATGGTACTCTGTTATTTGTTTTTGTGATAGATCACTAAGTATAATAGACTCTAAATCCATCAAAATTCCTGCAAATCCATATGTTTGTCCTTCTTTATAGTTGCATAATATTCCATTGTGTATATGAATCACATTTTTTTTTACCCAGTCCAACTTCGATGGGTAGTATATTTGGTTCCATGTTTTTGCTATTGTGAATAGAACTTCAACAAACATTCTTGTGCCTTCAAACACAACTGCTTTGGAAAGGAGAACATATTCAGTAAATGGTGCTGGGAAAATTGGCTGACCACATGCAGAAGATTGAAACAGGACCCTTACCTATCACCATATACAAAAATTAACACTAAATAGATCATAGACCTAAACGTAAAACCTCAAACTACAAGAATCTTAGAAAATGCAGGAGGCACCCTTATGGAATTTGGAATTGGCAACCAATTCCTGATCAAAAAACCAAGTGTCCACATCACAAGAGATAAGATAAACAAGCGGGGCCTCATTAAACTGAAAAGCTTCTGCAAAGCAAAAGAAACCATCAAGTGAGTGAGGAGACAGTCCACAGAATGGGAAAAAAATATTTACCAACGCTATATATGACTAAGACCTAACATCCAGGATCTAAAAGGAACTCAAACGTGGCAAAAGGAAAAAAAACAAACAAAAAACCCTATTAAAATGTGGCAAAATACATGAATAGACACTTCTCAAAAGAAGACATATGGGCATCCAACAGACACATGAAGAAGTGCTCAGCCTCACTAACCATCAGACACATGCAAATCAAAACCACACTGAGATATTACCTAACCCCAGTAAGAATGGCTATCATTAATAAAACAAACAGATGCTGGTAAGGATGCAAAGAAAAAGAAACACCTCTACACTGCTGGTGGGAATGCAAACTAATGCAACCTCTTTGAAGATAGTGTAGTGATTTCTGAAGGAACTAGAAATTGACCTTCCATATGACCCAGCAATCCCTCTGTTGGGAATATACCCAGAGGAATGCAAGTCATCCCACCGAAATGAGTGCTATTTAAAAATACCATGCTATTACATCGCTCTCATACTTAAAACATCCCAGCAATTTCCCACTGCCATTGGCATGAAAAGCAATGTCTTTCATGAGACTTACAAAATCCTGTCTGATCTGCTCCTATCTTGCTCTGTAGCCTATTTGCTCAGTTTATTTCAATATCTTTATTTCCTTAATTATTCCCATTTTCTATCTCTGATAAATTTTTTTGCAGGTATTGTTTCCCCCATTTGGAAATCTGCCCTGAAGCTATTGTTCCATTCTCCTATTTTTCTTTCAAGCTCAGGTCAAACAATACTTCCTTGAGAGACTGTACACGCCTTCTTGAAGCAAACAACTCATGTATAGTCACAGTTTCACCCCATAACCTGGTGAAGTTGTTGGCAAATTACTCAAACATTTATTGCCTCAGTGTCTTCATTCATAAAATGGAGAACTCATGCTGCCTTCCTTATACAGTTGTATTTATTGAATTAATATTTGTTAACGACTTAAAATGTAGGACAAGTACCAGAAAAATGGAAAATAGTCAACGTGGCTCTTTTACTTATTATGCCTTAGAGAAATCTGTTTTGATCTTTTTAGTTATTTTTTTGAAAATATACATAGATTTACCAGAGATGTAATTTTATACCGACTTATGCCTATTACACTAGAAATGAAAGATTATCAAAAGTATTGAAAATGTCAGTTTTTTGGTTTTCTGAATTGATAAAAACAGACTTCACACATTCATTCAGTAAGGAAATGAATATTTACTGAATGAATGAATGGAAATAGTATGAAGCTCTTACACCCCAAATGTTAGTATCTACCTGTCATTCACAATGATTTAAGTTTTTATGATGTTATTCAGTTCTTATATTTTCTTCATCCACAACAATCTTTAAGATGAAAGAACAAGTGTAGTATCTCATAACTTTATATGTTTTTTTTTCCCAATTTTTGTTTTTTCATTTCAAATTGGAAACTTTTAATTGGCATATCTTCAGGTTAACTGATTCAGCTGCATTCATTTTATTGATGAGCTCTTAAAGGTTCTCTTCATTTTTATTTCACGTTCTGGTATGTTTAGTTTTTTTAAAAAATTATTTATGTAACTTCTCATATCTCTGCTTATATTATCTATCTGTTTTTGCACAGTGTCTTCATTTTCATTAAAGCTCTTAACATTTCATTACTAATTATTTTGCAGAAATTCAAAATTAGTGTCATATTCGAGACTGGTTCTGATACTTGATTTATCGCTTCAAACATTTTTTTCATGTCCTTTTGTGTGTATTGCTTCTGTGGGTGTGTATGTTTTAACTCAAACATGAAATATCACAGTTAGGAGCTCTAGTTAATAAGCCTATAGTGTAAAGTTGTATGTAAGTCTGAGGAGGAGTTGAGCTGTGTTTAATATTTTTCTTTGCTGTTGGTATCAGCGACTTTGAACTTGGTTAGTGTTATTTTTCTTGTATTCCCTGTTGTCTTTGTGTTTACCTAAAAGCTTGTCTTTAGATAGAGGTCTATTTTGCAGTTCCATCAGCTGTAACATCATGTTATTTTTCTTTTTGAGTTGGAGTCTCACTCTGTCGCCCAGACTGGAGTGCAGGGGCCGCTCCCGGCCACCGCAGCCTCGACCTGCTGGGCTCTGGCGATCCTTCTGCCTCAGACTTCCGAGTGGCTGGAACTACAGGCGTACGCTACCACGCCTGGCTGATTTTTTGATTTATTGTAGAGATGAGGTCTCGCTGCCCAGGCGGGTCTCGAACCCGCGGGCTCAGGCAATCCACTCCCTCAGCCTCCCAAAGGCGCGGGATTACAGGCTGAGCCACCGAGCCCGGCTGTTATTTTTCTAATGTCCTGTTAGAGTTGTAGTAAGATGTGGTAAAACGGAATACTTTCGTGATCCATGTTATTACTAAATTTC
The DNA here is from genome assembly GCA_027257055.1 of Cephalopachus bancanus. NCBI lineage: Eukaryota > Metazoa > Chordata > Mammalia > Primates > Tarsiidae > Cephalopachus > Cephalopachus bancanus. The sequence continues at coordinate 2,437,959 of JAPVLO010000268.1, forward strand.
AATCTATAATGGGCCTGCGTCTACATACTATAGGTGTAACTTTTATAAGTGTATCTTAGGTCTCACTCCTTCAGATTACATAAGAAAGCTTCTGGGAGAGAATCTGGAGTCAGGAAAGTATATTTTTTTCAGGTTGAATAATGCTCTGGAAAAATATTATTCTCTATAGGATAGTCTTTCTTGCTAATAAAAAGTAGTCTTGGTTTATTGTATTTTGCAATGGTTTTTTGTGTTCCATGTTTTTATTGTTTGTTGATTGGTTAACTGTTGTTTCTTGTGGTAAAAACACATAACATGAAATCTACCCTCTTAGATATTTTAAGGTATACAAAATAGTACTGTTATCTTTAGGCACAGCGTTATGCAGAAGATCCTGAGAATTGATTTATCTTTCAAACTAAAATTTGTACCCATTTATTGACAACTCCCAATTTTCCCATACTCCTCAGGTCCCTGGCAATTACCTTCATATTCTTTGCTTTTATGATTTTTCAGTTCATACTCCTCCAGGTAAGTTGATTTTGCCTGATAATCTCAATCATTTATTTTCCAGAGTTTGACCTGGCAAATTGCCCTGCAATATGCTCCTCCTGTTAGATTCAAGAAAAGTAATTAATTTTGATTTTTTATTAGTTCTGTATTTTGTTGTAAAACTGAATGACTCTTTATATGTCAGAGTTGAAACTGTAAATTCTCCATCTTTACAATTGTATTTGTTTTTATTTTTTATTTGTATAAATTTTAGAGGTACAAATGTAATTTTGAAACATGACTATATTGCATAGTGGTAAAGTTTAGGCTTCTAGTGTGTCACCCAAATAACGTACATTTTGCCCATTAAAGGACTTCTCATTACTTACCCCACCCCTACCTTCTCAACCGTCTGAGTCTCTATGTACATGTGAATACATTATTTAGTTCCCACTTTTAAGAGAGAACATGGGAGTATTTCACTCTCAGTTTCTGTAATGTTTCACTAAAGATAATGGTCTACAGTTCTCTCCATGTTGTGACAAAAGACGTAATTTCTTTTTTTTTCCTGGTTAAATATTATCATGCTGTATATATAACATGTTTTCTTTATGCAATATTCCACTTATAGACACTTAGCTTAATTCCCTATCTTTGCTCTTGTGAATAGTGCTGCAATAAAAATATAAATGCAGATATCTTTTTGATATAATGATTTATTTTTCTTTGGGTAGATAATCAGAAATGGAATTGGTGGATTGAATGGTAGGTCTATATTTAGTTCTTTGAGAAATCTCCATGTTTTCCATATAAGTCATACTAATTTACTTTCCCATCAATATGGAAAAATATGAGAGCTTTCTTTCCCTGCATTCTCACTAGCATCTGCATTTATTTATTTATTTAGTTAGTTAGTTATTTTTACATTAGCCCATTCTTCAATAGCCATTCTGTCAGGCATAAGGTAGTATCTCATCATGGTATTTATTACTTATTTTAAAGATGTGGAATACAATTCAGGAGTAGGCATACAAATGATAATTGTACAGGTAAAGTTTGGGCCTAACTTTGGTCAATACTTCTCCAGGTTTGATATCAAGTACACTTACTGACGATGCGTGCTTCCCTCCACACGGCAGTGTCCTGCTACTGCCACTTTCTTTCTTACAGTATTATGACAATTGTTCAGGGTCTGCTTTTGAGTAAGAACATATGGTCCTAAATTATTTGTTTATGTGATTGATCCTTGAGTATTATAGACTCTAAATACATGCAAGTTGATGCTAAGTTCAAAATTTTGTCCTTCATTATGACTGCATAATATTTTACCATGTATATGTACCACCTTTTTTTATCCAATACAGTTTGCACGGGCAGTATGGCTGGTTCCATGTTTTTGCTATTGTAAATAGTGCTGCAGTAAACACGCGCATGCAGATATCTTTCTTGTGGAAAGATTTGAGTTTCTCTGGGTATATTTCCAGAAGGGGGATTGCTGGGTCATATGTAAGATCACTTTTTAGATCTTTTAGGAATTGCCATTGTTTTCCACAAAGGTTGCACTAGTTTACTCTCCTACTAACACTGCGGAAATGTTACCTTTTCCCTGCATCTTCTCCAGCATCTATTGTTTTTTGAGCTATTGATGAAGGTCATCCTGAGTGGAATTAGGTGATTTTAATTTTCATTTCTTTAATGATCAGTAAGGCAGAGCATTTTTTTATGTTTCTGTTGGCTGCTCATATGTGTGTGTAAATATGTATGTATGTGTATATATATATAATCAATTCACATAAGAATGATGTTAACATAAACTATTCTTGAGGATGCACAAACATTGAACTTGCTAGAAAAAACATGTTAAATCAGCTATCTTAAATATACTTAAAGAGTTGAAGAAAGTTAATGGTTAAAGAACTAAAGGGAACCAGCAAAGAGATGTCTCAACAAACAGTGATAAACATAAAGAGATAGATATAATTCAATGAATCTATAGATAGAAGTGCTAAAACTGAAAAGTACTATAACAGACTTTAAACATTTATCAGATATGCTACTGTGATATAAGCAGGTCAAAAAATAATTAGAAAATTGAATATAAGTTAAATAGAATTAGTCTGAGAATTAGAAATAAAAAATAAAGAGGAGGAGATAAGAGACATGAAATACCATCAACAGAAAAAAATGCATAATATGAGTCTCTGGAAAGAAGATTAAAAAAAAAAAAAAAAAAAGAAGGAAAGGATACCTAAACAAATAGTAGTAAAAAAAAAAAAACCCTTCCAAATTTGATACCATAAATGAATCAACATTTTTAAAAATCTCAATAAGTTCCAAATAAAATAAATTCAAAGAAATCCACACTGAGACACTTTATAACCAACTTGTCAAAAGTCCATGAGAGAATTTAGAGGTACAATAGAAAAGTAACTTTTTGTCTCCTACTACCCTAAGTAAGATTAACAGCTGATTTTTAATGAGACAATACTGCCAACCAAGAATTCTGTATCTGATTGTACGAGTCCACAAAAATACAAGAAACATTTTGACATTCTCAGATAAACAAGAGCTGTTGGTAAATTACTAATGTTCATAGAAAATAAAATAAGAGAACAATATAAAATATTTTTAAAAGGTATTAATGGATAAAATAAGGCTAAAAATATGTGAAACACCTAGAACAATTTTCAGAATGATATAAGCAAGTTCTTCCTTATCAGTGCTTAAGTATAAATTAATTAAAATCTTGAATAATGTTAAAATTTTCAGACTGAATAGAATAAATAATGTAACTACTGTCTGCAAGACATTTACTTTTAATATAAAAGCAAACATAGGTTAAAAGTGAGCTTTCAGGTTCGAGATCAACCTGGGCAACATGGTAAGACCTCGTCTCTACAATAAATCAAAAATTAGTTCAGGCGTCATAGCACATGCCTATAGTTCTGGCTACTTGGAAGGATGAAGTGGAAGGACTTCCTGAGACCAGCAGGTGGAAGATCAGGTGACCATGAGCATGCCACAGCACTCCAGCCTATTTGATGAAGTAAGAGTCCAACTAAAAAAAAAAAAGAAAAGTGAAAGTATAATAAAAAAATATTCTATGCACATAGTAACCAAAGTAAGTTTGGGTGGCTAGCCTTTTATTAGACAAAATAGGCATAGACGTTATGTTAAACATTTTTACAAAAGACAAAAATACATATTATAAATTGATGGCATTTCAATTTCAATTTAATAAAAATGACAATTATAAACATATACACCTAAGAACAGAGCCCTAAAGCATTGAATGCAGAAAATAACAGAATCAAAGGCAGACATAGACAGTTCTAAAGCAGTAGTTGAAGGTTTTAATACCTCACTTTACATAATACATAGAAGAAAAATACAAAGATCAACAATGAAAGAAAGTATTTTAACAATACTATAAACCTAAGATATCTATACATAACTATTCACCAAACAACAGTAGAATACTCAATCTCCTCAAGTGTACATGGGACAGAATATGAATAGATTATGTGTTATGATTATAAAAAATCTCAGTAAAATTAGAAAGGTTGGAATCATATAAAGTGCCTTCTCTAACAATAACTAGAAACTGGTAAAATAAGGAAACAAGAAAATTTAACTACTCTTAAACAACCAATGGAGCAAAGAAATATTAAGAGGAAAGCTTACAAACATATTGAGACGAATGAGAACAAAAACACAGCAAACCACAACATGTGGGATGCAGGGAAAACAGTGCTCAGAACTAAATTAATATTTGTTAACACTTGCACTTACATTTAAAAATAAATATCTCAAATTGATAATCAAGTTCTATACCGCAAAGAATGAGAGAAAGAGAGAGTGCAAACTAAAGCCAAAGGGACTGACAGTAACAAGAATCTAAGAATTAAAGTTAAGAAAAATGAAATGAAAGATTTTTTAAAAGGTAATAAACATATAGTTAGTTCTTTGGAAACATGGGCACAATAGACATGTCCTTATTTTAGAATGACTAGAAAATCAAATAGAAAATATGTCTTAAATTGCTAAAATAGGAAAAAATATTAGGACATAACTACTGACCTTATAGAAATAGAAAACGTTATAAAAGAATGCTACAAACAATTGTACCCCCAAATTAGATGACCAACTGAATTGGGCAACTTTCTAGGAACACTGAAATACCAAAACTAACTCAAAAAAGGATTAGGGATTGTAAACAGACCTATAACCTATCTAGTATTCAATAATAAAGATTGAATCAGTAATTAAAAGCTTTCTCCAAAAAGGAAAAGACCAAGACTTAATGACTACTTTGATAAAGTCTAACAAACACATAAATTATAATTAATATCAATCCTTCTCTAAATGTTTCAATAAAGAAAATAAGAGAGAAAATTTCCTAGCTTATTATATGAAGCCAACATTACTAATGCCAGTCAAAAAAATCAAAAGACAACTACAAGGCAAAAATCCTTATTAATATGAATGGAAAATCTTCAACAAAATACTACACACCAAATCCAGCAGCATATTGAGGTCATTATGTAACATAACCAAGTATGATTTACCTTAGGAATGGAAAGGTGGTTTAGCATATGACAATCAACCAATGCTACGTACATTAATAAAAAAGTTAAAAAGCCACATCATCATCTGAATTTATGATTTATGTTGTTTTCACTCTTGGCAATATAACATCTAGTCTGTAGCCCATAGATGAGGGAGTAATTTAAATTTTCAGGTTTTATTATTCAAAAATACTTTATAAAGCTATAGTTGTGAAAGAGTGATTTATTTAATGAATCTGAACAAATTAGCAACCTTCTGGAAATAATGTAACATTCTAGATTAAAATATGTGTGATCCATGAGAGGAGGTAAAAAATATCAACAATAGAAGTTTGAAAGAAGTGGATTCCAACTCTCACGGATGACTTTGAGAGACTCAGTACTTCAGTGAAGGAAGTAACTACATATATGTTGGATCTGGTAAGAGAACTAGAATTAGAAGTGGAGACCTGAAGATGTGACTGAATTATTGCAATCCCATGACAAAACTTTAACATATGAGAAACTGCTTATCATAGATGAACAAATAAAGATTTGCTGTTGTTGTTTTGAAATGGATTCTATTCTTGGTGAACATACTATGGACATTATCAAGATGAATGGAATTAGAATATTTCATAAACTTAGTTGCTAAGGCAGTGGTCAGGTTTGAGAAGATTGCCTCCAATTTTGAAAGTTCTGTTGTAAACTGCTGTCAAACAGCATTGCATATTACAGAGAAATATTTTGTGAAAGATTCAGTTGATGGGCCAAATTTTATTTTCATTTTATGAAATTGCCAAAGGAATTTCAATCTTCAGCAACCTTCACCCTAAGTGTCAGCAGTCTTTACCATCCAGGCATGATGATCCAACAGGAAAAAAAATTATATATATATACATTTGTATATTATGTGTGTGTGTGTGTGTGTGTGTGTGTGTGTGTATGTGTATGCATATGACTCATTGAAGGATCAGATAATTGTTAACATTTTAAAAGTACTTTTAATTAAAATATGTACATGTACTTTTTTAGACAAAATGCTATTGTACACTTATAGTCTAATGTATAGTGAAAATATAACTAATATGCACCTAGATACAAAACTTTTGTGTGATTCACTTTGTGATACTACCCTTATTGTGGTACTCTGGTTACTAACCTAGAATATACCTAAAGTTTGCCTTTATCTGATTATGTAATTAATGACAATACATATTAAATATTTGACAATTATATACAAATTATAAAGAAAAACATTTCGTTTTTTTGCAATTATATGTTAAACACAATTTTAGTCTATGACTTAAGAAAATTAAAGGCTATGTTTTGTTGACTAATCTATTTTCAATTTTAAAATTATTTTTAAAATGGATTTTATAAACAAAATGACCACTTTATAGCTAAATAATGCCAGTAATCTCACTAACTCTTAAATTGCTAAATGAATAAATTCATAAAATAATTTTATAATGTCTTATTTTAATAACCTTTGATCTCTTTTATTAAGTTTTTATAGCTAGTACATTGAAATAGTGGTATTAAATAATGATAACTATAATTGTTACATGTGTGAAGAATGTTGGTGATAACTCAAATTAAAATAAGAAAAATGTTGTGGCCTTTTACTTACTGTTTCCACAAAAAAGAGTCCAGCTGGAATTCTTAGATAAGAAAAATAGAGAAAAAAAATCAGACATTTTTGGCTGATGGATTTTGTTTGTAAAGCAGAAAGAATGAATTGAGATAAGGACAGATCAGGGATAATGAGAGTTAGAAGACGTGATAATGTCTCTCTCTTTTTTTTTTTTCTTGTAAATGATTTAAATATGTATTGAATGGATGAAATAATGCCAAAATTTTTTCCAGGACCCAGATTTTGTAAGTGGAAAATCATATGATAAGATATACTAAATAAAAAATAGATTTTTCTAAGATGATTGCAATTTATATTAGGTTTTTTAATAAGCAGTGGATTAAAACAAATGTACTTATATAAGGAAACAAATCACCTTCCAGTACAAGTGCCTCTGTGATGATTAACAATAAACTGGGTTGCATTGAACCAATCAATGTATTTTAAATTCTTATTTTTGGAGGAGACCCACTAAATTTCTTATTGGTACCAGTTAGCAAAAGAGGAGGAAAAAAGTATAAAAGTACCTATTTTATAAAGCATAGTTTTAGGACAATACTGAGCATATAGGATTCATTTTTCATACCCATCAAATTCAGATTGCAGCTTTCTGGTTTGATTTTTGCAATGTTCACACTGATTCTGGTTAAATTAACCTTAAAGATATTTAAAAATCACAAAATTTCTATCTTATATTCCAAAGCATACTTGTTAAAATGTATTCCCACAATTATGTGTGAGATGCTAATATATAAATATTGTAATTATTTCACCTGGTAAGTCTAACACTGTAGAAGAAAATGTGGCCTCTTATTTTTTGCAAATTATAAAAATAAAGATCATGATTTTTACAGGAAAGAGTCCTTAGCACAAATTTTATATGTATTACAGAGAATATTTAATTTACACAAATCATACATAAAAGTAAAAAATGCTAATATCTTCCAAAACAACACCTATGTTCACAGATGGATAAAAGGTCACTGAGGAAATAATGTTTTCTGGTAATTTTATTATTTAAAGCAACATAAGGATGAGGATTTTTTTTTCCTGGATTTTGATTCCCTGATTATAACCATTTATATGTAAAATAGTATCACATTGTCTATTCATTACAATAAAATTAAAATGTTTATATGCTTATTGTAAACTTTAAAAAGTAGAATTATACTTCTAATTTTAATTGAAAACTAATTCAAATGCTTTTACAACATGTTAAAAAACATTTTATTAATAAACTTTTAAACATTTGTATTTGTTTTATTTAATTGTTACTATATTGTTAATTTCAGTAGAGACCACAGTAGTTTGAGTTTTTATGCTGCTTTAAGAAATAAAAACTAGCCGGGCTCGGTGGCTCAGCCTGTAATCCTGCGCCTTTGGGAGGTTGAGGTGAGTGGATTGCCTGAGCCCGCGGGTTCGAGACCCGCCTGGGCAGCGAGACCTCATCTCTACAGTAAATCAAAAAATCAGCCGGGCGTGGTAGTGCATGCCTCTAATTCTGGCTACTTGGAAGGCTGAGATGTAAGGATCGCCGGAGCCCAGCAGGTCGAGGCTGCGGTGACCGGGAGCGGCCACTGCCCTCCAGTCTGGATGACAGAGTGAGACTCCAACTCAAAAAAAAAAGAAAAACTAATTTTTAAAAGATCAAAAATATTCCCTCTCTGCCTAAGTGCTCAAGGTTTTTTAAAGAAGGGATGGCTTGATTTTGTTGAAAGTTTTTTCTGCATCTATTGACATAGTCATGTGGTTCTTGTTTTTACATCTGTTAATGTATTGAATTACACTTATTGTCTTGCAAATGTTGAACCAGCCCCTCACCTGGTCATAGTGGATGATCTTTGAAACATGTTGTTGGATCCTTTACTTGCTACAATCTTGTTGAGAATTTTTGTGTCTATGTTCATCAATAAGATTGATTGGCGTGTAACTAACTATCTTTCCTTTTGGGGTGTGTGCCACATTTGGGTATCACTCTGATGTTTGCTTTATAAAATGAGTTTGGGAAAATTCCATTTTTCTTAATTGCCTGGAATACGTTCAATAAGAACAGTATATGCTCTTTTTTGTATGGCTTGTAGAATTCAGGTGAAAAGCTATATGGTCCCAGGCTTTTTTTTTTTTTTTTTGGTGAGTAGATTTCTTATGAGGCAGTCAATTTCATGGATTACTATTGGTCTGTTTAGAATTTCAGTTTCTTCTTGTTTCAACTTTAGGAGGTTGTGTGATGTCAATAAGCCCTCATTTTATTTGGGTTTTCAAGTTTATTTGCTTAGAGCTGTAAATAACAATCTCTGATAATCTTTTGAATTTCATTAGGATCAATTGTGACTTCACCATTTGCATTTCTAATTGTGTTTATTTGGACTTTCTCTTTTATTAAGTCAATCTGGCCTGGTATATCAGTGTTATTTGTCTTTTCACAGAATGAGCTTTTTGTCTTGTTTATTTTCTCTATGATATTTTTGACTTTTATGTCCTACAGCTGTGACTTTATCTTGGTGATCTGGAATCTTCTCCTGAAATTAGGATTTAGGTGTTCTTGCCTTTCCACCTTAGGCAGGGTCCGCAAACTATGGCCCGCGGGTCACATGCGGCCCGCCGAGGACATTTATCTGGCCCGCCGGGTGTTTTTGCCGCCTTAACTTGTTCCGACTAGCAGTGACAAATATGGAACTGGACATTGACCATCTCATTAGCCAACAGCAGGCCCATAGTTCCCACTGAAATACTGGTAAGTTTGTTGATTTAACTTTACTTGTTCTTCATTTTAAATATTGTATTTGTTCCCGTTTTGTTTTTTCACTTCAAAATAAGATATGTGCAGTGTGCATAGGAATTTGTTCATAGTTTTTTTAAAAAAACTATAGTCCAAGCCGGGCTCGGTGGCTCAGCCTGTAATCCTACGCCTTTGGGAGGCTGAGGTGAGCAGATTGCCTGAGCCCACGGGTTCGAGACCCGCCTGGGCAGTGAGACCTCATCTCTACAATAAATAAAAAAACCAGCCAGGCATGTAGCACATGCCTGTAATTCCGGTTACTTGGAAGGCTGAGGCGGAAGGATTGCCGGAGTCCAGCAGGTCGAGGCTGCGGTGGCCGGGAGCGGCCACTGCACTCCAGTCTGGGTGACAGAGTGAGACTCCAACTCAAAAAAAAAAAAAAACACTATAGTCCACCCCTCCAATGGTCTGAGGGACAGTTTTAAAAGTTTGAGGACCCCTGACCTTAGGTGTGGTGTTAAGCTGTCTACTTGTGAATTTTTCTTTCTTAATGTATGTGTGCAATCCTATAAATTCTTTTCAACACTGCTTTCATGACATCACAGAGATTTTGATAAGATGTGTGTTTGTTTTTATTTGTTTCCAGGATTTTTTAAAATTTCTGTCTTGATTTCTGTTTTGACCCAGAAGTCATTCAGCAGCATGCTGTTTAAGTCATCTATGATAAAACCAAAGCCAACATTTTGCTCAATGTGTAGAAGTTGGAAGCATTCCCTCAAAAATGGAAATAAAACAAGGATGCCCACTCTCATTCATCCTGTTCAACATAGTTCTGAAAGCCCTAGACAGAGCAATTATGAAAAAGAAGAAACTCAGGGGTATCCAAATAAGAAAACAGGAAGTTAAGCTATTCCTCTATGCAGACAATATGGTTCTATACCTTGAAAATCCAAGAAAGTCCATCAAAAGCCTGCTCACAGTGATAAATGTCTTTGGTAAAGTCTTGGGGTACAAATAAATGTGCAAACGACAGTTGCACTTCTATACACCAGCAAGGATCAGGCAGAGAACCAAATAAAAGAACAATCCCATTTGCAATAGCCCAAGAAAAGAGAATTACCTTGGCATTTACCTAACCAGAGGATTGAAAGATCTTTTCAACAAAAATTACAAAATTTTGCTCAAAGAAATCAAGGATTACACAAGGAAATGGAAAAACATCTCATGCTCATGGCTTGGAAGAATAAAAATTGTCAAGAGATCCATTCTACCCAAGATAATCTACAGATTCAATGCAATATCCATCAAATTACTAACATCATTTTTCCATATTGAAAATAACAACACAGAATTTCAAATGGAAACAGAAAAGAGCATGAGTAGTCAAAACAAACCTCAGCAAAAGGAGCAAAGTGGAAGATATCACACTTCTGGACTTTAAACCTTATTTCAAGGCCTGCTAAAACAACCTTCTATTGGTTAAAAAAAAGAAAAAAGAAAAAACTAGACATATAGGTCAATGGAGCAAGACAGATTTCAGAAAGCAAAACAGTTTCTCTCAACCAACTCATCTTCAACAAAGCAATCAATAGCAATCATTGAGGAAAGTTAACCATATTTAACAAATGGTGCTGAGAAAATTGGCTTACTACATGAATAATTAAACTGAAACCCTAACTATTACCATATACAAAAATCAATGAAAAATGATCAAAGACCTAAACATAAAACCTCAAACTATAAAAATCCTAGAATAAAAGATAGGAAACATCCTTACGCACATTGGAGTAGGTAACAAATTCTTGACCAACTCCCTAAAAGCAAATGTCAAAAACGTTAAAATAGAGAAGTGGGACCTCATCAAACTGAAAAGCCTTTGCACAGGAAAAAAAATTCAGAAGAATAAAGTGGCAATACACAGAAAATAAAATGCAAGCTATGCATCTGACAAAGGTTTAACATCCAGGATCTACAAGGAACTCAAACCAAGTAAAAGAAAAATAATTTTCAAAAGGAACCTCATTTAAAAGAATATGAACAGACACTTATCAAAAGATGACAGACAAGTAGCTAACAGACACATGAAACAATGCTCAGCCTCACGAATCATCAGATAAATGAAAATCAAAACTCTAGTGAGATACTACCTAACTCCAGTAAGGATGGTTATCATTAATAATTCAAAAAATTAAACAGATGTTGGCATGGGTATAGTGAAAATGGGAATGATTCTGTTGGTGAGATTGCAGACCAGTTCAACCTTTATAGAAAGCAATGTGGCGATTTCTAAAATAAGTAAAAATTGACCTTTCATATGATCCAGCAACCCCTCTCCTGGAAATATATCTGAAGAAACACAAATTGTTCTACAAAAGAGACACCTTCACCCACATGTTCATTGCCACACTATTCACAACAGCAGAAACATGGAACCAATTCCACTATCCATCAAAAGTGGACTAGATAATAAAAATATGGTACATATACACAATGGAGTATCCACAGCAGAAAAAAATCATGGATTTTGCAGCAAATTGGATTGAGTTGGAGACCATGATACTTTGCAGTCCATCACAGAAAAAAAAAATAATTGAGTACCACATGTTCTAACTCATAAGTGGGACCTGAACATCAATGACATTATTATAAGAGGGGGATAGGCAGTGGTTGGGTACTGCTGGGGTGGGAGAAAGGGGGTCATGTAACCCCACAAAGGGGACTTAGTCCTATACCTGGAAGAGAGAGGGCTAGCTGGAGACCCAAACTTCACCTGCATTCAACCTACTTGTATCTTGCATCTCTATAACAAAAATAAATTTTAAAAAGATCAAAAATGAAATTGTTTTAAATTTTAAAACTATTCCCATTAGTTTAAAAACAATATATTAGTTAAGTTTTCAGATTGATTTTATTCTGTCTGAGAAGTCATCAACAAAAAATTTTGACTGACTAATGTATGTGACAACTAGTGGAAACAATGATGTAAACTAGTCACCTGCTGCAGAAAGTACAAATGCAAAATCTTGAGATATTAGTGAGCCTTTTGTGTTTTAGGAATAGCTTAGCCAAGATAAGAGTAGCAGAAGTCAACGATAATAGTAGTGTTCGTGAATATAAAGTTTAATTGAATAAATAATTGGTGTTTTGTTTCAGTTTAACTATTCTCATTAGTTTTTCTTTAAACATATTTATTTACACAAAGGAAAGAGATGTGGGCTATTCCAGTGTAACCTTTAAGAATATGCCACATAAATGTAATCAGTTAATACTAGAGCAGTTTGAAAAATAAGGAAATTTCTTTGATATCAACACATCTTTGTATAAACATCTATTCATAGGAATTCCAACTTGATAAGACAGCTGTTTATGTGCTTCATGAATTTCCACCTCCATTTCAAGTTTGAATTCAAAACCTACAACTTTTATAAAGTCTGACATAAACTCTTAAAGATATTTATCTCACAAATAAATAAGTGGAGGAAGTTTTAGGATTCTCTTTTTCACATTTCTATTGAAATGTTTAATACATTTTGATTATAACACAAATAATTTTATAGTAATAATTTGGGATATGCATAGATGTAAGTCTTTCTAATAAATTACATCTCTGAAATGAATAAAATGTTTTGTTTACTTTGTACCACATGACGGGTATGCCTAGTAGATGTTCAATATTTATTAATTCACTTGAATAATTTAATGTAATAAAAACATTGTTTTGAATACTTGATTGCATAGAGTAATTACAGGATATGAGAATGGAAAATAAAGTGCTGTTGCATCACTGCAAGTTTTGAGCAACATACCAAGGACTTTGAAAGTTATGAAAGTAAACAGTTCAGAAGGAAGCATGCAGGTTCAGACTATCATAAAAATGTTACCTTTGCTTCTCTATTCCCTAGATACCGTTAAACATATGGCTTCATGTAAGGAAATAATAAGCACCATTAGCTTCCTAGTAGGAATATGCATTTATAGTATGCAATAGCAGTATACAATTACACAGAAATATTTTTATTTAAAATAAATTATACCTGATCATTTTTATGTATAATTACTTATAGAAGTATTAAATATCAATGTAGTTTACTAGCAGGTAGCAATATCTTTAATTATATCTTATTTTCTGTGTATTAACTTAGCATTCATGTTTTCTTTTTCGTTAATGTGCATATGGATATATCGGTGCTTGTGTTTGCAAACTTAGGACATGCCTTTATATAATTTAATATATAAAAAATAAATGGAGGAAAAATTTTTTGAAATGTTACCTCTTCTCCAATGTTTAAAAAAATCAATTATCTTAGATTCTGCATTCATTATGCAATTATATTAAATCAGAAAATTGGAGACATCCTTATGACACATTACAATTATTGTCACCTATTTCACTGGGGCAAATTTGCTTAATGGAGACAAAACAAATTCCCCACAAGCAGCTTAACTACTTTACCAGTATGTCAACATTATGACAAAGAGAACAAAGTAATACTTCAAAGAGTGCCAATGAATGTGTCTGTGAGTCATGCAAGCTTTTAAGGCTTTTTGTGTTGTTTTGTTTTTGTTTTTGGAAAACATTCTCAGGAACTATTCTTTCACTATCTTGGATAAAATGAAAAGACCTTTAAGTTTTGTTTTGTTTTGTTTTCTTTACAACAGTATAAACCAGTATTCAGTTTTGCAGCCAGATTATGATATTAAGAAAAAAAAATCTCAGTTTTAAAGAACAACCAAATTCAAAAGTTTTCATTCTTTTACTAAGCATTTTCCTTAAAGTGCATTCAAAGATGTTTTTATTTACTTATATTTGTTTATTTTTTTCTTTGAAAACATTACAAAGTTTGCAAGGACTCAGATGGAACAGAGCCAAGGAGGACTTCTGAAGTAAAGAGTTGTAAAGCAGAGATATTTGAAGTAGCTACTTAGACTCGCTTGCTGTGTGCTAGGAATGTAATGTGGTGCTTGAGAAAAGAGAAATAAAAAGAACTCCTGGGCATAGTTAGCTTATGATGGTAAGGTTCTAAAAACACAGTACAGGATCAGAGAAACCAAATGAAAAAGCTGCCAAACTGGGAATTACACCAAATTTTGTTCTCATAGCCCTACTATTTTATACTTCATGCCAATTCTCATGTCATAATCACAGTATCTGAACTTATTTTTAAAGAAAAATGACTCATTTATACTATTTTAATTTATCAGTGCTTTGTTTGTTTGTTTGTAAGCAGGATTTATTGAGAGGACAGAAAATCTCCCACAGTGGGAGAGGACCCAAAGGGGTTGCCTCAATTCATCAGTGTTTAATGTGAGATTTTTCTTACAAACACATTTATTCTTCTTTTCTCCATTATAAACAAAATATCCAAATTTTATTTTTTTAATTTTTTTCTTTAAAGATATAGGGTACAATTCAGGATTAGGTATACAAGTGGTCTTTCAGAGTTGTTTATGTTATATGGAGTATTTTCCCTGAATGCAGGATTAGGTAAGTAACCATACAGATAAAGTTTGGGCCTCCCTTTGTTCCCTAATATGCCTGGTTTGAGATTAAATACCCTAATTGAAGTTGTCTACTCCTCCTTCCCTGGCAGTATCCCTCTACTGCCAATCTCTTTCTTACAGTGTTAGGGTAAAAGTTCAGGGTCTGCTCACAAGTGAGAACATGTCATACACAGTTCTTTGTTAATAATAATAATGAAGATATTATCACATGTCTTCTAACTCTCATTATCCCTGATCTGTCCTTATCTCAATTCATTCTTTGTTTCTGTGATAGACCACTGAGATTATAGACTCTGAAGTCATCCAAGTTGCTGTGAAGTCCATATTTTGTACTTCTTTATGGTTGCATAATTTTCTATTGTGTATATGTACCACATTTTTTTTTATCCAGTTCAGTTTTGACGGGCAGCACAGTTGGTTCCATGTTTTTGCTATTGTGAATAGTGCTGCAATAAACATGCTTGTGCAGGTATCTTTTTGGTAGAATGATTTAAGTTCCTCCAGGTATATTCCCAGTAGGGGGATTGCTGGATCATATGGATGGTCAATTTCTAATTCTTTTAAAAATTGATCCATTATTTTCATGGTGGTTGAACTACTTTGTATTCCCACCAGCAGTGTAGAAGCATTATTTTTTCTCTGCATCCACGCCAGTATCTGTTTGTTGTTTGTTTCTTAATAATAACCATTTTTTGCTAGGATTAGGTGGTATCTCCATGTGACTTTGATTTCCGTTTCTCTGATGATTAGTGAAGCTGAGCACTTTTCATGTGTCTGTTGACTGCCCATTTTTCCTCTATTTTATTTTATTTATTCTATTCTATTTTATTTTATCCTATTTCAAAGATGTGGGGCATAATTCACGGTTAGGTATACAAATGTTCATTTTGCCTGTACCCTTGGTGATGAGGTGTTCCCCCTCCCCCCAGCAGGTTACCACTCCTGCCAAGCCCGCCCCTACCCTCTCCTGGCAGTTTCCCACTACTGCCAACCCTTTTCTGTTTTTCTTTTGTTTTTGGTTTACAACTTTTAAAAATTTTATTATTATTATTATTATTTCCTTTATTTTAAATATGTGGGGTACAGTTCAGGATTAGGTATGCAAATGTTTATTATGCAGGTACCCTTGTTGATGAGGTGTGCCACCCTCTCCCCTGGCAGTTTCCCTCAACTGCCAATCCCATCCCCCCTCTCCTGACAGTTTCCCACTGCTGCTAATCCCTTTCTTATAGTATTATGATAATTGTTCAAAGTCAGCTTATGAGTGAGAACTCTGTTCTTTGTTTCTGTGATAGGCCACTGAGTATGATAGACTGACTCTTAATCCATCCAAGTTGTTGCAAAGTTCATCTGTTTGTCCTTCTTTATGGCTGCATCATGTTCCAATGTGTATATGTACCACATTTTTTTTTTTATCCAGTCCAGCTTCAGTGGGTTGCATGTTTGGTTCCATGTTTTTGCTATTGTGAATAGAGCTGCAACAAACGTGCATGTGCAGGTACATTTTGGTAGAATGACTTGAGTTCCTCTGGGTAACATTTACAATAGAGGAATTGCTGGGTCATATGGAAGGTTGATTTCTAGTTCTTTCGGAAAGCGACACACTGTCTTCCAAAGGGGTTGCACTAGTTTGCATTCCTGCCAGCAGTGTAGAAACTTTTTCTCCTTTGTCTCCTTTTTCTCCACATCCTCACCAGCATCTATTGTTTTACTAATGATGGCCATTCTTTCTGGGGTTAGGTGGGTCAATGTGGTTTTGATTTGCATTTTTCTGAAAATTAGTGAGGGTGAGCACTTTTCATGTGTTTGTTGGCTGCTTGCACATCTTCTTTTGAGAAGTTCTATTCATGTCTTTTGCCCAGTTTTTTTTTTTTTTTTTTTTTTTTGAGTTGGAGTCTCACTCTGTCGCCTGGACTGGAGTGCAGTGGCCACTCCCGGCCATGACAACCTCGACCTGCTGGGCTCCGGTGATCCTTCCGCCTCAGCCTTCCGAGTAGTCGGAATTACAGGCATGTGCTACCACGCCCGGCTGATTTTTTGATTTATTGTGGAGATGAGGTCTCACTGCCCAGGCGGGTCTCAAACCCGCGGGCTCAGGCAATCCACTCACCTCAGCCTCCCAAAGGCAGGGATTACAGGCTGAGCCACCGAGCCTGGCTTTGCCCAGTTTTTAATGGGACTTTTTTTTTTCTTTCAGCACATTTGATTTCCTTGTAGATCTTGGAGTTTAAGGCCTTTGCCAGATATATAGTTGGCAAATATATTTTCCCATTCTGTGGGCTTTCTTCCCACTCTCTTGGTGATTACTTTTGTTTTGCAGAAGTTTTCGTTTTAATGAAGTTCCACTTGTCTATCTTATCTCCTATGGCATGGACATCCTGGGTTTTGATCAGGAATTGGTTGCCTACTCTGATTTCCATAAGAGTGTCTTCTATGTTTTCTAACGTTCTTATATTTTGAGGGTCTACATTTAGGTCTTTGATCCATTGGAGTTGATTAATGTGTATGATCATTTATATGGGTCCTGTTTCAATTTCCCACATGTGGTCAGTCAGTTTTCCCTGCACTATTTACTGTATAGGTTCTCCTCTTCTCAGTGGTTAAAATTGTTTATCTTTGAGAACTTTGAAAATTGGACATCATTCCTTTCTAACTTGTAGTGTTTCTGCTGATAGGTCTGTTGCTATTCTGATTGTTCTTCCCCGGTAAGTAATCTGGCCTTTCTCTCTTGCTGCTTTTAAGGTTTTTGTTTTTATCTTTTGTACCTATTTTGGGTAGGCAAATTACTTTTTTTGATGTCTTGTGGGGGAACATGGAATATTTTTCCATTTGTTTGAGTCTTCTTTGATTTCTTTGATCAGTGTTTTGTTGTTTTCACTGTAGAGGTCTTTCACTTCTCTGGTTAGAAAGATGCCAAGGTATTTCATTTTCTTTGTGGCTATTGTGAGTGAAATTGTGCTTATTACTTGCTTCTCTGCCTGTTTGTTGTTGGTGTATTAAAATATGATGTCTGTTGCACATTGATTATGTACCCTGATAGTTTGCCCAAGTCTTTTTAGTGCAAGGAGGTTTATGACACATTCCCTTGGGATCATATCATCAGCAAAAAGGGTAGTTTAATTTCCACTTTTCCTATCTGGATACCCTTGATTTTCTTTCCTGGTCTGATTGCTATAGCTAGGACTTCCAAAACGATTTTGAACAGGTGGGGTGAGAAGGGGCATCCTTGTCCTGTTCTGGTTTTCAGGGGAAATACTTCCCATTTCTGTCCATTTAGCCATACATTGGCTGTAGGTTTAGCATATATGGTTCTTATTATTTTGAGGTATGTACCCACTATGCCTAGGTGTTTAAGAGTTTTTATCAAGAAGAGAGGCTGGATTTTATTGAAAGCTTTTTCTATGTCTAATAATATAATCATATGGGTATGATTTTTACATCTGTTGATGTATTTAATCATACTTATGGGCTTTCAGGTGTTGAACCAGTCCTGTATCCCAAGGATGGGGCCTACTTTGTTATTGTGGATGATTCTTGAAATATGTTGCTGGATCTGATTTTCTAGTATCTTGTTGAGAATTTTTGCATTTATGTTCATCAGGGATATTGACTTGTAGTTCTCTTTCTTTTTGGGGAATTTGTCCAGTTTGCATATCAGTGTGATATTAGCTTCATAAAAAGATTTTAGGAGAGTCCTGTCTTTTTCAATTGCTTGACATACCTTTAATGGGATTGGTATCATCTCTTCCTTATATGTTTTGTAGAATTCCACTGGAAAGCTGTCTGATACAGTGAATTTTTTTTTTGTAGGCTTTTTTTTTTTTTTCATGACAGAGTCAACTTCCTGGGTTATTGTTGGACTATTTAGGGTCTCAATTTTTTCTTGTTTCAACCCTGACAGATTGTGTGATGTCATCAAATTCTCTATTTTATTTAGACTTTGGAGTTTGTTTCCATAGAGTTGTGTATAGTAATCTCTTATAATCTTTTGTATTTCTTCAGGTTCAATTATATATATCTACAACACATATCCAGTGAGTCAAGAAAAAAAAAAATGAGACTATATGCTGGAGTAGATATTCAGAAAAAAACTCTTTGATTGTTTGCATATTATATTAACAATTCCTCCTGTTAGCAAATGTTTTTAAAGTAATTTGATTATTATTTTTAGAAGTTAAAACTTTAATTCTTGCCTTTACTACATCCTATATCTCATCCCTGTATCATCTACTAATTTATAGCTAATGGTGACAGAAGTTTCCCTGAAGGTTGGATCCACAGGCTTAGTTTTGATCTATTCTCTAAGTTGAAGTAATATGTATCTTATTTCTACTTCCTTTTTGAAGGGACACTGATTTTAAGGTGTAATGGCCCAGAATATCTAGCTATAAAATAAATTCAAAATGGGCACAAAGATTGCTTTAGATATTTAGGAGACAGCAATAAATTTCTTTTGACTTAAGCCACTATAATGGTGTTGGTGAAAATGACTATTTTGATAATTGGTTTAAATGTATTTGCTTCACTTTCTGATATTTTTAGGTCTATATCTTAACTCTCTTATAAAAGAAAGACATTCAAATAAATTCAAACCCTAAATGTTTTCAACAAAGTTCTCTAATGTGTTAGACAGAGCATGGACATATGTTGCAAATGCAGAGGACAAATAAAAACAGTCCTTTACATGGGATTTTTGAGACAAGTAGCTGTAGGATGTGACTTCATGAGGTAATAAATTCAGAGGAAAAGAGGGATTTAAAAAAGATAATAAAGAAAAATAAATAAATATACTTATTTATTTTCATTAGTAGCAAATTTTAACAATGGCACTACTTTTAGATTTGGTAATTTGAAATAAAATCAGTTAAATTATATTGTATACTATTATGTTATTAATGTTGGTATTTTTATCATAAATTTAATAAATCCTTTTATGTGAAATAAAATGTGAAATTATTCGGCTGTCTTAGTTTTATCTACAACTGTTATATTCTTTTGGCTATTTGACTACTTGGAAACACAATTTATTTTCCTGATGGAAAATATGTAAGCTAATTTCTAAAATGAACAATATAATGCAGGGATATTAAACTATAAAATTGCAACGAGAAAAAGTTGTAAACTGACTTCTAAACTGAAAAGCATATTGCATAGATACTGAAATATATTTACTGCAATGTTTAAATGAAACAACTTTAGCTTGGTACTTCCCAATGGAAATAATAAGCACATTGAATATGCTCATGTACAGAAAAACATAAGAAATATATGCAAAAATTAATCATTCTTTTTCTAAAAAATTAAAAATAATTATTTACATGGAGGAAATTTCAGAGAGGGGTTCTTAGCATCACTGCAGGTGAGAAATTGTAGGGATTTCTAGGACTTGTAGGGACACAGAAAAATGGGATGTTAGCTTTAGATAACTGCCAGTCTGTGTGTGGAGGTGACACACACAACCTTTTTCTCTGAATTATCAGCTGTGATCATACCTAGGACAAAAGAAATGAAAAAACAAACCAAAAAACCCCACCAAAAAACACTGCGAGGGACTGACTGAAGTCCAGGGCTTCTCAGTCATCTGAATAATTTTTCCTTAAGCAGGTGTTTTTCATCAGGTGCTGGGTTTTCCCTTATGTGCAGGTGCTCTCTCAGATTCAGGATTCTTCCTTGGGTTCTGGGTTCTCCCTTGTGTGCTTGGTCTCTTCATGAGGTGCTTGGACTCTAACATGCATGGCTCTCTACCTCATTGCAGGACGTTTTCTTAGGTGCAGGGGCTCTTAATCAGGTGCTGGGCTTTCCCTCAGGTTAAGGGACTTTGTTTCAGGTGCAGGACTTTATCTCAGTTGCAGGGTTCTCTATTCAGTGCAGGAGATTTCCTTCAGGTACAGGGATTCTTTCTCAGGTGAAAAGGTGTTTTTTAGGTACTGGAGATCTTTATCGGGTGCATGGCTCTCCTTCATGTGCAGGAGCTCTTTGTCAGGTTCAGAGGCTGTTTATCAGGTGTGGAGCACTTGCTGACCTCCAGGAGTTCTCACTCATCTCCAAGATTTGTTTTTTAGGTTCAGGGCTCGCCCTCAAGTACAAGGTCTCTTCATCAGGTGCTGGGCTGTCCCTCTGCTCTAGAGGCTCTCCTTAAGGTTCAGAGACTTACTTTTGGGTGCCGGGCTGTCCCGCGGGTGCAGAGCTCTTGTTTGTGCTCAGTTGTTTCTTAGGTGCAGGGACTTTTCATCACGTATTCAGATCTCTGTAAGGTGCAGTGCTCTTCCTCAGGTTCAGGGCTCTCCTTTAAGTGCAAGTCCTTTTCATCAAGTTTGAGGGTTTTTCCTTGAATGTAAGAACTCTCAGTCATGTGCATGGTTCTCCCTCAGAGAAGGAATTCTCCCTCAGGTTCAGGAGCTCTTTCTCTTAGCAGGGTTACTCCCAAGTTCTGGGCTCTCCCTCAGAGGAAGGGCTCTCCCTCAGGTACAGAGCTCTCCCAGGTGGGCTCCCTCAATTGCTGGACCCTACCTCAGGTGTAGGAATCTCTCCCAGGTTAAGGCTCTGTCTCAGAAGCAGGACTCTCTCCATCAGATGCATGGCTCTCTCTATCAGTTGCAGGGCTCTGGCTTAGGTTCAGGACTCTCTCCCAGGTTCAGGGCTCTGTCTCAGCTGAAGGACTTTCTCCCTCAGGTGCAACGCTCTCTTCATCAGTTATAGGGCTTTCCACCAGGTGCAGGGCTCCCTCAAGTGCTGGACCGTACTTCAGGTACAGGAATCTCTTCCAGGTTCAGGGCCCTCTCTCAGGGGTAGGACTCTCTCCATCAGGTGCAGGGTTCTCTCCATCATTTGTAGGGCTCTCAGGTGCAGGACTCTCTCCCAGGGTCAGGGCTCTCCCTCAGATGCACTTCCTGCATTCTCCTGCCATTCTTTGTATGAGTCCTGGAAGAGGTGCGGTAGCGTTGGTAGCCCCTTTGGCTTCCTCTTTGCCCTCTGTCAGCAGCCACAGTCATCCAGAGACTACCACCTGGAGCTACATGAATACAAGGCCCAGAGCACCTGGCTCAGCAGCACAACTCCAAAGTGCTGTGGCCAATTCCCATCCAGGTTTCCTGGGTAACCATTCCTGATGTCACAGCCCATGATGTCATAGTTCTTGATGTCATTGCCTTTTTTTTTTTTTTTTTTTGGTCATTGCCTCTTATGTCACATTCTTGATGGGCCAGGAGAGACAGCTGAAACTTGGGAAGCCTTCATAGCACTCTGATGTGGGATCAGATGATGAAGGTGGGGGGGCAGGGCTGTGAGACTAGATGGACGCCCATCCGGTCCAGAGGCCTTTGGAACTGGCCCCACCTCCCCGCAGCCAACCTTGTATATGTAATTGACCAGGGAGCAGAGCACTCCTCCTGATCCTGGGCTCAGAAGTGTCCATAGTCTGTCAGTCTAACCATAGATGTGGAGTTTTTCCTGACTTCTTGTACAATGTCAGGCTGAGATGCTGGCCCATATTGAGATTTAGGTAACAAATACGGTGATGGCAGTGAACTGCTGAATTAACCCCTTTAGCACCAAGGACGCCATGGAGTTTCCTCATCCCAACCACCCTGTGGGCAGTCATCTTACCATCATCACAGCTGCAGCTGCCAAACATCACAGACACCAAAACTTAAGTATTTTAACATACATTGATTTTGAGATGAAGTTAATAAGCTGGATTTTTAAAATAGAAACAGAGAAGAAGATGAAATAATGCAAATCAGGATAGTTTTCTGCTGTTTGGATAAAATTCATTAATTCAACAACAGATTATTACTGAATTAAGTATTTGACATAGGAAATAATATAGTAGACTATGAATTAAAGAGTAGTTCTGATTTCATATTCTTAGCCCCATGAAAATTGGCAAATAAAAATACTATCTTTTAAAAACGGAGGCAAAACAATAAAAGAGCCATATTGTTAGTCTCTTATGATAAAGTTGTAAAATAAATTAAACAGACATTCTTACATTTCATAACAACTATTACATTTGCTAAAACCACTATTTAATATCACAAAATTCTTACATGACTCTTTCCTTTATAAGTCAAATAGCTTTATAAAAATTATGAAAAATTATCATTTTATTTTTATTTTAAAATTGTGGGGTACAATTAGGGTTAGGTATACATATATTCAAAGTGCAGGTACCCTTGTTGATGAGGTGTGCCCCTCTTCCCCAGGCAGATATTGAATACTGTTAATCCCAACTCCCTGCGCCCCTCCCACCTCCCACAGTTTCCCGCTACTGTCAATCCTTTTCTTATAATATTATGGTAGTTGTTCAGGGTCTACTTATGAGTGAGAACATGTGATACTCAGATCATTGTTTCTGTGAAAGATCACTCGGTATTATAAACTCTAATTCCATTACTGCAAAGTTCATGATTTTGTTCTTCTTTATGGTTGTATAATATTCCATTGTGTATAGGTACAACATTTTTTTTTATCCAGTCCTCTTTTGATGGACAGCAAATTTGGTTCCATGTTCTTGCAATTGTGAACAATGCTGTAATAAACATATGTTTGCAAGTATCTTTTTTATACGTGATTTGAGTTCTTCTGGGTATATTCCAAGTAGGGGGTCTGGGGGTTCATATTGAAGGTCGATTTTTAGAACTTTTAGGAATCGCCACACTGTTTTCCACAGAGGCTATACTAGTTTACACTCCCCAACAGTGTAGAAGTGTTCCCTTTTCACCACATCCTCTCCAGCATCTGTTATTTTTTGAGTTATTGATGATGGTCATTCTGACAGGAGTTAGGTGGTATCTCAGTGTAGTTTTAATTTGTATCTCCTTGATGACTAGTGAGGCTGAACATTTTTTCATGTATCTATTGGCTGCTCATATTTCTTCTTTTGAGAAGTGTCTATTGATATCTTTTGCCCACTTTATAATGAGGCTGTTTGTTTTTTTCTTTTCAGCACGTTTGAGTTCCTTGTAGATCCTTGATGTTAGGCTTTTGTTGGACATAGAGCAAGCAGATATTTTTTTCCCAGTCTGTGGGCTGTCTCCCTCCTCTCTTGATGGGTTCTTTGGCTTTGCAGAAGCTTGTCAGTTTAATGAGGTCCCACTTATCTACCTTATCTCTTATAGCATGAGCACTTGGGGTTTTGATCAATTATTGGTTGCCAGTTCCAACTTCCATAAGAGTGTCTCCTGCATTTCATAAGGTTCTTATGATTTGAAGTTTTACATTTAGTTCTCTGATCCATTGAGAGTTAAATTTTGTGTATGGGGATAGGTAGGGGTCCTGTTTCAATCTTCTGCATGTGGTCAGTCAGTTTTCCCAGACATTTACTGAATAGGTTCTCCTCTCCCCAGTAGTGGGTGGTGAAGGCTTTGTCAAAGATGAGTTGGTTGAGAAATTGAGGTTTTTCTTCTGGAATCTCAATTCTGTTCCATTGGTCTATAGGCCTGTTCTTGTACCAATACCAGACTGTTTTGAATATCGAAGCTTTATAATAAAGTTAAAGTCTGGGAGTGTGATACCCCCTGCTTTGTTTTGTTGTTGTTGTTTGCTTTGTTTTGTTTTGCCGAGGACTGTTTTGGCTATTCTTGGGGGTTTGTGTTTCCATATGAATTCTTGAATTGTTTTTTTCTAGATCTGAGAAGAATGTTGCTGGTAATTTGATGGGTATTGTATTAAATCTGTAATTGCCTTAGGTAGAATAGACATCTTAACAATGTTATTTCTTCCAATCCACGAGCATGGGATATTCTTTAACTTGTTTGTGACATCTTTGATTTCTTTGAGCAGTGTTTTGCAGTTTTCACTGCAAAGGTCTTTCACATCTATGGTTAGGAAGATGCCAAGGTACTTAATTTTTTTGTGGCTATTATAAATGGAATTGTGCTTTTTATTTGAGTTTCTGTATGTTTATTATTGGTGTATAGAAATGCAATTGTCTTTTGCACATTTATTTTATACCCTCAGATTTTGCCAAAATCCTTTATCAGTGCAAAGAGGTTTTTGACAGATGCTCTAGGGTTTCAAGGTATACAATCATGTTGTCTACAAAGAGAGATAAATTGACATCATCTTTTCCTATTTGAATACCCCTGATCACCTTCTCTTCTCTGATTGCTCTATTTAGGACTTCCAAAACTATGTTGAACAGTAAGGGTGAGAGTGGGCATCCTTATCTTGTTTCAGTTTTCAGGGGAAATTATTCCAGTTTTTATGTGTTTAGGAGTATGCTGGCTGTGGGTTACTTGTAGATGGCTCTTACTATTTTGAGGCATTTCCACCTATGCCTAGATATTCGAGGGTTTTTATCAAGAAGGGGTGCTAGATTTTATCAAAAGGTTTTTCTGCATCTAATGATATAATCACGTGGTTTTTGTTTTTAATGTCTGTTGATGTATTTAATTATATTTATGGTTTTATGAATGTTGAATCAGCCTTGCATCCCAGGGATGAAGCCTGCTTGGTAGTAATGGATGATTTTTAGATGTCTTGTTGAATCCAGTTTGCTAGAATCTTGATGAGAATTTTAGCATCTATGTTCATCAAAGATATAGGCCTGTAGATCTCTTTCTTTATGGGGTCTTTACCTGACTTAGGTATCAGTGTGATGTTAGCTTCATAAAATGACTTGGGGAGAGGTCCATATTTCTCAATGGCCTGGAATACTTACAGTAGGATTAATATCAGTTCTTCCTTGTATGACTTGTAGAATTCTGCTGGAAAGCCATATGGTACAGGGCTGTTTTTTGCAGGTAGTTTTCTTATGACATAGTCAATTTCTTGAATTGTTGTTGGTCTATTAGGGGGTCTCGATTTCTTCTTGTTTCAACCTAGGGAGGTTGTGTGATGTCAGAAAGTTGTCCTTTTCCTTTAGGTTTTCAAGTTAGTTTCGAACACATGTACAAAGTAGTCTCTGTTAATCTTTTGTATTTCTTCAGAGTCAGATGTGACTTTATCTTTTGTGTTTCTATTATGTTTATTTGGACTTTTTCTCTCTTTTTCTTGGTCAGTCTAGCTAGAGAACCATCGATCTTGTTTATCCTTTCAAAGAACCAACTTTTTGTTTCATTGATTTTTTGTACTATCTTTTTGTTTTCTAAGTCCCAGATTGGGGCTTTTATTTTTGTGATTTGGATTCTTCTGCTCAAGTTAGGGTTTGGTGGTCTTGCTTTTCCAGCTTCTTTAGGTGGCTTGTTAGGCTGCTAACTTATGACCCTTCCATTTTCTTCATGTGCGTTTGTAGAGGTATGAATTCCCCTCTTACTACTGTTTTCATGTCATCCCAGAGGTTTTGGTAAGATGTTTCTTCATTTTCATTTGTTTCCAGGTATCTTTTAATCCCTATTTTGATTTCCATATTATTCCAGGAGTTCCTTAGCTTCATGCTGTTTCATGTCCATGTCTTTGTGGGTTTTGGGTGATCTTTTTTGATGTTGATAATTATTTTTATTCCACTGTAGTCTGAGAAAGTGCATGGAAAAATTTCAATCTTTTGAAATTTGTTAATGCTTGATTTATGGCCAAGATTGTGGTTAATCTAAAGTATGTTCCATGTGGCAATGAGTAGAATGTATATTCTGCAGTCATTGGGTGGAGTGTTCTGTAGGTATCAACTAAGTTCATTTAGTCAAGAGTCAGATTGAGGTTCTGGATCTCCTTGCTGATTTTCTTATCCTGATGATCTGTCTAGAGTTGTGAGTTGGGTATTAAATCCTCCTCTATGATATTGTTAAAGTTAATATCTTTTTTGAATTTGCCTAGAAGTTTCTTTATGAAAGTTGGTGCTCCTATGTTGGGTGTATATATGTTTAAGGTGAATATTTTTTGTTGATGTATTGAACCTTTTATCGTTATGTAGTGACCGTCTGTATTTTTTAAAATTTTTGATAGCCTAAAGGGTATTTTTTTCTGAAATTCAGATTGCAACTCCTGCTTTATTTTGTAGTTCATTCTCCTAAATTTTGCTTCCCTTCTTCTTACTTTGAGTCTGTGAGTATCCTTTTCTGGTGAGATGAGTCTCCTGGAGACAATATATTGTTGCCTCATGGTATTTTATACATTTTTCCATTTAATGTCTTTTCAGTGGTGCATTTAGTCCATTCACATTCAGGGTAATTATTGAACTATCATGAGGTTCCCATAGAGTTGTTATTGTTCCTGTTTGTTTATTGCCTTTCTTTTGGTTTTTGGGCTGATTCATATGTGTTTTCTATCTTTTTCCTGTGCTCTTGTGAAGAACATTGTTGTTCTTTTTCCTTTTTCTTCTATGTTTAATACTTTCTTAAGTAATTCTTGTAGAGGTGGTCTGGAGGCAGTTTTAGTTATTAAGGATTGGATGTCTCAGAGAGATTTTAATTCTCCCTCACTGATGAAACTTAGTTTGTCTGGGTGGGTTTCCTTGGTTGAAATTGTTTATCTTTGAGAACTTTGAAGATTGGCTCCAAGCTCTCCTAGCCTGAAGTGTTTCTGCAGATAAATCTGCTGCTATTCCAATTGGTCTTCCCCAGTAGGTAGTATGACCTTTTTCACTTGTTGCCTCTAGGATTTTTTTCTTTTATACCTACTTTGTTTAGGCAAATTATTATGTGTGTATGACTTTATCTTTTGATTTGTTTCTTGCAGGGGTTCTCTGAATCTCTTGTGTTTGAATGGCTGCATCACTGATGAGATAAGGGAAGTTTTCTTGAATAATTTCATGGAATGTTTGTTCCAAGGTGGTCCTGTCTCTCTTTCTGCCTCAGGAAGTCCAATTACTCTTAGGTTTGGTCTCTTGAAATAATTTCTCATCTCTTGAAGGTTTTGTTCTGTCTTTTTAAGCTTCTTTTCTATGTTTTTGACAGTTTAGGTTAGTTCTATATTTTGGTACTCAAGCTCTGAGATTTTCTTCTGCTTGGCTAATTCTGATTTCCATACTTGTTAGTTTATTATTTATTTCAATCACAGTATCAATTCTTTCTTATTTTCCTCTTGTCTCGCCTCAATTCTTTTTATTCTCTTTATTAATGTCTTGATGTCTGGGCTTGTAGTATGTGACCAGTCATTCTGGGGGCTCTTCATTGTTTGCATTCCAAAGTTTATTTTCTCAGCGTCTGACCTCCCAGGGGTCTGTGTGAGACCTAGATTCTTCTTTTGGGTTTTCTTCAGTTGTGTAGATTTTCCTCCCCACTTTTTCCTTTTTTCCTCATCTTCTTTAATTCTGTCAGGGTTGGCAGGGTGGCTTTTTCTTCTGTTTGCTCAATCTCCTATTCTTCCTTATGCGAATCCTCTGACTTTGTTCAATTATGAAGCTGGAGTGTTGGTTGGGGGCTATACTTTTGCAGTTTTGAGATTTAATTGAGGGGGAATCTGTGATTCAAACTAAATCTGCAGATCCCAGTATCCACCAACAGGTGCATGGATACCCTTGTATCCACTTCCCACTGTCTTGCAATTTGTCCATGCAGTGGGGGTATAGGTTTGCTCCATGAAAGCAAATGTGTTAAGTAAAAGGAAAAGAATGGAATGGGAAGGGGAAGGGAAGGTAAAGAGAGAGAAGAATGAAAGGGAAAACAGACAAACATACCAACTAACAATTGAAAAGAGACACAAAGACAGATAAGAGAGAGAAAAAAGTAAAACATACAATCATAAAAACACACAAGCTAATTGATGTTCCAACTCTCTATACAAACATGAAGTCTAAAGAAAAAAAATCAATAAACTAACAGAAACAAATCAGGTATGAAAACATTATCAATAACAGTGAGAAGAAATATAAAAGTGAAAAAAAGATAAGTAATACAAACAGGCAAAGTAAAAAGAAATTAAAACAAGGGAATCAAGCACGCTCTGAGATTGTTTCTCTTAGTCCAACATCCTTTCAGCTCCGATCTCTAGCTCTCATGGTAGGCTGGTAGGGTTGCTCATAGCTAGGGTCAGTTGCCCCAGGCCTGCTGTGGGGGGGAGGGTGTATCAGATGTGGGCTCAGTTGGCTTGCTCACTGTCAAGTCTGCCACTCAGATCTGATCGGTGTTCGATCTAGCATGGGGAAGGGGCTTCTGTCTCTCCTATTTTGACGCTATTACCTTAGATTCCAAGATGGAGGCTGGGCAGTGCTGGGTGGAGCTGGGCAGGGCAATGCAGATCTCTGCCTGATCTCAGGGCTCTAGCTGATCTCTGGTTCTGCTGCTGCCAGGGCTGATCTGGGTGAGACAGAGTGCAAGACAGCTGGACATTGCAGGCTGGCATGGCACAGAGTGGCTGGGTCTCTTTTTCTTTCTTTGTTCTTAGAGCCTATGCTGGAGGACGGCAGAGCTGGGTGGAGCTGGGTGGGGCAATGCAGGTCTCTGCCTGGTCTCAGGGCTCCAGCTAATCTCTGGTCCTGCCGTGGCTGGGGATAAGCTGGGGGAGGCGGAGTGTAAGATGGCAGGGCATTACAGGTCAGCATAGTGCAGGGCAGCTGGGGGTAGGGCAGTGCAATCAGAAAGGGAGCCCAGAACTCCATGAGGCCAGGAACCCAGGGCCACTCCGGATGGGGCAGTGCAGCCAGGAAGGGAGCCTGGAACTCCACGGGGTCAGGAGCAGAGGGCCACCTGGGGCAGGGCAGAGGCGGTGGTGGCAACAGCTGTGGCAGCTGAGCAGTACATGGGACTGAGGGTCTCCAGCCCTTGGACCAGCATGAATGGCAGAGGGGAAAGTGATAATTTTTATGAACACTCACTTTCGCAGAGATTTTCGCAGTCACACCTGTCTTATTGCCATCTTGCCAGAAGTCTCTGTCATTTGTTTTCTATAAATTCTGTTTTTTTATAAAACATTTTCTGAAATTAAGAAAATAATTTGGGAAAATGAAATTATTTGTTATTCAATAGTTTTCACAGTAAATTATTCCTTGAGTATATATTTGAACATATTTTAGTTTCTTTTCAATTTCATATTGTCTTAGATTATTAATTCATTTGCATACTCACTCTATTATTCAAGACAATTTGAGAATATTGTCTGTGTAAGCCCTTGCTTACATCTTGCAGTTATAATGATGAAACTATAAGGGAAATGTGGTCACTGCTTGCATGGATCTTAACAGTATGTGAAATATCCTCTTCACATTTCAGAGGCAATGAAAAATTACTTTGTTGATTATATTCAAGGAGTCTGCTTTTAAATATTTTGGTATGGACATTTAAAAATATTTAGGTCAAATTTTTAATATTTTGTCAAGTCATTCCCTTATATAGCATATATTCTAAGTTAAAAATGCATGAGTGAGAAGGAATAATGACCAAAATCTTCATATTCCTGTAAGACTAGACCTTGACTGGTGCTGGAAAGACAAGTGATAGCAGCAATTGCACTAGGTTAAAAATGATTGGGCAGAAAAAAAAGAAAAGAAAAATCTCTCCTTAGTGATATTTAAAATATGTCTATAGCCTATAAACTATCACCCATTCAGAGTTGGTATTCAAAACATATTATTTTAATGAATACTTTTCCCTCATTTATAATTTACATATAAATAGACTTAGGTCAACGTATAAAGATAGACATAAATATAGATAAATATCAGTGTTTCCCCAATGGGAACAATTATGCCTCACATTGTACATTTGGCAATATGTGGAACAATTCACAATTCAGAGTATCCGTGTTATTAGCAGATAGGTAATAGGAATCAGTGATCCCACCAAACATACTACAATGTAGAAGAGATGCTCCACTCCCAACAAATAACTGTCTCCTTTCAAAGTTAGTAGTGCCAATGATGTGAAAGTACCAAGGAATCTGATATAGATATATATATATATACAAGAAATTTATCTGAACGCTTATAAAAATAAATTACAAGTAACAAGTTTTCTGAGCAATTCCATTTTTATGAATACAAATTTGTGTTTATAGAATCTAGACCTTTAGTAATCTATTTCCATTATTTGTGATAACAGTGCACTTTTTATTCTAGTAAAATGACATATTTTTGAAAATAAAACAAAATTAAAGAATTTTCATCATTAAGTCAACTTTTAAACAAGATTTCTAATCTAGAGCAAGGAATGTTTTAAAAGTGGTTAAAAGATGTCATTTTATTTTCATCTATTTTATTAATTTTTTATTTTATTCCCCTTATTTAGACATTTTCTTTCTGTTCAAGACAAAACAATTAGGTGGCAATTTTTAATCTGAGTTTTGATTATAAAAGAAACTGTGTAGCTTTAAAAATACTTAAATAGAAGTAGACTAGAAAAATTTAAAGTGTATCAT
Organism: Cephalopachus bancanus; assembly: GCA_027257055.1. Taxonomy (NCBI): domain Eukaryota; kingdom Metazoa; phylum Chordata; class Mammalia; order Primates; family Tarsiidae; genus Cephalopachus; species Cephalopachus bancanus. The sequence continues at coordinate 2,469,064 of JAPVLO010000268.1, forward strand.
GCTTTTTGTCAAATATAACTATGGGTCATTGAACACATATTTATAATTAATTTTGTGGATTCATTGTAACTATAGGAAATAAACTACTTCACATATATGCTATAAATACTACTTGGACCATAATGATTGGAGATGGTCAGATTTCATTTTAAAGATAGTACAGGCATTCTATTACTGAGTATTTAGGTAATATAAGAAATTTGGATAGCCTCTTAATGGGATAAAGATTTTTGTTCCATTATTCATATCTAGTATATATCTATTAAATGTTTTCTGTGTGCCAAGCATTGACCTAGATTGATAAACTAAACATAATGTCAGTTTTCACATATTATATAACTTAATTGAAAAGACATATCACAGACAAAACATTAAGAAAACAAAGAATTTTGGATTTTGAAATCAGATCACAAATAACCAAGGTGTATGATAACCACAGCAAAATTGGAAGAGCCTAACTTAGGTTAGTCATGCAAATTCATCAATAGTGTTGATATTTATCCTCTGTCCTGAAGACTGTAAAGAAGACACAAAGGAAAACTAGAGAAAGAAAATAACCGTGAAAATGTTTTGACAAATGAAAGAGCTCAACATGGTAGATCAATAGTCTCCAAGGTAGAGTGCTCAAGATTACCAACTAGGGAATTAAAAATAAAATGTCAAATACACACACACACACACACACACACACACACACACACACACACACACACAAAATAAAAGCAATAACTTTATAAATCATTCATGAATTAATTTATAGTCACAGATGTGTCCATGACCAATCTGCTATTTGAAGTGACATAAAAATAGAGTAAGCATGTACAAGATGGACAATGGTGGTGGAACTTTAACATGTTTCTTTGATATCCATGGGACTGCTTAACTTCACTGTAAGTTCCATTGTCTACAATGCTTATATTGGTTCTCATACAGTAGATAAGTAGTTTAAACATATCCCTGTTTGGGAACTGAGGTCTAAATATAATGATCACAAACAAAAAAAGCTGATAGAGTTGATGTTGCTAATTTTTCATGTGCTTTTCACGCTCAGAATAAAAATAATGGCAAAGAAAATAATGTTAAAAACTGAACTGAATTTTTGAAAGTGGAGATAAGATAAAGCATTCAGCATTATCAAAAAGATTATGTGAAATATAGATTTTTGGGTACCCTTATACCAAAATTAACAATGAATCATTAATAAATGTGTATTGCATCTTGATATTTTAGCCAGGGGTGATATGAAGCCAACACTGTAAGTGTGATATTAAAAATATATTTTATTTAATTAATTTACATAATTTTATAAATTTTAACAAGAAAAATTATAATAATAAAGTGAGAATAATGGAACCCACTTTGGAAACACCAATAACTGCTATAACTGGAATATCACCAATATCTGAATCTACACACATTATTCTTCATGTTTTAACCCTCCAACTACCAAAAACGCATGAAGTAAACACTAATCTGAATGTTGCTATTAGCTTATACCTTATTTTTTATAGTTTTAATCTTATTATATATGCATGTATTCTCATACAATGTACTGTTTGTATTTTCTTGTTTTTAGAGCTCTGTATAACGTTTGAAGTCATAGAAAATGTTTTCGCTTAACATTGTATTCTTGAAAAATATCTTTGTTGATTTACTTTTTTATAGTTCATTTATTTTAATGCTATATATAGAATTTTATTTTGTTAAAATACTACATTTACTCATTAACTTTTCTTTCAATAGGCACATTATTTAAATCATTTTTCTTATTTATTCATAAGAGATATTCATACATTTACAATGCTAATCTACTTATATTTTGAAAATATCTTTTTCTAAATTGTAATTTACTCTATATTATTCTTTATGTGGTCTTTGATGAGCAGAAATTATTGTTTTTGGAAAAAGTAAATTTTTAAATATTGTATTTTATAAATGACACATTTTCCTATTTAAGCAACTGCTCTTAGTCACAGTAAATAAATGTATTCTTATACTCTGAAATGCTTTAAGTTTTGTCTTTTTATTTTAATTTCTTAATCTATCTAAAAAGAATTTTTTGTTTAGTTTTCAAGCAAGATCATCCATATGGTCATCTAATTATCCCAGCATTACTTACTGAATATTCATCTTTCTGTCTAGTGATCGATAATGTAATATTTATCATAAATAAATTTTAGGTAAATACTAATTTATGATTGATTTGTTCTCTATCGTACTTAATTGGTAGATCTTTCTTCTCTGTGTGAATCCACAATGTCCACAATTCTGCAATATGTTAGTGAGTCTTTATACCTGACAGGGCCATTTCTCCAACTATTGCTCTCTTTCAGATGAATTTTTATTGAAGAATAATAAAAGCTATTAACAGAAAAATATGTATACTAGTGATGATAGATATTTGTACAATTAATACTGGAAATAACCCAAATGTTCTTCATCTATTGAGTGGATAAACAGTGATACAACCTTACATTTAAACTCTAAATTGGCAACAGAAAAGAAATGAACCACAAATACATATTACAGCATGAATAAGTTTTTTGTTTTGTTTTGTTTTTTGAGTCGGAGTTTCACTCTGTCACCCAGACTGGAGTGCAGTGGCCACTCCCAGCCACCGCAGCCTCAACCTGCTGGGCTCCAGTGATCCTTTCGCCTCAGCCTTCCGAGTAGTGGGAACTGCAGGCGCGCGCTACCACGCCTGGCAATTTTTTTTTTTTTTTAAATTTATTGTAGAGATAAGGACTTGTCAAGTTGTCCTGGCGGGTCCTGAACCCACGGGCTCAGGCAATCCACTCACCTCGCCCTCCCAAAGCCTGGGATTACAGGCTGAACCACCAAGCCCGGCTATGAATAAGTTTCAAAGCATTATGCTAAGTGAAAGAATACAAATTCCAAAAACTGCATACTATAAAGCTCTATTTATATGACTGTTGAAACAGGCAAAATTATGGGAATTAAAAAATAGATGAATGTTTGTCATAAATTAGAAATTGGGGAGTGGATTGAAAACAAAGCTCATGAGTTAATTATTGTGAGTAATAGAACTTTTACATATCATGATTTTTGGTGTATGTTTAAAGACTGTGTATTCTTGTTAAAACTCAGGTTGTAAAGAATAAAAAACTGAATTTTACTACAGATTAATATAATTAAATATGCCTTACAGAGGAGAAAACAACACAAAAGAAAGTGATTATATCTGATAGTCTTTATATATTTTTCTATTTTATTATGTTGGTTTATTTGTTGGGTTTTGTACCAACACTGCACTATGTAAATTAGTATAGCTTTACATGTCTTGATATGTGATAGTTTAAACCTTTCTGCATTGTTATTAATTTTTAAAAGGTCATGCTAATCTACAGTTTTGCATTTCCCTGGTTTTATTTTGTAGGGATTTCAACCATGTATGCAATACATTTTCACACAGGTTTTCTCTCCAATATATGTTTAAAATGTCTCCTTAATTTTGTTATATTATCTTCATTTTTCTCATTTCTATCCTTTAGGCCTCTTAACTGTGTTTTCTCTGTTGTCTATTTTATCTGTATGCCTTTTAACCTAGTATACATTTCTGAAATGACTGTCTTTTTGTCTGCACTATAAAATATGCTATTTCTTGGATGTGGCATCATTACATGTTGTCTATCTCCTTGAGTTCCTGTGCTCTCTTAATGGGTTTTCTTCATTAAATTTGTGGTATTATTTTTGTTACAGGATTTTTGGTTAATATTTTCAAAAGCTTGTCTCATTTCCTTGGTGCTTTTTTATTTATTATTATTTTTTAAATTCACTTACATATATGTTACCTTCTTTTGAAAATAGTCCATGGACACACACACACACACACACACACACACACACACACACACACACGTATATATACCTACATGTTTGTGTACATAAACACACACAGCATACCTGTGTCTGGCCACAATTTTTATCCTATGGAAACATATCCTGGTTCTGAATTGCTTATCTCATGAGGCCTGCATGTAGTTTAATTGTAGATCTGTTTAAAACATTCTATACTATAAGTATACTTTTAGACTTCTTCCTGGAAGGTATCTACTTGTATTGTAATTTGTAATATGATCTTCATAAGTGTCTTATAAACTACTTTAAAAAACAGAAGACAAAAAGAGCCAATTTCACTGAAATATGCTTTTTTTTGTACTTTTCAACTATCTGTACTTGTTCCATATATTTATTTATCCCATGCATTAAAGATTCTGAACTTATTGTTTTGCTCCCTACATTTTAACAAACTCCAAAGAAATAATATTTTATATTTTCAAACTAGTACTCAGGAGTGGTATGGCTCTATCCCTAGAGCTTATAAACAACCAAATGTTGATGCAAAATCTGCTCTGCTGTTGTTGGAAAAATAAAAATTACTCTTACAGAAGAAAAAAAATAACAATTCTAGATTAATTTAAGGCTTTATTCAACTCTATTTAGAAAGCATTTTAGGAAAATATTTCATTATATTAGTTGGTAACTGTTATTGAGCAATTAAATTCAATCTTGGACGATCCACATAACTGTGAAAAAAAGGAAGCTGTTTCTAAATTGAGCATACAAATTGAACAAAAATTTATATAAAATGCTGGAAAATGGTAAGACCAATATTAATCAATATATTAATTTATTTATCCTTTTGACAAACATATGTGAATATGGATATAGACAACTACATATATTATAGTCCAAAGTCATTTCTCTCTTCTAGTGATTAAAGAAATACTTTACACATGTATGGGTATATAGTACATGTATATGCTTATATATACACGTTCAAGGTACTGAACATGTATATATAAGCTAGAACAAATGAAATGTTTTTAAATACTAATTGGTAGTTTTACCATTGTTCATATTTCAAGTGTGTTTTATATATATTTAGTTTGCATGCTTGCTTAATCTATTTGTTCAATGTGCAATATATTATGCTACAGGTTCATTGCATATCTTTTAAACAATGGAGTACTCTTAAGAGAAAAATACAGTAATTATAATATATTCCTATAATAAAGACTTTTAATATTTTAGCACATAAATTTTCACTTAATTTTTAACTACTTAAATCACTCTCATAATATTTTCAATATTATGCACTGGGATGCATTGTCCTTACACTAGAAATTATGATAAATTGAAACCATCAATATGCTAGTTTTTTGTTTGTTTGTTTGTTTGTTTTTGAGTTGGAGTCTTGCTCTGTCACCCAGACTGGAGTGCAGTGGCTGCTCCCGGCCACCACAACATCGACCTGCTGGGCTCCGGCGATCCTTCCGCCTCAGACTTCCGAGTAGTCGGAATTACAGTCATGCGCCACCACGCCCGGCTAATTTTTGATTTATTGTAGAGATGAGGTCTTGCTGCCCAGGCGGGTCTCGAACCCACGGGCTCAGGCAATCCACTCACTTCAGCCTCCCAAAGGCGCAGGATTACAGGCTGAGCCACCGAGCCCGGCTTAGTTTTTTTTATAATTGAATTTTGGCACTATTTACCAATGAACAAAATGTATGTATATAATGCGAAGAAAGCTTGAATCATCAAATCATTGGCGATGTATTCATTATTTTTGTATATTTTGTTCCTTTACATAACAGTGATTTATTCATTATTTTTGTATATTGTGTTCCTTTACATAACAGTGAAAAGTTTTTTTTTAATCACTTATGTTTTGGAAATTCAGACATGTTCTACAACAGGGAACCTCTCTGTTTATATTCTTAAATTGCTCTCATATCCACATTTTGTTTTTCATACTTGTTCACATAGCTTATCAAAAACATTACCGATAAAAGATGAAAGGAAATTTTACCCATGAAATAAAATAGAACGCAAAATCTTCATCTGCCAAGGACCATGATGCTGCTTTTTTAATATGGAAAATAATGAGGACTATATTGAAGGAGACCAAGAGGACTGTTTTTTGTTTTTGTTTTTACTCTGAGACAGAAAAATTATTGATAAAAGTATGATAAACCCTGATACTTTGCACTATATCTTTTCATCATTAGAGTGTCAGCCATTAGATTGCCTACAACAATAACATTCATAGAAATAGTTTAGTCCTGTCCCCTCCCAGCATGGAAAGTCAGTTTCATAATTATGTGCTTTTGAATATTTAAAATATGTTTTTTTTTTTATTTTACAAGTGTCCAAACTAGGTAATTGTTTAATTTGTGCTTTGCAAATGTAGATCAATTGTCTATCTATTTTATACATCGTAAAGTTGTGTTTGTATGTGTATTGATTCTCATTGTCATCAGTTGTTTGCATGATTCTGGGCAATTGCCACTGCAGATCTGTGTAATATACGAATCTCAACTTATTACTCTTCTGCAAAGAAATGCTGGGTTTATTGACTACGTGAAATATGCACACTCCATAGAATGACATTTTAAAATAGTTCTGATATGATTAACAAAATACTTATCTTGGCATTTATTTTAAAACACTTTTAATTTCTAAATATTACCTTATTTTAAGTTACTGCACACTACAAAAAAGTAATGCTATTTTCTTATATTTACAAACAGGGAAACTGAAGTACAGAAATCCTTTGACAACTTCTAATCTCATTTTTTGCTACTTATAGCATCTTTTCATTATATATTCTGGCAATATTTAAGCATTTGTAACAAACAAAATATTTTATTTTCTGCATAATATGTGCCTTGAACTTCTTCCAATATCACAGTTGTCCAAACTCTACTTGTCTGAAGTCAAAGAACATTCTCATTTTTAAAATAGCATATCAATACTGATTCCTCCGTGGAAGTTTACATGATCTCTCCAGAATGATTCCAAAAGTCTCCAGTCTTCCATTGTATGTTATTCATACTAAAATTAAATACATTATTTTAAGTTACCGCTTTTTAATTTTTCTTTACTATATAACATCTTTGTTTATTACAAACAATAGAAATGTATGTCCTCTATCTTTGTCTCCTGAATTTCAATCATTCCACAATATTAGTTAGCTTCAAATGTGTTATTTTTTTTTTATAACTCAGTATTAACTGCCATTTGGGAAGCGTATATTCATGGCATTTATCTAAGCGGAATAAAAATATTACAAATAAAAATACCATACATAAATTCACCACACCTGCCAGATTTTGTTCTAGTCACACTTAGGAATAGAACATTTAGATTCCCATTGGAGAAACAACCAACATAAGTGAATTATATTTACTCTTATGTGTTTTATTTGCAGTCAGATTTCTGATGCTCAGTCCTTTGAATATGGTGCAGTGGTCACAGTTATTTCTTTCCTTCTTTATAGCCATCCATTCTTTTTGTCTTTTTGACACCCAAGTAGTCATCTTTGTTAACCAAGTTTTTCTTAGGGCTATCTGTCCCACTAGTAGATAGTATTCAAGCATTGCTAACTCCATGCCCAAACTAAGCTGATAGTTATCTCTTTGCATTGCTATGTACTTATAATTAATTAAATGAATGGGTTCTAGGCTATTTTGGTGTTTGTACAATCTTTTCCTGTTTGTGTACTTATTTATTTGTATTTTGTTAATTGGGAACAAACTATTTTATTTCTCTGTTCAGCATTACAAAAAGAAGCAAATATTGGCTTCCTAATATATCTCATGATATTAAATATGTTAAGTGCTCTAATCTCTATCACCGCTAATATACTTTGACTCTGCATTTTTCTTGATGCTCTTATTTGGATTGTATCTTAGTCCATTCAGACTGTTACAACAAAGTACCACAGATTTGTGACTTATAAACACAGAAATGTACTTCTCACCGTTTTGTAGGCTGAAAGTCTGAGGTCAGGGTTGCAGTGCGGTAGAATTCTGATTAGTACACTTTCCTATATTGCAAACTGACAACATCTTGTATCTTCACGTGGTTGAAAGGGAGAGCTCTCTGAAATTTTTTTTAATAACAGCAACAATATCATTCATGGGGACTCACCTTCTGTGAACTACTTACTTCCCAAGATCTCAACTCCTAATACCATTGTATTAGGGAGTTCGAATTTCAACATATGAATTCTGGGTGGACACAAACTTTCAGTGCATTGCATTAGGTTTGTTATTTGAAATATAGTTCTTGAACGTGGGAATAAGGTTTTTAGTATAATTTTATTTTTAATGTCATTTTCTACCTAATTAGTTTAGCATATTTTGTGTATTCTGGACTAGTTTTATGAAATTAAGTCTTGTACTTTTTCATATTATGAAGAAGCTGTGAAGAGTTTTTTCTGTTCCTCTTAATTACCATTATTATTGCAAAATAAAAATGTTATCTGTACTTTGTGTGATATGTTTCTTATATTTTCTCTCATCACTATTATTAATGTTTTATATAACTATAGACATTTTAAAGCTATGTCATTAAGCCTTTGGTAAATTAATTACACTGATGGACCCATATTTGCAGGTTTCTCTCTATCCTTATAGTTGTGTAGTGCTCAATCACAGTAACCTTTTAGTTGGCCATTGGACTTATTTTGTCTAATGGGTATGGAGCAAACATGACAATAAGCAGGGACTTGAAAATGTTATTGGAGTCTTCTGACTCCTCATTTGGGTTCCTGAATCTACTTTAACCATGTGATTGACATAACTTGCTGGAGATACGTCACAGATAACATGAAAAGGAGCTGAGTTGACTCAACAGAAGTCATTATGTACTATTCGGCTCCTCTAAGCTGATCACAAATGTATTAATAAGTTCACCAGAGATCAGTTGACTCAGCCAAATACTTATAACCACCAGCCAAACAATGAAGTCAAAAAATTACAGTGCTTTATCTTTAATGCCTCTAAATTTTTGATTATTTTAGCAATATTGTGGCATAAAAGAATGATATTGATGCTTCAACATTTAAAAATTTTGTATGTTATTAGTGAACAAACTGTTTAATCATAATAAATTGTATCTCTTTAATCCATTTTCTTATCTTAAAGATTGCCTTGGCTTATATGACTATATTAACACTATGTTAGTTTATTTGATACATCAATTTTTTACCTTTGTAATGTTAGCTCTTTATGTCCATTGTGTACAGTTTGTCAAATATAAAAATATAGTTTTAAAAATTCATCAGATATTTTTGTACTTATTAGCTTATTTAATCAATTTATATATAATAAATTGATTGACACATTAGGTTTAGATCTACATTTTTACTATATTTTTTTCAGTTAGGTTGTACCTTTTGAGGATAGGTACAGATTTCAGGAGTTACTGTAAAGGTATAATAATCAATAGAGTAGGGTATTAGCATAATAACAGACATATAGGTCATTGAAACAAAATGGAGTCCAGAAATAAATTTACATATATATGACATTGATTTTCAACAATGATGCCAAGGCAATTAGATGTATGAGTAGTCTTCTCAAAAAAAAAAAAAATTCAAGAAAAATTGAATTGCTACATTAAAAAGTATTAAATCTTTCCTTTAGCCGCATGCACAAATTAATTTGAATCAACAATGGGCACAAGTGTAAAAATTAAACTATAAAAATCATAGAAGTAATCATATTCTAAAATCTATGTCATCTTGGGTTTTATGTAGATATCTTTAGATAAGAGCTAAAAAGCATAACTAAAAAAATGACTGTGATTAATTTTACTTTATTAAAATTTAAAATTGTTCTTTGAACACAAAAATTCATGTAAAAATTTAGTGAAAATACTTGTGAAAAAAATATCTTTTAGATAACTGTATTCTGAATATATAAAGACATACTATAAGCAAATAATAATAGCAAAAATAAGAATCAATAATTTACTCTGACACTTCAAAGAGTTGTGAACAGCAAATAAAACATGAAGAAACTCAGTCACTTTAGTCATTAAGAAATGCTGACTAAGTTATAAAATCAACAGTAGTGTATTAGAATGGCTAGACACACAGAAGAAGGCTACACAAAGAATGCAAAGATCAAAATGTCTCATTTTTCTTGTTGGGAATGTAAAACATTACATGCACTTTATACAACAGATTACAAATATAACAATATATACCCCTTTATATGACCTTATATCCACCATCTAGCTATTTACTCATAAAGATTGAAAGCATATACAACATGTACCTTGTTGTTCACCAAAAGTTCCTGCATAATAATAAAAACAGCAAAACATTCTCAATTAACTAATTAATGGATAAAAAGTTATGCTACACGTCAACAGTAAAAGTGTGAGAACTATTCATCTGTGCTACAATATGATGACTCTCAAAACTTTATGCTGAGTGAAAAAAATAATAGAAAAGTCGAGATGATCACATTTGTATGATACTCTCTAAAAGCAAAAGTTATAAAGATCACTTGTTGCTAGGGGAAAGATCTGAGTAAAAGAAACAGATTGAAAATGGAATGAGGACACTTTTGCAGAAAATAATCTACAGCTTGAATGTGGTGGTAGTTTCATGATTTTATAGATCTGTGAAAACCCATCAAACTTTACACTTAAGTGCAGTTAAATAAATTGTACAAAAATTATTATTCAGGCTGGGCACAATGGCCCATGCCTGTAATACCAGCACTTTGGGAGGCTGAGGTAAGAGGATCACTTCAGGCTAGGAGTTTACAACCAGCCTGAGTATCATAGCGAGACTCCATCTCTAAAACAAACATAAAAATATAGTTCAACTAATTTGACAAATTAAATTTAGCATATTTTCTTTGAGCAAAGAATGATTCATGAATCAGGAAGCATTCAACCAAGAAAATTCAGAGATCTCCATCCAGCAATGTGGAAAGGTAGTATTTACAAATAGAAAAAGAAACAGATACACAGAAACAGGATTATGAGTTGATTACATCTCAAGATATGATTTGTATGGATATGATCTGATGAGGTGACTGCCTGTAATAGGCTGAAATTCAGGATCCTCTTATTGGCTGAAACTCAGCAACTTTTTACAATAATTTACTTAAAGCAAATTGCAAATTTAGTTACATACCAGGTTAGGTTGCAGTTCATTGTGTATAGAGTCATTTTTATGCCAAAACTCAATGTAGTTGAATTAAAAGATGATTGCTTTAAAAAAGAATATGTTGGCTACTATTTATAAAATAGACTAAGGAATAAAAGTCAGAAAAAAAGATCCTTTAGAAAATATAATTGCCATAATTTAGGACAATGATTATGAAAGCATACACTAAGATGATTTCCTGCTTAAAAAAGTTTTGTGGGTTTTTTTTTTTTTTTTTTTTGGTTTGTTTGCTCCTTTTTCTTGTAACAGAGAAGATTTGCTGCTGGATGAGAAACCAAGAACTGCTGGAAATTTCAACGTTTTGAATCTAAGGAACAGAAAAGTAAGAGAAAATTGGTGAAGGAGTAGAAAGAGTTTCAGCTTAGACAATAGATTGCTGTTGCGGCAGTTGAAATTTAAAACACATATTAAGTTTTCAAAAAGAAATTTTAAATAGAAGGATTTGTGTATTGATTTGGCTTCATTGAAGAATAAAAGGCTGGGGCAATAAATCTAAGTATCCAATTTTGAGTATCCAAAATTGACTATCAAATTGTATTCATTAAAAAATGTAAGAACTAAACTCTAAAGTTTGCCAATATTTGATAGAGTGAATGAGGAGAAATTGGCAAAGAATTGTAGTACATGGTGACCAGTGAAAATAGTAGAGAATCAATGGATTGTAACATGCTGGAAGCAAGTTGAAGAGAATATTTTATGAAAATAGATTTGAACAGCCGGGCTCGGTGGCTCAGCCTGTAATCCCGCGCCTTTGGGAGGCTGAGGTGAGTGGATAGCCTGAGCCCGCGGGTTCGAGACCCGCCTGGGCAGTAAGACCTCATCTCTACAATAAATCAAAAAATCAGCCGGGCGTGGTAGCATGCACCCTTAATTCCGGCTACTCAGAAGGCGGAGGTGGAAGGATCGCCGGAGCCCAGCAGGTCGAGGCTGCGGTGGCTGGGAGCGGCCGCTGCACTCCAGTCTGGGCGACCGAGTGAGACTCCGACTCAAAAAAAAAAAAAAAAAAGAAAATAGATTTGAACAACTTTAGCATATTTTCTTATAATTTGTAAGAATTCATCCATTTTGCAGCATAGAGAGGTTATAGATATACTCTACTAGCATTGGCACAAATGCTTAAGATTATGGGTAAAAGCTGTTTAGTAAGTTATTTGTATATAGAAAAAAGAAGGCCAGGCTCGGTGGCTCAGCCTGTAATCCCGCGCTTTGGGAGGCAGAGGTGAGTGAATTGCCTGATTCTGTGGATTCGAGACCCGCCTGGCCAACTTGGCAAGACCTCATCTCTACAGTAAATCAAAAAAATGAACCGGGCGTGGTAGCACGCACCTGTAGTCCCAGCCACTTGGAAGGAAGAGTCGGAAGGACTGCCGGAGCCCAGCAAGTTGAGGCTACAGTGGCCGGGAGCAGCCACTGCACTCCAGTCCTGGCAATAGAGTGAGACTCCAACTCAAAAAATAAAAAAATAAAAAAGAAAAGAAATTTAAACCATCCTGAACTTCAGTCATAAAATGGTTAAAATAAAGTAAACATTGAAAAATTCAGGCAGAAGCAATACATTAAATTTTGATATTCTGATATGGAAATATTCCTTCATTTTTATTTAAAAAATAAAATAGAATTAAAATAGGTTTAGTTAAAAATAAAACTACAAAAATACAGCACACATGACACACCTTCATGAGGGTAATATGAATTGGAGAAGTTAATAATTATAGCATCATCAGCTTAAACACTTGTACAAATAAAGTAATCAAAATAAAAACTGAAAATGATTCTAAGTAAGAAAATTATAAGTCAGAGAACAAGATATTCACAAATAAAACAATAATATGGTCCATGTATGAGCAAAGATCCTCAGATGAGAATAAAAGTGTATCGGACATTGTAAATATCTGGATAAATGACCAAAAAAAACCACAAAACACTATTTTTCTTTGTTTTCTTCTTAACACCTTTTAAAACATAAACGTTTAAAATGAAAACTAAAATATTGTCTTGTGATATGTAGACTATAGGTTGAGCACTCCTGATCTGAAAATCTAAAATAGAAAATGCCCTAAAACAAAAACTTTGGGTGCTGATATGATGCCACGAGTGGAAAATTGCACAGATGACCTTATTTTATGGGTCTCTATTAAAACTCATTTAAAACTTTGTTCTAAGGCTAGGCACGGTGACCCAAGCCTATAATCTCATCGTTTTGGGAAGCTGAGGGGAGAGGATTGCCTGAGCTCACAGGTTGGAGACCAGCCCAGCAACTTGGTGAGACCTTGTCTCTACAATAAATCAAAAAATCAGCCAGGTGTGGTAGTGTGCACCTATTGTTCCAGCTACTTGGAAGACTGAGGAGGAAGGATCACCTGAACCCAGCAGGTAGAGGCTTCAGTGGCCTTGGGGCCGAGAGCATGCCATTGCATTCCAGCCTGGGCAACAAAGTGACTCCAACTCAAAAAACAAAACAAAACAAAACAAAACACAACTTTGGTCGATGCACAAACTGATAAATATTATTGTGTAATATTACTTTTAGACTATGTGTATAAAGTGTTTTAACGAATAAAATAATTTCACGTTTAGATTCAGGTTCTATTTCTAAGAAATGCCATTCTATATATGCAAATATTCAAAAAGCTGAAAATAACCAAAATCTAAGACACATCTGGCCTCAAGCATTTGGGATATAGAAAACTCAACCTACAAATATGGATGTTATAAACATAACAATTTTATTATAAAAGGTAGATGTATTAACTAATCTGAAATGTTTCAAAGTTGGTTATAAGTGGATTATAAAATTTTATGAACATACAATTCCTAAGATGATTACAAAACTAATAGTTAATCAAAGAAGTGAAGTTTATAAACAATTAGAGAGAATTGACAAGCTTTTGTTACTTAGTAGTTAGTAGTTTAAGGTTTTGCCATTAGATGAAAAAAAGTGTAAATGTAAAAACTATATTTAGCATGAATTATGTTTGGTCTACGTTCTCAACAGTTTCTGGGATCAAACTGCCGAAGTTTACAGCTAGACGCCACGTTATTGGCTATATAGATATATTAGGAAAGTTTTCTATTTACAGTTTCACTATCTTTAAACATACGATAATAACAAAACTCATTCCAGAAGATATTATGAAAATTAAATAAGTTAACACATATAAAGAGACTTGTCCATAATAATTACTTAATAAATACTAGCCATCTATACTGTAAAAATAATAGAATGTTTGAAGAGAGATTCTAAAAACATTCACAAGCCCAATAACACACAAAAACAAGAATAAAGAAAATAAAACTAGAAAATACAAATATAAAACAAATAATAAATAGTATGCACAAATCTATAAAAATAAAATTACATTGAAACTTGTAAATAAACTCAATTTAAAAGCTAGAAATTATCAAAATAGATTAAATTGTATAAAACAATTATATGATGTCTACAAAATAAATATTTAAAATATAATTGCCTATGCTGAAAGCAAATGTTGACAAAAATAAAATAATTCCTAAAAACGTAAACATAGATGGTAGGAGAGGATTTATTTATATAAGGTAATATAGACTTCAAGACAAAAAGTATTATCAAAGATTTTATTATTTTAAAAGAATGAAATTGTCAGTTTATCTGAAACATTTAACAAGTATAAATATGTATGTGTTTAATAGAGTTTCAAAATAATTAAAGCAAGATTTTATAAAATTATATGAAAAAATCTATTATTTAGTCATAGTTGGAGATTCAAATATTATTTTCTGAGTAATTAGTAGAACAAAATAAAAGCTCAACAATACTTTATAAGATCTAAATTATACTCCAATCATCTTTCATTAAATTATATTCAGAGAAACTTACATTAAATAACTGAAAACCGTACATTATTTTAAAATGTATTATGTGCAACTTTGTAACCTACAAGGTAGTCTCTTATTTAGTTAAAAATTTTGAAATTTCAGCCGGGCTCAGTGGCTCAGCCTGTAATCCCGCGCCTTTGGGAGGCTGAGGTGAGTGGATTGCCTGAGCCCGCGGGTTCGAGACCCACCTGCACAACTTGGCGAGACCTCATCTCTACAATAAATCAAAAAATTAGCCAGGTGTGGTAGTGCATGCCTGTATTTCCGGCTACTCGGAAAGCTGAAGTGGAAGGATCGCTGGAGCCCAGCAGGTCGAGGCTGCGGTGGCCGGGAGCAGCCTCTGCACTCCAGCCTGGGTAACAGAGTGAGACTCCTACTAAAAAAAAAAAAAAAAAAAAAAAAAAAAAATATATATATATATATATATATATATATATATATATATATATATATAAAATGTATATAGAATATGTTGTTTGTCTGTAGATAAATTAAGAAGTTAATTTTTTAAAAATCTTTAAAAGTTTTAATATTTAAAATATTTAAACAATGCACAAATCATTAAAAAATTTAAAAATGAGAAAACATTTTAAGCTTAATGATAAAAATTTGACATAACATTTGCAAAATGATGTTACACGGATGCTTTGATGAAAATGTGTTGCCCTAAATGCTTATTTTATAAAGGAATAAAAAATAACAGTCTAAGTTCTCACTGTAAAATGATAGAAAAAGAACAACAGATTATACCTGGAGCAAGTAAAAGAAAGAAAATAATGAGTAGAAGTCAATAGCATTTAAAATAGAAAAACAATATAATCAGTAAAATTAAAAAATAGTTTTTCATAGAAAGGTTCAATAAATTTGATAAGGTATTCCTAGACTGAGTCAAAAGAGAAAAAGGAAAAACATACACCAGTTATCAATGAGTGGTGAAAGACAGATATTACTATGAATAACTATAGACCTTAAATGGAGAACTAAAATATTATGAACTGCACTATGCCAAATAATTTGAGAACTTAGATGAACTAGATAAGTTTCTCTAATAGTACAAATTATATGAATGGATTCTAGAAAAAATGCAAAACTTAAAAAAATGTATATCACTCAAATAAATCAAATCTATAATTAGAAACTTGTTCCCAAAAACAATTCTAGGCTCAGATGACTTCACTGGTGATTTCTGTCAAATATTTAGGAAAGAAACTATACCAATCATAGTTTTTTTTCAGAAACATTGTAGGATGGTACACTTGTCAATTCAATTCATGAGATCAATATTACAGTAACATTAAATTTTGAAAAAAAATCAGAATAAAAAAGACTATAGATTAATATTCCTCATTACCATAGATACCTTCTTAACCAAATGTTAATATCAAATGTTGACACAGAATAATACTAAATGCAAAGATTTATCTGATTTAAAGCTATTGAAGAAAATAAGTTATAATCTTAGGCCATATGGAAAGCACTCAAAGCAATTATATTTCTAAAAAAGGATTTATTTCCTATGCTTATTGCTGGAAGTTTCAAATATTTTCTTAAGGAAATTTTAATAGTAAAGTGCATAGACTATAAAATTTTAAATCACTTGATATCCGAATCATGTTTATTCTGTTTTTAAAATCATATGGCATACGTATTGACTTATTTGATACTTTAGAATGTTAATATAATAAAAACACATTTTCATATAAATTAATTATCATAGATGTATAATCAGCATCACAACAATTATTCCCTCTTATATGCTTTCTCATCAAAAGTCATTTTCATTGTTACTGTTTTCCTAATATATAAAGTTCTGGTACACTGATGCTTAGGTATGTCATTTGTTTAAATAAACATTATTTATGGTAGAGAAAATTAAAGTATATTCTTCAGTAAAATAGAGTCCTTATTTCATTTATATGGAATAAATAATCATCTAAATTAAAATTTTTAGATATTTATATGTTATTTATTCTTAACAGATTTTTATGACATAGATGCTCATAAACTTGCCCAGAAGTTGTACACTGCCAATTTAGGATGATAGATGTGTTGTATTTCTTCATCAATAATTTAATATTATTAATGTTGATTTAGAAATATGAACATATTTAAGCCAACCTTCCTTGTTCCATATTTCTATAGATCCATAGCATTGATGATCTTTTACATATTCTGATTCACATATTTATTATTATGCTTGGTACTTTTAGTCACTTGTTTTGGCTGCTGATATACTAGAAAGTAGATGTTATGATCACAAGGTACATTTTGTTCATAATTATAACCCCAGAATGTAATATACCAACAGGATAATAAATATTTGAAAAAGCTATTCAGTAACTTATTATATAATTTATATGCACACATATTCTTTCTGAATATATTAAGTTTAAAATATTTGTATTGACAGGCATAGTGGCTCAGCCTGTAATACCAGTACTTTGGGAGGCTGAGGTGAGAGGATTGCCTAAGCCCAGGAGTTTGAGACCAGCCGGGGCAACTTGGTGAAACCTCATCTCTACAAAGTTTCAGATGGTTCAAATGAATTCCAAAGTAACACAATAAGTGCAAGATACAGAATATAATTAAACTGTGAAAATAATTCATTTGGTGACTTTTTCCAAAGATAACATAAGCCAGAGGAGAAAACAAATAAACAAAAACTACTGTTGACCCTTAACCACACAGTGGTTAAGGAATAAACATTCTATGTAGTTAAAAAACTTCATATAACTTTTGACTCTTCCAAAACTCAACTACTAAGCTTTCTGTTGAGCTAAAAACTTACCAATAACGTAAATAACCAATTAACGTATATTTCATATATGTTGTATTCTTATTTTGTATGTTATGTGTATTGTATGCTGTATTCTTACAATAAAATAAGTTAAAAACAGAACATTTTATCAAGAAAATCACAAGAAAGATATACTGTATTATTCATTAAGTAGAAGTAGATTATCATAAAGGTCTTTAACCTCATCTTCACATGCAGTAAGCTAAGGAGGCAAAAGAGGAAGAGGGAAAGCTGGTCTTGCTATCTTAGATCTCAGGATTGGCAGAAGTTGATTAAAATTCATGTATAAGTTTATCTTCCCAGTTCAAATCCATGTTGTTCAAGGGCCAACTGTATTATATGCATATTATATATATGAAGTGATGATAAGAGTTTATAAAATTCTGGAAATTTTAAAGTACTTTGGAAAAAGACTGGTCAAAAGTTCAACAAGTAAAATTTCAAATTCTGTTTTTTTTTAAAAGTACGGTAAATAAAATTTCATAAAAATTGACATACTAAGCATGTTTGAAACTCCAATAAAGTTGTAAGAAAAGTTTGGGGTCAAAACTTGTTATCTAGGACTGTGTTATCTATCTTTTATGAATCTTTTAAAATGTATATAGCTAGTCCAGCAATCATATAGCTATGTCCGTAGTTTTACTACTCTAAAATCAAAATTTTAGGTCCAGTCTCTCACAAGTATTCCAAGGTTTATTTATGCTACATTATCTATAAAAATGGAGTTATAGGACCTGTAGTGTACAGTTCTTTTATGCTTAAACTGATTTATCCAGATTATTATATTTTTGGTTATAATGTGACCTTTTCAAAATTAAGTTCACTTTTATTTTACCTTCTTTAAAGAAATAACATATAGCAAAGCAGTTTTTTAATCTCCATGCCAGATGAATCCATGGGATAAAATGAGATAAGGTTATTTTCATTATCTTTCATGTTTTATTACACACTGATTAGGCATAGTTCCTAATACCAGTGATTTTGCTTCTGTTCATCTCAGTATATTCCTAATCCCTTCTCTGATTCAAGCAAAGATTATTATTGTGAAAACTCTTTTCATAATTCTGGCACATATCTGCTTCAGATCTAATAACTAGCTCTTATCAATTTAAACCAGTAGATGTCAGGTTCTAAATCTTCATATATAAACACAACAGTCTCCATCTCTGTTAACCTCCTTTTGCTCTCAGAATTATAATAATTGTATGAGATCAACAGATATACCAGCAATCATTTATACTTTTCTTGTAGCTTCTTCACAATCACTGACATTTTAAAAAATCTTTATATTATATTTTCTGTATTGGGGGCATCAAGTAGATTAAACTCATGCATAGGCAAAAGAAGCTCATATACATGTCTTCTCATGCTTATGTCATGGAAGCATGTAGAACTAGCTATATTTAGCCATAGTGACAGCTTAACACAATAATTCTCACAATGTATAAAAAGCAGATAATCAAGATGTCTGCTTAAAAATTAATATTCTCCACCTGCTCACAGAATTCTAAAATTACAAAATTAGAAATAAACTTAAGGTATTAATTAACTTGGAAAATTGTTTTCAGAGAAAGGTTAGTACCTCAAACTTTCTAAACAAAAGATAAATAGGTATGAATATTGAGAAACTACCAAGTCATTATTAGGTTAGTTTTGTTTAGTCTTTCAAAACACTATTAACTTTTTTGTATGCAATGCAGTGTTCTCTATATAGAGAATATTTAAATGAACATGATGTTAATGGGAAAGGGATTCACTGCATACAAAATACATAATTTATCATTATTTTTGATATGTATGTTTTTGCTATTTTTTTTTCTGATATTGATGTTTCTGTCATTATTTCAAAGTGAAGAAGTTTAGTGTGCTAGTTAAGGGTGTGCCATCAAGATAGTCGAGTTCTGGCAAATGATTTCCAGGTCCAAGCAGTCCTGACATCAATGAAGGCTGTAGAGATGTTGAGAGTGAGCAAGCATGTTTAGTGAGCGAACTGATCAGAAGAGACTGTATCATGCCCCTGAATCACTTAGAAGTCCCTAGGGATTGGAGAAATCCCAATATATAAAAGATAATGATACGTTTTTCAGGTACTTGATGCTTCATATCACATGATCTGATTTGGAAAAACCAGAAAATTCTTACCAAGAGATGCAGGGTGTGTGTGTGTGTGTGTGTGTGTGTGTGTGTGTGTGTGTGTGTGTGTGTGTGTGTGTGTCTATCTTAAGTAGTATGCTTATCTGAAAAAATTATACCACTTAGAAATAAATTATCTGTTACATAAAGATGTGTTCAAAATGATTTCTTAATTGTCAGAACATTAACTATTTCATACAAAAAAATGGATGTTTTCAATCCTCATGAAATTCTAATGCCAATTATAAAAGTAAATTTCTAAATACATAGTATCTCTGATAATCAAAAAAATATTAAATACATTAGTGTTTACATAGTCATTTTATTTATTTGGCAATATTATGAAAGTTGCAAATATTCTCACCAGCAAAAGTAAATATACATACACAAGGATCTTTTTTATACTTCTAATCATTAAAGACGCTTCTGAAATTAATTTATGAAACACAACATAAGTTTAGAAATACACAAGAGCAGAAAAACACTAAAAGACTGAAGGCCAATTTCATTCTAAACAAAAAGGAAAACAAAAAACCAAGCAAAATGAATATATTAAAATGTCAACATAAAAAGATAAAACTGTACTGAATCCAAGATTCAAAAAGTGGTTACTTTTAGAAAATTCATTGTGGAAGATTCTGTGAATTAATTATTCAATTAAAAAATAAACTCAAATGAATATTCTGATAGGTGATGAAAGTACATTTGATAAGAAATTATGTTTTCGGTATTGGAACACACCAGGCAACATTGCTCCCTGATTGCAAGGAAAAGGCAGGAAATTTATAAAATTGTAACATTTTGCAGACTCATCAAATAGCTGAACTCACAAGATACGTAACCTAATTCCAAAGAATGACAAATCCCCAAGGACAGATGGGACACAAAAACTGTTTTACCTTTGGCAGACATGAAACGAGATGGCAGTCATCACAATGCCTAAGAAGAATATGAAAATTGTAATTAATTCTTAACGGCCAGATGAGTGCGACCATGTCAGTTCAAAATTCTGGATACTGTAAACTCAAGATAATTTCCTTCTCATAATACCTTTTGCATAGGTGTTCATAAAAATTAATGAGGAGAAGACAGGACAGGAAGCAGGAGAGAACCTTACTTCACTGGGGCAAGCTTTCACATGGTAGTTATCTGCCACTGGAGGACAGCAACAAAACCTACTTGCACCTTGGACCTTTTCCTCAAAGTAAAAGCCTTCTTTCACTGGAGAAGGAAAGCAGGACTACTTTCTGCTTTCTGGCCTGAAACAATAGTTGGTCGCTGCTGGCAAAGTGTAGGAAAATTGTTCTTTCACCTGAGAGTTTCCAATGATACAAGGCACAGTTTAGCTTCCAGAGGCAGGTGGCTAAGAGTTGAGCTAAAACTTCTAAAAATTAGTGTAAAATTTTCTTCAGACCACTGTGCAAAACGATTCTATGGGTAGCCTTGAAATGACCTGAATATTCTCTCAGTCTTGCTGTGGCTCTTATGAAAAACTGAAGAATGTGCTGAGAATGCAATATTGTAAGATAAGGGAGCAATTTCCTGACAGAGCCGTAGCCTTGTCCTGCCTTACCTATGGAATGTTACATCTTGAGACAGAGAGGAACTACGTGGGACAGTCTGGGCTTGTACCGCTCTCCTCTGGAAATTGGATGTCCTTCAAAACATTGCCCAGTGTGTTGTCACCCTTAAAAAACCCTTGAAACCTATAACAGCTATCTTTTGGGTATACCCTCAACTGCAGTGCAAGAAGAATGCATGCCGTCGAGACTCCATTCATTGCAGGCTGCTTTCTTGATCCTTGAGGGACAAGTTCTCAATGGATCCTTCCTTTTGTTTGAATGAAGTGTTTCTTTGTTTCTTGACACCTATATGTATTTAGTCCCTTTATAAATTGTGTTGCATATAAGTGTATTCTGTCTCACTAGACTCAGACAAGTTGGTGGCCAGTGCAGGGTGAAACTTCCTTGTATGCTGTGGCATATTTAAATACATACATACATACATACATATATACATATCTACATACCAACATGCATACATAAATTCATAAATAAGTAAATAAAACTGAAGTGAGATGAAAACCTTATAAAAAGAGAATGAACACTGATAATCTCAGCTATTTTTCTTTTAACTCAGGAACATATTGAATTGGAAAAACTAGAAGAAGAAGATACTGTCAGAAAGGTGCTACTGGTGACTGAGATCTAATTCCCACCAATACACAATATGTTCATGTAACAAACTTACATACATACCCCTGAATCTAAAATAAAATGAAAAAAAAGAATGGACTACATCCATAATTGTGATGTAGTCAATAAGTAAAAATAAATATTTCAACTACTATACAGTTTTTGCTTAAATTTTTAGTGTTCTACTCCATTCAGCTGTAGAATTTGGTTTACTTTGAAAAGAACAGTATTCTTCATCCATAAATAAACACCAAAATTCTTCTGAGTTTTCAGTCCCCAGCAGCACCTTACATGAATTTTTAGAAGTTTTAGCTCAACTAAATATATGCTCATTCGATGTCCAGCTGATGGTTTTTTTCTTGAAAGGATGTTGGATTTTGTTGGATAACTCTTCATCTATTGAGATGATCATATGGTTTTTCTATTTGCTTCTGTTTATGTGGTGAATCACATTTATTGATTTGCAGATATTAAATCATTCTTGGAACCCTGGATGAAAACCTTCTTAGTCAAGATGGATTTTTCTTTTCTTTTTCTTTTCTTTTCTTTTCTTTTTTTTTTTTTTTTTTAGATGCTGTTAAATTTTTTTCTATTTTTTTTTTAATCATTTTTCTAAAGATGTGGGGTACAGGTCAGGATTAGGTATACAAATGTTCATTATACAGGTACCCTTGTTGATGAGGTGTGACCCCACCCCCACCCCAGCAGATTCCCACTATTGCCAATCCCACATCCCCTTGCCCTCTTGGAAGTTTCCCACTACTGCCAATCATTTTCTTATAGTATTACGATAATTGTTCAAGGTTCACTTTTGAGTAAGAACACGTGATACTCAGTTCTTTGTTTTTGTGATAGATCACTCAGTATTATATACTCTGTTTTGCTAAAATTTTGGTGAGAAATTTTGCTTCTATAGTCATAGGGAAATAGACTAATTGTCTTTTTATTGTTGTTGTTTCCTTCCCTGATTTTGGTATCAGTGTGATACTGGTTTCATAGAATGAGTTAGGGAGAAGTCCTTCATCCTCGACTTTCTGGAATAGTTTTAGTAAAATTGGTAACAACTCTCCTTTGTATGTCTGATAAAATTCAGTAGTGGATTCATCTGGTACTGGGCTTTCTTTTGTTGGGAGATTTTTCTTTTTACTGACTCAATTTGATTGCTTTTTATTGATCTATTCAGGGTAGCTATTTATTCCTGGTTCAGTGTTGGGTTGTATTTTTTCAGGAATTTCCTCTAGGCTTTCCAGTTTGTTGTCATAGAGGTATCTGTAGTAGTCTCTGATAATCTTTCTTATTTCTGTGGTATTGGTTGTTATGTCACCTCTGTCATTTATTGCTGAATTTATTTGAGATTTTTTCTTTTTTTATTGTTTAGTCCAGATGTTGATGTTTCTTATCCTTTCAAAGGATCAACTTTTTGATTCACTAATCCTTTGCATTTTTTATTAGCTTTTATCTAGTTTAGTTCTGCTCTGATCTTTGTTATTTTTTTTCTTTTGGCTAACTTTAGGTTTAAATTGCTCTTGTTTTTCTAGTTCCTTGAGATGCAGTAATAAACTGTTAATTCCTCATGTTTCTATCTTTTTATGAATGCATTGAATGTTATAAATTTTCCTTTTATAACCGATTTTTTTTTGTGTGTGTGTAACCCAGAGGTTTGGGTATATTGTATCATTATTTTTATTTGTTTCAACAAATTTTTTACTTCTGCTTTTAATTTCATTCAAGGGTCATTCAAGAGTTGGTTGTTCAGTCTCCATGCAGTGGTGTCATTTGAGGAGCTTCTCTTAGTGCTGATTTCTAATTTTATTCCACTGTGGTCTGAGATGCTTGGAATAATTTTGGTGATTCTAAATTTGTTGAGACTAGCTCTATAGTCAAGCATATGACCTATTTTGGAGAATGTTACATGAAGAGATGAGAAGAATGTATGTTATGCAACTGTTGAGTGGAGAGGTCTGTAGATGACTGTTAGGTCCATTTGGTCTATAGTCCATTTAAGTCCAATGTTTCTCTCTTAATTTTCTGCTTCAATGATCTGTCTAGTGATACCAGCAGGGTGTTGAAGTCACCAGCTATTATAATATTGCTATCTATATTTTTTATGGTCAAATAGTGCTTGTTTCATGAATTTGGGTGCTCTGATGTTTGGTGCATATATGTTTAAGATGGTTAAACCTTCTTGTTCATTAGCAATCTTTATTATTATATAATGTCCTTTTTTTTTTTTTTTTACTGTTTTTGGTTTACAGTCTGAGCTATCTGTTATAAAGATGTCAAGTCTTCCTTGTTTTTGTTCCATTTGCTTGGTACATATTTTTCCACCCATTTACTTTGCATCTGTGACTGTCTTTGTCCAGTAAGTGGGTTTCTTGTAGGCAGTACATGCTTTTTGTATCATTTTGTTTTGTTTTTCAATGCAGTTGCCACTCTGAGTCTTTTAAATGAGACATTTGAACCATTTACATTGAGTTAATATTGGAATGTGAGATTTTGTTCCTGCTATAGTAGTATAAACTAGCTGACTTGGAGATTCAAATGTGTACTTGTTTTATAGGCACTGAGATCTTTGTAATTATCTGATCTTCTATAACAGCAAGAATCATCATTTCATTTCCCTGTTTAAAACTTCACTGAGATCTATAGAGCCAGTTTAGTGGTGACAAATTTCTTTATTGTTTGTCAAAGAAGGACTGTATTTCTTTTTCATTTATAAAGATTAGTTGGCTGGTTGTATGATTCTTGTCTGGCTTTTTTTTTTTTTTAATGACATTGAATATAGGACTCTATTCTCTTCTGGCTTGCAGGGCTCCTGCTTAGAAGTCTGCTGTCAGTCTAACATCTTTTCCTTTATAAGTGATTCAGCACTTTTCTCTTGCTGCTCTCGCAATATTTTCTTTTATATTGACTTTGGAGAATTTGCAAATGATATGCCTTGATGAGGTTCTTCTGCAATGTATCTTGAAGGAGTTTTGGGGGCTTCTTGTATTTGGATATCTAAGTTTCTGTTAAGATCAAAGAAGTTTTCTTGTATTATTTCTTTGAATATGTTTTTTCATGCATTTTTTAAAATTTTAACTTCTTCTACTTCTACGTATTTTCTTTACAAAGGTCCATATTTCTCATAGGTTTTGCTGATTCTTCATGATTCTTTTCTCTTTATTTTTGTTTGACTGAGTTAGATACCTTATCTTTCACCTCTCAGATTCTTTCTTCCACTTGGTCTAGCCTACTGCTATAGCTTTGTATGTCTACCATTGATTTTTTTTTTAGTTCTTTTTTTTTTATGCTGCCAAACTCTCCATTCACCTCCTGAATTGTTCTAGTTTATTTGTGTTTGTTATCAACTTTATCAGGCAACTTATCGAGCTTCTTTATAATCAATATACATAATTAGTTATCTGACATTTCAGAGATTTCATTGTGGTTGTGTTGTTGAAAAATTTGTGAACCTATTTAGAGGGTAACATTGTTTTTTCATACTTTCAGAGTTGTTTTTCTGTTTGTTTCTAATTTGAATGAACTATGGCAGCTAGTTTGTATGAGTTCCTTTGATATATATAGCCTCTGTATGCAGGCTTTCTTAGATGATGACAGTAATAGTGATGTGGTAGGAGTGTGGGCTGGCTCACTACTGTCTGTGAGTCTAAGGTGGTGAGGGTATTGGGAGGCTTAACTTGCTCCTTGGTGGCATATGCTGGTGTCAGCAAATTACCTGTTGTGATGCATTGTTCAACCTCCAGGTCAGCAGGTGGTGCCTATGGGTAAGAGCTGACTACTATTGATGTGATGGGTATGTACTTAATTTTTGCTTACTGGGATAAATACTCTGTTGTCTCAGCAATGAGCTTGCCTATGAAGTGCACGGTGGTCTATGTTCCCAGTTCAGCCTTGTGAGAGGTGAACCAGGATGAGTGGGGCTGAATCAGGCAGGCCCACTTATAGATCTACTGATGTCAGGCACAGGCATTTGCTCTGAAGTGAGGTGTGGTATGTGGACTCCAAGTGTCCATAGGTATGTGTGAGACAGGTGTTAGGTGATATCTGAGGCCTCAAATTTTCAGCTTAAGAATGGAGTGGCCGGGCTCGGTAGCTCAGCCTGTAATTCCACGCCTTTGGGAGGCTGAGGTGAGTGGATTGCCTGAGCCCACGGGTTTGAGACCCACCTGGGCAGCGAGACCTCATCTCTACAATAAATCAAAAAATCAGTCGGGCGTGGTAGTGCATGTCTGTAATTCTGGCTACTCGGAAGGCTGAGGCGGAAGGATTGCTGGAGCCCAGCAGGTTGAGGTGCAGTGGCCAGGACACTGCACTCCAGTCTGGGTGACAGTGTGAGACTCTAACTCAAAAAAAAAAAAAAGAATGGAGTGCAGCCTAAGTTCATGATGTATAAGAATGAGTGCTCCAGGTCCCTTGAGATATGTCTAGGCATTGAATAGATAGAGTATCACAGCATGAAGGGCTCTACTTCTGTGAGGACAGGTGGCTCAGGTACCTACTTCAGGTGATTAGGTACCTGAACCACCAGGTGTGTTAGGACATGGAGCACAGGGGGCCTTATTGCACAAGAACAGATGCCCAGAAAATGTCAGGCAGCTTTGGCTATTAATGACAATGTGCAGTGAAGGGAGCCACTCGATCCTTGGTACTGGGGAGCACACATCCCTGATAGACTTGAGTGGTAGACTCTGGTGCCCAGTGATGACACCTGACGTTTGACTCTGGGTCACCCAGCTGACCATCGCTTCATACCTTATTACCTAGGAGAAACCATGGGGTCAGAAACTAGTTATTACAAACTATTTCCTGTCTCTCAGACTGCTGATTCAAGTGCAGAAGGATAAGGTTCTTCATGCTAGTCTCTTACCACTTAGACTGATGTCCTAGTTGTATAGGAGTGGAGCGCCCTTCTCTTCTTCAATATTACTGGGACACATTTCCCCAACTAATCTGAGAGAAAGAGACTAGAGATCTTAACAATGGTGTTTGATGAAAGTATAAATTTGCAAAACTGATATTGGCTGTAGGATACACTGTTCATACGAAGCCACAACTGTTTGAGAATTGTCTATTCATATCTTTTGCCCAATTTGTAATGGGGCTGTTTGTTTTTTCTTTTCAGCACATATGAGTTCCTGGTAGATCTTAGATGTTAGGCCTTTGTCAGACATACAGTTGGCAAATATTTTTTACCAGTCTATGGGCTGCCTCCCAGCACTCTTGATGGTTTCTTCGGCTTTGGAGAAGCTTGTCAGTTTGATGAGGTCCTTCTTGTCTATCTTATCTCTTATGGCATGGGCACTTGAAGTTTTGATCAGGAATTGGTTACCAGCTCCAGTGGGAATCTACCTGGGGAAGGGGGGCGCATCTCATTAACAAGGGTATCTGCAGAGTGAATATTTGTATACCTAACCCTGAACTGTACCCCCACATCCTTAAAATAAAAAAATTTAAAAGTTAAAAAAAAGAAGAAACCACAACAGTGCAAGTTTTTTTCTGCTCATGGTGTAGTTTCTGGAGCATGGAAGTGGGGGGCCCTTTCAAGGCTTCTGTCATTAAGGCTGTTATACAGGGTGTTCCTTGGTATTGCTATGTCCCTTTGCTGCAAATGCCTGGAGGGGTGGGTAAGGGTGGGGCACCCAAGCAGTGACACAAAAAAACCTATTTTGGGTCACAGATCTGACTCTGGCAGCCTGTCTCTTTCCAGGGGGAAAATGTAGCTTTGGGGAGGGTCCCCCAGAGCTTCCAGTTTTAGGCTGGCATGAGCACAGGTCTTGTTCAAAAACCTGGGGTAATCTCTATACTCTCCACCCTATTCCAGCTGTGGAAAGCTCTTCTAAGCTCCAGAGAAAGAAACTTTGTCTCTGGGCAGAAACTGAAGTACTTGAACAGTGGTTGTTGCTAAGACAATGGATCCCAGTCAAAAATGGTGTCTTCATTACTGACCCAAGTTTGTGAAAATATCTATGATTCTACTGGGTCTCTTTCTTCCTCATCAACTCTCTGCCTCCCTTTGAGGCAGCTCCAGGGCCTGCAGGTTTTTCTGTGGCCTGAGTTATGCAGATCTCTGCTTAAAAAATATGCCTCAGAGGAGGGTTTTCTGTCCCATCTTGTGTTCTGGAATCACACTCACTTTTCACTGCAGTGTGCCATCACAGGGGCTATTTGCTCATCTCCTCCTAGAGATCTAGATTGTCCTTTGTCATATCCCTTTTCCTCCTTGAGTTGGAATTCACTGCATTGGTTGTTACATACTATTTCACCATGTTGTGATGGGTGAGGTAACTTTGAAAGCTTCTAATCCACCATCTTGGAAAAAAAAAATTCCTCTTGTGAGGAATTTAATTTTGAAGAGTCAAAACCTGCCAGAATCTGAGCTGAAAGTCCAATAGTGCTTAATTCTAGAAACCATGTTGAAGTAAAGTTATCCCAAGTCTTTCAAACACAGCAAGCTATTCTGGAGTCAACTCAGTTCAGTAGGATTATAAAGATCATCACTCAAACCCTGTCTAATAGAGAAAAGTGTGAATCTACTGAAGAAAGTTAATCTGAAAATTCTAGTGTGTTTTTTTTTAACCTGTTTGCCTTTTACATCACAAAATACTAATAAAGGTAAATGGACATTCAAACACATAAAACCACATGACTAATAACCATGATAAAAAGGTAGATAAGTAGATGTAAATATAACAAAAGTATTAGAGTTCACAAAACATTATTTTTACTTAATCATAATGAATATATTTCAGAAATTAAAGAAAACATCAGAAGAAAATTTTTAAAAATGTAAAATTTTTCAGAGAGAATCTCTGAGGAAAGAAAAGTGTGGTCTTTTAAATAAATGCTGCTGTTTATCTAAATTTCATATGTGAAAAATATATCTATTTCTATCTATCCATCTACCTACCTACCTAATATCAGTTGAAATGTTCATATAAATTCAATAAATTTATAAATAACAATAGTAAAGCTTTTGAAATGACCCCTAAACATGTTCTAATGACTAATTTAGGCAAAGCTTTTTCAAACAGGATATAGGAAATAAAATACACTAATAATACAGAGAGAACAGATACATTGTAATTATACTAAATTTAAAACTTTTCTTTATAAAAAAGACACTTGCATACTTAAATGACATCTCATAGAATAGCAGAATATACTTACAAGACGTGTGTCTAAAACAGTTTATATCCATTATATTATAAAAATTATACAAATCAGTAAGAAAAAGACAGATAATACAATAGAAAAAAGAACAAAAGACTTGAATAGGCACTTTATAAAACAGGATATTCAAAGGGATAATAAGCCTTTTAAAAAGTGCTCAATATTGCTAGTTATTAAGAATCTAAAAATGTATTTAAAAACCATGATACACTACCACAACACTGCCCTTGGGATGACCAAAGTTTACAAGGAAAAATTTCACATGTAGGTGAGCATATGTAATAAACAGAATTTTCAAATACTGCTGATAATTATCTAACTAGTTTCACCTACCTTGGAAAGCATTTTGAAAATACTACTCAATTTGACTGCTCTATTCCTAAGTATATATCAATAAAAATGCATGAATATTGTTAAATAAGATATATGGCTTTCTTCCAGAGATTTTCTTTTCTTTTTTGACAAGTTAAATAATAGATGTAAAATGCACCATATATAAATTAATCTTTAATATAACAAGAAATATGAACTTATTTGCATACTTAATCACAAACCACATAAATTATTATTGAGGTGTTATTAATATTCATACCTTTAACCTTTTGATAATGCATTAGATTAGAAGGATAGAGCTAAAAAAAATAATGAGAAGAATGGCTATATAAATTACACTACATTCACACTATGAGAAATTGCAAACATTGGAACCAAAGAGCTACAACATAGTACAAGAGTACAGATAAGTTTCACAAGCACATTGTGGTGAATAAGAAACCCACTATAGAGAGCCATATTCCTTAAACACAGGCAAAATTATGCTGTAGACTTTAAAACTGACAGTACTATTCTATAATATTTTATGTCAGAGTAGCAATTATACTCAGGAATTTAATTGCTGGATAGGAGCACTGAAGCCTCATGGTTGCTGATAAATTTCAATCTCCTGATCTAGATGCAGATTAGGCAGGTTGATCAGTGTTCAAAATCATTTATGATTTGTGCAATTTCCTCTATTTTCATTGCAAAAAGTACCATAAAACATACATACAAAGATGAAGTATTTGTAATAATGTATTCTACTTAACTATTTCTATGTAACAAACTATTCCAAAAAATTAGTACATAAAACAACTGCTTCATTTGTAGGTCAGTCAATGGTCAGCATTCAGCTGGGTGATCTTTCTGTTTTACATGTTATAGACAGAGGTCACTCAGTGATGTTTTGTGCTGAGAGTAGCCTTCCCTTATAGACACAGTACTATGATGGTGATAGCTGGAAGGCTGGATGTAGCATGGACTGTTTACTGAAGGGCTTATTGGTGGGCTCCGAGGAGTTAGACATCTTTCATCTTTACATTCTATTTGCATATTCTTTTGGTAAAATTAATAGAATAGGCCATAGATTGAGAGGAAAATATTGTATTACTCATCATTTGATGAGAGAAGGTATGTTTATGACCATCTTTTTTTTTATGCCAATATTTTTTTATTTTGATATTGTGGGGTACAGTTAAGGATTAGGTATACAAATATGCTTCATTGTTTATGACCATCTTTAATCTGCATCTTATTATTAACAAAAAATGACATACTTGGCATATATTAAGAGTCCTAAAAATCAATAAGAAAATAATAATTTAGAAAACTCCTTATGAAAAAAACTCAGCCCTAAGTCCACAAATGGAACCAGAAGGAAGATACACATACAGTAAATATGGATTATAAAAGGATGTTCCACTACATTGGTAGAAAAAGATATGTAGATTGCTATGAACTATTATTTTGGAAAGATAATTACTTTGACAAAAGTAAAAAAAAATGATTTTGTTATTTTGACAAGGACACAGAATATTAGCCACTCTTGAAAAACATATATATTTTAATTTGCTGAAAAATGTTGCCAGAGAAATATTTTGAATATGTACCAAAATATATGTACAGACATTTATAGTAGCATTGATAATAAGAATGAACATTGAAAACACATGATTTCTATTAAAGAGTGGTTTAATGCTTTATAGTACACTCACTGAACAAAATTTTAAGAATCTGTTCAATTATTTTATTTGTGAAATCTATTCTAATGTAACAAAGTGATTAGAATCTGTTCTGAATCTATTGAAAATAACATTCTAGATGGTAATCAGAATTCAATCTACTATACAAGAGCAGTATCATCTACACAATAGACCTTGAGTAAACAAAAAAAATGATACAGAGCCCCTTGCTGTTATAATTTATGTTTAGAAGATTCAATTATTTAATCACGAGCATACTTTTTAACATATATACTAATTTTTGAGCTTTTCTAAGCATTATTGGTCATGTCTATAATTAAATCATAGCAAATTCCACATAAGTATCTCTTGTTCAGTATTTATAACACTCTTCTTATCAATTCTGGAAGAGCAGTATCCTATCCTAATACCAAGTGCCATCTGCTGCCGCAGATGCCAGGTTATGGTCTATTGACAGTTTTGATGGTAGCACTACTGAGTTAATTCTTTGCTAGGGGCAATGAAAAACAAGTACATTTGGTTACTTGGATATAATTAAAGTGACATGTTGGTGCCATAAAGGTTTAGAATGAAGTTGATCCAGTGGAGCAAAATCACATTTATCAGATGTGAGTGTGTATACAAATAGAAAACTCCAACATGCTGGGCTAAAGCCACGATTTGTCTGAAGACAACATGGTGCATCAGAACAAATGTGTTTACCCTCCCTGGCCTGACCTCTTTATCAGTCCCATAAGCCATGACCTGAGATTGTCTCTCTGACTTTCATCCCCAGACTTTCTTCTAGTTTTGTGTAATGATAGCACCTATTAATTAAGGTGCTGTGTTTATGACCAGCTTTGCTTCCACTCTGGAGCTTGATAAAGTCCCTCTTTATTATGTAATTGAAACAGTATTTTATTTTGATTTTGATTATTATTATTATTTTGCCTTTAAACATTCGTATCAGTCCTTATATCTTAAGGGAATCCTTACACACAGTTTGTTCCTGATTTTGGCAAATACTAAAGGCTTTAGAGTCATAGAAAATACGTTTAAGTACTAGTTCCATCACTCACAAGTCACACAATCTTATGAAAGTTTATTTTTGTAATGCAGCTTCTTCATCAAAAATATGGTTGTAATGGTGCCTTCATATAATGTTGCTATAAAGACTGAATTAGGAAGTTAATTCAAAATGCATAACACAGAGACAGTTATGACATAAATGTATTTCATCATAAATGCTTTTCTCCCAAGATAATTTCAAAAATATAGTATCAGAACTTATTATTATAGACATTATTTCACCTATATGCAGTCAATCCTCATCGTTTGTGGATTTGGATTCTGCACTTGTGGATTCTCCTACTCAAAAAAAAAGTATTTGTAACTCCCAACTCAATCCACATGGTACTTTCTCAGTCACTTACAGACATGCCCAGAGGCTCAAAAACTTTGACTCACTCAACATGATTATTTCCAACTGAAGTCAAACAGGGTGATTCTAACTTCTTCTTTCAGCTCTCATCCAGTAAACAAGTGTTCTTTTCAGTCTATTTAATGCCACATTTTGTGCTTTTTATTGGTGTTTTTCCTCTTTAAAATGCCCTGCAAGAATATTATTAAAGTGTTATTGACATGAGCTTGGATAAAATAAATTTTTGATGAATCATGGAAAAATGATATAACTATCTCTTATGTCTGACAAAGGGAAGGTACTAGTGGTTTATAAAATTCATGAAGCAAGTTAGATCAAGCATGATTTCAAAATGTCACCTAGTTCTTTTTTTGTGTGTGATTTCAGGATATTTCTTATATAATGTAATCATAAATAATAAAACAGTCTATGCCAAAAAACATAAAGTGTCATTCAATGCTCACATATACATGAGTATGCCATATGGAGGAAATATGTGTTAGATAAACTTCATTCAGGCATGAATTATGATGCTGTTGACAATGAGTTAAATGTTAATAAATCAACAATACGTATATCCAGAAAAAGAAAGGGGAAATTTGTAGATCTGTATAAGACTGCTTTACAAAATACTAAAATAACATCTATAATGCATGGTAAAGCTATAGAAAAGATGGAAAAGCTGCTCAATTTGGGAAGTCATGATATGATACCTATAAAAAACTGCAGTAAACAGCATTGTTGTCATACTGAAAGCCAAAAATTATATTTACAGTCATGTTGCCCAAGGCCAGAAAAATGTTCAATTCTTCTTGGCCAGTGATAACTGACTCTCCTGTTTCAAAAGCAGGATAATGTGAAAAATATTAAACTTTAAAGGTATAGCAGACAGGGCAGTTTCTATAGACCAAAAGTCTTTTAAAAAAAAAATTACAATCTCTGCTGAATGTTAAACAGGAAGAAAATTAGGTGGAAGAACAAGTTTCTATGTTGAGACTGCCTTATTTCATAAGGACATAGGCAAATAAGTCTATATAACATTAGTGACATATTGGTTAAAGAAAATGTGACCAGAGGCTTACAGAAACTTAACATGGCTTTACTTTTACTAGTTCAATTTTTTTTTTAACTATGTGTTCATGGTGACTTTGTAGATCATAACTACCATGAATAAAGACAGCTTACTATCTCTCAAGGTGTTACCAGATCTACTGAGAGAAGGAAGCAGTGATTCAGATTGAAGGAAGGTAGACTTGTACTGTCTCACAAACTGGTATCACAAGAAAAGTTTTATTTATTATTTTTAAATGAGAGTACACCTTGTAAGTATGTTTAAGAAATTCTTGCTAAATTAAAAGTTCATTTTTGTGATGGAGGTTCTGATTTCAGGTACATACATTAAGTTCATATATTTTCAGTGTCAGTTACATAAGATAGTGTTACCCAAGAGTGGATAAATAACTGCCATGCAAAGGTTCTGGATAATTTTTTTTTCTGTTTTGAGCTACTAACTGATAAAATAGAGAGCTCTGGTATCAAATGTAGAAATGAAGGATTTCAACACTTCATTAAATTTAAACTCACACACCACACACTGTTCTGCTGTAAAGAAATTGGGAACATCTTCTGTTGGGGATATTTCTATACAAGTTATGAGATTTTTAACTTTTCCATTGAAAAATACATCAGTCATGACTTTAATAAAACAGTAAAATCACATAAGTCATATGAAGGGAAGAAATTATAATGGACTATTTTATTTTAAAAATAAGTATCTGTTTTTGCTAAGTCAAGCACCTAAAGTCTCTATATTCTCTTCTATAATCTGCTCTAGTGTTTACTAATTTGCTATTGAATATATCCATATGAGGTAAGTAGTTCAACTAAATGTGCATAAAAATAAATCGTCTTCACTAATGTTAAATGTCATTATTAGGTTTATTTCCCAGCAAGTATAGCTTTTTCTTATGAACTATTATATTTGGATTTTTTTTTTTTTTTTTTTTTTTAGTCTGAAGTCTTACTCTGTCGCCCAGGCTGGAGTGCAGTGGCACGCTCACAGCCACAGCCACGGTCACCATAGCCTTGAACTGCTGGCCTCAGGCAATCCTTCCACCTTAGTCTTCCAAGTAGTTGGAACTACTGGTGTGTGCCATCACACCCAGTTAATTTTTCTTGATTTATTGTAAAGATATGGTCTCACTAAGTTGCCCAGACTGGTCTCGTATCCCAGGGTTCAGGCAATTCTCTCACCCTGGCCATCCAAAGTGCTGGGATTATAGATGTGAGCCACTGCATGCGGCCTGGATTATATATATTTTTTTCAACATGGTAAGTCTGTAATCTTTTCTTTTTTAGTAAATACAATTTTTTTTTTTGTCCAACAATTATGTTAATAAATGAACCACTATAGTGGTGATCTCTTTCTTAGGTTTGTATTTATGGGTAGATGAGTACACTTTTTCTCATGTGACCCTTTTAACATTTCAGATACCACCATAATCCATAATCAAATTCCCAATATGGATATAATGTAAATATATGTATACATTTACATACATAATATAGATATATATTTGCATATATACATATATGCATGTATGTGTGTGTGTGTGTGTGTGTGTGTGTGTGTGTGTGTGTGTGTGTATAGTGGTTTGTATCTTTCCATTATTCTATTGAGAGATAGCATGCTTTGGATTTTAGTTTTGAATGTTTGGTGTTAGACATAATTACCCAAGCCTGTAAGAAATGTAATAGTCTAATACTTATTGTTTTGCGATTTTAGAAGAAACTTCCATATATGGAATGTAAGAATAAAATCTGGCATTTGTGGTTTAGAATGTGAATGTTCTGGAGTTTTTAAAAATAAAGTTTCAGGCCAGGTGCAGTGGCTCATGCCTATAATCCCAGAACTTTGGGAAGCTGAGGTGAGAGGATTACCTGAGCCCAGGTGAGATGATTACCTGAACCAATAGGTTTGAGACCAGCCTGGGCAACTTGGCGAGTCCTCATCTCTACAATAAATCGTAAAACAGTAATCTAATTTATAAAAACTATGACAGGAGAAGAAATATGGAGAGACAGTATATATATATATATTTGAGTTGGAGTCTCACTGTCGCCCAGACTGGAGTGCAGTGGCCGCTCCTGGCCACCGCAGCCTCGACCTGCTGGGCTCTGGCGATCCTTCCGCCTCAGCCTTCCAAGTAGCTGGAACTACAGGCGCGTGCTACCACACCCGGCTAATTTTTTTTATTTATTGTAGAGATGAGGTCTCGCCTGCCCAGGTGGGTCTCGAAGACAGTATATTTTTTATGTGAAAATATTTGAAGGGAAGTCAAATTATAGTGCTATAAATGTATGGCTAGACTTATTTAATAAAGTTTTATCTTATCTCTCACTTCTCTGTCTCTCTTAATGTCTGTTTATCTTGTCCAGCAAATTGTTGCTACACAAATCTTTCTGCAATACCAATTAATTAATTTTGTATGGCATTCTTGTAGCTCCTAGTTACCCTAATGTGTCCCTAGTGTGAATAAATTGTGAATGAAGTAGGCCAAAATCTAACACAGTGAAAGAGCATTTAGAGAAACTTTAAGTTAGAGCTATAGTGTGGCAAAGTGTAGGTCAAATATTACAGTTGTTTCATTAGGCATAGGTCTTTGGCAGTTTTATAAAACCATTGCCTTATAATGCAATACTCAACCTAATATTTTCTCTGATAAGTTTTCCCCAAAATTCTACTAATTTTTAAACCAACTTATTTTACTAAAGTAACAAAATAGTGGCTATCAGACAAACAAAAAAAACCTGGTATTTCAGTTTTTAGCTATATTACTTTAATAGACAGATGTGCACATAAAATACAACTCAGACATACTTTAGGGTATCATTATGGATATCACAGTAATATCCCTGTATACATCCGAATAAAGGTCTTTTGGAAGCAAGAATATATTTTAATCTATCTTTTTAGTAATTACACAAAATTTTTAGCAGCTCAGAACACAAAAATCTTAACTATTCCTGTTGTTTTATTGTTTATAAACCTACGTAAGTCAACTATTATAAAACTTTTAGATTCTACCTATAATTGGGGACAGTGAGCTAAATTTAGCAAAATCCCAAACACTATAAATCTATTTATTAAAAAAAGCTACCTGGGAGAAAACCTAACAACCCATGAGGAGAGAGCTGAGCCAGCAATGCAGGTATAAGTACTTAAGCTATCATGTCTGTGAAAATCAAAGGGAAAGAGCTGTTATTTACTACAAGTTCAGAATGTAGGAGAATTTAAGTGGGCAAACATAGTGTATAAGTAGCATCTAGGCATGAGACAAGGACAGAGAAATCAATATTATCATTGATGTACAGAGTTTAATCTCATTAGTATGTGGTAACCTTATATTAAGATCCCTTAGTCCTATGTGTTTTTGTATGAAACTTTGTGTAGAAACCATACCCAATATTGAACATTGCTAAATGACATTCATTATGTGATATGCAAAATAGTAGAGACAAAACTAGATGACAGTTTAGTCCCAAATGACACATTTTAAGGGTTTGTAAAAAAAAAAAAAGTCATAAAAATACATCCCTAAAGCATTAGAACACAGTTATATCTCGAGAACATTACAGGTTCATGGACTGTTGATAAGATAAAATACTATAAAGTAAGAAAACTAATTTCAATGTTTGTACATGAAAACAATTTTTATTACCCCTTAGATACGATGCATATTTTTTCAAGTGCCAAAGATCCATATGTGTCAAGAGCACATTAAATATACACTTTTACAGCAGATAAAATAAAATATTTATTTATTATATTGTTCTGCATTTTTAAATATTTAAATAATGATAAAATTCAATGTTCAGCACATTTTTCTTAATTTTTAATTTTAAATATGTGGGGTACAATTCAGGGTTAGGTATACAAATATTCATTATGCAGGTACTTGTTGATGAAGTGTGTTCCCCTTCCCCTGGCATTTTTCCCACTACTGCCAATCCCTTCCTTATAGTATTATGATAGTTGTTCAAGATCTGCTTATGAGTGAGAACATGTGATACTTGGTTCTTTTTTTCTGTGATAGATCACTCAATATTACAGTCTCTAAGTCCATCCAAATTTTTGTGAAGTTCATAATTTTGTCTTTATGGCTGTGTAATGTACCATTGTGTATATGTGGTTTTTATTTTTATTTTTGTCCAGTTCTCTTTTGATGGGCAGCATGGTTGGTTCTATGTTTTTGCTATTGTGAACAATGCTGCAATAAACGTGCATGTGCAGCTATCTTTTTCATAGTGTGATTTGAGTTCCTCTAGGTATATTCCCAGTAGGGGGATTGAAAGGTTTTTAAATTTGTTAATTCTGGTAAAGCTGAATTAATAGCCTGCTATCTGCATTTTATAATTCAGGATTAGAAACAATTTCATGTGTGATTTTATCATACCTTCCTACATCCTAATTGTTGCCATTAGATAAGACTAGTAAGGAGTCAGTGAAGCTTAAATGCAGATTATGCTATAACTTACTGTGTGCTTAAAATTTCATCTTGAAATATATATATATATATTTATCAGAATAAACTGAAAAAAATATCTTCTTGACAAAGTGATGTATTTTTAGCTAGATATTCCAGCAATATGAGATTTACAGCATGATGGTAATTTATAGAATTTGAAACAGCTTTTAAATTGATAGTGACTTTTAAGGAAATTTAGTTTTTCAATCTCCATTTTAATTGCAGGTTTTATAGAAGTAAACATGTAACTCCAACCACTCTAGGCTTCTGGAGGACTCTTTCCCAGACCTTTTTTACTTACTAGACCCATCACCATATGGAGAAGAGAAACAGCTCAAATAGCACTTCATTTTTGTCTTTCCATTGATAGTGAGTGGCATGGCTACAACTTTGTCAAACTTTAAAAAGTAAACTCATAAACAATAACAGAGACACAGAGAGAGCGAGAAAGAGAGAGAGAGAGAGAGAGAGAGAAATGACTACTTTCGGTTATTGAAGAGTGTGCCATGGTATTGAAAAAAACAAAAAATGAAATTAAAATATACTATTAGAAAGCTCTAGGCCTCTGAAAGAGTTATATATCTTTTTATAAAAGTTGGTTCTTTATTACCAATTCTATTATGTCACAGATTCTCATAGCACTCTGCTGCTTTGAAGAAATATGAAAGCCACTTTTACATTCTTTGGCATATTCTATCTTTTTTCAATGACAAAAATATATTAAGGTTGATATTATTTTCCTATCATGAAACCTGACCAGAAAAAATTTAATAGACTTTGAAGCTTTATAACAAAGGCAGTATTTTTTAAGTCTTTCATCAAAGTGAAAATCTTAGCTATCTAATCCCATTGGTTTCCTAGTCCAGTGGTTAAATGCTATGTGTGAGTAGTTATTTCTTTATTAAAATATATCTCAAAATTATTTTATTCGTCTACTTTTTATAATAAGAAGAAAGCTTCTTTGCATTTTCTGACATTTATTATTTTTATCTCTTTGTTATTTTATAATTATGCAATTATTTACAGAATTTAATACTGCACAGAGATGCAAACAAAAATGATGTGCATAGAGACCTAATTAACAATATTTGATGGATATTGACATATTTAAATTCTCACATTGTGGAAGAACATAGATTGTGTATGTCATATGGAAACATTTTATGTAAAGGCTGATTCTGTGCAAAATGAAAGGTAATAATCCAAAATAGTGTGGTTTTAAGATACTCTAGTCAACATGTGTCTTCTACTAAAATAAGTAGCTATAGATTTTTTATTACATAAGTAGAAAGATAATTGTGTTCTTTTATTACATTTGGTTCACAATTTTCTAATATAAAACTATTGCTGTGCTTTTTTTAAGTAATTGTATCTAATAAATGAATATGTTGGTTGTGATTTTTTAATATTAAGCTTATGCTCTTCCTTAATATGTTGACAACCTCTGAAAAATTCTCAGAACTTTCATATACCAAAGATGATAAAAAACAAAATAAAATATGCATCACTTTGCTTTCTCCCAACGTACTGCTATGACAATTAAAACTGTGTTCAAATAATTAAAATACGCATGCATATATAAATAGATAAATAAATTGATAAAGATAGATACATGTCTACGATAGGTTTTTTTTTTTAGTTTAAGTCTCATTTTGTGGCCCAGACTGGAGTGCAGTGGCACGCTCCTGGCTACCGCAGCCTCGACCTGCTGTGCTCTGGCAATCTTCCGCTCAGCCTTCCAAGTCGCTGGAACTACAGGCGGGCGCTACCACGTCTGGTTCATTTTTCGATTTATTGTAAAGATGAGGTCTCGCCAAGTTGCCCAGGCAGGTCTCGAACCCGTGGGCTCAGGCAATCCACTCACCTCGGCCTCCCAAAGCACGGGATTACAGGCTGAGCCACCCAGCCGGCCTACAATAGGTTTATTTATAGTAATTGAATAATGAAAAAAAAAGGTCGTGTGTTAACTGCTTTATGGATGAAAACTTTTTCCACATACAATGGCATACTGTTTAGTAAGAAATAATTACTGCTACACACAACACTGATAAATTGAAAATTAATTTTCACAAGTGGAGAAAGCATATTCAAATATCTACATACTACAGAAGATATACAAATGGTCAACAGATATGAAAAGGTGCTCAATAATCATCAGAGAAATGCAAATCAAACCACAATGAGATATCACTTCACATGTATTAGGATGGCTATTAGCAGATGATAATAAATTATCAGATGGTCATAAATTATCAGACGGTAGTAAAAGTTGATATGGATGTGGAAAAAAGGGAACCCTCATACACTAATGATAGAAATATAAATTGCTATAGCTATCATGTTAAACAGTATGACGATTCTCTAAAAATGGTAGAAATATAAGTACCATATTAATTACACTTCTGTGTATCTACCCAAAGGAAGCTAAAGAGATAGTTATAGTCTCATGTTCATTGCAGTATTACTCACAATAGTCAAGTAAAAAGCAACCTGAATATCCATGAATGGATGAATGAAGAAAATATGGTAAATAAATACAATGGAAATTACAAATAAAGGGAATTCTGCCATATGTAACACGAATGAACCTGGATGACATCATGCTAAGTGAAATAATCTAAAACAGTAGACCAAAAACTACATGAAGCTACTTATGTATAGAATCTGCAATAGTAAAACTTATAGAAGCAGAGA
Organism: Cephalopachus bancanus; assembly: GCA_027257055.1. Taxonomy (NCBI): domain Eukaryota; kingdom Metazoa; phylum Chordata; class Mammalia; order Primates; family Tarsiidae; genus Cephalopachus; species Cephalopachus bancanus. The sequence continues at coordinate 2,509,852 of JAPVLO010000268.1, forward strand.
GTGAATTGTTGGCTCCAGAGACTGCGGGGAGGGCTACAGGGAGATATTAGTCAAAGGGTACAAAGTTTCAGATATACAAGAAGAATTAAGTCCTGGGAATCTACTGTATAGCATAGTACCTATAGTTAACAATACTGTTTAATATACTTGAAAATTTACTGAAATGGTAGATCTTCTGTTAAATGCTCCTATCCTGTAACAGCAGCAGCAGCAGCAGCAACAACAACAACAACAATAATAAAGTATATATAGGGCAGGAGGGAACTTTTGGAAATCATGGATAGGTTTATGGCATAGATTGTTGTGGTTATTTCACAGGTATATACTTATTTTCCAAGTCATCAAGTTGTATACATTAAACATGTACAGCCTTTTGTATGTCAATCATACTTCAACAAAATAGTTTCATAGAAAGCATGCATAGTATATATTTATATTTATGTTGTCCCTTGAAAGTTAAAACTATGGGGACAGAGAACAGTGTTTTTAGGAGTTCCAATTGAATAAGGAGGTATTGACTGCAATGAGAGCTAGAGAATTTCTAGAGATAATTCAGTATTTCTCCATCTTGATTGTGGTAATTGCTACACAACTGTATGGGTTTGTCAAAACTCAGAATGCTTTACTGAAAAGTGTGATATTGAGGTATGTGAACTTACCTCAATAAAATATTATCTTGTTTGCACACTGTCAAAATCAGTCTGCTAATGGTATGGTCTCCAGGGAAACTTCACTCAGGAAAAAATACAAATAAATACTTATACAAGGAGAGTTTTTTTTTTAATAGAATGGTAAAATGATTATAGACACATAGAAATTGATATGGGTACTAGAATTTCAACTCTATGCCAAACACTGCCCTTATACTTTTTAGTCATTATGTTATTAATATACAACTTTAGCTATTTTAAATAAGGAACTGACATCCTAAATAGGTTAAATTCAATTTACATATTTAATATTTAAAATTGGACAAGACAGATACTGATTCCAGCCTTAATGACTGTCTTGTTTTTGTCTCTTCCCTTAGTACATTTCCAGAAAATATATGAACTGTAGCAAATGATTGAATAACAGAATGAAGGGCTCTTAATTTGAAATGTTCTATTGAAATTATGTTCTTAAATAAACTGTTAAAACAAGTCCTCAAAGAAATTTCTGGCATCTTCTTAATGATACAAAAAGCAGTAGAGAGAACAAAGAGGAAGTGGATTAAAATGTATTTACCATTTTTAGTAGGAAAAAACAAAATTTTTGCAATGTGGTCAACACTTGATTTTTGTTGGAATTCACACAATATTTCTAAGGGTTCATTAATGCAAAGCACTTTGCAAAGATTTTTGCACTTACCAGTTAGAATAGAGTAATAATTATATGTCAAGTCGATAAGCTCTTGAATAATGAGGTTGAAAAAGAGCGATTAGATCAAATTACAAGAATAACAGAATCACATGCATTCAAATGAGACTCAGGTAAGGACTACAAAGTAAATCCAGATTTTAAATTTTCAAATTTAATATTTAACATAGCCAGGGTTTTCTATTTTTTTTTTTTTTCCTAAAGGGCCAGTTTTTTGTTATCAATTGCCTGTAAACATATGCTCAAACTGTAATTGAAAGCATGCAAGATTGGCCATGAAAAGTCAAAATTATGATTACAGTTTATTATTGCTAATAAAACCCATAATGTAGAATGAAAGTTTTGTGCATTTTCATTATCATTAATAACTAAGGTTTGTTTTTATTTGCTATTGAATGGAACTAAAGTAATATTTATGCACATGCCTGAAGATAAATGGAATAAATTTTTTATAACAAGTATTTGATTATGCTTATGGCTTCCTTTGTAAACTTTGGTTGGAATTATCTGACTTCACATTTCCTCGGTCTATTATACATATGAGAAATCATAAGAATATTTGTCAAATAAATAAATGTTTTGGTATAGTGAACTGACTTAAGCCAATATGGCCTTGCACAATTTTGTATTATTTTATAATTGTAACCAAAGAGCATTTTTGAGGACATTAATAATTAACTACGACTTTCTCAACATTTTTCATAGTTAAAGTGAAAATGAGTATCAGAGTTTCTGACATTATCATACATTTAATTAACCAAACATTTCGTAGCACATAAATACAAAACTACTTCATGCAACCTTAAGCAAGTCCTATCTCCTTGTCGTTTTAGGCATTTATACTATTTAGTTACGTACTCTATACTCACACAAATCTCCAAGGAAGAGTTCTGCTGGTCTCCCTAACAAGTTTCAGGCAACTATCAGATGTGAAGTGAAAGCTTAATATGGTTTGTATTTGCATTTTCCTGATGCTGAGTGATGTTGAACACCTTTTCATATACTTGCTGCCATTATTATTGTTATTTTACTTTTTTGCCTTTGGAAAATGTCTACTAAGGTCCTTTGCCTATATTTTATTTGGGTTATTATTTTTTGGCTATTCAGTTATGTGAATTCTTTATATAGTTTGAATATTAACTACCTTTTCATTTTGTTGTTTCTTTTAGTGTGCAGAAGTTTTTTAGTGTGATGTGATTCACATTGTCTATCTTTCGTTTTCTAAGTTTCTGGTGTGATATCAAAATATATACTTTCAAAGGCCAATGTTAAATATTTTTACTCTGTTTCTAGAAGTTTGACATTTTCAAATCTTATGTCTAAGTTTTTAAGCCATCTTGAGCTTAATTCTGTGTATGGAATAAGATCAGAGTTTTTTTCATTATTTTGAATGTAGATTATGCAGTCTTTCCAACTTTTTTTATTAAGGAAACTATTCTTTCTCTATTCTGTCATCTTGGCACCCTTGCAGAAAATTAGTTGGCAGTATATGCTTAAGTTTACTTCAGGGATCTCTATTCTCCATTGGTATATGTGTCTGTCTTTATGCCAGTAACATTCTGTTAAGGTTACAGCCTTGTAATATAATTTGAAATCAGAAATGGTGATGCTTTCAACATTGTTCTTTCATTCTCAAAATTGTTTTCGTTATGTGTGGTGTTTTTGTAGCTCCATACAAACTTTAGAATTTTTTTGTTTCTATTTCTTTGAAGAGTTCCATTAGAACTTTGATAAGGACTGTATTGAATCTGTGCATCATGGGGTAGTTATGCATATTTTAAGAATAGTAAATTTTTTAAATCCATGAACATAGGGAATCGTTCCATTTACTTGTGCATTCTTCAATGTGTTAAATAATGTTTTATACTTTTTTCTATACAGATCATTGACTTTCATGGTTAAACTTTCTTCTAAGAATTTTAGTTTACCACACATTTTAGGATGGCTATTATAAAACAGCAAAAGATACAAATGTTGGAGAGGGTTAGATTAAAAAAATATACAGTGTTATATATTGGTACAGCCATTATGAAAATAATATGATAGGACCACAAACAACTAAAAATTGAATTATTATGTGACCCATAAATTGCTTTTTGGGATATATACTATCCTCAAATAAAATCAGCATATCAAATAAATATCTGCACTTCTATGTTCATTACATAATTATTCAAGATAACAAAGATCTTGAAACAATCTATTTGGTCTTTGACAGATGAATGTATACAGAAATTTTAGCATTTTTACTCAATGGCACATTCGTTCTTTAAAGAAAAGGAAATGCTACCATTTACAGAGACATGGATGGACCTGAAGTACATTATGCTAAATGAAATAATTCAAACACAGAACAACAACAACAAAAATATAAGTGGCTTCACTTATATGAGAAGTTCAAACAAAAAGTCAAAAACATAGAAGAAGAGATTTGAACTGTGCTTTCCATAGAATGGGGGTAGGAAATGGAGGGAAAAACAAAAAATAAAAAGAGTAAAAACTTGTTGTAAAGTATAAATAAGTCCAGAGATCTAATGTACATTATGAGTACAATAGTTAATAATACTGTATTTCATACTGAACATTTTCTAAAGTAGATTTAAGTGCTCTTATACAGAAAGGTAACTATGGAAAATGATGGATAGACTTAATGTGCTTAACTGTAGTAGTTATATATATATATATATATATATATATATATGAAGTATGTTACATACCTTATATATACACAGTTTTTTTTTTTTTTTTTGAGTTGGAGTCTCACTCTGTCACCCAGACTGGAGTGCAGTGGCCACTTCCGGCCACCACAGCCTCGATCTGCTGGGCTCTGGCGATCCTTCCGCCTCAGCCTTCCAAGTAGCCGGAATTACAGGCATAGGCTACCACACCCGGCTGATTTTTTGATTTATTGTCAAGATGAGGTCTCGCTGCCCAGGCGGGTCTCGAACCCGCGGGCTCAGGCAATCCGCTCCCTTCAGTCTCCCGAAGGCGCGGGATTACAGGCTGAGCCACCAAGCCCGGCATATATACACAATTTAAAAAGAGAAAAAAATAATTAGATCTCTAGAATCTCCAGGATCAAACTGGCATATGTCCATTTAAAGAATTAGCCCAAGACATTAACTATAATGATAATAACTATATGTCTTGCTGTTGTATAGGAAATGAGAATCTTTAAAATAATTTATATAGTCTACATTTTTTATTGACATCAATGCGGGCTCATTTCTAATATTGAATACACTCGACTGGTCACTATTTCTATCTAAAAACCCATTTTTCATAGTTACCATGTTAATCAAAAGTGCTTGATGATAGTAGTCAAAACAGAATTAGTTTTTCATCATTAACCAGTGGAATATGGACTGTCCGAGGGATTAGTGTATGCTTTGGAATAGAATGCTGACTGCTCTTTGGTTATAACTTAAACTAAGAAACACACAATTTATGCTGAAGTGATCACAAGAAAATCACAGATACCATAATATTGTGGAAAAATAAACACTAACATAATATTAATCATATTTCATTTTGTTCTTATCAACTTTTTTCTAAATTTGGATCAGTTATTTTTATAGCAAATAGCTATTTTTAGGTTACATAAACTTAGATAATCCTCTTGTCTTTAAAAAAATGTTTAAACAGCTACAAGCAACATTTCCTAAAATGGACAGCTTGATAATATTTCCAGACTACCTATTTCATTACTTTGAAAATGTCTTATTTCTTCAGACTATTATTTTTTCCAGTCTTAAAAACTATAAAAGTAAATATATTTCCATGAATTTATTCTAAAAGAATGCAAAAATATGCATTATACACACACACACACACACACACACACACACACACACACACACACACACACTAAACTTCATTTTATTTAATGAGCTGTAAAATATTAATTTAAGACTTATCTAAAATAATCACTGACTATTTAAGCTTTTGCAACTTCAGGAAAATATTTGAAATGGAAAATGTTATTTTCAGTCTGTTTTAATAAACTTTATCATAAGTTTCATAATAAACTTAGGAAAAAAACAGACAAATAAATAGTTTCTTGTAATAGAAATTTTATGGCATTTGAAATTTTCAGCTTTACTGAAGGAATCATACTGCAGGAGAAAAGTAGAAAGAAATGTGCACTTAATAAACAATATTTTTCTATTTTTCTTTATAGATTTGTATAATTAGATCGACTACCACAAGGGGAAAACAACTTTGCAAAGGTATTCAGTTCTGGAAAATAGAAGGACAATCAAAGATAAGTAAATTGCCCTAGATACATGGGCCCTTGTATTATCACAAGTAATTAGTTCTAAATTTTTTTTTTCCCAAATAAAAGTCTTAAAGAAAAGCACATATTAGTACAAGATGTGACATAGCATCGTCAGTGGCATTTTCATTATAAAAGTCATTATGTCTCTGGATCTCACTTTCATTGTTTGTTTAAAATATGAACAATATATTCATCAAGGTAGCTTAGTAAGTCCTCAATTTCCATGCACCCTTTCACTGATAAACACATAAAAATTATTCATAAGGTATACAAAAATGAAAAGACAGATATGGGCACTAAACAAAATACAGTATTTCAGACAACATATGAAACCTAAACACACTGCAGTGATCAAAGCTGAAACCATGTCTGCTTTGTTCTCATCCTAGAAGCAGGTGAGAGGCATGCAGGAATTTAGTAAGGATAAGGAATAAAAGTTTGTCTTGCTACTTGAAAGCAAAGTGGGGAGGGCTTAATGAATAAAAGTAATAAAACTTCCAGATTTGAAAGAGGCCCAAATGAAAAACATACTACAAAGCACTATGGCCCGGCAGGCCTTGGGTGGGGCAGCAGTGCAGTGCCCTCTGAAGCGCCATTAGAACTTGGAGGAGGCCGGGCTTGGTAGCTCAGCCTGTAATCCCAGCACATTGGGAGGTCAAGGCGAGTGGATTGCCTGAGCCTGAGGGTTCGAGCCCAGCCTGGGCAACTTGGTGAGACCTTGTCTCTACAATAAAATTTTTAAAAAATTAGCCGGGAGTGATAGCTCATGCTACTTGGAAACCTGAGGCGGAAGGATCTCCAGAGCCCAGCAGGTCGACGCTGTGATGGCAGTGAGCGTGCTACTGCCCTCCAGCCTGGGAGAGGGAGTAAGACTCAAACTCAAACTCAAACAAAAAACAAAAAACAAAACAAAAAAAAAGAAAAGAAAAATCAGAAAACAACTTGAGACAAAAGGAAAAAAGGTGTCCATATGTACGCTTAGCAAAATATCCTTCTATATTTTGAATCAGATCAAAAAGTGAATGTTCAGCAATTAGGAAACATTGTATATTTTATGTAAAGCTCCATATTGTCCAAGCTGTTCTTTTTTTTTTTTTTTTTGAGTTGGAGTCTCACTCTGCCGCCCAGACTGGAGTCCAGTGGCCGCTCCTGGCCACCGCAGCCTCCAGCGATTCTTTCCACCTTAGCCTTCCGGGTAGCTGGAACTACAGGCGTGCGCTACCACGCCCGGCTCATTTTTTTGATTTATTGTAGAGATGAGGTCTCGCAAAGTTGCACAGGCGGGTCTCGAACCTATGGGCTCAGGCGATCCACTCACCTAGGCCTCCCAAAGGCGCGGGATTACAGGCTGAGCCACTGAGCCCGGCTCCAATCTATTCTTTAGTCACTCTTAGCCCTTGTAAATTCAGAACTATGACATTATTGGAAAAATTATTTTCAGCGTGCAGCAATCAAGGTAATAAAACCATTCAATAATTCCCTGTCTTTATTTACAAGTTTAATATTTTGTTTATGAATACTTTGAATACTTTTCACCTTTGAAGTGCCACATTCAATATCATTTATCCTGATTGCTTAGTTTTTGGCACCCTCTCACATTTTGGGTTTAAGGAGTGTGCCTCTATGTCTTCTCTGATTCCTAATTCTGGTCCTGTCCCAGAACATAGTCGCAATCTAGTTGCAACTTCAGTCAGAAATGACTAAGGTTGTGAAATCTTCAACCATTTCAGAGATAAGAGCTAAAAAAAAGACCTTCCCATGACCTTATGAATCTCCACAGTGAAACTGTAGGCCTATCAAGTTTAGTGTTGTACTTACATAGTTGCTGGGGAACTAGGATATTTCTAGATTCTCTCTTTTGAATTATTATTTAATATATTTTATTTTAAAGATGTGGGGTACAACTCAGGATTAGGTATACAAGTAAACATAATACAGGTAAAGTTTGGGTCTCCCTTTGGCACCCACCTTGCCTGGTCTGAGATCGGGTACCCTTATTGATTTTTTGTTTCCCCTCCCTCCACACCAGCAATATTCCCCTACTGCCAATCCCTTTCTTATAGTATTATGGCAAAAAATGTTCAGGATCTGCTTATGAGTGAAGACATGTGGTACTCTGTTCTTTGTTTCTGTGATAGATCATTGAGTATGGTGGACTCTAAACCCATCCAAGTTGCTGTGAAGTCTGTATGTTTGTCCTTCTTTAAGGCTGTGTAATATTCCATCTTGTGTATGTACCACAATTTTTTTTTTTAGCCAGTCCACTTTCAACGAGCAGCATGGTTGGTTCCTTGTTTTTGCAATTGTGCATAGTGCTCCAATAAACATGCATGTGCAAGCATCTTTTTTATAGAATGCTATGAGTCCCTCCAGGTATATTTCCAGTAGGGGAATTGCTGGGTCATTTTGAAGGTCAATTTTTTGTTCATTTAGAAATTACTACACTGTTTTCCATAGAGGTTGAACCAGCTTGCATTCCTGGTATAGTGTAGAAGTATTCTCTTTTCTCTGCATCCTCGCCAACATCTTCTCATCTCTAGTATACAGATCTCATTTTCATTATACAAGATAGCTTTCTAGATATCACATGAATGTTTCAAGTAATAAGGCTGAACGAAGAAAAATGGGGGCATTTCCTTCTTCTCTATTTATGGACAAAAATCTCATATCCTATTAAGTAGAGCATACTCATAAGTTCACAACTATCCACAGGATATGTGGCCACAATATACAGACTATATTTCTGGTGGTCATATGACCACCTACAATGTAGAAGTTCCATTGTTGTTCAAGAAAAAACGAGATTTCTAGAACAAGCATCAATCTATCACAAGATTCGAGCAAGCAACTGATAAATATATTAATACATTGAATTAAATGTTAAATATTTGCTTAAGAAACACTAAAATGAAACTAAGGCCAACTAAAAAGATGGGAGATAAAATTGTCAATAAAAACAAAGTATCTGTGAGATGAAGAAGTTCAACATAAAACAAGAAAATGGAAGATGTAAGCAGAAAAATGAATAGACTGATTTTATAGATACTTTGAAAATTATGTACACTTTAAATAAAAAATATATACTATTTCTAAGATATGAGGTAATTATCACAAAACTAACCACTCAAATATTAGTAACTGCTATAAGGAACAGAAAATACTATGGCAATCGATCTCAGAAGTCACCAGAAAATAGGCTACTTTAAGCTGATGGACGTGGCTCCGGTGAATTCTTTATTTATCAGGGAAAGAACATAATATAGAGTGAACAGAACTTCTTTAGAACCAGGTTTCTTCCTAGAAACTTAAAGGAATCACACTGGCAGGTGGCTTATTCATGAACCGAACTTGAGGACTTCAGCCTGGGTACCGCCATCCTCAGGAGGGCCTGAGAACAGCATGCTTCAACTTCTCTAACTTTCAAAGAAACATTGTTGCATATATTTTACCATGATTCTAGCCACTGAAAATGCAGCACTCACTATTTTCATAACAGCAACACCTTGTGAACCATCTGTGGGGACATTAGACAGGAACTAAGTGAAAGTAGATTGCATGCCTTAAATTATTTTCACATTCATAAATATCAATTATTTCATTTTTTCTACTAACTAGACTAAGTAGCATTCCATCCTTATTTAGCGAGAGATAGCTTTGAGTCCAAAGCTCAATCACCATATAACTAAAACTATTCTGATTTTTAAAAAAATTTAAGAATATTAGATCAACATTCCTTAATCAATGTGCTCTTACAAAATCATCTTTACTAAAATGACATTTTTTCTCTTTTGTCAAGTACTTTCAGAATTCATGCTTACGAATATTATCCATGTATTTTTTTTCATTTTAAATTAGCAAAGTTTTCAAGACGTTCAATTTTTTTTCTATCGGGTTAACATTACAATTGTTCCCCCAAGGGAATACTAGATTCTCAGTTGCATTACAGATACAGAAAAAATGATAAATTCAGAGTTAGTAGAGGTGTTCATGAGTAGAATTGAAGGCTCCCATGATTTTTACAGTTCTTGAGCAAGGCCTTTTGAGAGCATGGGAGCACAGATTTTATTCATTGAAAAGAAAGGTGTATGCTCAACGAGCTGGGGAATACTACAACAATCTAGTTGCCTCTTTTTGTAGCCACTTCGATTTTCATGTGCATAATTTCTCATATACTTTACGAATCTAAATTTAACATGAGATAATAATACCATTTGTAATTAATTATTACTAAACTTAATTATTATGTTTGACACTATTTTGAGCCTTTACATTTATTAATATAGTTATCCTTTACAATGCCTTACCTATCAGGCATTATTATTTAAATAAGAAAACTGAAGTACAGATAAGTTGCTCAAAATTACAAAGGTAGAAAATAGGTGAACCAGAATTTGAGCCAAAGTAATGTAGTTCTATAGTCCCTAAATTTCACTATTATACGAAGACTCAGAACAGTGGACATTGTAATTCATAAAACCACAGCATCAAATTTTAGGTAAAGAATCCCTGAAAATGTAAGCGATTAAAAAAGATTTAAATATAGTTATAGAAGTGATATGCCCATGACCTAATCAAGCGATTTCTGTATCTCACTTACTTTTTTGGGGGGAGGGGACTATAAATACTTCTTATCCACAATCTTGGAGCAGAGCTGTTTAATCCTCTTCTGGTTGTAAGGACTGACTGATTAATGAATCATTTTTTGCTCAGTTAAATGCTGTTAAATTTAATTTGTTTAAGGCTTTGCTTTTAACAAAGCCAATCCCAGGTTTTCAATAGTGCCCTGAGGGTCAGCTTCAATTTATATCTTTCCTCAGTTCATAGATATTTCAGAGTAATTAATTCTAACAAAAATATATTGGTTTTTACTAGCTAATAAGCTTCTAGCTACAATGCCTAGAAGAATGCTATGAATTTGGCCTGATGAAAAGGTGACTTCAGTCAGTGAAGTCTCCCAATCACCAGACATTGACATTGTTACCCCCTCACTAACACTGCTCCATCAATCCAACTAGAGTGTCAGAATTCAACCTTTTGCCTCTGTTGATACTGAAATACAGGTACCCTTTCTGGAAAAACATATTCCATGGAAATTCTAAATACCGAAGTTGCTGATTTGTGGAAAAAAAAATTCTAGAGGAAACTGTGCTTCTGAAGCCTTGGTCATAAGCCTAGACATAGACTTAAACCTATAATTATTCATTAAATAATTAAGTCTTCTCAATTCTAACATGGAGGGGTATAGAAATCATAAAATGAGAGTTTGCTAAGACAAACGCATCAACAAGTATTGAGCAGAAAAAATATATGATTGACAAATACTCTTTTTTCTTTTTCTTTTTTTTTTGAGTTGGATTCTCACTCTGTTGCCTAGGCTGGAGTGTAGTGGCATGCTCATGGCCACAGCAGCCTGGACCTTGCTGAGCTTAGGTGATTCTTCTGCCTCAACCTTTCAAGTGGCTGGAACCATAGGCATATGCCACCATGCTCGGCTGATTTTTTTGATTTGTTGTAGACGAGTCTCGTAGTGTTGCCCAGGATGGTCTCAAACCCTTGAGTTCAAGTAATCCTCTCCCCTCTGCCTACCAAAGTGCAGGGATTACAGGGTTGAGTCACTGCACCCGACCTGACAAATACTCTTAACAAGAGAAAAAGAACACATGCTGATTTGTGATTTAGAAGACAGTTTTGTTAATACTTATATTTTTGATACTGCAAAGAAATAAATTGCAACTAAAATAATAAAATAAAGATGTTTTAAACAATAAAAGTGTGTTTAGTCTAACAAAAGAAATGCTTAATTAGAAATACTAGAAAAAGTCCCACTGAATTCAGAATGTTAATATGTTTTGTTATTACTTAACATGTCTTTGAAGTCAGAATTAATATCATTGGGAAAGACACTTTGAGATGCACAGATTGAAAGGGATGTTTCATAATGATTATTATTTCTGATAATTTTTGATAATTAGAAAATCCAAAAGATTAACTGAAATACTACAAAAAGAATAGAACACTATAGAAAGCAGGATGGCTACTCAGGAATTAATAGCTTTCTTATATAGAAAAAAACCACCAATGAGAAGATAAAACAAAAACTACTTATTTATAATAGTAAACAACAAAAATAATTTTAAAAAATGAATGTGTAATCAGAATTGAAATCACAATATAACTTTTTAAAACATGTGTAATATCCCTAGATAAGTAAGTGTGAACAAAGACAAACATAAATAGAATTACAGATAGGAAAATTCAAAATCACAAAACGCTGATTCTCTGTTAGATAATACATCTAATGTATTATCAATAACAGTGACAGAAGTCACATATGATTAAAAAATTCTACACTTTATGGTGAAGATAGACCAAGTAAATATATACAGGAAAATTTTTAAATAAGAAAAAAAAAACTAGTCTTAAAAAACAAAAATATAATACCATAGTAATTAAATAATAATGCTGGTACATGAATACATAGTTAAATAACCAAAAAATAAAGTTTTTAAAATTTATCTCCAGTTTCATTAAGACATTTAATATCTGATAAAGGTGATGTTTACCATCACTAGAAAAATGATGGAAATTATTTTAAAAATGTCAACCCATCTATTTCATCTAGTTATTAATCTAACAGAAAAGATAATGTGGATTCGTAAGTCAACACAAAAGTAAAAGATAATTTAATTAGACTAAAGCAATCTTTAAAAAGAGAAGGAGAGGGAGAAGAAGGAGAAGGAGGAAGAAGAAAGATGAAGGGGAAGAAGAAGAGAAGGGAGAGAAGAAAATGTAAAGGAATAAAAACTAAGAAAACGTAGGAAACATTTACTTTCAGAATATTGAAATCTTTTCAATCTAAGACAAAAAGAAACAAAAATTTCATTGAGCAACTCAACATCACCTCAACTATCTTCCCCTCAACTGTTCCAGCCTCTGGTAACTTCCATTTTGCTCTCTACTTCTATGAAATCAACTTTTGTAGAATCCGCATTAGAGTTAGATCGTGTATATTTGTCTTTCTGTACCTGGCTTGTTTCACTAAATTTGATGTTCTCCAATTTTATCTAAGTTGCTGCAAAAGGCAGGATTTAATTTTATTATGGCTACATATTGCTCCATTGTGTATATCTACAACATTTACTTTATTCATTCATTCTTTTATAAACAGCCATTTGAAGTAATGCATTTTTAATTAGCTAGATTTTATCTTTCACAATGTATATATACTTCAGGACATCAAGTTGTACTCAGTAAAAACAATGTTATCAGCCGGGCTGGGTGGGTCAGCCTGTAATCCCGCGCCTTTGGGAGGCTGAGATGAGTGGATGACCTGAGCCCGCGGGTTCGAGAACCGCCTGGGCAGGCGAGACCTCATCTCTACAATAAAATTTTAAAAATTAGCCGGGCGTGGTATCGCGCGCCTGTAATTCCGGCTACTTGGAAGGCTGAGGCGGAAGGATCGCCGGGGCCTGGCAGGTTGAGGCTCCAGGCTGGGCGACAGAGTGAGACTCCAACTCAAAAAAAACCCAAAAAACAATGTTATCTGTCAATTAAAAGCAAATATAAATTCCAAAAAAATCTAAGGTTAGAAAACTGAATAAACAAATTTAAAATAAATATGCAGTAATACTTGAAATAAAAGATGAAAGCAAACTGGAAAACTATTTGCACTATGTACTAAAAGGGATATTTTATTAAAAGATAAATAACTACAAATTAATAATAAAAAGGTCAGTATGTGAATATCTGCTTGAAAATGAATTTAAACAGTAAATTTACAAAGATCAAAAGAAAGGTACTCAATTTAACTTATAAAAGAGAAATGCATACTAAAATTAAATTGAAAAGCATTTTTGACCATTAGAGCAGTCAAAGATGTGAGTGAGCATTTGGCAACATATTAATTTGGGATTAAGTTTTCTCATACAATGTTGTCATAAGCACAGTCTATAGTTACATTTCACATTACTGCATAAACAATTAGACACAACTGGCAAAAAAAGAAAAAAAATTATATCATTGGCCCAGAAATTTGTTGGTATTTATTTGTTATGTAGATATTTGCATATAAATAACATAGGCTAAGAACTTTCACAAACATTTTTTGAGAATTCGAAAATGTAAAAGAAGATTGAATAGAGTTAATTTGTTAGGAAGATACATATAGACAAAGAAAATAGCTGAGATACTAATGCCTAGTCTGTCAATTTAAAGTGTTATGTGCTATTTAATGTCTCTTATCAGAAAAAGTAGAGTATACAAAAATATGAACAATTTCATAAGAAATATTTATATGCTCACCGCCAGCTTTAACAAATCATAGAATATCTTATAGCAATGTAAAGAACAAACTGTTGTTACATGCAATGCCATAAGATATTCTATGATTTTATTATATATAACATATCCTCGTATTCTGTACATATGTATTAATATATACCTGGGAGTGAAGTAACTTTAGAAAATATTGTCTTTAGTAGACACAATTTTAGTACATACTTGCGTCACCATAATATTTTCTCTGTATCTTACTTTCCTTCTCTATAAAATGGAAAGTAACAATACTTTCCTTATGCAGTTTTTGTGTATTCAATGAGATAATTTATAGCAGTTTCTGCCACATAATAACTGCACAATATTCATTTAATATCATTATCATCTTTTGAAAAACTATAGTTCTTTATATAACATACTACAGATCTTGAAAATGCACAAGAAAATATTTTGACATATTCTTTGTTATGATCAGATCTTTTTCAAAGAGGCATGCCATTATAGTATCTTGGTTCCTAACTTTTCTAGTCATCATTGTAATATTTACATTTCTTTCTTTCTTTCATATTTATTATTTATTTATATAATTGACAAAATTTTAGTATACTGCCTGATGTTTTGATATATGTATACATGTGGAATAGTTAAAGCTAACATATCTGTTGTCTTGCATGCTTATTTGTGTGTATTAACAATACTTTTAATCACCTCTCTTAGCAATTTCCAAATATACAATATATTGTTTTTAACTATAGTTACCATGTTGTGATGGGTCTTTTGAACTTATTTCTTCTAGCTTATTTTTTAAACATATTTTATCAATATCTTCCGAATATACCCATTCTCCAGTCACTAATGATCATCATGTTACTCTCCATTTATTTTTTAAGTTATGATAACTCATGGCTGTATTTTTGCTATTTATAGGAAGTCATGGATTTTATTATGTTCTCTGTTCATTTTCTCAGGCAGTCCTCAGAGAATGCAAATTTATTTCATAGATCCTATCTCTGTTGTTACTTATCACCTCAGACAACTGTTATGCTTAATAGTAAAGGTTTACTGTCAGATAAATCAACTATTTACATTCTTATTTGACCCTTCAGACTGCAGTATTTCTCTCATATTTTATGTTCTACAAGCTTTATAGATGTCTGAAATAATATTTTAGAATGACTGTATATTAAAAATACAAAACTAGGTAATAAGTTAATGAAGTTACTAATTACTTAAATTTTATTTTATTTTTGAGTGCTACTAGTATGTGGCATTTTGCCATCTGTTGTTGAATACTGTAAGATAAACAAATGAGATTTCAGCCTCAAAGAATCTTACCATTTCCATAAAAGCACACAGAAGTTCAAGCAAAGCACTAACTTCTGCATAGAGGTTTTGTTTTTGTTTTTGCAATATTTGGCCTATAACACCTTAAAAATAGCATACTAAAATATGTTGCATATTGATGTAAACAGAAAAAAATATTGTCCAATCTATTAGTGTCATTTAAAATCAAGTTATTAGAGAAAAACATGAACCTCAGGATTTTCCTTAGTTATTTTTCTCATGTTCTCAACTTCTGATCAGTAGTAAGAAGACTAAGACGACGAGGGATAGAGAGCCTGCATGAATCACGAAAGAAAGTGAAGTGATAGAATACAGGATATATCAGGCAAGGTATATGGCAGCAGTCAGTGATACAGTTTCTATAAAACGGTTGTCCCTATTTCAGCAAAAATAAAATCTACTAGAAGAAACTCTGCAGGATAAATTTAACCTTCCGTATAGGGTAGATCAGCTACATTTGAAATCCAGGTCTATTTGATACTGAAGGTCATTTTTCTCAAACTCTTGGTCAGGGTCATTAATTGTAGTCTACACCTAAACCTGTACTGTCTTGGATGTCTATAAGACCCTCACTCACCTGCCACACGTACTTTAGTCTTTTCTTGGAATGGTCTTCTTAGGCAGATGCTTAATGTCACTAATAATTCTCTGATTTTTGCTTGTTTCTCTTGCAACTGCTGATTTTGATTCCATGCTTTGAGTGTTCTTTCTTGTAAGTGCTTGATTAAGATTGTACAAATGTATAAAAAAAGTTTGTTTTCAGGGTCTGCCTTCCCCACTGGAGTGTGTGACAAGTAAAGGCTGGATCTAAATATTTCTTTATCTCTTGTCTTTATAACAATTTCTTCATCAAAATGCTATGTCACTTATGTTTCATGCATAGTAGAAAAATGAAGAGTCAGAAATGTACTGATCAGATTCTAGGGCAGTCCATTTTAACAGATAAAGAAATGGAGTCCGAGATAATTAGATCCTTTCTTGAGGTAGTTTTAATTATTGAACAATAAATTAATATGTGAGTAAGTGAATAAAACATTTCAAAATCAATCTCTTACTATTTAAGAGATGTATATACCATTGTGTCATTTTATCACACTATATTATGTCTTCTTCTAGCATAGACTGTTAATATATTGTGTCCTAGAACTATTGTAAATTTTCATGTCATTTTATAGAGAAAAAAATTTGTATACATAATAATATGGACTATAACACTCTCAAAGTTTTCTTTTTCTATTTCTTTATCTGTGTTGGTGTCAATAAAATGTAACCCCACCTAATCAATCTTTCAAGGGGACTGGAGCCATGACATATCCTATGTTATTAACTGGGTAAATAAAGCCTGTCTCTTTAGAGTATAACATTTCAAAGTGCTTTGGTGAAATGCAGGTTTAAAGACTACTTCCAGTAAGTTTCTTTGCTTAAGAGGAGAAAAATTGATTTTCCAATATATGTCAAGTATACCACTCAGAGAGAAAAAACAATTTGAAAAAAGACAGTAGCTGTGAAAAGCTGAAAAGAACATGAGTGAGAGAGAACAGCAATTTATTCTACCTTGGGAACTGATTCAAACAAGATAAATGGTATAAAGAAATTGAACATTTTCTCAAAATTCTAAATATGGGGGAAAAAAAGAGGTAAAAGTGTAAAAAGCCAGACTGTGCTTGCCAAAACAAAACTAAAGACAGATTATCAAATAAAATTTGCCCGAGTTAGTCAAAAGGAAGTGAGAAAGATATTTATGCTATCTGGGAAATTATGAATTTATCTATTTTTATGAGCAGAGAAAGAAGAAAATGTCTTATGATACTTCCAGATTAATAATTAATTTACTTCTTTTCACTTGAACTACTTCAACCATATTTCTGAATAAACTGACTTTTCCCTTGCCTAGGCAGTGAAGTGGTTATAAGCACTGGCTTTGGAGTCAGGTAGTACTCTGCATATTTGTCTTGTTATTTCTATATGTATAATAAGTAAGTTTCTAAAGCTCTCCATACCTCAGTAACATATTCATAACAATAGATCCCATCTCAAACAATTACTTTAAGAATAAAATGGATATATTCATTTCAAACTTTTATCAGAGTGTCAGCCGATGGTAAGCAGGGAAAACATTCAGTATTTATCCACAGGATAATTATAATGATGTTGTTGATGATGATTAAATGTCACACTACAGTGCCCTCTCTCTCTTTCTGTGTATGCATATAAAATGTGTATATATCATGATGGCAATACACTGTAGTATAAATGTAGTGGGTGCTCTACACGCCATATTTGTGGCATCTTGCATCTATGGATTCAACCAATTAGGAATCAAACTTTTTTTTTTTTTTTTTGAGTCGGAGTCTCACTCTGTCACCCAGACTGGAGTGCAGCGGCATGCTTCTGGCCACCACAACCTTGACCTGCTGGGCTCTGGCGATCCTTCCGCCTCAGTCTTCCAAGTAGCCAGAACTACAGGCTCGTGTTACCAAGCCCGGCTAATTTTTTATTTATTGTGGAGATGAGGTCTCGCCAAGTTGCCCAGGCGGGTCTCAAACCCACGGCTCAGGAAATTCACTCACCTCAGCCTCCCAAAGCACAGGATTACAGGCAGAGCCACCAAGTCCAGCCAAAAATATGTTTATAAAAAAGTAAAATGATAGTTGAGCTTGGACAGAACATGTAGACACGTTTTCGTGTCATTATTCCCTAAACAATACAGCATAGTAAATGGTTATTAACCATTTGCATTGAATTAGGAATTATAAGTAATCTAAAGATGATTTAAATCATAAGCATTTTATAAGATTAACAGAAATATTACACTATTTAATATTAGAGACTTAAGCATCTGAGAATCTTGGTATCTGCAGGTGTTTCTAGAACTAATTCACCATGGATATTGAGGGACAACTGTACATGTGTGATATTTCATGGACCGATGTTAGAAAACAAAACTACTATCACTTATTGTGCACTTACTATGTATTAGTAACGTTCTAAGAGATTTAATAACTTAAACTATTTAACAGTCTCAATACACTAATGAAATAAATTACTATTGTAAGTGTCTATTTACAAATAGAGAAGTTGAGACAAAGGGCAGTTCAGAAATGTGCCCTAGTCACACAATCAGTAGATGGAGCACAAGGATTGCATTATATACTATCTGACTTCCAGCATTTATTGTCTTTAATACTAATCTTTATTGTTTTATCTGGAAAACTCTGAACTCTTGATAGTTACCCTCTTTTTTAGATTTTAGCAAGTGAGAGATTTCATTGACATTCTTTTTTACAAGAGTGTCAGATAAAAATGGAAGATTGTGCATTTCTAATTTAGTGAGTTTCTTTGGAAATAATTAGTAGATATAGTTAAGTAACTGTTGTGGCCAGATCCTTGTCATTTTGTTTTTCAGAAAGGCATTCAGGGTTCTACAACCGAGTAATACATTCAGAACATAAAGAAGGACAATTGAGTTTTCTGCTTTTATCTTAAATGACTACCAAAGAGACCTGTGTCTGCCACCCAAGCAAAATCTTCGGTAATGGAAAACAAATTCAAATAATAAATAAAATAGAAGTTTTAAAATGACTTTTGATCATCTGAAGGACTTATAGATGCAATTAGAGAATTTCAAAAGGTATTTCTAAGGCTTGAATTTTGAGAATAAAACCTTTCTGCGAGTCATTTTATGGACAATTCAGCAGTGTTTATGATTCTGTGAAGAGGTAAATTATTGATATAAACTCTCCATGACAATTACCTTTTAGCTGCTGAAAATTCAAGAGAACAGATTATCAACCAAATGTGATGTTCAACATTACACACATCACACAAAAAAATTAAGATTATTATAATAATTTTATATTTTTATTTTTTTCCTACAGTAGATGGAGTTTTGCCTTATAAATAGAATCTTATCAATTCTATCTTAGCAATAAAGAGTTAGCATTGTCCCTAGATGGACTATTTAAACAAGATAAACAATATTTTAAGGTATTTTTACATGATAAACTATTTTTAACACATGATAATTGTTCTGAATTTGTGACATATTTACTTAACTTGTAAAGTGCTCTTTAGTTTTCTGAACCTTTTAAATAAAGAGAGATTGAATTACATTCCTTATATTAGAAGGGTGTAATTTGCAAATTTGTAGTCTAAAAATTTTGAGAACATTTCATAATTGAGGTTGATCATGGCTCATCATGGCCCACTTCCATCACCTGCCTCTCTCGTAACCACTCTTCCATAAAATTAACTTTTGTAGATTCCACATGTAAGTGAGATCAAGCAGTATATGTCCTCCTGTGTTTGGCTTATTTTGTTTAATATAGAGTCCACTAGATTCTGCATGTTGTCATAATTGACAGGATTTTCATCTTTTGTGTGACTGAAAGTATCCTATTGTGTATATGTACCAAATTATTTGCATCCATTCTTCTGTTGATGGACAATTAATTCCTTAATTTGCTTATATTAATAACAGTGCTACAAAGTTATTGAGAGAGCAGATAAGTTTTTTTTGTTTGTTTTTAATTAGTCTCACTTTGTCATCCAGGTTGGAGTGCAGTGACACGCTCATGGCCACTGTATCCTCGACCTGCTGGGCCCAGGGGATCTTTCCGCCTTAGCCTTCCAAGTAGCTGGAATTACAGGCATGAGCCACTACACCTGGCTAATTTTTTGATTTATTGTAGAGATGAGGTCTCACCAAGTTGCCCAGGCTGGTCTTGACCCATGGGCTCAGGCAATCCTCTTACTTCAGCCTCTCAAAGGCGTGAGCCACTATGCCCAGCTCAGATACGTTTTTAATATGTTGATTTTATTTTCTTTGGTTATATACCCCATGGTTAGATTGTTGGATCATAAAGTAGTTATATTTATGATTTTTTGAGGAACTACCATAATTTGACCAAAATGGCTATTTTAATTGACATTCCCATCAATGTGTGAGTTTCCCTTTCTCAACATTCTCGTCAGTATTTTTTATTATTTTTTAAAAATAATCATTCTAACTAGGGAAAGGGGATATATCATTGTATTTTGATTGGTGTTTTCCTGATGACTGTGGGTAATAGGAGAAATGAGTTCTGGCTTTCTGACACACAGGGTGACTCTAGTCAACAATAATATATTGTATGCTTTAAAGTAACTTAAAAATAATGTTGAATGTCCTCAGCACAATGAAATAACAAGTGTTTGAGATGATAGGTATGCTAATTACCAATTTGATTATTAAATGATGAACATATGTACATTGTACCCAATAATTATGCACAAATTATTATGTGTCAATTAAAACAAAACAAAGTATTAAATAATAATAATAATAATAAATCATGACAGCACACTGGTTTTGTTGCCTAAATGCCACAATAATAAATGTTATTAGCTAAATTGTTGGGCTTTTTGTTGGTTTGTTTGCTTTAAATCTCCAAGTCTAAAAGATTGTGTTACAAACTTTTTTAGGTTGAAAAGTGCAATTATGAAGGAATCCTTTAAATTCCACGGGAGATTTATTAACTAATGAATAATCAGTGCTCTCATCAAAACCACCAGAAAAATGTATTTGAAACAAATAAATCAACTAATTCAAGGCAATGGAGAGCTGAGAAGGGTAAGACTCCAGAGAGGGGGGTACTCAGTGTGGTGAAATGGCTTTTAACGATTTTAATCTTGGAAGCATTTGACAATTTTGGACATGTATTAGGCAGAATAATTTTACCTGGCACCTGTAAAAAGGTGTTAAATTTGCAGATACAATTAAGTTTGGTTATCAGCAGGCCTGAGGTGGAAAAATTTGCCTGTATTATCCAGGAGAGACCAAACTAATCTCCCGAGTTCTTAAAAGCAGAGAACCTCTCCTGGGTATAGTAAAAAGAGACATGAAAATGGAAAGAAAATCAAAATGAAGCTACAGTTCTGTCTCTGCAGATGGAGGATGTGTATAGCAAGTTAAGGAATCCAAGTAGCCTCTAGAAGCTATAAAAGTCTGTGAATCAGATTCACCCCAAAGCCTCCAGAAAGGAGCTCAGTCTTTTGAAAGCTTGGTTTCAGCCTAGTGAGATTCATGTTGGATTTCCATTCAGAATCATAAGATAATAGATTTGTGTTTTAAGCACAAATTCATAGTATATTTTAAAATTCATAGTATATTTTTGTTTATGGCAGCCATAGAAAATGAATACATTGCATAAGCAAGAGGTTCAAAGTTTATATTATGTCACAGAATATGGTTGCTGGATGACAAACCAGCAGAAATTTTAACAAGGACTAAGGCTGTCTCAAGCGTGTTTGACATTTCTTCAGAAGAGGGAGAAAATTGAACACCAAACCTTTGATTAAAAAGTATATGGAAAACAGAGGGTATCAGTATTCTTGCCAGGAAAAGGAAAATAATAAAATAAATTTATTTGAGGACAAAGAGCGAAACTCGGGTAAAATCAACCTTAAGAGGAGTGAGGCTTAAAACAGTTCATTGAGAGGAACTGTTGGCACTCACTCTTCTGTCTTATGAAATCAATTATATGGATGTTATATAACTGAACTTTACTTTTATGTGTTTTTATATTAATTTATGCTTTAAGTTAGATATTGCCAATTTACCTGCAATCTGATTTCCATAGGTGCCTCTGCTCTTGCAGTTCTGTATATATCTAATGATGAATTAATTTTGGGTATTTTATTTTAATTTCCAATTTAATGGAGTTACTTTATATATTTCTTTATTTTAAGATGTAGGGTACAATTCAGTTTTAGGTATACAAATCGTCATTGTACAGGTAAAGTTTGGGCCTCACTTTGGTCCCCAATACGCCTGATTTGAGATCAGGTACCCTTATTCATGAAGTGTGCCCCTACCCTACATTGATAGTTTCCCACTATTGCCAATCCCTGTCTCATAAGTAGTATGATGATTATTTAGGGACTACTTATAAGTGAGAACACGTGACACTCAGTTCTTTGTTTCTGTGACAGATCACAGAATATTATGGATCCTAAATCCATGAAAGTTGCTGTTGCTGCAAAGTTCATAATTTTGTCCTTCTTTATGACTGTGATATTCCATCGTGTATATGCAACACATTTTTTTGTTTTTTTTTTTAGTCAGCACACATTCAGTGGGCAGCATGATTGGTTACATGTTTTTGATATTGTGAATAATATTGCAATAAACATGCATGTGCAGGTATCTTTTTTATAGAGTGAGTTGAGTTCCTTCTGGTAAATTCCCAGAAAGGGGATTGCTGGGTCTTATGGAAGGTCAATTGTTTGATCTTTAGGATGCACTACACTGTTTTCTAGAGAGGTTGTACTAGGTTACACTCATATCAATAATGTAGAAATGTTGCCTTTTGCCTGCATCCTCTCCAGCATGTTTTTTTTTGGGGGGGGAGGCGGTTGTTTTGTTTTGTTTTGAGTTATTGATGATGGTTATCCTGACTAGAGTTAGGTGCTGTTTCAGTGTGGTTTTAGTTTGCATTTATTTGATGATTAGTGAGGCAGAACAATTTTTTCATGTATCTGTTGGCCACTCATATGTCTCCTTTACCCACTTTTTAATAGGGCTTTTGCTTTTTTTTTTCTTTTTGGCATATTTGAGTTCCTTTTGGATTCTAGATGTTAGGCCTGTACCAGATACACAGATGACAAATATTTTTCCCAGTCTGTGGGCATCCTACCAACTCTCTTGATGGTTTCTTTTGCTTTGCAGAAGCTTTTCAGTTTGATGAGGTCCCACTTGTCTATCTTATCTCTTAAGGCATATACATCTGGGGTTTTGATCAGGAATTGGTTTCCAGTTCCAATTTCCATAAGGGTGTCTCCTGCATTTTCTAAGTTTCTTATAATTTGAAATTTAAATTTAGGTCTTTGATTCATTTAGAGTAGATTTTTGTGTATGGTGATAGGTAGAGGTCTTGTTTTAATCTTCTGCATGTGGTCGGCCAGTGTTGCCAGCACCATTTACTGAATAAGTTCTGCTCTCCTTAGTGTTTTTTTTTTATTTTTTATTTTTTGAGTTGGAGTCTCACTGTTGCCCAGACTGGAGTGCAGTGGCCGCTCCCAGCCACCACAGCCTCTACCTGCTGGCTCCGGCGATTCTTCCGCCTCAGCCTTTCCAGTAGCTGGAATTACAGGCGCGCGCTACCACGCCCGGCTGACTTTCTGATTTATTGTAGAGATGAGGTCTCCCTGCCCAGGCGAGTTTCGAACCCACAGGCTCAGGCAATCCACTCACCTCAGCCTCCTAAAGGCGCGGGATTACAGGCTAAGCCACCGGAGCCCAGCTTCCTCAGTGGTTTTTATTGGAGGTTTTATGGAAGATGAGTTGGTTGAGAAATTGAGGTTTTACTTCAGAGTTGTCTATACGTTCCATTCGTCTATATGCCCTTTCTTGTACCAATACCAGGCTATTTTGATTATTGTAGTGTTATAATAAAGTTTAAAGTCTGGAAGTGTAATACCTTCTGCTTTGTTTCCTTTGCTGAGGATAGTTTTGGGTATTTGTGGCCATTTACGTTTTATATGGATTTCTGTATTGTCATTTTCAGGACTGGGAAGATTGATATTGGTAAATTAATCATTATTGCATTAAATCCGTGAACTGTCTTTGGTAGGATGAACATCTTAACAATGTTGATTTTTTCAGTCCATGAGCGTGGAATTTTTTTTTTTTTTTCACTTTTTTGTGTCTTCTTTGACTTATTTGAGCACTGATTTGTAGTTTTCATTGTAAAGTTCTTCCACTTCTCTGGTTAGGAAGATGCCAAAGTATTTCATATTTTGTTGCTATTATGAATGTGATTGTGCCTTTTATTTTGTTTGCCTGTTTACTGTTGGTATATAAAAATGTGACTGTCTTTTGCTTTGATTTTGTACCCTGAGACTTTGCCAAATTACTTCATCAGTACCAGAAGCTTTTGAAAAATTCTCTTAGATTTTCAAGATACAGAATCATATCATCAGCAAAAAGGGATAACGTCACTTTTTTTTTTTTTTTTGAGTTGGAGTCTCACTCTGTCGCCCAGACTGGACTGCAGTGGCATGCTCCCAGCCACCACAGCCTCGACCTGCTGGGCTCTGGCGATCCTTCCGCTTCAGCCTTCCAAGTAGCTGGAACTACAGGTGCATGCTGCCACACCCGGCTAATTTTTTTTTATTTATTGTAGAGATGAGGGCTCCCCAAGTTGCTCAGGCGGGGCTCGAACCCACAGGCTCAGGCAATCCACTCACCTCAGCCTCCCAAAGCCCAGGATTACAGGCTAAGCCACCAAGCCTGATTATCTTGACTTCTTATTTTCTTATTTGGATATCCCTGATTTCCTTCCTTTTTCTGATTGCTCTAGCTAGGACTTCCAACACTATGTTATAAAGGAGGGGTGAAAGTGGGCAGTCTCATCTTGTTCTGGTTATCAGGGGAAATGCTTGCAATTACTTTCTGTGGGTTCATCATAGATGACTCTTACTATTTTGAGATATGTTCCCTCTATGCCTAGGTATTCAAGGATTTTTATCAAGAAAGGATGCTGGCTTTTATCAAAAGTTTTTTGTGCATCCAATGACATAATCATGTGGTTCTCATTTTTTCATCTTGATGTACTTATTAAATTTATGGTCTTGCAGATGTTGAACCAGCTCTGCAGCCTGGGAATGAGTCCTACTTGTTCATGGTGTATGATTTTTGAGATGTGTCATTAGATTTAATTTGCTAGAATCTTTTTGAGTATTTTTGCATCTATATTCATCAGGAATATTGGCCTGTGGCTCTGTTTCTTTGTTGGATCTTTACCCAGTTTGGGTATCAGCGTGATATTATATAAAATGATTTGGGTATACTTCTGTCTTTCTCAGGTGCCTGGAATACTTCCAATAAGATTGGTACCAGTTCCTCCTTGAAATTTGGTAGAACTCTGCTAGACAGTCATCTGGTCCAGGACTTTGTAAGTAATTTTCTTATGATGGAATCTATGTTCTGGGTTGTTATTGGTCTATTTAGTGCTTCAATGTCATTTTGTTTCAACCTTGGGAAGTTTTGTGATGTCAGAAATTCCTCCATTTCATTTAGGATTATACTCCTTTTTTCCATAAAGGTATGCATAGTAATCTCTGAATTTTTTTTGTATTTCTTTGGGGACCATTGTGATTAGAACTTTTACATTTCTGATTGTGTTTATTTTGGCTTTTTCTTGATCAATCTGGCTAGGAGTCTGTCAATCTTGTTTATCCTTTCATACAACCAGCTTTTTATTTCATTTATTTTTATATGATATTTTTGTCTTCTATGTTCTGTATTTGGGTTTTTACGTTGGTGATCTGGATTCTTCTGCTGAAGTTATGGCTGGTGGTCTTGCTTTCCAGTTTCCTTATATGATTTGTAGACTTAACTTGTGATCATTCCATTTTCTTGATGTGTGTTTATAAATAAATGAATTCCCCCTCAGAACTGCTTTCATCGCATCCCAGAGGTTTTGGTAAGACGTGTTTTTATTTTCTTTTGTTTCCAGAAATCTTTTAATTTCTTTGATTTCTGTGTTGATCCACGAGTTGTTCAGCATTATGCTGTTTAGTGATCATGTCTTTGTGAGTTTTGAGGAGAATTTTGTTGTTTTGATATTTATTTCCATTCCACTCTGGTCTGAGAAGGTACTTGGTAGAATTTTGATCTTATGAAATTTGTTCATACTTGATATATGACCAAGGATGTGGTTAATCTTGGAGTACATTCTATGTTGTGATGGGTAAAATGGATATTCCATGTTTGTTGGGTGGAGTGTTCATTTGGTCAGGCATCAAGTTGAGGATCCAGATCTCCATGTTGATTTTTTTCCTTGATGACTTATCTTAGGCTGTTACTAGGATATTTAAACCCTCAGTTATGATAGTGTTAGAGTCAATATCTTCTTTTAATTTACCTAGAAGCTGCTTTATAAAAGTTACTGCTCCTATGTTGGTTGCATAAACGTTTAGGATGGATATTTCTTGGTGATGGATTGAACCTTTTGCGATTATGTAGTGTCCTTCCATATCTTTTTCAATTTTTAGTATACTTAAAGGTTGTTTTATCTGATATTAAAATCTCAACTCTTTTGTGTTCCATTTATGTGAACATTTGCTTTCCATCCTCTAGCATTGAGTCTGTGAATGTCCATTCTGCTGAGATGAGTCTCTTGGAGATAGCATATTGTTGTGCCATTTTTTAAAATCCAATATGCTATTCTGTGTCTTTTTGGTAGCACATTTAGACCATTCACATTCAGGGTACATATTGAGATGTGAGATTTTATTCCAGCCATGAGGTTGTTATAGAGTTTGTTGTTGTTGCTTATTTGCTTGTTGGTTTTCTTTTGATTTGGGAGTTGATATATTTGTTTGTTTTCAATACTTTTTCTGCTTTATTGGGAAGATTGTGATTGTTCTTTTTTCTTTCTGTTGTGCTTAATATTTTCTTAATTGTCTCTTGTAGAGCTGGTGTGGAGTCTTAGGGATTCCATGTGTGGGAAGGTTATTAAAACTCCATTACTGATGAAGCTTACCTTAGCTTGGTAGAAAATTCATGGTTGTATTTGTTTATCTTTGAGAACTTTGAAGATTAGACTCCAGTCTCTTCTAGCCTGTAGTGTTTCTGTAGTGAAGTCTGCAGCCATTCTAACTGGTTTTCCCTGGTGGGTAGTCTGACCTTTCTCTCTTGCCACCTCTAGGAATTTTTTTTATATCTACTTTGAGGCAGTGAATGACTATATGCTTAGGAGTTGATCTCGTTTGATGCCTTTCTGGTGTTTTCAGATTCTCTTGTGCTTGAATTGTCATGTCTCTGATGAGATGACGAAAATTTTCTTGGATGATTTCATGAAATGTTTGTTCTTGGATGGTCTCTGTCTCTCTATCTGTCTCAGGAATGAAAACTAGGCATAGGTTCAACCTCTTGATACAATTGCACATCTCTTGGAGATTCTGTTCTGCCTTTTAAAGCTTCTTTTCTATGTTTTTAACAGTTTGGGTTTGTTCCATACTTACATTCTCAAGCTTTGAGATTCTCTCTTCTGCTTGGTTAATTCAGTTTTCCATGCTAGTCAGTTTGTGTTTTGTTTACTGTATTATTCATTGCCATTATCTCAATTATCAACTCCTTCATTCTTTCATCCCTCCTTTCTATTCATTCTCTCTATTAATATCTTGGTATCTGCGTTTGTGGTTTGAGACCTATTTTGGGGGTCTCTTCATTGTTTGAATTGCATAGTTGGTATTCTCAGTTGCTGTCTTTCCAAGGTTCCCAATGGAATCTGTGTTCTTCCTTTGGTGTTTCTGCATTTGTGATAATTTTCTTCCCCCTTTTCTTTCCTCATTAACACCATTGCTCAGTGATGGGTGTGGGAGTAGCTTTCACTTCTGTTTACTCATTCTCTTAGTCTTCCTTATGTAGAGCCTCTACATTTGTTCAATTTTGAAGCCATACAGGGTGGGGATGCTGTGCTGTCCTCTGTAGTTTTGGTACTTGATTAAGGTGTAATGAGGGAAGTGATGGTTCAGAAGCTATTTGCAGATCACTGTATCTGCTGACTATTGTGTGGACTCCCTGGAACTAATTTCCACAATTTTAAAATCAAGCAGTGCAGTAAGAGCATATGTATGCCCCAAAACAAAGATTAGATAAGGAAAAGGAAAAGAATGGAGAAAGGAAGAAAGAAGATGAACAGAAGGTGGAGAGAGAAAAGAAGAGGAAACAGACAGGCACAAAAACTAAAGGATAAACAAAGAAACAAGTAAAAACAAAAAAGAACAAAAACAAACAAACATACAGACAAACAAATACACCAAAAAACCTTTTAAAGAGGTAAAAGAAAAGTAACAAATACAAAAAGAGAGAGAGAGAGACCTTTATTAGCAGTTTCTGGAAGTTCAGATTCTTTTCCCGTTTGTTATTCTGCTGGAGGGTCCTAAGCACTGCCACTGTTTCTGGCTGCAGCTGTGGTAGGAAGTGGGCTGCAGTCACTAGTCCCTCTCCTCTGCTCTCAGTGCAGTACAATCAGGTTGCTTTCATTGTTGGTTGGACACCCCATGGACTGCTGTGGGAGGAGGGTGAATCAGATCCAGACTCACTCCATCTAGTCTATTGCTGCTGCTGCTCCTATGTCACCCACTCAGATCTGCTGTGCCCATTCCTGGTCAAAAGTGGGAGTGGAGTGTCTATCTCTCCATATCCATACCTGAAATATGCTCTCTGGGTCAGTGATGGTCGATCCTAGAGGAGTTTAGAGATTGCCTCTGGGTCTCACTATGGAGGCTGGTCATAGTTAGGTAGGTCCAAGCAGTTCTCTGCTGGTCCCAGAGTAGAAAAAAATGGTGGTGGTGGGTGTGTACTCTCCAAGAGAGGTGGGGCTCAACTCCAGATTTCCTTTCTGTGCCTTCACAGTTCCTGCTAAGAGTGCCTGGTCCACTGCCACAGGTGTTGGTGTGGGTTAGGTGTCAGATGAGGAGGGGCAGCTGATCTCTGCTGTCTTCTCCAGAGAGACGCCCCAAGAATGGCAGACTACCCTGTGAGCTGGGGGCTCCAATCTCAGAGTAGAGGTTGCAGATACCTTCTGAAGGGATCCCCAGGTGTTTAATCCCAAGTATCCGCTCAGATGCACATCTGTTTACCCACCTGCACAGACCCATACACGTGGACTCATTTTTTTTTTTTTTTCAGTTGGTGTCTCACTCTGTCGCCCAGACTGGAGTGCAGTGGCCGCTCCCGGCCACCGCAGCCTCGCCTGCTGGGCTCTGGCGATCCTTCCGCCTCAGTCTTCCAAGTAGCCGGAATTACAGGCATGCGCTACCACGCCCGGCTGATTTTTTGATTTATTGTAGAGATGAGGTCTCGCTGCCCAGGCGGGTCTCGAACCCGCGGGCTCAGGCAATCCACTCACCTCAGCCTCCCAAAGGCGCGGGATTACAGGCTGAGCCACAGAGCCCAGCTTACGTGGACTCATTTTTATGGACACTTTTCCATGCAAAGACTCTCCCACTCTCACTGGTTCCATCATTATCTTACCAAATTCGATCTATATATTTCTATTATCTGGCGATATGTTCCACATTCTCATTTATTATATTCATCTCTGCCTCTATTTACTGTACCATATTATCAAAAATAATTTTAAATTATCTTTCAAGTTCCTTCATTATCTGGATAACATTATTTTTGTTTTTATGGGCTGCGTTTTTTCTTCTAGATTCTTGAACATGCATTGTTTTTTTCTTCTGGCATATCTATTAATAAATGAGACTTCAGATAATGTTTCTTCCTTAATCAGAGAAGAAAAAAGTGACAGGTAGAAACACATAAAGAGCACCAAAAAGTAAAATATTAGGTAAATATAATGAATGTTGAGCAAACATTAATTGTATGAAAAGATAATTATAATAAGTTATAGCCTTCAAAATATGTGTAACTAAAATCCATAAATATAATAATTTGAAAAGTAAAAGGGAAAATGAAGTTAAATATAAATATCTAGTGTTATCAGGGAAGTAATAACAACAATATTCTGTAATGGAGTGAAATAACTCAAGGTTGCATATTATGATCTCTACATTACTTACTGAATTAATGAATGTTTTATTAACAAGCAATGGAAGGAAAATGGATTAATAAAACAATATTGAGGCAAT
This sequence comes from Cephalopachus bancanus, assembly GCA_027257055.1. Classification (NCBI taxonomy): domain Eukaryota; kingdom Metazoa; phylum Chordata; class Mammalia; order Primates; family Tarsiidae; genus Cephalopachus; species Cephalopachus bancanus. The sequence continues at coordinate 2,539,754 of JAPVLO010000268.1, forward strand.
ATGAATAAAATCAGAAGAAACATGGAAGCAGTTCACATAGAAAACAAATATAAAAATACAGTTAGGTATTACCATAATTTCATTAAATATAAATAAACTAAATATTTCAATTAAAAGATTACATTTTTCAGACTTGAAAAATTATGGCAAATAGAAATATTTGGACTTTACTCCATAACAAATTGATAGTTTTACCATGTTATTTACTTGTCTATATGTATATGTGCTCTTAGATTGGATGTTACTATAGTTCATAGAGAAAATGCAGTATATACCACCAAATAACTTGTGAATTTTCTATTGTTACTATTAAATTCCTTATTCACAGTTAATTCTTATTTATAAATTGTAGTAATTTTTGTGTATTACACAGATTATCCACGATTGAACAAATAAAATTGTATACAGTAAATAAGGTAATTTATTCTTCTAGAAGGAAAGTAATAGATTTCTGAAAAAATAGTGTTGTGCCATAGGCTTAAACCATATATGTATCTTTAAATTTATCATGGATTTATTTAAACTCATTAATAATGAAAATGTTCTATTGTTCTAATACAGTATCAAAAAAATTCTGTTTCTTTTTAAATGTGCACCAGTTCATTTCGTTCACTACTAGTGGATCTTACCTATAATAATAATTACAGTGACTTTCTATTGCTAGTTTTCTGTTTTAATGGTTTCTTGTGGATTAAATATTTTGAATTATCCTACAAGGAAAATTTGTGTTTTTAGAATCTATTCACAATGTATCACAATGAACTTAAAATTATTTATTTTCTTCATTGAGCTATAACCCAATACTATAATTATTTATTTCACTACATAAATTATTCCAGCTTTGGCCATTTTGACCTTCAGATAGTTTCTTGTGCTTTTTTAAAACATATCCCTATCTCTATTTTTTTAGTAGTTTCTTTTGGACAGTACAATATAATCAGAGTCATCTTGAAGTAGCTCTTTTGCTGGTTTAGTAGTAACTACTTTCAGTGGTTACTTCTCTTGGAGAAAGAATGTTTATTTTATTAGAGATTATTCAAAAATAAAGATTTGGACACTAGGTATATAAATTGCCACCATTATGATACTTCTTCTAGGCTTTCATAGCAGGCAGGGATAGAAAATTATACACGCACATATTTATATTATGTACATGCATATACAAATGCATTCACATAATGTAATAAATATAATACACAAATACACATAAATAAATATTCATATTTATTTTTACTTGTGTGTTATACACAAATATGCACGTAATATAATGTATAGTATACAAATACACACAAATAAATACACATATTTATATTTATTTGCATGCATACACAAATACACACAAATAAATATAAATATGTATGTGCATACATATAAAATACAATTATATTGATATATATAATACAATTATTTTGATGCCTCCAAACCCTATCCTTTCTCCTTTCTCCTTTTTTATTTATAACTTTGTAATATCTTCTCTTACAGTGAAAGATTTGAGTCTCATTACCTATATTAATACATGTATGTATTTGTTCAATCTTATTGCACATATTAATTTTATAATTGCTAATTTTCATTTTCATAAAAACAAATTTACCTCTTAAAATGCAGTTTTTGTGTCCAGGTCATTTTGTCCTTAGCCTCCCATATCTGTAAAAAATATTATTTTTCAGTTACTCAGATCAGTTCTTCCCCCCCACCCCTTGTCAGAGATGGGGCCTCACTCTCACTCTGGCTGGAGTGCTTTGGGATGACAAAATCTCACTTCACCCTCAAACGCTTAACATCAAGCCTTTCTACCTCAGCCTTTAAAGTAGCTAATGCACTAGACACACACGGCCACACCAGCATATTTTTTTTAAGAGGTAGTGATCCTGTTATGTTTATCAGACTTGTTTCCACAGTGCAGAGACTACAGGAATGATCTACCGTATCCACCCCTGATCAGCTCTTTCCAAGGCCTGTAAGTGTGATATGTAATACATTTGTAATATATTTATATTTATTTGTCACTTATTCCACTCTGTCTAGGGTATTACCACACTTTGGTGGTTTATAAAACACACACACACACACGCACACACACATGCACGCACACAAGGGGAGGTTCCTCCCTAAAACAATACAATGTAGGCAAGTGTGATAAAAAATCACCCACTGATAAATGAGCAAACACGTTGAAATAATCTCTTCCCCCCAAAATTACTGAAGCCAAATACAGCATCTCACAACAACACTAGCTGGTACATTGATGCTGATGGATTCCTAGAACAATTACCTAGTGGAAGAAGTTTGTACTACAAGGAGGTTGCTCTCCAAAAACTAATTCTTTGTTTTTTGGGGGTCCCACTTTGTGTGTGTATATACAATTAAATTTAATTTACTCTGTATTGTAAAGATATATGAGTTCTGAAAAAAGGAGCAAAGTGATATGACTTACATGCGTTCACCACTAAAATGCATTGCGTTCTTAAAGCAAAACTTTCCTCATCCTAACTCTTTGTAATCAATTCCTGCCCCATCCCTCAAACACTGACAACTAATGATATTTTTTATCTGTTTTTCATTTTTTCCAGTTCTAGAATGTCAGATAAATGAAAGCAGTACAATAGTATTAAAGGTGAGTTCTTTCAAGTAAACTGTTTTTAAGCTTCATTCATTTTATTCTGTGAATCAACACTTTTTTTCTTATATATTGTAGATTAGTATTCTATTCTTTGAATGTATTTAGTGAGTTTATTCATTAAATTGTTGAAACACATCTGTGGTGATTAAGCACAAACATTTGTGTCAAAGTATTTTGATAAATACATTTTCATTTCCCAGGGGTAAATATTTAGCAGGCATAAAATTTCTGAGTCATGGTGGTTGTAGATTTAGCTTCCTCAGAAATTGATAAACTGACTTCTAAAGTAGCTGATACACTTGTCATTTTCACCAAGTAAAAGAGTACTGGGCCAATGCAAGAGTGTAGTGGCCATAATAATTACTTTGCATTTATTTTAAATAAAATGAAGAGGCACCAAAGCTGTGAAACTCAGGAGAAATGTGATATGACTTACAGGTTGAAAAGATCACTTTAAGTTTCTATAATGAGGGATCCAAAGCAAAAGTGTTAGGAAATATTTCCAGAAGTAAAGACATGATGCTACACACAAAGAAACACAATTTCTTTTCTCTGTCTCCCTCGCCCTCTCTCCCTGTCTCTTTCACACATACACACATACACACACACACACACACACACACACACACACACACACACACACACACATATGACCTTTGAAAAAATTTATTTCTGGGCTTAAGATAATTTTAAAATAGTATTTATAACTGCAAAATTTATTTAGATTTTACAAATATAATTACTATATGTTCAGTATTATACTAAACATTAAGAATATGTAAAATGTATAGAGATATCCTGTGCACACATACTTCCCACAGAAATCTTACAGCATTTTATTATTACAGTAATAAATATACATATTAGTGAAAATAAAGGATATATTTTAAGATCTATAATAATAATACCACATAAATTCATAGAATTAAATATATGCAATATTCCCTGGTGAAATCATATTAATATTTTCATAGATATGTACATGAAACAATTATCAAAATTATGTTTTAATTTTCGTTAATGTTTATACCTGGTAAAACTTGCAATATTGATGAAACATTTAGTTCCAGAAAACTATACCATAGAGTTAAAACTTAATATTTTGTTTTTTAATTTTTCCTTACAAGAAGCATTGGTAAACCTGTTAAGTGAAAGTCAACAGTATGCTTTTCATTTTATATTCCATTTATAGTTTCCTATTTTATGTATTCCACACAATAAATAATGGATGTTAGATACATACAATAATATATTTGTAGAGAGAAAAAAAAATCACCTGGCATTAATTTCAGCCCCTGATCCATTTGTAGAAATGTAAATTACAATTTTCCCCCCAAATATAGGTAACGTATTTATTTTGAAATTTATCACTTCTTACCAGAGTCATAGCCTTCTGACTTTAAATCTTTCTACTTTATTTATTTACCTGAAAGGAAACAATATATATTTTTTGTTCTAGAGGTAAATAAAAACTGCTTATAGGTCTACATATATTGACTCATTGGCAAGCATGTATTAATCTCGTCTTTTATTCTACTTTGAAAATCTATTTTATGTTTATATATTAATACATCATAATATTGAAAGTATTACCTATTGTTCTGGTTTCCACTGTTATATAGTTAGGCATTACAAGTAACCTCTAATTTGTGAGTGGAGTGCAATAAATAAGTGTTAAAAAAAAAACTAGTTTAACTCTTTCTGCAAATACATATTTTCCTGTGGGTAGTGGTAGAACTACATTCTAATTTCCTTTACTCATCCTCTCTTCAGTTTTCATTCTTTTAATTATTCTAAAGTTTTTAAGAAAACTTGAGGATGAAAGGGTGCTTTGAAAACAAGAAACTTAAGAAGATAAATGCAATATGACTTATCTAAAAATTTCCATTCATATAAGAATGATTTGAATACTTCTAATTAAAGGTAATATATATTTTAAATATAAAAATAAGCAAATATCATTTAATCACAATAACATTTAATCACACAACAGCATTCATAGCAATTTAACTTCTGTGCACTGAGATACAAGCTAGCCTTGAAAATGACTGACAAGTTGTTTTTCCTGTGTCCTCCAACCATGAATCTGTCATGTTTATTCTTGTTCAAAAGGGGTGAGAGCAGATGAAAAGAAATTGAATGGCCTTTTAAAAAAATAAAACACACATGACAGATGCCATATGGCTTTTCTCTTCATAACTATGATGAATATATTTAGAAAAAATATGTAAAAAGAGAGTAATATGAAAAATTATTTTAGAAAGAACATTACATTGTAAACAAATGTATAGCAAGTGTCATTTAGCATTAATCTAAATAAATAATCTAGAGCAATAAAGTATAAACCAGATATAAAGTAATGACATGGAAGCATTGGATAATAAAATTGCATTAAGAAAAATTTAACATAGTAAAAAGTGGGGAGAGAGAAAAAAAATGAGCTAGAGTTGGCACATTGCCTAAATTTAAAATTTCTCAATTTATGAAAAATTATCTGTCTGTCCATCCATTCTTAAACCTAGATTATTTTGAGTCAAGTCTATTAATTCATACCTTGCTATTTAAAAATATTCCAGTATATTTTTCCAAAACATAAGCATTATTTTCAAAGTATAATTAATGTGTCATTAATCTTTATAAACATAATACAACAAACTTAATGTCATTTGATATGTTAAAATAGAAGAAGAGGAAACACTTTCAATTCATTTTATAGATTTGATATTACCCCAATACTAGAACCAGGAATATTTTAAAATGCAGTTTAATGTTTCTTACAAAGACACAGAAATCTTAACGAACTATATTCAGCCACACACACACATACACACACACACACACACACACACACACACACACACACACACACACACACACATATATATACAATAGTAAATATATAGATATTTCTACTGTAATTAAAATGTGCTTATACCAGTAGTGGGAAACTGCCAAGGGAGTTGGGGGGTACACCTCATCAAGGGTACCAGAATAATGATCATTTGTATCCCTAACCCTGAGTTGTACCCAATATTTTTAAAATAAAAGAAAAAATCTGTTTATACCTGTGATGCAAGGCTGGATTATGTTTGAAAAATCATTCAACATAGTCTACTGTATTAAGTCAAACTAAAAAAATCATGACCATTTCAATCAATGCAGAAAAATAATTTGATAATATTCAATACTCATTCAGGATGCAAACTTTCAGAGAAAACTTTTTAGAAATAGAGTGAAACCGCCTTAATTTGGTGAAAAAAAAGCATCTATAAAAGGCTATTGCTAATATTATATATAATGGTAACAAAATACTTGTTTTCCCTCAGACTGGAAGCACAACAAGTATATCTGTTCTCACCACTCTTATTCAACACAGTGTTGGTAGTTGTAGTCAGTAAAATAAAGAAAGAAAAAAGTATACAAAATTTATAGAATATAAAATACTTATGTTCTTATTATCAGATGGTGCATTTTTTTTATGTAGAAAATCTTAATAATCTAATAAAAACATCTACAGCTAATCAAGGGGTTTCGGAAGGTTGCAAAGGTAAGCATACAAGGTAAGGAAGGATACAAGGTAAGCATAAACAAACAAATTGTATTTCTATATATTGGCAATAAACACGTGTACACTTAAAAAAATTAAAATTAAATACTTTGGTACAAATCTAACATATATATGACCTATATGCATAATGTTAAAAACTGACAAAGAATAAAATTTTTAAAAATCTAAATAAAATATAAATATTTTACATTCCCAGATTTATAGATTCAATAGTGTTAACATGTTCTTCCAAGTATATTCTATTAAATGTGAAAAATTCTCATTAACATATCAAAAATGTACTAATAGATATTGAAACCTAATAATAAAATTTCTATAGAAAGGTAAAGGCAAAATAGTCAACCAAACATTGAAGAAGAATAAAGTTAGAGGACTCACATTGCTTAAATTCAGGACTTAGACTATATAGCTACACATATCATGACAGCATAGTATTGGTGAACAAGGACACACATAGATCAATGGTATAAAATAGATGGCCCCAAAATAGATCAACATTAATATAGTCAATCTTTTACAAAGGTGACAAGGCAATTCAATGGAGAAAGAGTGTCTCTTCGAACAAATGGTGCTGGTACTGGGCCTTCATATATAAAATAATAAATCTCTTAGACACAGACTTTATATTTGTCATAAAATAACTCAAAATACATTATAAGCCTCAATGTAAAACAAAAAATTATAAAATGTATGGAAAGACAACAAAACAAGAAACAAATATCAGAAGAAAAACAAAACAGGAGAAAATCTCTGTGTACTTGGGTTTGGTGGTGAGCCCTAGCTAAAACATAAAAGACATTATTCATGAAATAAAATAATGATAAGTTAAGCATTATTTACATTAAATACTTTTGCTCTGTTTATATCCCTGTGATATAAAAACTCAAATTTACAAAAACACCTGTATGTATATATTCACACAGCTGTGTTCATAATAGCAAAAATATAAGAAATAATTTAAATGTCCTCAAATGTCCTCTTTCTTCTTTTTTCTCATAGCAAAAAATCATAGATTTGAGTTACAATAACATACTCATGCATTTGCTATACCACAACACATCAACAATCTGTAAAAGGAAATGAAGTAATACAATGACTTAAAACACTTTTATTTTGTTGAAGTTTTTTTTTTTTTTAACTTTAGGACTTATATCACATTAAAAATTTTAGTCAACTCACTGCATTATAAATTCATTTAAAAGGGTTCTTGTCATGTGCTATGCCAATATAAATTAGATTCACTTCTTTCACTTACAATTTTAATGATTACGTAAAGAATATTTTTAAAACATAATATTTGCATGATTTCAAAAAAAAAATCCCTATCTATAAATCAAAGTATATTCTAAGTAATTTGTATTTTATTTTTCTCCTTTACTATTGTATTTTCTCCCTCCACAAATAAGTAATGTGCATATTCAGTTTATTCTTAAATAAAGTGGTGATTAGGCATGTCAATCCCCTGTGTAGTCAACAATCCACCTATATCTTTCAATTTCCATCCAAATTAACTACTAATAGTCTACTTTTTTAAGTTAGTAGATTGAAAGATTCAATAGTGTTAACTTAGTCTTCCAAGTATGTTCTATTAAATTTGAAAAATTCTCATTAACGTATCAAAAATGTACTAATAGATATTGAAACTTAATAATAAAATTTCTATGGGAAAGGTAGAGGCAAAAATAGTCAGCAAAACAGTGAAGAAGAATAAAGTTACAGGACTCACATTGCTTAAATTCAGGACTTAGACTATATAGCTACACGTATCATGATAGCATAGGATTGGTGAACAAGGACAGATTTATTAGAGAGATTATAAAGGCAGATTTATTAAAAAGAAGATTTGGGAAGGGCACAACAGGCAGGACAGCAGCGAGATTATCTGCTGTCTTTCTAATAATAGTCTATTGTTGACCAGAAGCTTTATTAATAACATAAACAGCTAAAACATATTTTGTAAGTTATATGTATTTTATACCATATTCTTACAACAAAGTAAGCCAGAGGGGGAATAAAAATGTTATTAAGAAAGTCATAAGAAAAAATATATATGTAATGTTCCTTAATTGAAAGTGGACCATAATAAATGTCTTCACCCTCGTAGTCTTAAAGTTGAGTAGACCTAGGAGAAAATGGAAGGATTTATCTTGGTGGCTAAGGGCAGAGGTGGGAAAAAACTCACATGTAAGTGAAACTCTGCAGTTCAAACTTGTGTTGTTCAAGGATCAGCTGTTTAGTACATTATCAAAGTTGGGGTTTTGGACCAGTGTGACAGGAGAGAAATAGAATATCAATGTAGTTGTAATTTGTAATGTTCTTACATTAAAATATGAGTTTAATCATATTTTTTATGTTTATGTTTATTGTTAATTATTCATTGCAAATTGATTTGTATTTCTTGCCCGTGTTTTTTATTGGACCATTCAATTTTTGTTCTCTATTGTTACAAATATATTACAGATATTTATTTTATGTATATGTAAAAATGCATTGCTACAAATATATTACAGATATTTAATGTATATGTATTTAATGTCATTTACCAATATTTACTTCACTTTATAATTTGTCATTTTAATTTGACTATTTATCATGTTTAAAATTTCTTTTTATAAGTTGACAAATATATCAGTTCTTTTCTTTGTCTAGAGAATGACTTATAATAAGTATAACTTTCTTCATTCCATGACAATAAAAAAAGAGAAATATATCTAATATTATATAGTACCAGGGCAATCTTTTTGATAAATAGTGTTAGGGAATATAGATATTCAGTTTTTCCAGCATGATTTGTTCTTTCAGTTTTCATATGCAGAAGAATAAAGTTGAACCTTTATCTCACATTATATACAAAATTCAACTCAATATGTATTGAATTCTTAAACATAACACCTCAAACTGTAAAACAACTAGAAGAAAACTTAGGAAAAAGTATTCCTCATCTTGTCTTGGCAATATTTTTTCTTTTGGTATAGGACCACAAACACGTAGGCAAAAAAAGTAAAAATAAGCAACTGGAATAGCATCAAGCTAAAAATCTTACACACAGCAAAGAAAATAACCACAGAGTGATATGAAAATATATGGAATAAGAGAAAATATTTGTCAACCATACATCTGAAAAGGAAATAATACAGAAAATGTATAAGGAAATCAAACAACTTGATTAAAAAATTAACAAAATACCTGAATAAACATTTCTGAAAAGACATGCAAGTAACGAACAGTTATATAAAAAATGCTATCATTACTAATCATCAGGAAAATGCAAACTAAAACCACAATGAGATATTTGCCTTAAATTTGTTAAAATAGCGTTATGAAAAAGGCAAAATGAGAGAGAAGTTTAGTTAGGGGCTGGTTAGGCAGATAGAAAGGGAGAGTCATGGAGAAAGGTAATGTCCACAGGAATATCCCTGCCCTGCCCCGTTATACAACTAGAAGCTGAAGATGCGGTTAATAAGGTTAAGAACTTCCTCTTATACCAAGATGCTTGCCCAAAAGGGACTGCCCTAACTGAGATGCTGGCACAATAGCTCAACTAAATGTCCTTAACTTGACCTAAGCTCATTACAATATCATTGCATAAAATTACCCTAGGGGAGCCTCCCACTCCCATCATACGTCTGACGTCATGACAGCACCAGTATAAACCCAGAAGACCAAAAACTCCCGCCAGAGATGAGGGAGGAGTAGCAGTAACCTAGCAAAAGAAAATCCATCTCTAAGAAAAAAACACCCTTTACTAAAAAATAAAAATAAAAAATAAAAACAACAACAACAAAAACACCTCCCTCAGTACTTAAGAATAAAAATTGTAGCTCAACAATAGTTAGAGGAAGAAGCAGCAGCTTCTGTAGACTGTTGCTGCTTGCTCTCTCTTCTTAAGAGTGCACTACTTTTTGCTTGATAAAGCTGTTCACTTGTCTTGCGACTTTATATGTCTGTCTGGAAATTATTTCCAAATTTGAACACAAGATCTGAGTCGTCGACATCAACCCGTCGCCCCACACTGGGAGTGCACCCCTTCTTCTGGTAACCTAAAGATAAGTATGGGCCAGAATATTTTTTAAAAAGAGACACTTGTACACTGTTGGTGGGGATGCAAATAGGTAAAGGCACTGTAAAAAACAATATGGCGGATTTTCAAAAAATTAAAAATAACTGCCGTTTTTTTACAGCAATCTCATTTTGGTGTATACATCCAAAGGAAATGAAATAATAACGTCAAAGAGACATATGCGCTTCTATGATCATTACAGCATTATCTAAAATAACCAAGATATGAAAACAAAGTGTCTTCCAGCAGGCAAATGAGCACACAATCTCACACACACACACACACACACACACACACACACACACACACACACACACACCCCAGAATACTATTAGCCTTTAAAAAGTAGGCAATTCTTGCATTTGTGAAGGTAGTAAAACCAGGTGGTTTTATCCTGGTTACTTTTACGCTAATTGAAATAAGCCAGACACAGGAAGACAATGCATGATCACATTTGTATGTGGAATCTAAAAAGTTGAACTCACAGAGGCAGTCTAGGATGGTGGGTGGTGGGAGCTGAGGGGCAAGGAGATGTTGGTCAAAGGATACAAAGTTTAGGTAGACCAGACGAATAATTTCTGAGACTGTTTTTTGCAGCATAGTAACTATTTGCAGGGGAACTCCCCCCAAACAGAATTATATTTTGGAGGGCAGACCTCTTGTAGTACATGCTTCCCCCAGCTACCCATCTGCAGCAGGGTACCAGCTAGCCTTTTTATGAGAGGCTACACTTGACTTCAGTAATATTTTGGGGGAGAGATTATTTCAACATGTTTACCCATTTTATGATGAGTGATTTACATGGCAGACCTGCCCACGCTACTGCCCACGTTCAGAAGTTTTTGACCAAAAATGCCACAACTCCCATGCCCCACCCTCCCTATTCACCAGATCTAACCACAGTGTCTTTTTGTTGTTGTTTCACCATATGAAAAAAGTCCTAAAAGGAAACGTTTTACCAATTTGGAAGAGGTGAAAAAAAAAATGACAAAAGAACTAAAATACATAAAATTTGACAAGTTGAAAACCTGTTTTGATCAGTAGAAAAAGTGTCTCAGTAGGTATATTGCATCAAATGGAGAGTACTTTGAAGGTGACTGATGTTTAAACATGAAGAATAAATACACAATGTTGTTAAACAAATTTCGTTTTTTCAAGAGTCCCCCTCATATAGTTAATAATAAACTATTTGTAATAGATAATTACTGAGAGTAGAGTTTAAATGTAGAGTGGAGGTCAGCACACAAAAAATAAGTATGTGACATGATGAATGTGTTATTGGCATGATTTTATCATTTCTTGGTGTATACATATATCAAAACACCACACTGTATGCAGTAATTTACATTTTTTAAAGCTGGGGAAAATAAATAAAAGCCACCCCCAAAAGCAATGGACTTTAACAAAATACTTTTTGCTTATTATTGATAGATTGATTCAGAAATGTTCAGATTTTGTCTCCTAATAAGATTTTTTAAACAGCAATGTTTTAAATTAAAATAATAATTCCATTGTGAAACCTACCTTTTTTCTTATCCTACCTTCCCTTCCTTCGTTCTTTCTTTCTCTCAGATACTTTTATGATTTTCTGTTTTCTCGAATAAATTGTTTTGTTTAGACCTATTTTCTAAGGAAGTATGTATGTGTGTATATATACATATAATTTTCCCAATAAAGATGCTTGAATGTAACTTCAACTATTTCAACTATCCTCAAAGCTGTTTACCTTTATGTCCTTTTACAATCTTGAAATATATGACAATCAAGAGTTTTTATTTGGTTTATATTATCAATATTTACTATTACTATATTATAAATGAAAACCAAAATGTTTTAAAAATTCAAAATATTAATATATTTAATTTTAAATGGCAATAATACATATGTTGCATACATATCCTCATCTGAATAAGCATATCACATACTTTAGTGAAAAATAAATGTATTTTCTAAAACCAAAAATAGTAGGACTGTTATTCCTTTACAATTTTATTCTTTTATTAACCAATGTCTCAACCTTAACCCATATAAATAGAAGTACTTTATGTGTTATTCTCATTTTTTTCAAAGATTATTAAAAAGAATTTCACACTGATTTGTTATAGTTTGTTATAAAAGAAAGATGAAAAAGTTGAAGATTCTGGAATTTACATCCTTTCCTCACCATAAATTTCTAGTGTTTATAAAAATGAAGTTTACCTTCAATACTTTTTATTTCATAATATACATTTTAGAGATATATTCAATTTTAACATACCATTTGTTATATTTGCTCTAATTTAACTTATTTTATAAAAAATTTAGTCAAATAAACTACTTCAGATAGGACAAGTAGACTTTCAAACACAATAGGAAATTTCTACTTCTGATTACAACTGAAATTGAGTAATTTTTAAAGCATTTTTATAATACTAATGAACCATTTCCTATAAGTCATCGATTTTGCTTGAATAATGTTTTTCTTGTTAATTGTGTGAATAAAAGGCAAAGCCATAGTCTACAATAGAAAATATATTAAAAATCATGATACTAACTTTATTGTTTAGAATTCAATAAGTAAAAATGTTATTGACAACACACATCTACATACAGGTGCACACACATATACACAAACACCTTTGAAATTGAAACGTAATAAATTATTTAAAAGTACGAATATTTAAATTTAAAGTCACATATATTCTTGTATGTGATTACCATTTGCCTGCTCTACTAGATCAGTGACAGTGAATTTTCCATTAGTTTATAAAACTCTGTAATTGCAAAGTGTATGACCAAATATCTTGGCTCACATATTTTTCACAAATGAAGAAACATATGAACTTAACTGAGAAAAGATGACTTGCTTAAGATCAAAGAATACTTCTTTATTTATTTTTCTTACCATAGTAGATTGGAATAATGTTCATAATTTTGATGCGAATATTTCACTACAAATTAATTCTAACTTGTTCTAATTATTCGTAAATATTTAGTTAATGAAGCAATTATAAAAATTCTCATGAGACAGAATGAGAACAAATTTTTCTCGACATTTTAGCACAATGTTTTTATTGCATTATTTAATTGAGTATTCACTTTTATTTTCATCACTGAATTTCAATGCAGGGAACTGTAAAAGATATGGGAATTATTTATTTATTTAAAAAATGTCTTCTATCATCGAAGGTATATATCATTCAAAATCAGTTTTCTGTACTAGGTGGATTTAAAAATAAACCTGGTTCTTTGATATAGTAAAAATCACTTCTGATTTATTATTTTGAGATTATAAATTACAAACGATTTTTTAATTATGTAATGACATTATTTTCATAGTGTTAATAACATTTTGAATAGTTAAATTAAACTTGGAATTATAGTTAGCCTTTTCCAACATTACTTAATTTAGGGAATTTATTACTATTAAATATATTTGTATTCAAATTACTATCTCAACATTAATGGGGTGTATTTTTCTATATATTAGAAAAAATTTATAATGCAATTAAAAATTAATGTTTCACATTGCATATTTTAATTCATGAACTAAATAATATTATTCATTTTTAAATTTTGAGTATTTACTTATTGTTTTGGTTCAAATATCTATTATTCTCAAACTTTGTGATTTTTAAATAACCTTTGCCAGACATGAATATAATTAACCAAGTATGAAATATGATGATGAAGAAAATGACTCTACAATTAAATTCTATACTATTAAATACATAGATTATATATTATCATATATATAATAACTACCAAAGCATGAAACAATATCTGAATCTGTCACTTTTTTCTTTTTATAATTTTGCTGTAAATTTGTTTAATAATTCTGAATAAAAATACAAAAATAAAATTAGCCATTCTCGTTGTAGGCTTTTTAAATTAAAAAATAAATGCATCTAAAATCCAGTTGGATATTTTTGTTTTATAGGGATCTAGTATAATCATTGACTTCGTTTGCTGTAAGATTTTTTTTATTATGCAAATTTAAAAATGAAAGTTTTTCTTTTTATGTTGTGGTTGATAGGTTCAAAGTGGACCCTTTTCAGGGGAGTTTCATTTAAACTTTGTGCCACAATGAGATAATAGTTTCAATCTAAAAATTTATAGTGTTTATATAACTATTAAAGTAGTTCATTTTTATATGTTTGTTAAATACTTGCTTTGGTTTCGTTGCTTGGATGATCAGTCTAATAGGTATGCATGTATGTACACATATATCCAAATGTGAATGAATAATTAAAAGCATTTATATGCATTTTGCATATTACATTTTATGTGAATTTAGGTTCATACATTGTATTATATTATATTATGTATAATACATTATATTATGTTTATAAATATTAAATATTACATTTGTATACATTTTACATTTTTAATCATTATGATTTGCTTAGTTAAAAGTATCATTGAATAAGGCTACTTGTGAGATAGCTTTAACCATACAGATTGCACTTATGTTATAGCCCTTACACACAGGATTTTAATAGTTACAGAGCAGCATGTAACATTAGTAACTAAATTATTTTAAGGAAGAAAATGGAGGACAGAAACTTCATGGGATAAATACAAATGTTTGAAATTTATTTTATATGCTTACACACAGAAAGTATATATGTGAAAAAATTGATACTTTAAAAATATTTTTTCTTGGCAAATAATTTATTTTATTATATTAGCAGGCATCTAAAAGCATTGGTTAATTACTTAGTGATTTAAAATTATCTTTTCCAGGTTAAGATAAATGTATATGCATAGTATTTATAACCATGATTGCTAGAAAATTTAGTTTGGTAAATTTAAAAAAATTCTAATAATTTGTTTTTTATTTTACTTATGTTAGTGTCTCTGGTAGTTTGAAAAAATCATAAATAAAACATAAATTTGTGTGAACTATTTTACATATGACTCTACTACTACTACAAAACAAAATAAACTCACATTGAAAAAAGAGTAGGAATTTATAATGCTGTCATTATAATCACTAAATAAAACATTTAATCAGTTAAAAGATAAACACTATATCCCCATTTCTCAAACAAATCAACCAACAGCGACAGTTACTATGCACTAATCACACACAAAACATGATTTAGGCAGATTCACCTTTCTCTGATAAATAACTTGTCCACAAAAGATATTTTTAAATCAAAAGCTCCATTTTTCTTCAGAACATTGCTACTCTTTTGTCCACATCAACATCTGACTTACCACAACAAAAATTCTAAATGACAATGTAATTCCAGTAAAAATATTTTCAACACTTTTTATAGATATAATAAAATAAGCATTATTGAAGATTAAAGAAATTCTTCAAAATTTTTCTTTTTTTTGAATGTCTATAAATATAGTGAAACAAATATTGTATATATTTTGTGAAAATTTCTGATTTTTTCTTAAATCTTTATGTAGAACATATTAGTTTGATTCAGTCACTTAGGGACTTGCTCCATGGCATACATTTAATAGATATTTTATATTCTCATTATGAAGAAAGTAATTTTGCACATTGTTGAGTTGGAAATCACTCAACTAAACAGAGATCATCTGTGCATTAGCCAGCATAACTTTATTTCATTGCATTTGATATACATGAGAGAGTGAAGTGATCATGATTAGTATCATTAAACAGATTGCAGTGAGTTTTTTCTCTATTCTCTGTAATTCAGAAGGAGTTTCTTTTCTTATTCTACTTCAAAATTGAGTTTAACCTAAAGAATAATCGAGTCAACTTCATATTTTTGTTTGTTTTCAATTAGAATGTAGAAATGTACTGATGACCATCATTTTATTTATGAATAAAAACAAGTCAGCCTTGCAATATAATTTGAAGGCAGGTGATGTGATACATCTAGCTTTGTAATAGCACAAGGCTGTAGTAACCCAAACAACTTGTTTACTGGTATAAGAACAAACACATGGACTATAGGAACAGAATAAAGAATCCAGAATTAAACCAAAATGCCAACAGCCAACAGATCTCAGACAAAAACATACACTGAGGAAAGAACATCTTATTCAACAAGTGGTGCTGGGAAAATCAGCTACATGTAGAAAAATGAAAATTGACTTCTGACTCTCCACATATGCAAAAATTAACATCAGATAGATTAAAGACTTAGCTGTTAGACCTGAAACCATAAAAATCCTAGAAGAAACTCTAGGAAAAATCTCTGTATATCAGCCTGAGCAAAGAATTTATAGCTAAAACCTTGAAAGCAAATGCAATTGAAACAAAAGTAAACAAGTCAGACTTAATTAAATGAAAATCCCTCTGCATAGTAAAAGAAATAATCAACAGGGAAATTAGGCAACTTACAAAATAGGAGAAAATATTCACAAACTAAACATATGATAGAGGACTAATATCCAGAATTGACAAAGAACTCAAATTAGAAAAAAAAAAAAAAAAAACCCACAAATGGCTAACCAACATATAAAAACATGCTCAACATCACTTCTATTAGAGAAATGGTAATTAAAATATCAATAAAATATTGCCTACTACAGAATGGCTACTATTAAAAAAACGATAGATGCTGGTGCTTCAGTTGCAGAGAAAAAAGAACACTTATACACTGTTGGTAGGATTGTAAATTAGTACAACCTCTATGGAAATAGGATGGAGATTTTGCAGAGAGCTAAAAGTAGATCTACCATTTGTTCCACCAATTCCACGACTAGGTATCCACCGCAAAGAACCGAGATTATTATATAAAAAAGACAACTGCACCTGCATATTCATCTCAGCAAAGACGTGTAATCAACCTAAATTCCAATTGCAAAGATGCGTAATTGACCTAAATGTCCCTCAACCAATCAGTAAATAATGAAAGTGTGGGATATATACACTATAGAATACGATTTAGTTATCAAAAACGATAAAATAGTGTTTTTTGCAGCAACTGAAATTGGAGAACATTATCCTAACCAAACTAAGATCAGCGTTCTCAGTGGGAGTTAAACTAAAGATATGAAAAGACACAGAGAATGGTGTAACGGAAATTGGAGACTCAGAGCAGGGAGGAGATGAAGCTGTGGAGACAAAAAAAAAAACACCACCTACTGGGTACCTCGTGCACAGTTAGGGATGGTGGGTAATTTATTTATTTATTTATTTTTATTTTTATTTTTTATTAAACATATTTTTAATTATAAAATTGTGGGGTACAGTTAAGGGTTAGGTATACAAATGTGCATCGTTCAGGCACCCTTGCTAATTTAAAGCCTAAATTAAAAACTATTTGTATCCCCCAAGAGTACTGAAAAATTAGATATATTACAAAATCGTACTACCTAAAAAAAAAAAATCACGTTAGTAAGACCCCAAACTTTACCTAAACCTGCATAATGACCACCTATATACCTAATTCTGAATTGCACCCTACATCTTTAAAACAAAATAAATTTTAAAACACCTAAAAATTAACACAGCTAAGTAAATTAAGTATTAAAACAAATTAAAAGTGAAATCAATTCTAAAGGAGGAGAAATCAAGATTCAGTATCCAACCAAAATATCATTGATAAATTTAAATAGAAGGGATACAATTCAATTTACAAAAAACAATAGATGAAATTTTTTTAAAAAACTGAAAATATATTAGAAGACAGAATTTAACAATTTTAGGATGGCTATAAATGTGATGAATTATCTGATTAAAGATTAGTAGAAAAAGTTAAAATAAAACAAGCAGATTTTATTGGAGAGCTAAATAACATGGGTACCTAAATAGTATTCCTTATCAAAATTGCAATTACCTTTTGCATTACTTAATGCATTAATATATTTTATATTCTGTCAACTGGAACTTTTCATCTACATTAAATAGCAAATATTATTTAAAACATTAATGCTGTTGTCTAGGTCTTGAGTCTTATGGAAGTTTATTTTGTAATATCTAATTAAATTTATCACTACAGGCCTGTAATCCCGCACCTTTGGGAGGCTGAGGTGAGTGGATTGCCTGAGACCGCGGGTTTGAGACCCACCTGGGCAGTGAGACTTCATCTCTACAATAAACCAAAAATCAGCCGGGCGTGGTTGAGCATGCCTGTAATTCCATCTACTCGGAGGCTGAGGCGGAAGGATCGCCGGAGGCCAGCAGGCGAGGCTGCGGTGGCCAGGAGTGGCCACTGCACTCCAGTCTGGGTGACAGAGTGAGACTCCAACTCAAAAAAAAAAAAAAATATGCTACAGTCACTATGGTAGGTTCCTCCCAACACACACACACACACACACACACACACACACACACACACACACACACAAAATAAAACAAAAATCGGAATTGAGTGGGCCTCTTGTAGTATAGACTTCCTTTGCTAAGTTACTAGGTTAGTGGTAAAGTATCAGCTAGTGTTGTGAGAGGCTGAGTTCAACTTCAGTGGATTCTTTTAGGAGATTATTTCAATGTGTTTGCCCATTTCATGATGGGTGATTTCCAAAGACACCTTCCCAAAAGGCACTAAGTGTACAGTGGTTGGTGACAAAAAACAGTATGACCTCTATCCTTATTCTTTCTATTCACTGAATCTCATCCCAGTAACTTTTTTGTTGTTTCTGTTTGTTTTCCCAATGAAAAATGTTCTCAAAGAGAAATATGGAAGAGGTGAAACTAAAAACAACAGAAGTACTAAAGGCATCAAAATGTACTAGTTCAAAACTGTTTTGAGCAGTGGAAAAAGTGTCTCCATAGATGTATTGCATCAAATAGAGAGTATTTTCAAATGTAACTGAAGTTTAAACATGTAAGAATGTAAACACAATTTTGGTGAATAACTTCTGGGTGGTTTCATTTTTTATTTTTTGGCCCCCCCTCATAAAACTATTAAGCTGTTGTTTAAAAATTTGACAACACATATTTTCCTATGGCGTTGGTTATTTCCTGTGATATTATCTTTCTTCAAGTTTACTGATTAACTGGAATACCTATAAGATGTCCTTTGATGTGTTTACTTCTGTCTTTATAGCCCATATTTCAATCCAATATTGCACATTTCTTTTCATGTGTCATCACTGTAATTTTTCAAACTATTAATTCCAAAGGTAACTATTTAATCTTACTTATTTGATTTTTATTTCATTATCTGTCTTCTGATTTTTGTTTATCTTTCACTTTCATTGATTTTTCTATTATACTTTTTCAAAATTGACATTTTAGCACATTTACCTTTGCTCTTATCCAATATGTACATTTAAAATTATACATCTTTCTCCAATTACTGTGTTTTGTCTTTTACAAATTATTTATAGTGTTTGCATATGGATATAAATAAACACTTTTCTATTTTTTAGAAATATTTCTTGTGAGAATCAGCAATTATTGAAAATTATTGTGCCTTAAATATCTAAATTTATATGAATATAGTTGCTTAAATTTATTTTTTCCTTAATTGGTGTTTGTGTATATGTGGGCTAGTGTGTTCATTGTCAGGGAATGCAGACTTCTTTGATTCAACAACATTTGCTGAGACTCATTTATAAGTAATAGTTGTAAATGTATATAACTATTACGCAGAGCTAAATAGAAAGTATGTTTATTTGAGGTTTTGTTTTATATATGCACACATTAGGTTAAAAATATTACTTGTGATAAAGTCTGCCATAATTATTAATTATTTTATTTTGTTTCTTGCTATATTAATTTATGAAAGAGGCTTGTTAAACTATTTCCTTATGGCAATGAAATTAAGAAGTTTTTTTTTTTAAATCTAGATGCATGTGTATATATTCCTATTGAATTTTTAATGATTTATTAATATACTTTTAAAAATCGTATTACTTTTTATAGAAAATTTGAAATTCCAATTGGACTAACATTACTTTTACAGTACTATATTATTTTAGTTTAATTTTATGGTCTATCTTATAGTATTTTAGTTGTATTTTTTGGTATATCTTATAGTTTTTTTTAATTACATAAAAATTGTTTTCAATTAAACTTGAGGTTTGCTTCTCATATGTATTTAAAGATCCATTTGTTTTTAATACAATTTCATAGGGAAAATGTATATACAAATTAAAGCAACTACTGGATGAAAAATATAAAATTATTATCTATAATTCTGAAAAAAACAAAGATGCATTAAAGTAAAATTATTGTATTGTACAATGATTGTCAACTGCTGTAAACTAGGTATGATATTTTTTCACCTTCCATGCACTCATACAGAAAAAAATATTGTTAATTGTGTATACTTTGACATTGGAAGGATTTAGGGACTATTTTTAAAAAACTTTTTAAATTTATTTATTTTAAAGATGTAAGGTACAATTCAGGTTTAGGTAGACAAGTGGATCTCCCTTTGGTCCCCACTTCACCTGGTTTGAGATCATGTACCTGTCTTGAAGTTATGTGCCCCTCCCCCTCCCCAACAGTTTCCCGCTATTGCCAATCTCTGTCTTAAAATATTATGATGAGCCGGATTGGTGGCTCAGCCTGTAATCCCGCACTTTGGGAGGCTGAGGTGAGTGGATTGCCTGAGCCCGCAGGTTCGAGACCCGCCTGGGCAACTTGGCGAGACCTCATCTCTACAATAAATCAAAAATTAGCGGGCATGGTAGCGCGCACCTGTAGTTCCAGAGGCTGTGGTGGCTGGGAGCAGCCACTGCACTCCAGTCTGGGTGACAGAGTTGTTGGGAGCAGGCCATGGAGGCCCACTGAGCATTAGGGATCAGGGAGGGCTGTTGACCCCGAGACCACTAGGATGTGTTCGGGAGCTGTTGACCTCATTACCTCTCCCTTTTCTTGGCAATACAGCCTCCTGTTAGCTCAAGCATGAAAACTCCAAGACTGGGATGAACACAAGCTAACATTAGAAACTCATTGTTCCCATTTCCCTTTGACTGCGGTTTAGGTCCTGGTTCATGCCAGGACCACATCAAAGAGCCCTAGTGCTGAGAGCCCAACATGACCTTTGGACTGGGCCACATTATGCAAAACTAGTTTTAGTCATTTTGTTTAAGTTCCATTGTGTGTGTTAGGATAAAGTATAGGAATAGATTGCTAATCATTAGGAAAGTTAATCATAGGTAAAGTGTGTAGGATAAAATAAATATATAGATTACCATTGATAAAACGGTATAATATTTTTAGAAACTGTATTAATACTTCTGAGGGACATTAGCCAAGCATAAGGAAAAGAAAGACAATTTGGGGTTTGTACTTCCTCATGCTTGAAGAAACATTTGGTGGGCAGGGGATACCCCCATGCACCTGGCTTTGTGTCCACATAGAAGACATGTGAGTCTGACTGTGCAAAATTAGAGGATGAAAACCCTCTGTATTTCTCAATAAAGGGGCTTCTGCACTAGACAGAGTCCAGTCTCTTTTTTTCTCCCCCTTTCTCTTTCTTTCTCTTTATTTCTCCAGAATAATTGCCGATGCCACTACATCTTTTCAGGGACACTCAAATCCTGCAGGGGCTGGCCCCCAGCACAGAGTGAGACTCCAACAACAACAACAACAACAAAATTATGATAAATGCTCAGTGTCCGCTTATGAGTGAATACATGTGATACTCAGTTCTTTGTTTCTGTGATAGATTACTTAGCATTACCTATTCTAAATCCATCCAAGTTGCTGTGAAATCCATAATTTTAGCCTTCTTTATGGCTACATAGTATTCCATTGTGTACATAAACCACATTTTAAAAATCCAATCCATTTTCATTGGGCAGCATGGTGAGTTTCATGTTTTTACTATTGTGAAAAGTGCTGCAATAAACATGCGTGTGCAAGTATCTTTTTTATAAAATTATCTGTGCTCCTCTGGAAATAGTCCCAGAAGGGGGATTGTTGGATCATATGGAATGTTGATCAATTTTTAGTTTTTGGGGGCATTACCACACTATTTTCTACAGAAATGGTAGTAGTTTACACTCCCTCTACCAGTGTAAAAGCGTTCCCTTTTCCCTGCATCCTCTCCAGCATCTGTTGTTTTTTGAGTTATTGATAATAGCCATCCTGACTGGAGTGAGGTGGTATCTCAGTGTTATTTTAGTTTGCATTTCTTTGATGATTAGTGAGGGCAAACATTTTTTATGTTTTCATTCCGTTAAAAAAAAACTAAATACATAACAGAAGTGAGGACCAGTTGGAGGCCCAAACATCAGCTGCACATACATTACTCATGTACCTAATCCTGACTTGAAGCCCACATTTTTTGATAAAATAAAGTAACAAAAAAAGACATATATTTGTTACTGTGCTTGTTAAAGAAAGATTTTATATAACTCTGTGGCTTAAATTTAAGTTAATTTTTTTCTGTCACTTTCTATGATACCAGTTACTTTTATTTCTCATTTGCAGATGTTCACCTTGCAATTTTATGGTCTCTGTATTATAAGCATTGCCTATAAAATGATACACATTCCAAGTCTTTATTATGTCCTTCCATGTTACTTGTGTATTATGTCTTGAGTAATGACTATTTGTCAGAAACATGCTCCTACATGGTGATTATAATAAATGCCTAAAAGGTTTCATTTGTTTTTATATATAATTACCTTAGTAAAGAAATTGTCATATGTCAATTCAGCTAATCAAGGTTTTCAGATGCTTGAACACTGTATATTGTCATATTTATAACATTTAATGTTGAGATTATTTGAGTAAGCATGATATAAAATAACTTTTACAATAATAACTTTAATGAAGACACTCAGTACCATTCTAGATGGGATTAATTTAGCAAGAATTTTCTAATAAAAAAGTAAGCTCTATAGTTTACCATATTAGATCTTTTAAAGTGTAAAATAGCTTTAATTTTTATTATATCAGGTAACACACAAAAGCTCAGAAAACTGCAAAAAAATATATATTTATTCATTATAACAGAAGTATAACAATGTTGAATTTTTATTAAAAGTTTTCAGTGTTGAGGAAGAAATTCTAACAAAAATATCAAAAATAATCATAGTAGCATTCAATATTTAAGAATAAATAGTAGATAGGTAAAAATTCAAAAGCACAATGAAACACTTTAGATTAAAATGTCTATAGTGATTTTAATTTCACTTATTTTGACATTTTAATTATTGTAAAACATTTTATCAACAAAAATTCTTGAGTGTAAATTTATTAAATTATAACTTTACCTACAGTATAAATAGCACTGATGAAGAAAATATTTTACATACTACAACTAAAATTATCTCAAAGAATTTTCTTAGAAATTAAGATAAAGTAAAAACGTTAAAATAAAAAATAACAAAATTCAAAGAAGAGTGTCATTAATAAGCAAAAAATACACAGAAAAATATGAGATAAAGAGATAAATTTAGGTTGATATATATATATATAAATTTGGTAAAATAATAAAATTTAAGTGGCATAATTTTTTTTGTTTGTTTAATTTCAGTTTCAAACACAATCCACAGTCTCTCACATCGTATTTGCAATATTTGGTATTAAATGGCTGGATACAAAGTCTGTACAGATAACAATATTAGGTAGCCTCGATGAAGAAAGTAGCAATTTAGCTCATGAGATAAAAATAATATTGAATACTGGTCATACTAGCCCTCAGAATTAACCCATGCTGAGAAGAACAAGAAGGGAGCTCTACTCAAAAGCAAATACAATTTGCATGTTTCATATAACACCCCATTAAATATAATAGAAGTCATGGGTTGCAGATAAAATCAATATATTCTATCTAAAATTATCTAGAAATATTAAGGAATGTGGGACAAAAGAAAAGCCTAGTTGTATAAATAACAAACTACAAATGTGTTTCACGAAAAATAAAATAATGAATAAAAGGTTTCTGGGAACTTATTAAAGCTATGATTAGTATCATGAACAAACTCAGAGAGCTGTTCATCTTAATAAAAGTGTATTTTAACTTATTTTTATTCTCATAGAACTTCACTCTACTTTCAATTTCTGTTTTCTTTCCATAACTAGCATCATCTATATTAAAAACATGTGAGATTGTAGATTCAGAAAGTATTAAATTTTGTGTTAATATTATATAACAAACTTATTTAAAGAGGCATTGAGTTCTAATGTTTCTTTTTCAATTGTCAACATATTTATCTTGGCAGAGATATTTATTTTGCTGAAATTCATACAATTGTCATATTTTAAGTACCTGTGATTATTTTGGCTACTCATTTAATTGTATTATGACTGAATACTAGTCAGTTTTAAAAACCATTTTATCAAAACATGGAGAGCACAGATTCATTATTTTATGGTTCCTTTATTTGCATAAGTGTTGCTTTGAAAAGACACAATCAATTTAGGACTTTGAAAATTTGGCAAATGAGAACTACAAATTCAAAATGTTTGTTCATAGACAACTGCTGGATTTATAGTATGAATATGGGGAATCTATAGTGTTCTTAATTTGTGACATTTCATGCCCAACCCAGCTTGATCAGCATGGTAAAACTACGAAAGCAGGTCGACTATGAAAAACAGAAACAAAGCTGCTGAAGGGGGCAAAGATTATATGCAACAATGACAAATAGGGAAAGCCTGCAGACTTTCTTAATCTGAGCTTATAGTTCCAGAGGGTCAGTGACAGAACAGAAAACTAGTCAGAGAGATACAAGAGGTCCTGGAAATGAAAGCACCATTGAGAGTCTATTATTGGTTGATTAAGTATTATAAGCACATTATTGGCTGATTAACTATAAGCACAGTACTGATCTGAATTAAGTTAAATTAAAATTAAAAAGCAAGTAAGCAAAGATATTTTTATCTGAATGTCATGGAGATTACAGATTTCACAAATTAAAGGTTTAAAGAATATAGTGCTTTTCAGAGGTGAGAGATTAGGGAAGAAAATCGATTGATTCTTAGGGTTATAAAAATGGAACATTAATAAAAATGTGAAATATTCATATAATTATTATGGGAGTAGTTATGTTACTGAAGAGTTGCTAATATAATCAAATAGTACACTTATAATTGGTTGATGTAATTAAATGTATATAATTATCAAAATTTATTCTATTGTCCCTGTGATAAAATTTATTTTGATAAGTAACAATATTAATATGAGAAATAGTACATTTAGAAAACATAAAATAATCATTTTTCTCAAATTATAGCTATTAATACTTAATCTTATTTTGTCATTTAAAAATATTTATGTTAAGTAGGTATTGATGATTTGACAAAATATATTTTACTTTTCTTCTGGGTGCAATGTTTCTAGGACATTAGATAGAGACAATTCAGAACGCTACCATATTTTCTCAATATATTATCTAAGAGATATATCCCAAGATTATATTGGAGAGATCTAATTTGAGTATGGTCTCATTATTTGAGCATTGTCACTGTAATGTACTTCTTTATTTTCTTTATGATATTTGATTAAAATTATTTTTTTGACCAGTAACGTTTTTATCTATTTTTTCTATCACATAATCAATATCTTAATTATCATAAAAACTACTGATTGTTATAGTCACATTGTCACCAAAATATGGTATAGAATTGGAATATTCTTCCACATTGAGAAGAATTTTGAGAACACAATAGTTTACATAAAATGTTAGCTATTCTATTGTGATAAAATTCATTTCAATAAGTAATGCCATTCATATTAAGAAATGAAACGTTTGGTTGGGTTGGGGGCAACATGGTGATTGGAACCAGTGAGAATGTGAGAGTCTCTGAAAGGGCAAGTGAACATAAAGACAGACTGCCTGCATGGAGGCACGCAGCTGGGTGATAGAAAGTCCACCTGATGGGAGACTCATGATGAAGCACCCATGAATCCCCTCCAAAGTTGGCTGCAACTCACCCCTACTCTGAGATCAGAGCCTCCCATGTACAGAATTATCTACCATTTTCCAAGGTCACTTGGGAGAAGGCAGCAGTGATCAGCTGTTCCTCAGCACCTGGCACCTGGTGCATGCCACCACCTGTAGAAGCATGCTGACCACTGGCAGCAGGAACCATGGAGAAGGTGCACGGAGGAAATCTGGAGTTGAGCCTCGCTGCCAGCGAGCACGATTACCACCATTTTCTCTGTCCTGGAACAGGCAGAGACCTGCATTAGCACACTCCTCTCTGTTCAGCCTCCAACCTGAGGCCCAGAGGCAATCTCCACACCCCTCTGGGATTGACTACTGCTGACCCAGAGATGATACGTCAGGAGCAGACACAGAGAGACAAATACTCTGCCTCCACTCTGGACCAGGCACGCATACATCTAATCCAAGTGGGAGACTTGGCAGCAGCAGAAGCAGACTGAGTTGGGGTGAGTTCAGATCTGATTCACCCTCCTCCCCCAGCAGTGCACCGAGCATCCATCACACATTGAAGAGCAATCCTGAGTTGAGAGCAGAGAAATGTAGCTGGAGACTGGATCCGGTTTCCTATCATGGCAGCAGTCAAGAGTGGCAGCAGTGCTTGAGACCCACCTGAAGTTCCAGAAACTGCCATAGAAAGAGTTATTTTTTCTTTCTGTTTTTGTTTACATTTTTGTATTTGTTTTGTTTTTGCCATTTCTTTGTCTTTTTTTTCGTTTTTAATTTTTTTTCTGTTTGCATGTGGATATTTTTGAAGACAAACAGCATCGCCAGTATTTTTGTTTTGTATATTGTTCATATTTGTTTGTTTTTGTTTCTTTGTTTGTTTATTCATTTGTTGATGTGCCTGTCTGTTTTCCTTCTTCTTTTCTCTAACTTCATCTTCCTTTTGTCTCCCTTCTCCTCTTCTCAGTTATTTTCCTTTTTCTCATCACATTTTTCTTTCAGGGGCATAAATATACTCCCACCATATGGACATATTGTAAGGTGGAGGGAAGTCAGTCTCAGGAGGCCCATGCACCTGTCAGTGGATTCTGTGATTTGCAGATAGCTTCTGAACCACAGCTCTCCATCACATCTTAGTAATATCTCAAAACTATAAAAAGCACAGGCTCCATCCCCAATAGAACTTCTAAATTGAACAAATCCAAAGGATCTACATAAGGAAGAACAGGGGATTGAGCAAACAAAAGTGAAGCTATCTACCCATAGCTGAGCAATATAGTTAAAGAAGAGGGAAAAACAGGAAGGAGAACCATCACAAATGAAGATGAAGCAAAGAAAAAGCACAAGTACCATTGAGACCCCTGGGAAGACAGCCCCTGAGAATACAGACTTTGGAACTCAATCAATGAATAGCCCCAAGAATGACTGGTCTCAAACCACAAACCCAAATATCAAGATAGTAATAGAGAGAATGAATAGAAATGAGGTGAGGAAAGCATAAAGGAGTTGATAATCAAGATGATAGCAATAAAGAACATAGTAATGAAATAAATAACAAACTGACAACTATGGAAAGCTGAATTAACCAAGCAGGAGAAAGACTCTCATAGCCTGAGGACCAAAATATGGAACTAACCCAAACTGTTATAAACATAGAAAAGAAGATTTAAAAAATGGAATAAAGCCTGCAAGAGATGTATGATTGAATCAAGAGGCTGGAACTACAGCCGATTTGTAATCCTGAGTCAGGTAAAGAGACAGTGACCACCCTGGAACAAACATTTCATGAAATTATCCAAGAAAACTTATCTCATCTCATCAGATACATGACTTTTCAAACACAAGAGATTCAGAGAACTCCTGCAAGACACCAAATGAGAAGACTATCTCCTAGACACATAATAATTTGTTTATGCAAAGTAGGTATAATAGAAAATATCCTAAAGGAAATCTAAGAGAAAGATCAGACTATTTACTGGGGAAGACCAATTAGTATAGCAGCAGACTTATCTACAAAAACACTATAGTCAAGAAGAGACTTGAGTCCAATCTTCAAAGTTCTCAAAGAAACAATTTCAACTATGAATTTTCTACCTAGCTAAGCTAATATTCAGCAGCAATGGTGACTCCAAGTGCTTCTCAGACATTCAATCCCTGAGAGTTTATGCCATCTCCAGATCAGCTCTACAAGAAGTGCTTAAGAAAATATTAAGCACAGGAGTAAGAAAATACAGAACGACCAAGCTCTTCACATGAATGAAGGACAAAGGCTAATAACAAACATATATCAATCCAAAAATCAAAAGACAATAAATAAACAAACAATGACAGCAACAAACTCTATAAAAACCTCATGTCAGGGATAAAATCTCACACCAAAATAATTGGTCTGAACATGAATGAACTAAATGCATGACTGAAAACACATAGAACGGTATACTGGATTTTAAAAATGACACAATAATATGCCGTCTCCAGGAGACTCATCTCATCAGAAGGGACACACACAGAATCAAAGTTAGAGGATGGAAAACAAATTTGCAGGTGAACAGAACACAAGAGAAATCAGGAGATGTGATCTCAATGTCAGACAAAATAGCCTTTAAGCTATCAAAAATTTTAAAAAAGACAAGGACACTCACGGCATAATGATTAAAAGTTTAATCCTTCGCCAAGAAATAGCCATCCTAAATATATATGTATCCACCATAGAGACACCAACTTTTATAAAGCAGCTTCTGGGTAAACTAAAAAAGATATTGACTATAACATTATCTTAGCTGGGGACTTAAATACCCCGCTAACAACCCTGGATAGATCATCAAGGGAAAAAATCAACAAGGAGATCTAGATCCTCAACTTGACACTTGACCAAATGGACTCAATAGATATTTACAGGACACTCCACCCAACAAACATGGAATATGCATTCTACTCATCACCACATGGACCGTACTCCAAGATCAACCACATCCTTGGCCATACATCAAGCTGAAACAAATCCCATAAGATGGAAACACTGCCATGCAGCTTCTCTGACCACTGTGGAATAGAAATAAATAACAACACCAACAAAGCTCCCCCAAAACACATAAAGACCTGGACACTAAACAGCATCATGCTGAACAATCCTGGGTCAACGCAGTAATCAAAACAAAAGTTAAAAGTCTTCTGGAAACAAATGAAAATAAAGACACAACTTACCAAAACCTCTGGGATGCCGTGAAATCAGTACTGAGAGGGGAATTCATTTCTTTAAGAACACACATCAAGAAAGTGGAAAGATCACAAGTTAGCAGCCTATCAAATCACTGAAGGGAGCTGTAAAGACAGGACTATGAAAACCCTAACTTCAGTAGAAGAATTCAGATCACCAAACTAAAAGTCCAAATGCAGGACATAGAAGAGAAAAATATCATAGAAAAAAAATCAATAAAATAAAATCTGGTTCTTTGAAAGAATAAAAAATATAGAACCCTAACCAGATTGTCCAAGAAAATGGAAGAAAAAGCCCAAGTAAACGCAATCAGAAATACAAAAGATCAAATAGCAATGGACCCAGAAGAAATACCAAAAATTATCAGAGATTACTTTGTCCATCTGTTTAAAAACAAACTTGAAAACCTAAATTAAGTGGAGGACTTTCTGACACCACACAACCTCTCAAGATTGAAACAAGAAGAAATTGAGGCAGTAAACAGATCAATAACAATGCAGGAATTCTACTTTGTCATTAGAAATCTACATACAAAAAAAAGTCCTGGACCAGACGGATTTCTAAACAAGCTCTACCAAACACACAAGGAGGAACTGATACCAATACTATTGAAAGTATTTCATGAAATTGAGAAAGACCAAATTCTCCCCCAAGTCATTTTATGAAGTTAACATCACACTGATACCCAAACTGGGCCAAGATCCAATAAAGAAAGAAAAGTATAGGCCAATTTCCTCAGTAGTTATAGATGTAAAAATACTCAACTAGATTCTAGCAAATTGGATTCAATGACACATCTCAAATATCATCCACCATGACCAAGTAGGCTTCATTCTTGGGATGCAGGGCTGATCCCACATCTGCAAGACCTTAACTGTAATTAAAAACATCAGCAGATATAAAAATATGAATCACATAATTATATCATTAAATTCAGCATAAGCTTTAGGCAAAATCCAGCACCTCTTTCTGATAAAAACTATTGAACACCTAGGCAAAGAAGGAACATACCTCAAAATTGTAAGCACCATCTACGATAAACCCCCAGCCAACACATTGCTAAAATGCAGAAATTGCAAGCATTTCCTCTGAAACCTGGAAGAAAATGATGCTGTCCATTTTATAAAAGAAGGAAAAGAAAAAAGAAATGATACATTTGGAAATTATATTTTCTTGTAAAGAAAATTTTATGCTTTTCTACTTTTATAAATAAATTATTTAACTTATAAATATGTTTTCTAATATCTAAATACATGCACTAGGTCGGAAACATAGAATATTAATACCCTGCCCAGAAAATATTTACTTATTATTTAATTTTTAAGTTGTGATTATTCAATATCACTGTTCTCATCTCTAAATCTTCTACTAAGTTTTAATATATTTTTTGATCTTCTACTAAGTCTTGTCTACCACAATTGAATCTTACATATTTTTTTCATTTTCTTTATCCTACAAATTCTGTGGTATAACTTTATCCTTCATATGGTAAACTTGCAGTCATTATTATTTATGATATTAAAAAAGTCAACTTTTCAGAATTTCAAACAAATTTAGAATAAACTTACAATAATAATGCAGATGTTCTTATTCTTATGGAACTCTCTGACTTAAGATTTAGGTTTTGTTATTCTGTTTTGTTTGATTTCTCTTCTTTTCTTCTTATTATATATAGTTGTATTTTTTAAACATTATAATTACCATATATATTCAAAACGTGATAAAGAATGTATCTTATACTGAAGCAGATGTCACTTATAACACAGAAGAATCACTTAATATTATAAATAATTTGAAAACTATTACAAAACTTGTTACAAAAATGGTAGATACTCTTATTTTATTTGTTTTTTTTTGAGTTGGAGTCTCACCCTGTCGTAGTCCAGGTCAAAGTGCAGCGGCATGCTCACAGCCACTACAGCTTAGAACTCCTGGGTTCAAGTGATCCTTCTACCTCAGCCTTCCAAATAGCTGGAACTACAGGTGCGCAACACCATCCTGATAATTGTGTGTGTGTGTGTGTGTGTGTGTGTGTGTGTGTGTGTGTGTGTGTGTGTGTCAGTAGTCACCCAGGCTGGAGTGCAGTGTCATGCTCACTGCCACTTTAGTGTTGATCTGTTGGGCTCCAGTGATCCTTCCACCTCAACCTTCCAAGTAGCCAGAACTACAGGCGTACACTACCATACTCAGCTAATTTTTGAATTATTGTGGAGATGAGGTCTCGACAAGTTGCCCAGGCTGTTCTTAAACCCCTAGGCAGGCAATGCTCTCCCCTCAGCCTCCCAAAGTTCTGGGATTATAAACGTGAGCCACTGCATCCGACATTATAGATCATTTTAAATTAAAGATGTTGCATGATATACAGTATTCTATAGTTTTCTTCTAAAAATGTATATGATAGAGAACATATGATAAATAATAATGATACATTTATTTAAGTTTATGTTTATGAATATTTGCTGCCTTTGAATACTGAATGTGTTTGTTGCCTTAAAAAGGGTATTCTGTTTATCCATTCGGATCTTCTCTTGAAGCTCACTTTCAATTTTTATTTTCCAGTAAGTTTGCTCTGATAGAAACATTGATTTTCCAGGTACATACTCTGAACTCTTTGCTCCTTTATTCTGCCTATTTCAGAAGCAATAACACACATTGTTTGTACCTATGCCCAGTCATATT
Organism: Cephalopachus bancanus; assembly: GCA_027257055.1. Lineage (NCBI taxonomy): Eukaryota > Metazoa > Chordata > Mammalia > Primates > Tarsiidae > Cephalopachus > Cephalopachus bancanus. The sequence goes on from JAPVLO010000268.1 coordinate 2,571,615, forward strand.
TTCTTATTTAGTGCCATTTTATTGACTTAAATATCTTTTTCAGCATAGTTGCGAGATAGTTATTTTTAAAAGCTATATTTTTAAACGGAGAACTCTCAATTCTTAGTATTACATTTATTTATTTTTATATATTACCATGTATTATGGATATGAGATCACAATGCAGAAAACCCTTGTAAAGTGAATTTTAAATTTAATGAATTTTAAGCTACATTAAATCAAGTACATATCAATAATTCCCATAAAACCTCTTTGTAGAAAAATAAAAAAACTTTACCAATATTTTTTGTAACATAGAAATTGTTCTAAGTTTTGAAAAACTGGGAGAAGATGAAAATATCCACATATTTTTTAAATGTCTTGACATGCATACTAAATATATAGAAAATATCTTAGACTAAATATAATTTACTACCCTAATAAATAATGTATCATAAATAAATATTTAATTTTAAGAGATATTTAGCAATTATGTGGTTTATGTATTTGCATATATTATACATATGACAAATGTTTTATATGTGCCATATAGCTACCGAGTATAAGTTTTAGATTACTTGTAAAATATTCTGGCACATATTTTCTTTTCAAATTGTCTTAAGATCCACTATATTTAAGTATTATAATTTTAAAGATAAAATATTATATTTTGAAATATTGCTAATATCTGTCAGTTGTATATAAGCATCTTCAGCATATAAGGGACTTTAATCTACAAATAGGTCTAACAATTGTAAAGCTAGAGAATACATGTATTATTAAAGACAAAGTTACAAAAATCTGAGAAAAGACTGTGCAGTATGAGAATAGTATAAAGGGTGTAAATTTGGAGAATATGAATACTTTTCTTTTTTTTTGAGTTGGAGTCTCACTCTGTCACCCAGACTAGAGTGCAGTGGCCGCTCCCAGCCACTGCAGCCTCGACCTGCTGGGCTCCGGTGATCATTCTGCCTCAGCCTTCCAAGTAGCTACCACGCGCTACCACGCCCGGCTAATTTTTTGATTTATTGTAGAGATGAGGTCTCGCCAAGTTGTGGAGGTGGGTCTCGAACCCGCAGGCTCAGGCAATCCACTCACCTCAGCCTCCCAAAGCGCGGGATTACAGGCTGAGCCACCGAGCCCGGCTGAATATGAATACTTTAAGGAAGACACTGAGGAAGAATAGAACAATAGACTATTAGGAATAATTGAAACTGTAATCAATAATTAGAAATGTAGGATAATCATTGTATTTCAGAATTCTGAGTATAAAGGCATTTCAAAGAGTAGATCAGAGACTTTCAATTATACAGAAAAATTTGTGGTAAAAAAATTCCTGCATATTGAGTTTCTACTAAAACAATAAAAAGAGGTAGGTGTAAAATCGCAACAATAAAACTAGAGGTTCAGCAATGAGAAAAAAAATCATATTAATAAAAGCACAAACTGTGAAGCAAAAAGATATAAGGCCAACTAAAAATATATTAAAGGATTTCTAAGAATTCTTTTTGTAATATATTTGGGAAATAATTGTTTTCATTGATTAACCTATAATTTAGCAGTTTTTGTTCTTCATAATAAATGTATTTATTTTTCTCTAATATAGTGTATTTTAGTTAAAAAATCATAGTGCAGATTTAATACCTCTGACTCAGTGGTATAAACTGTGGCCAGAGGAAGGAGATGGCAAGCAAGTTTTGGATTATAAAGTCTAATTGTAATTGTAGAAAAGAATGAAAATTTTAAAAATATTGAAACTAATAAGATGTATATAGTCTTTCAAATGATAGCTAATTTGAAAAATAGAGTAAGATATTATTTCTGATTTTCAAAGATTGCTTTATTTTCATAATCCCAGTATGTGAAATATTTGAGACACATTGTAAGTTAGGAAAATTTCAATTATGAGTTATCAAAAAAACTTCTTATTTGGAGATAGGTATGAAACAGTCATTCAAAGGATACACACCAGAATAAATTTCAGACACAGGGAACTTAGATCTGTGCGGAAGATATGTCAGGCAGCAAGCCAAGTGAATCCAAATCTGACTCATCCCCAACCTAAGTAGGCCTGCAGCAACTGACCCAAGCTATGAGTAACCCTTTCTGCCTGCAATGAGAGCAGAGGGGAGGGGTTAGAGATCAGAGCTGAAGGGACTCTGGACATACAGGAATGACCTAAGAACCAGTCTGATTCCTTGTTTTTATTTTTTATTTTTACTGTTTGTTTTTTTTTCTTTTTCTCACTTTCATTTGCTTTTTGTTTTAGTTTTTTCTCTTTCTCTCATTCCTGTTTCATAACATTTTAATACTTGTTTTGCCTTTGTTATACTACTGACTTTTTTTTTCTTCTTTCTATTCGTTAGACCCCCTGTTTGTGTAGGGGAAGTCTACATCAATAGGCAAGATTTTATTGGACTGTGTGTTTGTGTGATTACCTGTATGCTCTAGAGATTTTTTTTTTCTCTCTCTCTCTCTTTCCTATCATTGTGTTTCTTTTCATTTTTTCATTTGTTAGCTGGTATGTCTGTCTGTTTTCCCCCTTACTATTCTCTCACTCCACATTCCTCTTGAGCCCCCCCTTCCTTCTTCCATTATTTTCCTTTCTCTTACCTCATTTTGTTCTGGGGAGCATACCTACACCCCCACTGCATGGACAGATTGTAAGGCAGTGGAAAGTGGGTTCCAGGGTGCCCATACACCTGTCGGTGGATACTGGAATCTGTAGATAGTTTCTGAATCACAGTTTCCCCCTCAACTAAATCTCAAAACTGCAAAAAGTACAGCCCCCAACCCACAGTCTGGCTTCAGAAGTGAACAAAGTCAGAGGAGTCACATAAAGAAGAATAGGAGACTGAGCAAAAAGAAGTAAAAGCAACTCTACTATTCCTGAAAAACAGAATTAAAGAAGAGAGGAGGAAAAGTGGGAGAGGAGGAAAATCTACACAAATGAAGAAAAACCAAAAGAAGAATATGCATCACTCACAGACCCCTGGAAGGTCAGACATTGAGAAAACAGATTTTGGAATGCAAGCAATGAAGAGTCCCCAGAATGACTGGTCTCCAACTACAAACACAAGACATTAATTGAGAGATTAAAAAGAATTGAGGTGAGACAAGAGGAAAATAGGAAGGAGTTGATAACTGAGATAACAGCAGTAAAGAATACTGTTAATGAAATGAATAACAAATTGATAAGCATGGAAAGCAGAATTAGCCAAGCAGAAGAAATAATCTCAGAGCATGAAGAACAAAATATAGAAGTAGACCAAACTGTCAAAAACATAGAAAAGAAGCTTAAAAAGACAGAACAAAACCTTCAAGAGATGAGTGATTACTTCAAGGGGCTGAACCTAAGAGTAATTGGGCTTGCTGAGGCAAAAAGAGAGACAGAGACCACCCTGGAATAAACATTTCATGAAATTATCCAAGAAAATTTCTCTCATCTCATCAGATACGTGACCATTCAAGCACAAGAGATTCAGAGAACCCCTGCAAGACAACATATGAGAAGATAAACTCCTACATACATAATAATTCACCTAAACAAAGTAGGTATAAGAGAAAAAATCTTAAAGGCAGCAAGAGATAAAGGTCAGAGTACCTACTGGGGAAGACCAATTAGAATAGCAGCAGATTTATCTACAGAAACAATTCAGGCTAGGAGACCTTGGAGCCAAATCAAAGTTCTCAAGATATTAATTTCAAACAAGAATAACCTATCCAGGTAAACTAAGTTTCATCAGTGAGAGAGAATTAAAATCTTTCCCAAACATTCAATCCCTAAGAACTTATGCTGCCTCAAGACCATCTCTACAAGAAACACTTAAGAAAGTATTAAACACAGAAGAAAGAGAAAAAAGAACACAACGTTCTTCACAAGAGTGCAGGAAAAAGATTATAAACACACATGAATCAACCCCAAAATCAAAAGAAACATAACAAACAAATAGGAACAACAACACCTCTATAGGAACTTCATGACAGGGATAAACTCTCACATTTAAATAATTAGCCTGAATGTGAAAGGACTAAATGCACCAAGGAAAAGACATAGAATGGCAAAATGGATAAAATATCGTGAGGCAACAATACATTTTCTCCAAGAGACTCATCTCATCAAAAGGACACTCACCAGCTCAGAGTAAGAAGATGGGAAGCAAAATTTTAGGTGAATGGAACACAAAAGAAAGCTGGAGTTGCAATCTTAATCTCAGACAAAATACCCTTTGAGCTATCAAAAATTTAAAAATATGAAAAGTCACTATATAATGATAAAATGTTCAATCCATCAACAAGAAATATCCATACTAAACATATATGCACCCAACATGGGAGCACCATTGTTTGTAAAGCAGCTTCTAGTCAAACTTAAAAAGAGTTTGACACTAACACTTTTATAGCTGAGGACTTTAATACCCCACTCAAAACCCTAGACATATCATAAAGACAAAAAATCAGCAAGGAGATATATCATAAAGACAAAAAGTCAGCAAGGAGATCCAGAACCTCAATGAGATCTTAAACAATGGACTTAATTGATACCTTCAGAACACTCCACCCAACAACCACAGAATATACATTCTACTCATCACCACATGGAATGTAATCCAAGATCAATCACATCATTGGCCATAAATCAAATATAAACAAATTTCATCAGATTGAAATTTTGCGTTTTCCTTCTCAGACTACACTGGAACAAAAGTAAATATCAACACCAACAAAGTTCCCACAAAACCCACAAAGACATGGACCCTAAACAGTATGATGCTAAGCAATGCCTGGTCAACAATGAAATCAAAACAGGGATTAAAAGGTACCTGGAAACAAATGAAAATGAAGAAACATCTTACCAAAACCTCTGTGATGCCAAGAAAGCAGTAATAAGAGAGGAATTCATATCTTTACAAACACACATGAAGAAAATGAAAAGATCACAAGTTAACAGCCTAACATGTCACCTAAGGAAGCTGGAAAAGCAGGACCATCAAAACCCTAACTTCAACAGAAGAATACAGATTACCAAATAAAAGTCCAAATCTGGGACATAAAAGACAAAAAGATAATACCAAAAAATCAACAAAACAAAAAGCTGGTTCTTTGAAAAGACAAACAAGATTGATGGTCCCCTAGCCAGACTGACCAAGAAAAAGAGAAAAAAATCCCAAATAAACTCAATCAGAAACACAAAAGATGAAGTCACAACTGACCCTGAAGAAGTACAAAAGATTATCAGACACTACTATGCACAACTGTATAGAAACACACTTGAAAACCTAAAGGAAATGGAGGACTTTCTGACATCACACAATGTCCCTAGGTTGAGACAAGAAGAAATTGAGACCTTAAAAAGACCAGTAACAATCAAGGAAATTGACTATGTTATAAGAAAACTACCAAAAGGAAAAAAAAAAAAAAAAGCCCTGGACCAGATGGCTTTTCAGCAGAATTCTACAAAACATACAAGGAGGAAGTGATACCAATGCTGTTGAAAGTATTCCAGGCAATTGAGAAAGACAGAACTCTCCCCCAAATCATTTTATGAAGCTAACATCATATTGATATCCAAGCCAGGTAAAGACACAACAAAGAAAAAGAACTACGGGCCAAAATCTTTGATGAACATAGCTGCTAAATCTCTCAATAAGATTCTAGCAAACTGGATTCAACAACACATTGCAAAAATCATCCATCACACCCAAGTAGGCTTCATTCCCAGGATGCAAGTCTGGTTCAACATTCTCAAGACCATAAATGTAATTAAATACATCAACAGATGTAAAAACAAAAACCACATGGTTATATCTTTAGATGCAGAAAAAGCTTTTGATAAAATCCAGCACCCCTTCTTGATAAAAACCCTCGAACATCTAGGCATAGGTGGAACATACATCAAAATAGTAAGAGCCATCTATGAGAAACCCACAGCCAGCATACTCCTAAACAGACAAAAATTGGAACCATTTTCCCTGAAAACTGGAACAAGACAAGGATGCCAACTCTCACCCCTCCTGTTCAACATGTTTTGGAAGTCCTAGCTAGAGCAATCAGAGAAGAGAAGGTGATCAGGGGTATCCAAATAGGAAAAGAGGAAGTCAAGTTATCTCTTTGCAGATGACATGATTGTATACCTTGAAAACCTAAGAGAATCTGCAAAAAACCTCCTTGTGCTGATAAAGGATTTTTGCAAAGTCTCAGAGTATAAAATAAATGTGCAAAAGGCAATCGCATTTCTATACACCAATAGTAAACAAACAGAAACCCAAATAAAAAGTAGTATTCCATTCACAATAGCCACAAAAAAAAAAAAGAAAAAAGAAAAAAAAAATCTTGGCATCTTCCTAACCAGAGATGTGAAAGACCTTTACAATGAAAACTGCAAAACACTGCTAAAAGAAATCAAAGATTACACAAACAAGTGGAAAAATATTCCATGCTTATGGATTGGAAGAATGAACATTGTTAAGATGTCCATTTTATCTAAGGCAATCTACAGATTTAATGCAATACCCATCAGAATACCACCAACTTTCTTCTCAGACCTAGAAACAACACTAGAGGAATTCATATGGAAACGTAAATGACCATGGATAGCCAAAACAAACCTCAGCAAAATAATAATAATAATAAATAAAAATAAAATAAAATTACGAGGTATTACACTCCCAGACTTTAACTTTACTATAAAGCTACAATAATCAAAACAGCCTGATATTGGTACAAAATGTCATATAGACCAATGGAATAGAATTGAGATTCCAGAAGCAAAACTTCAATTTCTCAACCAACTTGTCTTTGACAAAGCCTCCATCACACACTACGGGGGAGAGGAGAATCTGTTCAGTAAATGGAGCTGGAAAAACTGACTGACCACATGCAGAAGATTGAAACAGGACCCATACATATCCCCATACACAAAAATTAACTCTAAATGGATCAGAGACCTAAATGTAAAACCTCAAGCTATAAAACCTTAGAAAATACAGGACACACCCTTATGGAAGTTGGAACTGGCAACCGATTCCTGATCAAAATCTGAAGTGTCCAGGTCGTAAGAGATAAGATAGACAATTAGGACCTCATTAAACTGACAAGCTTCTGCAAGGCCAAAGAAACTATCAAGAAAGCAGGGAGATAGCCTACAACCTGGGGAAAAATATTTGCCAACTCCAGGTCTGACAAAGGCCTAACATCTAGGAACTACAAGGAACTCGAAATTGCTGAAAGAAAAAAACAGGCACATTAGAAAATGGGCAAAAGATATGAATAGACACTTCTCAAAATAAGACATACGAACAGCCAACAGATACATAGAAAAATATTCAGCCTCACTAGTCATCAAAGAGATGCAAATTAAAACTTCAGCCTCACTAGTCATCAAAGAGATGCAAATTAAAACTTCACTGAGATATCACCTAACTCTAGTCAGAATGGCTGTCATCATTAAAGCAAAAAATAACAGATGCTGGAGAGGATATGGCAAAAAGGGAACACTTCTACACTGTTGGTAGCAGTGCAAACTAATACAGCCTCAGTGGAAATCAGTGTGGTGATTCCTAAAATTTCTAAAAATCGATCTTCCATATGACCCCACAATCCCTCTACTGGGAATATACCCAGAAGAACTCAAATCACTCTATTAAAAAGATACTTGTACACATATGTTTATCTCAGCATTGTTCACAATAGCAAGAACATCGAACCAAATGTGCTGCCCATCAAAAGAGGACTGGATAAAAAAAAATGTGGTACCTATACACAATGGAATACTACACAGTCATAAAGAAGAACAAAATCATGAACTTCATGGCAACCTGGATGAAATTAGAGTTTGTAATATTTAGTGATCTCTCACAGAATCAAAGAGCTGAGTATCACATGTTCTCACTCATAAGTGGACCTTGAACAACCACTGTAATACTATAAGACAAGGATTGACAGCAGCAGGAAACTGTGGGGTGGAGGCAGGGACGTGTGTTAACAGTAGTCAATAGCTGCTTGGGATGGGGAATCGGGGGGTACTCCTCATCAACAAGGGTACCTGCATAATGAATATTTATATACCTCACCCTAAATTGTACCCCACAATTTTAAAATAAAAATTGCAAGACAAAAGTATCTATTATTTTTAAAAATTAGCAATATGAAGTTGTAGTAACTTACGCATAATTTGAAAAACAAAAGTGATAGAAACCTCATATACAGAAACTCTACTTGCAAAAAAAAGTCAACAGCAGAGTAAAGATCTGAGCAGAACTTGATTTCTCTTACAAAACAGAAGAGTAAGCATAAAAATATGCCTCTAAATATGGAAAATAACATTTTATTGTAGCCATATTAGCATGTATTCACTAGAAGCAATTGTAAATTAGTTCAATGACAATGATTGATAATGAATGAAATTGATTTCATGAAACAGTATCTTTACCTTATAACTTCTTAAAGTCAGACAAATAAGGATGTATTGCCTTAATAGACATGGCATCTTGCTGAGATTTCATAGTACTACCAGAATAGTCAGTTTTATGTGATGGAAAACATGGATGTTTTTAAAATTCACCATTCCCTAAACTTCTTACTGTCATGAAAAAAGCACTGGTTCTATAAAAGTAAATGTCAGATGGTTTTGAAACTCTACACAAAGAGACCATTCTCTTCACTATAGTAAAAAATACTTTTATGTCTGTTTTTTATTGTGATTATGCTATGGTGGTCTTGTCATCTATTAACTTTTTTTTTCCATTTAACATTTTACCATCTCTTAAGACTTAGTTCATATATGTCATGACTGTCATGATACTACGTCTAAGTATCTAAACTAAAAAGACAAATTGAATCTATTATTTATTACATCAAAAAACTACACTCACCAGGTAAAGTTTCTCCTAGTAGAATAAAATGCTAATACTATGTAGAATCTTGATAAGCAGTTATTGGTAGACATTCAAAATTTTAAATATTTTGACATCACATGTAGAAATTTAGATATTCACATGGAACTGCTGTTAATTGGCATTAAGACACATGTATTAGAATTAGTTCTTTTTAGATTTACTGGTAATATGAAAACCTTTAAGAAATTGGTTGAATTATTCATTAAATATACATCACGCACTAAAGACATTTACAAATTTCTAAATAACACTAGGCCAGATTATTTTACAGGTGAATTTCATCATATATTTAAGGTATATTTACCGCAATGCTACAATAGTAGCAATGACTACAAAGCTACAGAGAATAAAAATACAAGGTTTGCTTGTATATTTTATCTAAAAAGTAAGCAAATCTTCATATGAAAACCAGAAATTTCAATCCTAAAACAGACATAATAGATCAATTGTTTTCTACAAATACTAATGAAAGCATCTCAAACAGAAGTAGAAAAATGTAAATTAGATAGATATTTAATATAGCATTACACCAACTCAGAATAGATTTCTGCTTGGAGCAAAATATAGTGATATATTTGAAAAGGTAGCACATTAAGAAATAAAATTAAAAATTGACTATTTTTAAGATACTAAAGTTTATTTGTTAAAATTAAATATCCTGCTTGTATATGCATATATATATTTATAAAATTAGAATTTTTTCTACATTTTCATATATGCATGCACACACACACACACACACACACACATATATACATATAAAACAATATATATAGTAGGATAGAAAGCATTCCTTTTATATCAGGCTTTTATCATTTTTTGAGTTTACCTAACAACATAGACAAGATAAAATAACAATTAGTAACATTCTGTGGAGTATAATACTGATCCCACAAAGATATCTGTGATTTAATATCTGGAACTAATTAATATAACTAAATATGTTACAGCATGTATATGACAAGGAAACTAAAGGCCGAAAATGCAGAAAATGTTGCTATTTCACTGATCTTAGAATAATGATATTATTCTGGATTATGTTGATCAGCCTATTGCAATTGAAAGTGTTTTTTAAATGTGAAAAAAGTAAAAGTATAATGACAGAGATACCCATTAAGAGGAAGAGAAACACTTCACTGACCATTGCTGGCTTTCAGTATAGAGGAAAACAATGAGCCAAGGAATCTGGGAAGCCTCTGGAAACTGGAAAAGGAAAGAAGGCAATTTTTTTTCTAGTGACACCACAATGAAACACACACATGCTGACACTTTATTTTAGCCATTAAGAGCATTTGGACATCTGACCTGGAGAACTGTCAGATAATAAATTTGTGTTGCTTATTTTTGCAAATTTGTTAATGCAGTAATAGGCGACTAATAAAGTGCATAAAATTAACAGTAAATGTTTTGTTATCCACAGATAATATAAATGGAGGGCAGTGTGTAGTTGAAAATATGATCATATTGGAAACTTCAAAAAGTAAAGCATTTACTAAGTAAGCTATAGAGAATTAATATATAAAAATCAATTATTTTTATATTTAAAATATAGAAATAAAATTTCAGTTAAAAACAAAAATAAAATTTGAAATATTCATTTTAAAATATTTATTTTTTATATGATTTTTGTAGAGACAAGGTCTTGGTATGTTGCTCAGGCTGCTCTCGAACTCTTGGACTCAGGAAATATTAATCCTTCATATGCTCTTTTCTTTCTTTCTTTTTTTTTTTTTAAGAAAGAGATTTAATTTGAACCAAAAGGACACACTCAAGAGAGGAGAGTGCAAGCAGTCATGCCCATATGTTATTCTTACTCTAAAAAAATGGCAACACTCATTTTATAATTTAAAAATCAAATGAAAGGTTTAAGGGATTCTAAAACAAAAATGAGGTGACAATAGCTTTTCAGATGTAAGATAGCCATCATAAGTGATACAGTGTAATGCTGCTGACACAATAGAGCTTAGCAACCAACATTATAAATGGAAAACTCAGAAACAGACTCAAGTATGAAAAAAAAAGACAGTAAATTTATACGATTGCAAATAACTTGATGTAATTGTCAGCAGCATGACTTACTTCTCATAGTCTTACAATCAATCATGTTAAAGTTTCAACTCAGTATGAGTAATATAAGGTTAGTCTGAGTTTAGCAATTTATAATAAGATATTTTTAATGCCGCAATTTTAAATGATTCTAGCAGTTCTAATGTTGAAAATGAAATATTGGCTAGAAATTATTCCTTTAAGTAATGCACTCATCTAGAAACTTGTCTTGTGGGGAAACATGAGACTTTCTGCTAGTTGTCATTTTCCAGATTATGTTTCTCTGATAGCTAGGTAAAATTTCCAAGTCCTTTCAATCCTAATAAACATTGTAGATGGCTAGTGACACATTTTGGAAGAGGAAAGTCTCATTTCCAAAACCTAATGTAACCCACATTTTCCAGACTTTTCCACATTATCAATTATATTATTTGAACAACTCAAAAGCAACTATAAAGCTAACATTATAATTATTTCAATTGGTTTTAATCTCTTGTTCTATGGCTTCCTTGAAGTACCCTTAAAATGTAAAAAATAAAATAAAATAAAAACAAAAAATTAAGACACTCCAGTAAATATTTTTCTGAATTGTTTTAAACATTTATTTCATTTTTATATATAATATGTCTCTTTCACTGACATCTACAGTAATGACATTAGATGTACAACTGAGAAAAAAGTTCAAATGAGAAGAATTAAGAAGTAAAGGGAATTTATTTGAGAGGAACATAATAGTTTCAAGTAAATTATTCAGTAAAACTCATTCTTTCCATAAGCTCTGTAGAATAATTTCTATCAGAAAACATCATGTTCTTAATGAGTCAAATATAAAAGTCTTATATTCTCCTCAGGTGGGCAGGTTAATTTTCTATGCAATTAGTTAATTGCAAAAATCTTTTGTTATTGCTACCTACTTTAAAAAGAATTGTTTTATGCTTCCTTTGTCTTTTAGATACATTTTTACTAAAAAGCCATCATATAGCAGATTTTATTTTTTCTGCCTCTGAAGTGTTTTTAATATATTAACAGATTTTTTCACTTATTAGGATATAATTTATAATTATTAGGATATAATTTAAATGTTTCAGACACAGAAAAGTTTAATCTTCTCTCATTTTGTACTTTCACATATTAAATCTTACATATCTTCTTAGGCAATTTCTATATATGACGCCATATTCTTTACAAAATGGTATAATGTAATTTTATTTCCAAAGCAATTTTGTTTTTAATAAAATTGAAGGGAACAGACAAAAAATCTTTTCTCTGCAACAGATTAGAAGACACATAATATACCTACAAAACACGCACCCATAGAGCAATTGATTAGGAAAAGAAAAAATGTTCATGTGTTTTTATTTTGGGGTTTGTTTTAGCAAATGACTGCTTTGAGTGTTACTTCTTTTTACCTTATATTACTTTCAATATTACTTTGCTACCTAAATGGTTGCTTCAAATGCTCTTCCTGTGACTACCCATAAGTTATGAGAGACAGTCATAAGTTATGGAAGGAAAAAAAATAGACATATTTATGTCTAGATATGATGTTACTGTACTGAAAGCCAATAGATAAAAACTGCTAAAATTTGATGTTATTGTACTACCAACAAAACAATATACACACACATTTATGTATATACACACAAATGATTGTGTGTATATATGTGTGTGCATGTGTATACTGATCTTTAAAATAATCTTTGCCTCAATACTTGACTATGACTGCAAATATCACAAAAACCCCAAATGGGCAGACTCACTATCTACTTAAAATGAGAATTGACTGTGAAAGGAATTCTCAAAAACACTGTCTAAACAAAAGAACAAACAGCGAAATAATCAAAAACAAAAACATTGTGCCTGGAATTTCCTTTCAGAGAGAAGAACCAGGGACTAATTCTCATTCCAAGACAGGAAATCTCATATTATCTCCCTAGTGAATCAGACCTGTAATTACGGTATGTCTCTCATTCTGCCTTTTTTTGGAAAACGTATCTTGTAGCCTGTGTATTCACATTCCATTATTGCATATAAGGAGTATATGGGGAAGATATTCTGTCTTACAAATTAATAGTACCAAAGACAGACATATCTGTTAATGAGACAAGGGCAACTCTTCCACTATCCAGCAGCTTTCAACCATTAAGGTATAGGATTAATTCTTCCTTGAGAACAAGGGATTGAGTGTGTTCAATATGTGATAAAGAGAGTGAACCAAATAGTTCGTTGTGAAATAATAGACCATAGTAGACATTAATGGTGGTCATCAAAATTCAGTTTTCCTCATTTCTATAAAAAGTTTCCAAATGTAGCAACCTGTTACATGTACATTTTAAGAAAAAAAAAATCAAAAGATAAATTTTTGCTGCCACACTTTTAAACTACAACTTTTTTGTGGGTGTGTGAAAGTAAAATTTAATTGGAGATTCTATATTTTTATCCAACAATTCTACTTGGGTGCCACATGACCGACTCCATTTTCAAGGCTAATTACAATTAGAAAAAGCACTGTGATTTGGTTTCACCAATGGACTTTGAAGAGAGGTGATGCATGTAACCGCTAGATAAAATTATTTAATTGCCAGTGTGCACTTATTTTCTCATATTTTCGTCTATAGGATCCAAGTAGACTTCAATGTGAGATCCTGGAATAAGACGAAAACATTCAGTGTTGCTATCATCACTGACCTCTAGATGAGTGATAAATAAACGATGGCAGTTTTATACAACAGATATCAAATCATCATTATGACATCCAGATTTTATCTTTTTTTTTACTACCTTTTCTTTTTTTGAGAACAGTCTCCTGTTATTTAATTTACCTTACTGAATCTGTACTTCACTTGCTCTCCAACTACCTTGTGCTTTTGTTACAACATGCATAGAGACTCATGGGCTAAAGGAATAGTCTTAAAAAAAAAAAAAAAAAGAAAAACTATAATATCTTATATGGACGTATGAAATCATAATGAGATTTGATTTCTGGTTGAACTTATATGTCCCAACTCTCTCTTGTAGTTCAAATAATATTTTACCCTCTATAGCAAAATTATCTGCAGATTTGGAAATAATCTGTCTTTTTAAGAACAGTAATAGATGGCAAGATAAAGAAATTACAAAATTCATCATCACCATAGTTCTGGAGACAAAATATATACAGAGAGAGAGAGAGAGAGAGAATTTGTCGGCGTTGGGTCCCAAGACACTTGTATCCACATGTCAAATTGGTAAAAAAAAGCAGCATAGTCTTCCAGCCCTAGATTAAAATGATAGGATTTTATTAAATGTTGAAATGACAGAAATTCTGTAAGGACAGAGTAGTCATAAGAAACAAAGAAATTTTGAGCAAGTGAAACAAAGTGAGAATCATGTTGGAAGAGAAATTACAAAAAAAGGCAAAAAAGTTCACCTTGTCAGTGTCTCTTTTATGGAAATTGTTTTGCTTTGTTTGAGACTTGTTGCATATTAGTGGCCTCTAGACCTCATGATTTTAAGTATATGAAAGTTTCAGAGAGAAGCAAATCTACATCAGCAATTCCATAAAATAAGGGGAAACTGCCTCAGAAATTGTGAGAAAACAGCCCAGTTGCCTTCTCTGGTACACTAGAAGCAGAAAAATTATCACAACCTTTTTTTAACTTAAAAATGAAAACTAAGATATACATCAAATTTTGATCTTTCACATTGTACTAACATTATGAAGAAATATTTGCACAGATTAGTCAATTTTGCTTTGATGTGACACATATATAATATTTAAAAATGATATAAATTAAATGTGCGGAACTACATACTGTGATATATGCTGTTAACAAAATAGACACCACTAATAAAAAAATCTTATTTCCCATATTAATTATTTGACATTTATTTGATCAACATGCATAAATATTCAAGCAAATCATTCAACATCTGTCACTGTTCCGAGTCAAATTGAGAGTCAATATTTTTATTAATCATTCCTTAAAGTTATAATACTATATTACCAATAAATATGGTATTCCAGAGAAAAAATTTTGTCTTAACATTATATGTCAAAGAACGCATTCACAACCCATTAAGCAAAACCTGTTTTGGGATGAAAATATCTGTAAACTAATAATTTAATAGTATCCTTGCAAAAATAGAGACATGAATTTATTCAATTACGTGTGTGCGGTGGAGGTGGGGGAGAGCGCAGGCTTTGTCATCTTACTCCGAATAAACATCAAAAATACAGAGAGACAACATAAATATTTAACTCTATTAATATAATTATAAACTTTAATCTTGTTTCTCATTTTATTTATTTTTAAATACAAAAGTAAAATTTTAGCCAGATTATTAGATTCCAGGATGAAATTTCCAGTTGTTAGCTCAAGAAAATACAGTGTAGTAGGTAAACTAAGAATGAGCATACCCTGAGAATATAAAAACTTATTTAAAATGTTAAGGTTCAGGGTAATAATTAAAAAATACAACACTTATAGATGAAATTATAATTTCATTACAATGATAATCAACAAGTACTAATGTCTACCAATACTGATACCTATCAACTCAATATTGTTAATAACATAATGGCATTATTAGAATGATTGTGTATTTTCTAAATTTTCCCTAATAAAGTTAATAAAAATAGGTAATAAATTGATATAGATTTGGTTCTTTTTATTATGTTAGCTGAAAGAATAATATCTTTAATCTCACTATTTTTGTACATTTAACAGATCTCTAGTGTAAATATGGTTACACTTTCTATTATGTTAAATACTATGAATTATTTTCATAGAACTGGAAATAACTAAATATATTATATACAGAGAGTGCAAAAAAGTATACACATTTTAATAAAGAAAATATTCTATATTAAAATTGTATTTCTCAATACATATCAAAACCAAAAGGTAAGTACAAGTCATATTTGATTTCTGCAATTACAAGAGATGCTCAAAATGGTTACCATATATGTCTAGACAATTCTGATTATGGTAATATATAGATAACATATCTTAAAATATGTATACATTTTTTGGCATCAATGAGGTATTTAAATGCTTTCTATGCATTTACTACAAAATATTTATTGAATTATTACAATGCAACAAAGTCTGTGACAAAGAATGACTTAAAAATTTTATGGCATAAAATTTAAGAAGTTAGAACAACAGCATACAGACATAATTAATGTTATAATACATTTATACTTAAGCACATTAGCTGATAAGAAAACACTAAACAGTCTCATTGACATTTATTATTTGATTACCCAAAATAATACGCAGAAATACTAAAAATTGGTCAAAACACTTGAAATTTAAAGAAAATTATACCATCTATCAAAATCTAAATGGATTTCTAATTTTTGAATTGTTGATAGCAAATTGATGAAAAGTACATATTTAGACACTATCCGCTATTCTCTTTGTGAAATAATATACAGGATACTATATAGGTGGCATAAAGATCATAAAGATCAGATAAATGATATCACCATATTGTAAATAGAAAAACAAAAATAAAATGAATGAAATAAAAGTTGAGTATATAAAATAAAAGTATGTCGACCAGACACAATGGCTCAAACATGTAATCCTAGCACTTTGGGAGGTCTTGGTGAGGAGATTGCCTGAGCCCACAGGTCCATGAACAGCCTGGACAACTTGGCAAGACTTTATCTCTACTATAAATCAAAATATTAACCAGGCCTGGTAGCACACGCCTGTAGTTCTGGCTACTTGAAAGGCTGACGCAGAATGATTGCTTGAGCCCAGCAGGTCGATGCTGAGGTAGCCATTGCACTCCAGCCCAGGCAATAGAATGTGACTCCAACTCAAAAACAAACAAATACATAAATACATACATAAATAAATAAATGTATGTCTTAGAGAGTTCCAGACAAAATAAATACATTCTGGGAATACACAGATATATTTTCCCAAATATTTCTAGCCCACTAGATATTCAGAACATTCACCAGTAGTTATTATCTTTAAAAATATCTTTAATAATATTTTTAAAACAAAATATATATACATAGAGTATATCATAATTATCATATTTATCATCATACATACACAGACATATATGCACACATACAAATAAAATATAATTCTATGAGTTAGTGGTAAATTTTAAGGTTTACTGTTTGTGCTATCATCCATTTTTTGGAAAACAATGGAATATGAAATCTTACATTTAAAAAATTTTAATATTCAAAATTTATTTTATTTTTAACTTAACTTTTAATGTATACAGTAAAACATTTTAGAAATATGTATTTTAACATTATTATGTCTTCTATACTTTCAAGCTTAATTATATTTGTTTTCAAAACTGTGATATTTTGCCACATGTTTATCTTCATTACCAAAGACAAATATCAATAAGTTGTCATGAATATATAAATATTGCTCATAATTGCATCAAGTTTGCCACTGTAATATTTCTTTCTCTCTTTGGCCCCAGTACCATGAACTTAATACTTCCAGATCCTTCTAACAATACCTGCTACAGAAGAATTATCTAAAATAAATTGATAAAAAACTAATTATGTATCAGCATAAAAAGGATAAATATAGAACTAATATTTTAAATTGTACCATACTTTATATGAGGAGCTTATTAGAAATAAAAAGTTTAGATGCCATATTTTGTTGTAGAGAAAAAAAAATGATACCAGTAAGTCTCTTCAAGATCTCTTTTCTAAAAGTTAAGAACTTAAAGGTAAAATTAACAGAAAGAAAATAAATAACTTGCATATATGTAAAGGTTGTATAACCTGTGATAACAAACAAATGTAAAAAATGCCAATTGAATTTTGTTTCAGGGTGCATACCAATTAAATTTATTGTTTTTATTTGATTTTCCAATCAACATCTAGAATATCAGTTGCCACTTGCTAAGATGTTTGACTCTCATGTACCATTTAATCTAACAGATAAATATGTTGAACATGCAAATGAAATTTTAAAAAATCAAACCATTAGGCATTGTTTGATGTGGGCAAAAGAGAATCTAATGATAGAGTTTAACTTTTCTGAGGTTGCACTATTGCACATATATCTGAATGGTAACTCTGTTCCCCTAAGCTAAAATTGGAGGAAATAGCTGTTCAGTCAATAGTGTCAGTTACTGCAGAATTTATGAAGCTAGAATAGATTTGGCAGGTTAGAGAACAAAGAAAGACTTTGGGAAGCCGAGTGAAGAAAAGTACACACAAATATTTGGTATTTAGTGAGTGATTTTGAGGATATGGTTCATCCTGTTACTACAAATAGAAGAAAGGAAAAACTTAACAGGTGTATGATACATTCATTTAATTTATACAATCTTCTATTACTGTTTATAAAAAATTGCAATGTAAATTTGTTGCACCTCACTAAAAATTATAGTATGACAAATCATTTTGTACTGAAAAAATTGTTTGAGATAAAATATATTCTATTTTTGCCATCTGACTGAAAACTTCAAATTAGGCACATTTGCAATTGGAGATGATGGGAGAAAACTATCTATGCTCAGATACCATTGCAGACTATCTTAGGAAATATTAATTAAATGTACCTGAAGAAAATTAGTAGAATACATGTGGCAGCTAAAAGACTATTGTACCACAAATGAATATTTTCTATGCTATTTCCATTTTAAAAAATGCAAGGCAATACACAAATCCATTTTGTTCTGATTGGGGAGATCAATGATCTGTGGAAACACTTTAAATGGCAAACATTAAACAAACCTCAGATTTCACGATGTTAATAAACAATATCATAGATGGGTTTTTGATGTGCTAGCCAAATTTTCATGCAACTATCTTTTTGTTGCATTTTGCATCAGTGGGCTAGAAACTCTTGTTCTACAAAATTCAGATGTTGTAACCAGAACTTCAAATAAATATTCACGCAAGAACGGTGAAGGAGAAAAATAGAAACATTGACATAGACAGATGCTTCACCACTTCACCAAAATTAATAAAGTCTATACTCATGTGTTTCTTAATAGTTTTAATATCCTCCATCTTTTAATGTAAACATTGCTGAGTCACAATTATTGACATTATTTTAAAAAAATAAAAAGCTTTTCCACTCTTGAAAAATATAAAGAATATGATGATAATATTTGCATTGGTCATGATTACAATTTTTTTTTGAGTTGGATGAGATTCAATCCATTATAATTATCGTGGAGGAACACCATTAAGGTGATATCATAGTAGTTTTGAAATGATCCAACAAATCTTTAATGTTTTCTTTTCCAACCAATAGTACAAGGTATTTGCAATTCATATTTATGTTGGTACAAATTCATTATTATAGGGGCTTCCAATATTTTATCTTGCATTTCAAATAGAAACAGATTTGTAGAAAACTGAGAGGAAAATAGGTTTAGAATATAACATAATTGTTTATTTTTTTACCATATCATACCCATAAGTCTCATACTCTGTCAATTATAATAGTACTACAGGTTATTGTATTAATTAAAAGAGGTGACTTGTACCACCCATTTCATTTAAAAGTATACTACTTATAAAATGTCGTAAAAGACATTGCATAGTGCAATCTATTTTAACATCATTTGTTCCTTTTTTACAAAATCCATACAACTATGAAGCATTACCAGTTTTATGTTGGTATTTTTAAAATAATTTTATCTACTGGAAGGTAATTTTTTACAGATTTCTGAGATGATTCATGTAAATATAACTCTTAAAGTCGATTCACTGCATCTGTATATCTGCATAATTTACAGTTGGGGCTTCCTATTTGTGGATTTAAGAAACAATGAGTGAAAAATATTGAGGATTAGAAGTGTCTGTACTCAACATGTAGAAACTTGTTTTGCTTGTAATGGTTGCCTAAACAATACATTATAAGAACTATTTACAAAGTATTTACGCTGCATTAATATTATAAATAATCTAGAAATGACTTAAAGTATATGATAGGATTTGCATAGGTTACAAACAAACACTATGATGTTTTATATTTTTAAAATGAGCAACTGTGGATTTTGACACCATGGAAAATCTTAGATCTAATCCTCCTTGGAACCAGGGGACAACTATACATGCATGTTGTTTATATATATATATATATATATATATATATATATATATATATATATATGCCATTTTTACTTGAATATCAACTTTTCTTTTAAGTAAATTATTGACTCACATTTTCATCTGCAAAGAGGTCTTAAAATGGTCTTAGAAATGCTGATTGTAATTCGATTTTCTATCTCTTATAAGAACTTGATCTTTTGGTTTAGATATGTAAATATATTTTTAAAATTTTGTGCAATACATTTCAGAACATTTTCGATAATGTCTCTTGCATATGTGCTAAAAATACAGTGTCAAATTCTCATGTGCTTCAAATTGTCTTCTTTACTTCTAGGACTGTTTTTGAAATTATGTTTTTCATTATCCTATTTTTTTTCTACATTTTCTTCCTCAGTGTTTCCTATTCAAAATTCTGGGTCCGTTTCAGTTATCTTCAATATTTTTCACTTTTTAAACTTTCAATATTTCTTTCTAAAAATCATTTTTACTTTTAAAACAAAACTTTTTTAACCTTCTTCTTTTAAATGTGTGTTTTATTCTTGGCTTCTACTGACATTTTACAATTTAAAAAATTATTTCCCAGATTCCATAACTTCACATACGAGTTTTTCAACTCTGACTTTTTAAAAACTTTGTAATATTTTCTTAATAACGTTTAACCCATTTTGAAACAGTTTGATCTGTTTGTGGGCATGCCTTTATGCAATTGTTTTATTACCAGTATTGCAAATGAGAAAAACAGTCCCAGACATCTAGGAGCTAGCTTATTGCTATCAGCGAATCCATAGTGTTTTGGGAAGTTAATCTGACACTCACCAATAAATTTAGAATACCTCTGTTGAAAATGAACAAGTTTACAAAGCCTCAACATCAGACAAAACACCTTTGTCTATGATGGATGAACATTAAAAATAAATAAATTGAAAGGCCTTTTAATTATGTGTAAATCTCTCTCTCCAAACCATAAAAATGAACAAGCACCCTGTATTTTGGTTGCTATGAGTGATATTACTTCTTTATTAATTAGGGTTTTAACCTTTCTTTTAGATATTTGCTAAGACATCCATCAAAAAATTGCCTATTTTCTGACAACACTCATTCTATAACACAGATCCACTTCAGTAAATGCTTCTCTAAAAACACCTAGCATGAACCCAAATACAGTTCCCTTCTAATACACTTTTATTGAAACATGCTAAAGTTGTCCATGGTGTGACCTTCCTTATTATTATGAGTAATAAACACAACTTGTTCAACTACAGGTGTATTCTTGTTGATTTTGGAGCTTTGAGGTACTGTCACTATGGATGCCATTATGCTTCTTATATATTTCTTTCTTTTTTTTTTTTTTGAGTTGGAGTCTCACTCTGCCGCCCAGACTGGAGTGCGGTGGCCAGCCTCGACCTGCTGGGCTCCGGCGATCCTTCCACCTCAGCTTTCCAAGTAGCCGGAATTACAGGCATGCGCTACCACGCCCGACTGATTTTTTGATTTATTGTAGAGATGAGGTCTCACTGCCCAGGCGGGTCTCGAACCCGCGGGCTCAGGCAATCCACTCACCTCAGCCTCCCAAAGGCACGGGATTACAGGCTGAGCCACCGAGCCCGGTGCTTCTTTTATATTTCATGGTCTTTGTTTCTCTTAGTAAGGAATGAGTTCTAATGTCAACCTTTTTCTGATATTTACTTAAACATAAAATTAATATTATTTATTTTGTAGCCACAAGTATTGTTTGTTCAGAATAACTTTTTAAAACTTTTAAGCAGCTTTCTATTCTTTTGTTTTCTTGTAGTGATAAAAAATATAGTGGTTTGTATTCTGAGACTTCCTGTCTATATGCTTACGACTTACCTAGGTCTAGATTTACTTATTTCTTTATACTTAGTGTCATTCTCAATTTTGTTTTATTTTTTATTTTTATTTATTTTAAATATACATGGTACAATTTGGGATTAGGAAGTTAAGTGGTCATTGTACGGTAAAGTTTGCACCCCCCTTTGGTCCCAACTTTGCCTGGATTGAGATCAGGCACATAAATTAATGTTATGTGCACCCCTCTCCTCCCCTGGCAGTTTCCTGCTACTGGCAATCCCTTTCTTATTGCATTATGATAATTGTTAAAGGTCTGTTTATGAACAAGAGGTTCACAGCTATTTGTTTCTGTGATAGATCACTGAGTATTATAGACTCTACATCCATCCAAGTTGCTGTGAAGTACATACTTTTGTCCTTCTTTATGGCTGCACAACAAACATCGTGTGTAAGTACCGTTTTTTGTTTTTGTTTTTTTAATCCAGTTCAGTTTCAACAGGCAACATATTGGTTCCATGTCTTTGCTAGCGTGCATAACTCTGCAATAAAATACATGTGCACATATCTTTTTTACCGAATGGTTTGAGTTCCTCCGGGTATATTCCCAGAAGGGGGATTGATGAGTCTTATGGAAGGTTGATTTTTAGATTTTTCAGGAATCACCACACTTTTTTCCACAGAGTTTATACTAGTTTATGCTAGTTGGGAACCAACAGTGCAGAAGTGTTCCCCACATTCTCTCCAGCATTTTTTATTTTTTGAGTTATTTTATAATGGCAAGCCTGACTGGAATTAGTTGGTATCTCAGTATAGTTCTACTGTGCAGGCTGAGCAAGGCTGATTAGTGAAGCTGAGTTTTTTTTTTTTTTTTTTGTAATGTATGTGTATGTCTTCTTTTGAGAAGTGACTATTTTTTTCTCACTTGTAAATAGTACTGTTTTTGTTGTTGTTGTTGTTGTTGTTGTGATTGTTGTTTTACTTTCAGCATGGTTCAGTTCCTTGTAGATCTGGGATGGTAGGCCTTTGTCAGATATACAGTTGACAAATATTTTTTCCCATTCTGTGGGCCATGTCCCTGCTTTTTTGTTGGTTTCTTTTGCTTTGCAAAAACTTTTCAGTTTGATGAGGTCCTGCTTGTCTATCTTACTTCTTATGGAATGGGATTTTGGGGTTTTGATCAGGAATTGGTTGCCTATTCCAATTTCTGTAAGGGTGTTCCCTGAATTTTCTAAGGTTCTTTGGATTTATGTTTAGGTCTTTGATCCATTTAAGGGTGATTTTTATTTTTGGAAATATGTAGGGATCTTGTTTTAATCTTCTGCATGTGGTCAGCCAGCTCTCCCAGCACATTTACTGAATAAGTTCTCCTCTGCCCAGTGGTTGTTGATGGAAGCTTTGTCGAAGATGAATAGGGTAAGAGATTGAGATTTTCATTCCCAGACCTCTATCTTGTTCCATTGGTCTATATACCTGTTCATGTAACAATACCAGCCTCTTTTGATTATTGTAGCCTTATAGTAAAGTTTAAAGTATGAAAATATGATACTTCCTGATTTGTTTCTTTTGCTGAGGATTGTTTTGGCTATACATGGTCATTTATGTTTCCTTATGAATTTCTGTATTGTCAGTTCCAGGTCTGAGAAGAATGATGTTGGTAATTTATTAAGTATTGTGTTAAATCTGTAGATTTCCTTTTGTAAAATGGACATCTTAACCATGTTGACTTGTGCAATCCACGAATATGGAGTATTTTTCCACTTGTTTGTGTCTGCTTTGATTTCATTCAGCAGTGTTTTGTCATTTTCATTGTAAAGGTCTTTCATTACTCTGATTAAGAACATGTGGTGGTATATCTTTTTCTTTTTTGTTGCTATTGTGAATGGGATTGTGCTTTTTATTTGGTTCTCTGTCTATTTGTCATTGGAGTATAAGAATGTGATTCCCTTTTGCATGTTTATTTTGTATCCTGATACTTCTCCAAATTCCTTTATCAATGCAAGGAGGTTTTCATAGGTTCTCTTGGATTTCCAAAGTATAGGAACATACTGTCTGCAAAGAGGAATACCTTAACTTCTTCTTTCCCTATTTGGATACTCTTTGTTTTCTTCTCTTGCTTGAGATTGATCTAGCTAGGACCTCCAACACTATGTTGAACAGGAGGGTTGAGAATGTGCAGTCTTATCTTATTCTGGTTTTCAGGGGAAATACTTCCAATTTCTGTCGGTTTAGCAATATGTTGACTGTGGGTTTATCGTAGATGGCTTTCACTATTTTAAGGTATGGTCCTTCTTTGTCTAGATGTTCACGGATTTTTATCATGAAGGGATGCTGGATTTTACTGAAAACTTTTTCTGCATCTAATGATATAATCATATGGTTGTTGTTTTTGCATCTGTTGATGTATCTAATTACATTTATGGTCTTGTGGGTGTTGAACCAGTCCTGCATTCTGGGGATAAAATATACTTGGTCATGGTGGATGATTTTTGAGATGTGTTGTTGGATCTGATTTGCTAGAATCTTGTTGAGAATTTTTGCATCTATGTTCACCAGAGATATTGGCCTGTAGCTCTCTTTCCTTGGTGGATCTTTATCTGGTTAGGTATCAATGTGACGTTAGCTTTAGAAAATGATCTGCGGAGAGTTCCGTCTTTCACAATTGCCTGGAACACTTTCAATATTGGTATCCCTTCTCCTTATAGGTTTCGTAGAATTCCTCTGGAAATTTTTCAGTCCAGTGCATTTTTTGTAGGTTGTTTTCTTATGATGGAGTCAATTTCCTGGTTTGTTATTGGTCTATTTTGGGTCTAAATTTCAACTTGTTTCATCCTTGAGAACTTGTGTGATGTGAGATAGTCCCCTATTCCAATTAGTTTTTTGAGTTTTGTTTTCGCACAGGTGTCCATAATAATCTCTGACAACCTGTATATCTTCAGGGTCAGTTGTGACTTAATCTTTGCATTTATGATTGTGTTTATTTGGGCTTTTTCTCTTTTTATCTTGGTCAATCTGGCTAGGGGTCCATAAATCCTTTTTATCCTTTTGAGGAATCAGCTTTTTGTTTTGATATTTTTTCTATGATAATTTTGTCTTCTATGTCCTGCATTTGGGCTTTTACTTTGGTAATTTGAATTCTTCTGCTGAAGTTAGGATTTCTGTGGTCTTGCCTTTCCAGTTCCCTTAGGTGATTTGTTAGGCTGTTAATGTGTGATCTTTCAATATTCTTGATGTGTGTTCGTAAATATATAAATTCCTCTCTTAGTACTACCTTCATGGCATTCCAGAGATTTTGGTAAGATGTTTCTTTGTTTTTATTTGTTTTCAGGAATTTTTTAATTTCTTCTTTGATATCTGTTTCTACCCAGGAATTTTTTAGCCTTATGCCGCTTAGTGTCCATGTATTTGTGGATTTTGTGGGAATTTTGCTGATACTTATTTTCATCCCACTGTGGTCTGAGAAGGTGCATGGCAGTTTTTTGATATCATGAAATTTGTTTATGCTTGACATATGACTAAGAATTTGGTCAATCTAGGAGTACATTCCATGTGGTGATGAGTAGAATGTGTCTTCTGTGGTTGTTGGGTAGAGTGTTCTGTAGGTATCTATCAAGTCCATTTGATCAAGCTTCAAACTGAAGTTCTAGGTCTTCTTGTTGATTTTTTGCCTCAATGAACTATCTAGGGTTTTTAGTGGGATAATTAAGTCCCCAACTGTGATGGTGTTAGAGGTTATATCTTTTTATAGTTTATTTAGTAGCTGCTTTATAAAATTGGGTGCTCCTGTGTTAGGTGCATGTTTGATTAGGATGGATACTTCTTGTTGATGAATTGACCTTTTATCATTGTATAATGTTCTTCTGTATTTTTTTAAATTTTTGACAGCTTAAAATTTGTTTTGTCTGATAGTAAAATCATGACTCCTGCTTTCTTTTGTGTTCTGTTCACCTGATAATTTGTTTTCCATCTTTTAACCTTGAGTATGTAAGTGTCCTTTCTGGTGAGATAGGTTTCCTGGAGGCAACATATTGATTGGTCGTGTATTTTATGCAGTCTTCCATTCTTTTTCTTTTCGGTGATTACATTTAGTCCATTCATGTTCAAGCTGATTATTGATATGTGAGATTTTATTCCTGTCATGTGACTATTATAGAGTTTGTCATTGTTGTTTTTTTTTGTTGTTTTTTTTGTTGGTTTTCTTTTGATTTTGCAGTTAATATATACGTGTGTTTTCAATTTTGCAATCATGATGCATACTGTATTGGGTCTCTGTTTTCCTGAATTCTTGGGAATTCAGGAAATTCTGTTTTCTTTTTTTTTTTTTATTTCTTTTGTGCTTACTACCTACTTAAGCATTGCTTCTAGAGCCAATCTGAAGGCAACTTAAACTATTAGGGATTGGATGTATGGGAAGGTTGTTAATTCTCCATTAGTGATGAAGATTAGTTTAGCTGGGTAGAAAATTCGTAGTTGAAAATGTTTGTCTTTGAGAACTCTGATGATTGGACTCCTGTCTCTTCTCTTGTAGTGATTCTGTAGATAAGTTTGCTGCTATTCTAATTGGTTTTCCCTGGTAAGTAGTCTGATCTTTCTCTCTCATTGCCTTTAGGATTTTTTTTCATTTATACCTACTTTATGTAAGTGAATTACTAGATGTCTAAGAATTGGTCTTCTTATTTGATTCTTTGCAGGTTTTCTCTAAATTTTTTGTGTTTGCATGGCCACATGTCTGATGAGATGCAGAAAGGTTTTTGGGATGACCTCATGAAATGTTAGTTCCAGGGTGGTTTCATTCTGCTTTTCTGCTTCAGGGATGTTTATCATGGATAACTGGTCTCTTAATATAATTGCACATTTCTTCAAGTTTTTTTTCATCTTTTTCAGCTTCCTATGCTTTTTGTCTGTTTGTTTGTTTTTTTGAGTTGGAGTCTCACTCTGTCACCCAGACTGGAGTGCAGTGGCCACTCCCGGCCACCGCAGCCTCGACCTGCTGGGCTTTGGCGATCCTTCTGCCTCAGCCTTCCGTGTAGCCACAATTACAGGTGTGCACTACTGCACCCAGCCAATTTTTTTGATTTATTGTGGAGATGAGGTCTCGCCTGCCCAGGCGGGTCTCGAACCCACAGGTTCAGGCAATCCACTCGACTCAGCCTCCCCAAGCAAGGGATTACAGGCTGAGCCACTGAGCCCGGCAGCTTCCTATGTTTTTAACAGGTTGGGCAAATTTTGGTCTTCAGTGTCTGAGTTTTTTTTCTTCTGCCTGGTTATTCTTTCTGTGCTTGTAAGTTTATTATTTACTTCAATGACTTTTTTTTATAGGTTGCATCTCTGTAATTAATTATTTCTTGTTTTTGTCTTCCTTTCTCTCTGAATTTGTAGTCTGAAACCAGTCAGTCTAGGTGCTCTTTGTTTTTTGAGTTTCAAAGTCTGTATTCTCATGCACTGTCATTTTTGGACTTTATGAGGTACCTGTGTTTTCTGATTGATTGATTGATTGATTTGTGATGAATTTTTCTTTTCTGTCTACTTCCACTTTTCAGGAGAGGGGGAAAAATTTTCATTTATTTTTGTTTAATCCCCTATTCTTCCTTTGGTAAAACCTCTGGATTTGTTCAATTTTGAAGCTGGGTTCTGAGTGTGGAGATGTGCTGTCCTTGTGCAGGTTTGAGATTTGAATAAGGTGTGCTTGGGAGTGCTACTATTCAAAAGCTGCCTGCAGATCACAAGTTTACTGATCAGGGTATGGGTCCAAGGGACCCACTATCCACTACCTCACAGAATGTTCATGTAATGGGAATGTATGTATCTCCCCTGGGTACAAAATAACATAAGGGAAAGGAAAGGAACTAAGAAAGAGAGAAGAGAGAAGAGAGAAGAAAGGACAATGAGGAGATGAAGAAGAGAAGAAAAAACAAACAAACCAACAAACAAACAAGTAAAAAAAAATTTAAAAATAATGAAAACTGACAATATAAGGAGATTTTCACACTCATATATATACTTATGCCAAAAAGAAGGAGGAGCAAAGTAAAACAATATACACACACCCCTTGCAAACTTTGTCCTTTGTAGGGAAAAACGAACAAGCAACACAACCTTTTTAAATTCTTGAACGCTCACTTCTGGCAATATTTGAAACTTTGGGGTCTTTGTAGGCATGATACAAGCACTGCTGCTTTTGGTTCATGGCAAAGAGGAGGAGACTCTTATCTCTAGATATGTTCCCCACTAACCATATATTTGGGGGAAGTCTGCAAAGCACTCACAGCTGACCTGCCTGTTCCAGCACTCTGAGTGTGCGCTAATCAGGACACACCACACCTATTTCACATACTTCATGAATAACTGAGAAAAAGGATCTGGATCATTCTCAAACACATCTGCTGTTGGCTGAGTTCTTCTCCACATGAGGCTGTTTTACATCAATGAGTTTTCAATTGCATTGAATGACTTGTTATTTATTTCAGGATAATTAAATGAATATTTTCCCTTTTAATCATCAAATTTACAAATAATGATAGTTTTTAAAGTAGTGTCTGCATTTGTATCCATAAATCTCCCTTATTAGTAATATATTGTTATTCATATATATCACCAAATTTATGTACTTATTTTTTCATTTAATTTTTGCACTCCTATTTGAGTGAAATTGGTTTGTAAGTTCCTCTCCCTCTAATGTGTTTGTAAGAATTGGTTACCAAATATATGCTGGACATAATCAGAGGAAATTAGAGTTAAGTATTCTAACCTTTTATTAGTTTCCAAAAGACTATAGGATTTCTTCAAGATTTGCAAAAAATAAATTCACTGTTTACTCTATCTAAATCTAGATTTTCTTTATAAGAAAGTTTTCTGTCTAAAGATTCAACATGTACAAATTTATATAAGATGTTTTTAATATTATATATATTTGCAAATTTTTTGAAATTGTGTTGTTTTTGACTATTTCATTAATTTTTATAATACTCTTTTAAATTCCAATGTTTTAAAAAACTAAGTAAAATTTACATAAAATAAAATGCACTCCTTATAAGTGTACAACCTGATGACTTTTGGCAAATGTTCACTCTCCTTTAATTCCACCAAAATTAAATTTCAAGTATAAAACTTTTCCATTGGCCTTCTTAAAATGTAAAGTCAATCTTCTTCATTTCTGGCCTCAGGCAGACCCTGATCTACTTTCTGTTACAATAAATTAGATTTAACCTTTCTTGAATTTAACAAATGTTGTTATCTCTCAATAATTCTTCATATATGAGGTTTCATGCTTTTGAGATTTTTATGAGCTACTACATTTATAGCAATAGTACATAATGTTTGTGAAGAATATTCCACTGAAGGAGTATGGTACAATATGTATATCTATTCACCTAGGGATGGTCATTCAACCTGTTTTGAAGGTAGAAATAAAAGTGGTGTAAACAGTTACATAGAATATGTATATTTTATTTATCTTTTGTAAATACATGAAAATACAGTTTCTGAGTCATATAGCAAGCTTAATAATTTAGCTTATTAGAATTGACAAATGGTTTTCCTAAGCAATTATACAATTTACATTTTTACCTGCAAATGACCAGTTGGATAACCTAAGACTTGGCTTTTTTTAATTTTAGAAATTCTGGTTTATGTGATTTCTCATTGTGATTTTATTTGATAAGTAATGAAGTACGCATTTGTTAACATAATTTTTGGATATAATATATTTTCAATTTCTTCTTAAATATTCTTTAGAATATTTTGACAATATGTACTTTTGTTGGTGTTCTCATTGTGGAATTGTAGTTCTTTGTATATTCTGGATACATATTCTTTGTCAGATATATGTACGGAAAATATTTTTTTAAGTCTGTCAGTTATATTTTTATTTTATGAACAGACTTTGTAAGAGTAAACTTTTTCACTTTGATGTAGTTCAATTTTTCAGGTTATTTTTTATTTTATTTTATTTTTTACTGTTAAATGTATTATGTGACCTACTTAGAGATAATTCCTGCCAATTAGTACAAATAATTCTTGCAAATTTTTCTTAAGATCTACATATTTGCAGCCTTTGTCTTTAGTTTTATAGTTTGTATAAAAGGAAATAATGTTAATTATACACAATCTCTTATAGAAAAAATAAAATATCTTTGGATTCTAATGTATCCCTTATTAAACAATTTTATTTTTATCTCACTCTTGATTAGACTTGCTAGAAGTCATAAATTCGTTTTAACTTTGCTGATTTTTCAATCATCTCTGTTTACTTTATTGATTAATAATTCATGTTTTTCTTGTTCTCTAATATATACATTGAAAGCTATAAAATACCCTTCTAACTTTGTTTTGCCTATGTCTTATAATTTGCATAATATATAAATATATTGGGAAATACATTTCAAAATGTTATTGTCTTTTTTTGTAACATTGACTCACTATATGTAAGCTATCCTTTTACAAGCATTTTTTAAAGCTAATATTGTTATTTATTACTACCTTGATAAACTTATTATAAGAAAAAAATGACATTTAAAAATATATTAGCATTAATTTATAATAAAACCATGCTCTTTTGATTTTAATAGCTTTATAATATATTGTGAAATCAGGCAGTTTGATAACTTCAATTTTGCTCTTTTTGTTCAAGATTGTTTTGACCATTCACAATATTTTTTGGTTCCATACATATATATGATTGTTTTTCTATTCCATAAAAAAATGGTAATGCAATTTTTATAGAAATTGCACTGAATATGTACATCACTTTGGGTAGTATGGTGTTGACATAAAAACTGACACAATGATTAATGGAATAGAATAGAGAGCCTAAAAATAATCCTATGTTTTTATGGCCATTTTATTTTTACTAAGGCACAAGATAAAATAATGCAATAGGACAGTGTCTTTAATGAGCAATATTTTGACAAGTGAATACTGACATGTAGAAGAATAAAATAGAAATTATATCACACACTATATGCGATAGTCAACACAAATTGTATTAAAGACCCAACATATTACCTAAAACTGTAAAACTGCTTAAAGAATACTTGTAAAGAAGCTCCACAACATTAATTTGTGCAAAAATATTTTTGGATTATATGCCAAAATCATGGACAACAAAAGAAAATAAAAGAGGATGAGACTGTATCCTACTGAAAAAAAATCTGTACAGTAAAGGTAGCAATTGACAGTGAAGATATGACTCCTCAGTCAGAGAAATTATTTGTAAACTATATACCTGATAAAGAGCTAATATTTAAAATATGAAAGAAACCCAAGCAAGAAAAAATGACCCAATAAAAAATGGACAAAGGACTTGAACATACACTTCTCAAAAGAAGACATAGAAATGGCATGAAATGAAACATCATTTGACTTTGTTGTAATGGCTACTATCAAAAATACAGAAGATAGAAATAGTTGATAGGTCATGGAGAAAGAGAACCTATGTACATCATTGTTGGAAATGTAGATTAAATGAGCATTTTGAAAAACATTATGATGAGTCCTCAGAAAACAAAAAAATAGAATTACTTTATTACAGGATTATTCACAAGGTGCAAGATAGAATCAATCCAAGTGTCAACTGAAGATGTATGAATAACATGTGGCATATATACAGGATAGAATTCTACTCAGCCAAAGAAAAGAAGGAAATTCTGTTTTGGGACACCGCAGATGAACCTGAATGGCATTATGTTAAGTAAAGTAAGTCAGAAACAGAAAGACAAATATTACATAATCACATTCATATATAGACTCTAAAGGAGTTAAACTATAGCTGTAGAAAGTAGTATGATAGTTGCCAGAGATTGGAGAGGGAGGATGAGGAGGTAGGAAATGGGGACAAAAGGTACAAATTTTCATTTAGACAGGAGGAGGAATACATTTTTGAGTTCTATTTACAAAAATTGCATAGAACAACTCACCAACATTTTGAGTAATTTTTATGAATGTTGATTTCTAATATGTTTTCAACATTACCAGACATTTCTATTATTGGATTTGGTGATTTTGGATTGATGATAAACTCTAATCTTCATCTCTGTTCTGCTGGTATTGTCAACTGAGAAGCTTTTATATTTTCTGGGAATCATCTTCACAGATTTTAAACTCTAATACTTAACTAAAGATGTCTGAAACTTTTGCTCTTTTTAAAAGAAATTTTCTGCTTAGTGATTAACCTCTCATCCTGCACAGTCACAAATGTTTTCAGAATAATTGTAGTAGATTTTGAGATTTTCTCAAATCTCTAAAAACTTTGCTGTATTTTTTTTTTCCTTTTCTAAGCCAGAGTCTTTCTCAGATACAATGCCGTCTACCTATGATCAGATGCAGTGCTTTCTACCTGTGCTCAGTTGCAATGTTGTCTACTTGTGCCTGGAAAAACAGACTTTCTAATACTTGAAATGTGCATCCAAGGTAAAAGCAGCAGTAGATGTAAATTCAGCTTTCTATTATTTCCCTTTCTTTGTAGTCCTAGCACCTCCTGTTCTTATTTCATCACTTTTTATCATCCATCACACAGAAGATTTCTGTACTATATTTGTATTTTTTAGATATTCCAGAAGAATTGGTGCATCTATTTTCTCTAATCTCTCTTTTTTATGTTAAAAGCCTAAAATTCATCCCTTTTTTGACCAAAAGAAATCTTGTTTCTCCTTATTGAATGATTCTTTATTGATTACAAGAAAAACAGATCAATTACTTGAAGTCCATCATAACAACATCTTACAAATTGGCAGAATTTAAGATGAAATAAAAATTTCCAAAAGCATCAAGAACTTCAAAAGAAAAAAATTCATAAACAAACATTAGAACATTAACCTAGCCAAACCACAGACAAGTGTAATTACCTGGGTTGACATAACAACAGAAAGCATACCTGATCCTAAACCAAGGGAAGTGGGGAACAGTTGGAGACCCAAACTGCACCTACACATATATTGCTTATATAACTAATACTAACTTGCACCATACACCTCTATAATAAAATAAAGTAAAAAAAAAAAACAAAAAAACCTGGTTGGCCTTTTAGGGAGCACACAGAGTAAAAAGACAGATGCTTGCTAACCACCAACAAGTGAACATAATGGTGAATACTTTCACTGAGAATAGCCTGGAAGTAGAGATGCTTTTCCTTCAAATCATATTTTGCTTGGGCACCTATTTATATATATTTAGATTTTTTACTAACAATTCTCAATATTCCAGGAAAATTGCTCATGTACCACAAATTGTGCGTAAAGCATTAATGTCTGAGGAGAACATGGGTTTGGGAAATAGAGAGATCTGAGTTGGTATCCTGACACCTCACCTACTCGGACTTAGCAGAATACATTAGGTTTTTCAGTCTATGATAAGGAGTATCACAATTTGGGATCATTGCTTGCAATAAGAATTAAATCAAACATATCACGTGTGTGGTAAGACGGAAATGTGTGTGACTGCAATATGAACACAAATTTTGTTGTACGTATATTGAGGTAAACGTAATACTTTGATTTATGCATGGAATGTGTAATTAAACCAGGGTAATAAGAATATCTATCACTTCAATCATGCAGCGTGTGTGTGTGTGTTTTGTGTGTGTGTGTGCGCGCGTGCACATGCGCGCACGTGTGCGCATTGGGAACATTCCAATTTTCTTTCAGCTTTTTTGAAATATAAAATAAAGTATTGATAACTATAGTCACCCTACGGTATTTTTAAACATGAGAAGGTATTTATTCTAATTGTATTTTGTATCCAATAGCCAAGTTCCTTTTATTCCCCTTTTCTTCTATTACTTCTAGCCTCTAGTAACCAACATTCTACTGACTACCCTCATGAGATTCACTTTTTAAGCTCCAATGTATGAAAAAAAATGTACAAAATGTGTCCTTTTGTGCTTGGCTTATTTGACTGAAATATATTATACAAATCGAAAAGATTCTTCACACTAATTGAAACATAACATTAATTTTATTAAGCTGATGAAAGTTGAAGATAACTGACTAGTTTCCTGAAAGTGTAAAGACAAAGCTTTGTATTTCGTCCTTTCTTTCGTTCTTTTTATAACTTTGAGGGTATGCATTTATTTTTTATTTTTTTTAATTAATTTATTTTTTATTGTGAAGTTGTGGGGTACAGTTAAGGGTTAGGTATACAATTGCGTTTCATTCAGGCACCCTATTGATATGGGGTGTTTCCCCGTTCCCAGACAGATATTTGCTACTGTTAATCCCATCTCCCTCCCCCCACCATAGTTTCCCAGTACGGTCAGTCATTTTCTTATGGTATTGCATTGGATGTTTAAGGTCCATTATATGAGTGAGAACATGTGATACTCGGATCTTTGTTTCTGTGAGAGGTCACTTATTATTATAGACTCTAGTTCCATCCAGGTTGCTGCGAAATTCATGATTTTGTTCTTTTTTATGGCTGCAAGGGTATGCATTTAAAATATCATATTAACCCTTCTTACTCATTTCTGAATATAAAAATTTAATATGGAATTTAATTTTAGTCTCTTAATTATGTACAAATAATATAGAATGGACAGTTAACCTCTGTTTAGTTTGTGCCTCAATTTACTTTCTTGAGTTGTAGTCTCACTTTTAACTTGTGTTTAATTTGTGCATTTATTTATTTACTTGAGTTATATTCTCACTCTGTCACCCAGGCTGGAGTGCTGTGTCATGCTTAGGGCTTCCGCAGACTCAACCTGCTGGGCTCAGAGGATCCTTGTGCCTCAACTTTCCAAGTAGCTGAAACTAGACTTGTGAGTCGCCATACCTGGTTGGTTTTTATTTTATTTTAGAGATGTGGGGTACAGGTGAGGTTTGACTACATAAGTAGTCTGCATGAAAGTAAAGTTTGAGCCGGGCTCAGTGGCTCAGCCTGTAATCCTGCACCTTTGGGTGGCTGAGGTGAGTGGATTGCCCGAGCCCACAGGTTCAAGACCCACCTGGGCAACTTGGCGAGACCTCATCTCTACAATAAATCAAAAATCAGCTGGGCGTGGTAGCGCACGCCTGTAATTCCGGCTACTGGGAAGGCTGAGGCGGAAGGATCGACGGAGCCCAGCAGGCCGAGGCTGCGGTGGCCGGGAGCGGCCACTGCACTCCAGTCTGGGCAACAGAGTGAGACTCCAACTCAAAAAAAAAAAAAAAAAGAAAGTAAAGTTTGTGCTTCTAACTGGTTCGCACTTTCCCTGGTAGTGATTCAGGTACCCTTTGTGTTATCATGTGACCCACCACCCTCCCCCCTCCTTCCTTCCTTTGGCAGCGTCCAGTGACAGTTGATCCCTCCCTTATGCTAATGTGACTAGTGTTCAAAGTCCGCTTATGAGTGAAAACATGTAGTATTCAGTTTTTTGTTTCTGTGAGACTTCACTTAATATTATAGTCTCCAACTCCATGCAATTTGATGCAAAGTCCATGATTTTGTTTCTTTCCTTTTTTAATGGCTACATAATACATTAATACGTATTTGCACCACATTTCATTTACCTAGTCCACATTTGATGGGCAGTAGGGTGGGTTCCGTGATTTTATATTGTGAAGAGTGTGGCAATAAACATGTGTATGCAAGTGTCTTTTTGTAGAAAAATTTATGTTTCTCTTGGTGTAGTCTAAGGAGAAGGATTGCTGGATCATATGGGAGGTCAATTTTTAGTGCTTTTAAGAATCGATACACTATTTTTTATTGAGGTTGAACTAGCTTGCTCTCTCACCAACAGTGTAGAAACATTCCCTTTTCTCTGCACCCATGCCAGCATCTTTTGTTTTTTGACATATTGATGACAATTAACCTTACCGGACTTTTGTGGTATCTTATTGTAGTTTTGATATGCATTTTTCTGATGATGATTGATTCTAAGCAGTTTTTCGTGTGTCTGTTGGCTGCTTGTGTGCCATCTTCTGAGAGGTGTCTGCCTATGGTTGTTGGTTTTAGTTCACTGTATTTGAGTTCCTTGAAGTTCTGAATGTTAGGCCTTTGTCATATGCAAAAGAGCTTACAAAATTTCACTCATTTACCCATTAATGATGATGATGATGATTATTTTGAGTTGGAGTCTCACTCTGTCACCCAGACTGGAGTGCAGTGGCCCCTCCCGGCCACCGCAGCCTCGACCTGCTGGGCTCCGGTGATCCTTCCACCTCAGCCTTCCAGGTAGCTGGAACTACAGGCACGCGCTACCACACCCAGCTAATTTTTTTTATTTATTGTAGAGATGAGGTCTCGCCAAGTTGCCCAGACGGGTCTCGAACCCGCAGGCTCAGGCAATTCACTCACCTCAGCCTCCCAAAGCGCGGGATTACAGGCTGAGCCACCGAGCTCGGCTCATTAATGATTATTATTGGTACCCTCCTAGTAGTTGTATATACAATTGTTAACAAAATAATTGAAATCTATATCAACTGAAATTCAGTAATAAAATAAAGATGGTAAAAATCTTTAATGAATCAACTTACAGGTATAAATAACTCCAAATTATGCTAAGTACCATGAAAGAAATGTATAGTCACCATGTTCTGTCCATAAGGGTTACAGTTATAAAATATTTGAGTAATAAAGATTTTGCTGAAGAAATAACACGTATACTGATTCATAGAGGGAATCCCTTGAAAATTCTTTAGAAGAGGCTTATGGACAGAGCAAACCAAATGATCAAACTTCCAGATCCAAAAGAGTTATTGCTACTTAAGGGAATCCAAACAGCCTAAATGAGTATAGCATAGAACGAAAGAACTAATATTTGATAAAATTAGATACATCATAAAATATCTTACTAGAAATTCTGCTAAATTTGGAGGTAAACCAATTTGGATGTAAAAAAAAAATAATTGGACTATTGAAAATTTTATTTTCCAGAAAAAAAAATCTTCTAAATCTATGCCAAGAATGCAGTGCTCAAAACAAAACATTTTCTACAAAATATTCTTATTATTGTGTCAATACTTGTCAATATAGACAGATAAAGAAACAAAAAACTTTACATATGAAATCAGCAGGTGCAAAGTTCACAAAAAATATATATTGGAGAACAAACTGCTTGATTTTGTTTATATTTGACAAAATGCCACAAAGTTTTAGCTTTAATAAGGATACATTTTGCTATCATTTGAGATAATTGATAAAAATGTTTATAAGGATCATGATAAGTTTTCATGTAGCATACTTAAAATAGCAACAATAAAATATGTATTTTTACAATTTATTTGTTGGAAGTTTGACTGTTTAAATTGGCGTTTCTCAAAGCAAACATCCTGTACACTTTGGAAAATAAAAACTTCAGAGGAATTATCTCACATTATTATCTTCAGGAGAATTTTCTTAATAAAAAGCATTTTAACTTTTATTTTAAAAAATGTTTTACTTTTTGTTTCTTGATAGCTGAAGAGCTTTTTAATTTTACATATATTGTGTAATAATATATCCATTAATAGTTTTCAAAGAATATTTCCATCAGTGAATTCACTTTATTAAGCTTGTAAAATAAAATATAAATTTCTTTCTATATAGTAATTTACATATGGTCTGATATTAAGAGAAAGTGAAGACTTCTTTGGAAGAGAATTAAAAATGTAATTGTAGAAATGAGATGTGAAAATGAAATACATTTTATCATGACAAATCTTTTTAGATGTCTACAGTATTTAGTACTTAAATATCAGTTCTCATTATAAATATTTCCAATATAAATTTTTTTTTTTTTTTGAGTTGGAGTCTCACTCTGTCGCCCAGACTGGAGTGCAGTGTCCGCTCCCGGCCACCGCAGCCTCGACCTGCTGGGCTCCGGCGATCCTTCCGCCTCAACCTTCCAAGTAGCTGGAACTAAGGCACACGCTACCATGCCCGGCTAGTTTTCTGATTTATTATAGAGATGAGGTCTCACCAAGTTGCCCAGGCGGGTCTCAAACCCACAGGCTCAGGCAATCCACTCATCTCAGCCTCCCACGGTGCAGGATTACAGGCTGAGCCACCGAGCCCAGCTCCAATATAAAATTTTATGAAATAAATATTTTTAAACTTTCTTTTATTTTTTTTATTTGTCTAGTATAATGATTATCAGGCAAGAAATAAAAACAAGGAAACTAATGATACAAAACCTTAAAAATGAGGAAAATAATATCTCAAACTGAACCTGTTTTTAACTATAAAGCATTAGTGTTCAGTTTTACTATGTATTCAATGATTAGTAGAATCATTTGCTTCAGGTTTGAAACACACTTACATGTACACATTCGAATTACACATAGGAACTACAAAACCTTAATTCACCTAATTTTTTTTATTTGTGTTACTTTAACTTGATAATAGTAGCCTTAATCAGACATGCCAAATTGCAAGTATTATGTAAAAAAAATGGAGTCTCTAAAATTAAACATATATCATTCTAAAATTCTAACTCTATCAACTTGATAATGTTTACTTTCAGATACTTCCTTTGTAAGATATAAATAAGAACATTTATCCCATAGTCTTTTTAGTAGACAGAAGGGTAAAAAATAAATAATGTCATTAATTTGTACTTCTTCAATAAAGGCTATGTAACAAGAACCATTGTAAGGACTCTTTTAGTCATTAAACCAAACTTATGAGGGAGATAATTGTATTGCTATTTTATGAATGAGGAAACTAAGAATATGATCAAGACATCTTAGTCAAGACATGATAGAGAAAGAATTTCAAGTTCAAGTTCTTAATGACACACATTCGCCCTAATTAAACACAAGCATTATTAATGTACAGAGAAGATCTTGCTGTGGAGATGACACATAAATGGCTGAATAGTGGAAGGTAAAAACTAGAAATTATTTAGAAGATGAACATGGGACTCTTCTAAATTCTGTAGTCTCTCAGAGCAAAAGTTGGGATTATAGATACAAGATTTTTTTGCATATGTATTTTTTATTTTGAAAGTCTTATCTGAGTATTTACAATCTTTTTTCACGACTTGATTGCTTTTGTAAAATATCTGTTATTGTCAAGGTTGATTATATTTCACAACTAAAGATTCTTACAAAATTATAAACCAGAAATAGGCACAAATTTGGTTTGTTCTCTAGAAATTGGCAAGCTTTCCTTTTATATTTCTCTTTGTCTTGTAACACCATTTCATTTATACTTAAATATGATCAATTATATTAACATGTTACTTAGAGCTAATTACATAAGCCTCTTAAAAAATCTTATTTTTGCCCAGTTCTCTGTGTAGTTTTAATTCTCTCTTTACATTAAGTTCACAGTAAAAAAAAAGTTCCTACATTTTGTGATGTGCTGTATCTAATTCTCAATCTACTGTAATATATGCATTGATTTTATTATTTTCTGAAAAGTTACTCAGGTAAATAATGAACAAAATCTTGTAAAAACTCTTAAGTTCTTATCTTGCTGTTTTTCTTCACAGAATTGGAAAGCATTCTGCTAGATGTGAAATAATTGGGTTGAATGAATACATACTAATTCTTTCCTTTACTTCTAAGCCTACCAAATCACATCTAGATACTTGACTGTAATCGCTTTTAAGCCTGTACTGACCAGAAATTGTTTTAGAATAAGTGTTAAATAAGACTATTAGCAGTGTTAGCCAGAAAAGAAAATTTAAAAAGAAGACATGTAATAATTATGTGGCAGGAGCATTGGCATTAATAGATAGAAACGTCATTAATTCTCATAAAGACAAAAAAGGAACAGACTAATGCACAAAGAAATAAGATTTATATAGGATGTATTAACAAGGAGGTCTTCTATCAAACAACAAAGTTAAAATTTTGACATAATATATAGATATGATGTAGACAACTGTACATATAAGTCTAGTTTTCAGGAAAAAATATAAGTAAAATAAATAAAATTTACATATACAAGTAATGTCTTTGTAGCATAAGATATCATTGAGAGAGAGGATCTAGAGATTTGGTGAGGCAGTGAGGGAATGTATATTGACCCAATATATGCTCTAAGTAACTTCAGTTATAATGGAGAAAATGAATATTATAATATTATGAAAACCGATACAAAAATATATATCTTTGTGTGTTAAAAATTAACAACTGATTCCAGAATATATCAGAAAATGCAGGAGTCTAATAATAACAACACATATAAAAATAAACAACAAAGTTAGATGACTCATGCTGCATGATTTCAAGACTCATTATAAAGCAACCAGTAAGTAAGAGAATGAGATATTGGTGTAAAAACAGGCATTCAAATAAATAAGAAAAAGAGAGAGATGAGAAACAGAAGAGAGAGACAGAGTCAAGAAATAGACATTCCAACATATAGGCAGTAGGTTTTATAGAAAGTTATAAAAACAATTTAAGGAGAAACAGAAAATATTGTCAACCTTTTGGTGCTGGAATAAGTAAATATGTGTCTGTAAGAAAAATAAAATTTTACCCTTGTCTAACACTACATACAAAACTTAAATTAAATCATAGACTTAATTATGATCAGTAAAATTACAATTCTTTAGAAAAATAATGTAAGAAATAATTGTTATCTTAAGTTTAACAAAGATTATTTAAACAGTATACATTAATTATATCACATAAATTATATGACTTTATTAAAACTGATTCCTTAAAAGTTACTCAACTCATTAGAAAGTAAAATGCAAGTAGAAAATATTTTCTAACAGATATTCGATTCATAATTTTATCCAAAATGCAATTTAAATTACTATATAATAAGGCAAACAGCAGTTGAAAATGGGTCAAAGTTATTAATTAGACATCTCACAAAAGAAGATATATAATTGAAAAATAAACAAGCCAGGCTCGGTGGCTCAGCCTGTAATCCCGTGCCTTGGGAGGCTGAGGTGAGTGGATTGCCTGAGCCCGCGGATTCGAGACCCACCTGGGCAACTTGGCGAGACCTCATCTCTACAATAAAAAATCAAAAATTAGCCGGGCGTGGTAGCTCATGCCTGTAGTTCCAGCTACTTGGAAGGTTGAGGCGGAAGAAGCAGGTGGAGGCTGCGGTGGCCGTGAGCCGCCACTGCACTCCAGTCTGCGCGAAAGAGTGAGACTCTGACTCAAAAAAAAAAAAAAAGAAAGAAAAAGAAAAGAAAAATAAACACATGAAAATATCAAAAGTCTTGTTAATCATCAGAGTACGGCCGGGCTCGATGGCTCAGCCTGTAATCCCACACCTTGGGAGGCTGAGGTGAGTGAATTGCCTGAGACCGTGGGTTCGAGACCCGCCTGGGCAACTTGGTGAGACCTCATCTCTACAATAAATCAAAAAATCAGCCGGTATGGTAGCACGCGCCTGCAGTTCCAGCTACTTGGAAGGCTGAGGTGGAAGGATCGCCGGAGATCAGCAGGTCGAGGCTGCGGTGGTCGGGAGCGTGCCACTGCCCTCCAGCCTGAGCGACACAGTGAGACTCCAAAAAAAAAAAAAAAATCATTACAGTACTGAAACTAAAATAAAATAACAATAAATTATCAATGTAGTCACGAAATGGCTAACATTAGCCAGGCTCAATGGCTTAGCCTGTAATCCCATGTCTTGAGAGGTTGAGGTAGGTGAATTGCCTGAGTCGGTGGGTTCGAGACCCACCTTGGCTACTTGGTGAGACCTCATCTCTACAACAAATCAAAAAATTAGCCAGGTGTGTTAGCGCGCACCTGTAGTTCCAGCTACTTAGAAGGCTGAGGCGGAAGGATCCCCGGAACCCAGCAAGTCGAGGCTGTGGTGGCCGGGAGCAGCCACTGCACTCCAGTCTGGGCGACCGAGTGAGACTCCAACTCTAAATAAATAAATAAATAAATAGCTAACACTTATAAAGTTAACCATATAAAGCATTAGTGAGAAATAATTGCATTTTTTTTGTTTTTGTAGATGCAAAATATTAAATCAGTTTGAAATAAAATTTTGCATCTTCTTATAGAGTTAAACACTTAACCAGCATTTCTACCCTTAAGTATGAAACAGGGAGAAGAAACTGATTGCAAAAAGGAAGAAGGAAATTTAGTAGCTCAATTAAAATGAGCTACATAATAATTATGTAGTGTTCCATGTCAATAATTTTGCCACAACTCATTACATTATTCATATAATGTTGACAAAGCAAAAAATATTTTTAAAGTATTAAAATGTGAGGGAATCAATGGGAAAATACACTGGAAAATCTGTAGTATCAACATATCAAAATATAGTATCTATTGATTTTTTTATTTATTTTATTGTATTTTATTTTATTTATTTTATTTATTTATTTAAAATAAATATATTATTTATTTTATTTATTTCATATATTACAAAAAATATTCTGATGAAAAGCAATGTAACAAAATGCAAGGCATTAATGTTTTGTTTAAGACGGCAAAATGATGATAAACAACACAATAGAATGTATTATCTGATTAGTTCATAGGCACATTATTGTATGAACTTTCAAAGAGTAACAAAGACTAAAAAGATAGTATTGAAATGTTTGATATGGCCTCACTTGGTTATCGAAGAAATGCAAATTAAAACTACACTGAGATACCACCTCACTTTAGTCAGGACAGCTATCGTAAATAACTCAAAAACAACAGATGCTGGAGAGGTTGCAGTTAAAAGAGAACAATTCTACACTGCTGGTGGGAGTGTAAACTAGTGCAGCCTCTGTGGAAGCCAGTGTGATAACTCATAAAAGATCTAAGTATCAACCTCCCATGTGAACCCACAACCCCCCTCCTGGGAATGTACTCAGAAGAACTCAAATCACTCTATAAAAAAGATACCTGCACACGTATGCTTATTGCAGCATTGTTCATGATAGCAAGGACATGGAACCAATCGGGATGCCCATAAAAGACAACTGAATTTTAAAAAGTGGTACATGCACATGATGAAATATTATGCAGTCATAAAGAACAAAATCATGAACTTCACAGCAACCTGAATGGACTTAGAGTCTATAATACTGAGTGATCTTTCAGAGAAACAAGGAACTGAGTATCACATGTTCTCACTCTTAAGCGGACCTTGAACAATTAAAATGCTGTAAGAAAAGGATTGGCAGTAGCAGGAAACTGCTGGGAGGGGGGAAGGGAAGCCGGATTGGCATTAGTGGGAGTCTGCCTGGGGAAGGAGGGACACACCCCCAACAACAAGGGTACCTGCATAATGAACTTTTGTATATCTAACCCTGAATTTTACCCCACATCTTGAAAATACAAAAATTAAAAGTTTTTTAAAAAAGAAATGTTTGATATTATATAACTGCTATCATAAAGAACATTTTTTCAATTTTACAATTAAAATGATTATAAAAATATCCATTTAGCTGGGCTCAGTGGCTCAGCCTGTAATCCCGCGCCTTGGGAGGCTGACGTGAGTGGATTGCCTGAGGCCGCGGGTTCAAGACCCGCCTGGGCAAATTGGCGAGATCTCACCTAGACAATATGTCAAAAGATTAGCCAGGCGTGGTAGCGCACACCAGTAGTTCCAGTTACGTGGAAGCCTGAGGCCGAAGGATCGCCGTAGCCCAACAGGTTGAAATTGTGGTGGCCGGGAGCAGACACTACACTCCAGTCTGGGTGACAGAGTGAGACTCCAACTCAAAAAATTAAAAAAAAAAAAATCCATTTCCCACAAAATTTATAGATTTGACAGATTTATTTCTATTAATATGTATTTAATTTTGCTGTCTTTTTTTTTTAAAGATAAGTGTCTGTTTATGTTACCAGAACATGTAAATGTTACTGGCATATATATGTATATATGTCTGTCATATATATTTAAGAGAGAAAAAAGTAATTGATATTTGATATTTTCAGGTCAAACATTAATCAATAAAAATGAGTATTCTGATGTTTTTTAAATCAAATGTCAGTTTTAAAGTGTATATTTAAAATTGTAATGGACATTGCACCTATCATTTTATGATTACATTGTCAAATGAATGCACACATGTCACCTGTAAAAATTCAAATGACGTCATTTAAAGTCTTCATATAGGACAGGCTAGGTGACTCAGCCTGTAATCCCAGCACTTTGGTAGACTGAGACGAATGGATTGCCTGAACCTGAAGGTTGGAGACCAGCCCAGGCAATTTGGCGAGACCTCATCTCTACAATAAATCAAAAATTAGCCAGGCGTGGTAGTGACCACCTGTAGTTCTGGCTACTTGGAAAGGGGAGGCAGAAGGATCTCTTGAACCCAGCAGGTCAACATTGGGGTGGCTGTGAGTGTGCCATTGCACTCCATCATGGACAACAGAGTGAAACTCCAAGTCGAAAAAAAAAAAGAAAAGAAAAAAAGAAAAAAAAAAAGCCTTCAGTACAGAATCTTGAAGCTGTTAAAAACTTTCCAAAAAAGATTTCCAATTTTATTTTAACCTCAATTATGAACATTATTTACAAATCAAAATATCTGCTGGAATTCAATCTAAAACATTGGGTTAAAGATATTTTGGAACTTCAAATACTTTTGTATTTGAGAAAAATTCTATATGCTTACATCATATATATGGAACTCTCCCCCAAATATCTTGGACAGCACCCAATAATTAGACACATTAATTTTTCTGCAGCAAAAGATCTGAATGTGTACCCTAAAACAATAATGAGAATAAGTAGTCACATCTCATCTCAGGTAAGATTAGGTTTAATCACAAAATGAAATATGAAAAATATTAATTTTCAGGAATTTTTCATATTTCTTCCTTTGGGACAATATGTTGTAGATCAGTAGAAGACAAATTTAGCTTGGTCTTTTAAACACATAACAAGATATCTTACTTTACATTATGTTGACTTATCATTACCTACATGTGAAGTGATCCCATGATTAGGTGATATAATTATAATTTTATGTATAAATTTGATAACATATTCCAGGTAGAAAATAGGTCTGAGACAATGTGAGAAAAAATAAGGACATTACGCATGTTCAAGTTCTCTTATAGGCCATGTCCATATTGCTTTCTTCTTTCACTGTTTAATGTTTGACTTGAATTTTTCATTATGCCAATTTTCAGCCTATTCCATAAAGGAAATATCTGTAAGATCCAAAAGCTTTATGAAGTGATTTTCACCATCACACCAGTATGACCTTTTCAATATTCTGTCTTGATTGAGTACTCATCCAGTTCACTCCTTGAGTGCTAGTGTAAACTTGGAGAAACCAGTTAATCAGAATACATTGTCTCAAAGGTCACAGAGTATTTTTCAATCTACTGCTTTACACTAATTAAAAA
Source organism: Cephalopachus bancanus (assembly GCA_027257055.1). NCBI lineage: Eukaryota > Metazoa > Chordata > Mammalia > Primates > Tarsiidae > Cephalopachus > Cephalopachus bancanus. The sequence goes on from JAPVLO010000268.1 coordinate 2,616,569, forward strand.
TACATAAAATGGAATGCTAACATTTGTATTTCTTTAATATATGAATAGAAAAGAAACTTTTGAGTATATATATATACATATATGTATATATATACTTAATAGTAGCATAACCACGTGTATGTGTGTCTGTGTTTCTGTGTGTGAAGTCTAATTAAAACTAAGTAGAGACATATTTAAAGCACTATTAATGATAAATCAAATAATATGTAAAATAGAAACTAAGATATATAAAATAAATATTTAAATACATTATGTATATTTAAAATAATGTAATATTAATTTATACTGTTATATATTTGTCTTCACATGCTAAAGATTTCATTATCCAGTAAAATAAGTAGTCCTAGACTACTGATGGATTTCAGTTACAAAATGAGAATGTGAGTGAATAAATCAAACTGGTAAGTAGATTTAAGTGTTCGGATGTTTTTAATATGAATGGTTCGAATAGTGCTGGCAGTAAAGAATTAAACATACAAAATCATATACCATAACTTGTATATGTTTGTAGCATTTGTAGTGCGATTTTAGAATTATTGCCCTAGGGAAACATTGTTGATGAAATTCAGTGTGTTGGCAAGTTCACAAAAATTTTTAGAAGGCATATAGGGAATAGGAAGAAAAGTTGGAGAAGGAGAGCAGGGATATGAAACCATATCTGTGTCTAATGTGGCTTTTGTTATATTAGATACTTTATGTAGGTTAGCTAGCTATTAACAGATTCTAGTGCTAGAAAAAAAAACTTCCAACATATTAATTGCTTTCATAGGCTTTTATTTTTTAATAATCTTTATTATCTCAAATTTCATGTTGATTTGACGTTCTGAATTCTCCACAAGTATGTTCATATTGAATCCAAGTTATAATTGAGAGAAGAGGTAGTCAGAGGCTGATTAGGCAGATAGAAAGGGAGGGTCTGGAGGAGAAGAAACACATGCAGGAACGCCCCTGTACTGCCCGTGTTGTATAACTAGCAATTGAAAATGTGGTTAATAGCATCCACGTAAGCCTGGGTGTTCTGTTCAAAGGAACTTTTTGACATTCAGGTGCAGGTGCAATAGCTCAACTAAATGCTCTAACTTGACTGAAGCTTATTATAATATTCTGAACATGTTATTTGCAGCATAGTTTTACCCTTTCAAATGGGCTTTCCTGTGGTACTTATGGGTAATAATCAAGATGGAGTAACTTTTGACAGGGGCACACATGCACAGTGAAGGCTGGGACCAGGAAACCACTAGGAGGGAGAGCAATGGGTGAGGTACAAATGAGAATGCCCATAGAAAGGAGAGAGAAAAAAACAGAGAACTCCCAATGCAGGTAACTCATTTTGGGTCCCTTCTATTTTCTTGAGAGTTTTCTGTTGTTTAATAAATTCCTTCTTCATTCATTCTTTGGTGTCTGTGCTCCTTAATTTTCTTGAGCATGAGACAAGAATTTGAGGATCTAAGCTGACAGTGCAGTTGAAAATTCCTGCAACATTTATTGGTGCCATGATTTAGATTCTTAGAAGTGTGAGTGAAAGTGGACCTCTCTTTACTTTCATTTCCAAGATTTCTCATCCTCACTGTAGTTTGCTCTTTGAAAATCAAAGTTGGGCCTCTGTCAGCCAGTTAAGAATTTACAGTGTGGCTACCGGTCTACAAGACATGGAGAACAGGCTGAAGAAAACCTGGTCAATGCCCCATTGCCCTCAGTGCTGGGAATGTTAGCTCTATTTCTATGCAGTTTCCCTTCACAGATGTCTAGCCATTGCATGCGACTGGACTGAATTTGGGGAGTAATTGAAGATTTCTGGGCCAGGCTTCTGCTTTGGGCTATCCAAAGGCTCCCAGACCGACTCCAATTCCTAGCAGCCTGTAAGGGTATTGGCAGAAGACTTCCATTCTTTCCTATCACATTTTCTTTCTTCCAAAGCTGCCATGATTCCCATTTCTTTCATTAACTCTATATTAAAAACCTTTTTGCAATATAAGGGAATGCTTATATTTGATGCGATGAGTTTCAGACATGGGTAATGTAACAAGGTACAATGTTGTTTTTGCCTTTTTCTGAAAACCGAGGGAAACAAATAATTAGAAAATTGTATCTCATTATGCACCAGGCCCTCAGGACTAGAGTGAGAGGTAATTTTCCCCCTAGTATCTTTCCCCTGTTACCTCTGGGTTGCATTTTTTAATCATATCAGGAATCAGCATAGCATTGCCAATGTGGATGTGTAGCTATGTGGGCTCTTAATTTTCTCCCTTTAGGTGGAATTTTATGGGGCCAGATTTCCCCACTTCTGGACTCCCTTTCACTTCTTTGCCTGAGACAGATTTGCCTTCAGAATAACACATTTTCAGGCCTTATTCACCTGTCTAAGCGACCTATCAGATTGTTGGTTACTAAGACAATATGGACTTATCCCTTCTGGTGTTTTATCAACGTTACGCTCCAAAGATCAGGTCGCTTATTGGTTTACTCTGCTAATATCTAAATTCCAATTGTTCTGTCCCATGTGTCAGTGACAGAGCAGTTCATATGAAAAGGAAGCTACCCTAAGAAAGCCCCGTCAGTTAGCAGTAGTGATTTGCCAAAGACCATTGTAGTCGGTTTCAGTGGACCTATACACGTTTCTCAGGAAAGTTGTATGCCCTCAACTAGAGTGGTCATATAGAAAAAGAGGCCTTTGCTTGCAGGACAAGTCAACTCATCTTTGTGGCTGCTGGTAATTGCCTGACAATATATGTAAGATTCTTGATGACGTAAGGGGAAGCAAGGGAAGAGTGGTGTGTATGTGAAGAGGCGTGCATGTGTCTCCCACAAGGCCATACATGCACACCCAAAGGTTGTGTGTGTGGAGGGGTGTGTGTGCCTCATACACCCACACCCACAACTCTTTCACTGAAAACCCTGGGTCAAATTCAAGTACTCCAATGCATCTTCCCAGCTGCAACTTGAAAAAGGCCATACAGGACAACTATACCAGAACCTAGGGAATCCAAAGGTAGTTGAGAGTGAAGGGTTGTTGGAGTACTGTGCAGGTAAGCACCACTATTCCTGCCAAACTGGTGTCCTTCTGCCATGCATAGATAGAGATCAGGCTCGCATTCATGAATATATCATGAGCAAATGGGGACAGAGAAGTGTGAGAATGCTCTCCTCCCTTCAATCTACATTCATACATGTCAGTCAGAGAGAGGAAAGGCTAAAAGATGCCTTTATTTCTCTCTCTCTCTCCATTCACATGGGGAACAAGTCATCTGCAGTATGCACTCCTCTTGAGTGCATCCTGAATCACTGGGACTTCTTTGATCCTCAAACCCTGAAGAAAGAACACTTTAAACTTTTTTACATTCAGGCACGGCTGGATTACAAAATTACAGGAAAGGGAAACCTGACCTCCAGTGGGAAGTATCAATTACAAAACAATCCTGCAATTAGATCTTTTTTTGTAAACATGAAAGCAAAAAGTCTGAGATCCCCTGTGTGCAGACCTTCTTTTTTTTCTCTGTGAGAAAATCCAGACCTTTGCCAACATTTTAAGATTGACTCAGAACTTCTGGCAGTCTTATTCAAAGATGGCCCAAAAGGACAGGAAATTCTGATCCCACAGGTGCTGTTGGGGAAAGCAATAACCCCTGAGCCCATTTCAATTGACCCCTCTTGCACCCCTTATCAAGGTCTTTCCCATACCTTGAGACTACCACCTCCTAAAAATCATCATCCTGGACAAGTTCCCAATTCATGCATGCCCTTGCAAGAGTTGCCTAGTGAATTTGGCCCTGGTAAGGTACAAGTTATCTTCTCCCTACAGAACTTGAGACAAATTTAAGGAGATCTTGGTAAATTTTCAAATAATTCAGACAGTGTTATAAATGCTTTCCAAAACTTGACCCAGGTTTTTGAACCTTCCTGGAAAGACATTATGTTTCTCTTGGGTCAGACTTTGACAATTACTAAAAAACAAGCTGCTCTGCAAGCAGCAGAAACATTTGGAGACAAACTTTGCATCTCCTAGGATGGTAGGGAAGTGGAGGAACCTTATCCTACTGGAATATTGGCAGTACCATTAGAGGACCCTAGATGGAATCCCGATGATAATCTAGGAGAGCAGAGGAGAAAACACTTTCAGATGTACATATTGGAAGGCCTGAGAAGGATCAGAACTAATCCTCTCAATTATTCCAAGCTATCCATGATAGATCAGAGAACAGATGAGAATCCTTCTGTGTTTATGGAAAGACTAAGAAAGGCTTTAATCAAGGATAACTCCCTTGCTTCTTCATCAGTTGAAGGACAACTAATCCTGAAAGGTAAGATTATTAATCAGTCATCCCCTTGATAGCAGAAGGAAGCTACAGAAACATGCTATAGGACCATATAGTACCTTAGAAAATCTCCTGAAGGTGGCCACCTTGGGCTTTTACAATAGAGACAGAAGAAGACTCAGGAAAAAGTGAGGAGACACAGGAAGATGAGACTCTGGTGGCCAATTTACAAACCTGTAAACTCTAGGATCCCCAAGGTTCACCTGACCATTGCCATGAATGCAGCAAGCCAAGGCATTTTATGAGAATCTGCCCTATCAGCAGTAGAATGTCAAAGCCACCTCGACCATGTCCAATCTGCATTGGACATGGTCGAGGACAAGGTCAACTCTCCCTGGAAGCACATACCACTGGGTTCTGAGCTGACCTTACAAATGGTCCAGCAGGACTGACGGGTTCCAGGCATCTGCTCCCTGATTCCAATGGCTCAGACTGCCATTAACATCCAGGAGCCCCGGGTCTTTCTGGAGGTTGAAAGGAGGAAAATAAATTTCCTTCTGGTGCAGGCCTCTCTGTTCTTTTCTCTAATCCAGGTCTCCTCTTCTCCCTTAGCACAAACATAAGGGGCCTCTCAGGATAGCCTTTAACCTGATATTTTCCCCAACCCTTTAGTTGTAGTTAGGGACACCTCTTATTTACTCATGCCTTTCTAATTGTGCCTGAAAGCCCAAACCCTCTATAAGGTAGGGATATTTTAGCCCATATTGGAGTCATCATCCTTATGGCACCTGCACACCATCTCTACCTTCCACTAGCAGAAGCAGATATAAATCCAGAATTTTAGCAATTCGGGGAGAAATTGGTTTGGCTACAACAACCACACCTATCTACATCTATTTTAGAGACCCCACTTCCTTCCTCAGCCAAAAACAATATAGCCTAAAATCACACTAACAAAGGATTAGAAGCCATCATTAAGAATCTGATGAAACAGAACCTCCTTAAACTCTGCAATAGTCCTTGTAATACCCCATATTGGGAATACAGAAACCCAACGAAGAATGGAGGCTGATCAAGGACTTCTACCTCATTAATGAGACTGTGGTTCCAATTCATCTGGTAGTTCCCAATTTCTATACTCTATTAACCCAAATGCCTGAAAAAACCATGTGGTTCACAGTCTTGGACCTAAAGGATGCTTTCTTGTGTACTCCATTTCATCCTGACTCACATTACCTGTTTGCACTTGAAGATCTGTTTGCACTTGAAGATTCTTCCAGTCAAGCCACCCAAATAACCTGGACAGTACTGCCCCAAGGATACTGGGACAGCCTCCCCGTATTCAGGCAGGCATTGTCACAGACACCTCTGTGAGTTCTCCCAAGTTAAAGTTCTGCAATATGTAGATACTATCATTCTATGTGCCCCAACTGGGGAAATCTCCCAAGAAGGTATTAAGGCTCTTAATTTTCTAGCTGACAAAGGATATAAGGTTTCCAAATCCATGGATCAACTCTGTCATACCTCAGTGAAATACCTAGGCCTAGTCTTATCAAAAGTAACCAGGACACTAAGCAGGGAAATAATCAAGTCTATTGCCTCCTTTCCCCTTGCAAAGTCTCTTAAACAATTAAGGAGAACCCTAGGCATTACAGGATTCTGCAGATAATGGATACCTGGGTATGGAGAAATAACCCACCATTTATAACAATTAGTGAAGGAAACCCAAGCTGCTGTAACTCACTCCCCCATCGGGGAACAACTTAGACAACTAAGAAGGGCTTTAACCAATTGAAACAAACCTTGCTTAAGGCACCAGCCCTCAGTCTTCCCATAAGAAAAACATTTAATCTTTATGTATCAGAAAGAAAGAGAATGTCCTGGGAGTTCTAACCCAGACCCAGGGCTTAGCCCAACAACTTCTAGGGTACTTAAGCAAAAAACTTGATTTGGTAGCCAACGGATGACTGGCCTGCCTTCCGGCAGTTGCAAAAATAGTGTTGCTGCTACCAGAAGCTACTAATTAACAATGGGCAAGGATCAAACATTTATACCCAACATAATGTGGCAGGACTTCTATGCACCAAAGGGAGCCTGTGGTTAACTGATAGCCGTCTCCTCAAATACCAAGCCTTATTATCAGAAGGATCTGCAGTCCAGTTAAAAACATGTTTCTCTCTGAATGCAGCACCTTTCTCCCCAAAGAAGTTGGGGAACCTGAACATGATTGCGAGCAGGTAGTTATACAAACTTATGCAGCCAGAGATGATTTAAAGGAAACCCCCTTAGAAAACTCAGACTGGATTCTCTTTACCAATGGAAGTTCTCTTGTATAGCAGGGGATGCAGAGAGCAGAATATAAGTTGTCATGCTCAATGGCATTGTTGAGAGTGCACATCTTTTCTCAAACATAAGGGCTCAACTAGCTGAACTAAGTGCCCTTACAAGAACATTTGAATTAAGTAAAGGCAAAACGGTTAACATTTATGCTAATTCTAAGTATGTTTTATTAGCTCTACATGCCTATGCCACTATTTGGAAGGAGAGATGTTTCCTCACAGCAAATGAAGAATATCATAAAGAGATTGACAGACTATTGTCCTTGGTATTCCTCCCTTGGGAAGTGGCAGTAATACATTGTAAGGGCCATCAGAAAGGAACTTATGAAATAGCTGAAGGATATAATCTAGCAGCTCAAGTACTCAAATCAACAGCAAGAAAATCCCAGATTTTTGATACACTTGAGGTTCTTCTTGTTTGGTAGTACCCTATAAAGAAATAAAACCCCATTATTCCCCTGCAAAAACAGAATGGAGTACTTCACATGGTCATGCATTTTAGCCTTCAGACTGGCTGTAATCAGGCAATGGCAAATTTCATTTGTTGACCTCCTGTTAATGGAAGATTCTTAAAATCCTCCATCAAGGTTTTCACCTTGGAAGGGACAAAACTTTCCAAATAACCTGAAGGATGTCTTCAGGAAAAACCTACAAGAGATAGTGAAGCAAGTTGTTAATATTTGTAAAATTTGTCATAAGAACAAACCCCTCAATAGACAAATTCTCCTCCTTAAGATGCAAAGAATTGGAATATACCCAGGGAGGATTGGAAGATAGACTTTACACATATTTCCACAGCAAAAGTTATCCAATATCTTTCGGTATGTGTAGATACCTTGACTTATTAGGTAGAAGCATTTCCATGCCAGAGAAAGCCTCTGAAATACTAAAAGCATTGCTTAATTAAATAATTTCTTGCTTTGTACTTCCTAAATATATCCAAAGTGAAAATGGTCAATCATTCAAAGCAGCCATCACTCAGGAAGTCTCAAAGGCCTTGAGTATGCAGTATAATCTTCACTGCACCTGGAGACCATAGTTCTCAGCAAGGGTAGAAAAGATGAACAATATAATCAAAAGACAACTTTAAAAACTGTCACAGGAAACCCATCTCCCCTGGACCACTCTTTTACCCTTGCCCTACTCAATAGCAGAAATATTACATCAAAACTAGGGCTAAGCTCTTTTGAACTGGTATATGATGAACTTTATTAAACAATTATGTCTTGCTAGACCAAGAAACACTGACTTAACTAAACATATTACTACCTTAGCCTATATGCAAAAAGATTTAAGACACCTATCATAAATACAACCCTGAGAACAAGGGCCAGCCCTGTTCAACACAGGGGTGTTGGTATTGGTGAAGACAGTTTCTTCTCTCTCTCTCTCTCTCTCTATAGACTTGGATTGGGAGGGACCCTACCCTGTCCTTCTCTCCATCTTTCAGCAGTGAAGTTTGCTAGAATAGACTCTTAGATTCATTACACAAGGGTGAAACCTGGAGTCCTGAAGAAATCTCCTCCAGCATCCCAGAGGGACGTCTCAACTACTGATGTGAGAAAGTTGGAGATCTCAAACTACAGATCACAAAAGATGTATCCATAATTAATCTTTCATGACTTCTCCCTATTTTCCAGTCCATCCAGATCCTTTCCCCTCCAAATAATTCCAATAATTTCTACCTTTTCCTTCACCAATTGACAAAAAATATTCCAACTTATTTTTGACACTTATCTGCAGGAGACTTTGACTACCCATGGAGTTCAACTTCTAATTTAACAGACCTTCTTGAAGAGGACAAATGTTACTTAATATCAGTCCTCCCGTCATCTGATTCAAAATTAGAACTCCCACTCTCAGATTCACCTGACAAAGTCAAAGTTATCACTCTTTAATTCTGACATCCTTACAGTCTGGAATTTTTTTAATACTCTTACCTATGCTTGCAGTCGGGGTATTTCCTTAATCGGTATTGCTGAGACTTGTTGTCAAGAACCCTTTAATTTTGAACATCCATTGGTTATCTTTTTCCTTAAACATTTATCTTTCTTATAAGATTTAGTAGTTAGAACAACAATATTCATTGAAGCCAATATGTGCTGATTTTCTTTGTACATTATGAATTACTTTTTTATAACTGTTTTTATAAATAGAATGGGCAAAAATATTTAGTCTATTTTACTTCCTATTTTTATCATCACTAGCTTTAGTTTCTTATAAGCAACCCCTTTCTCCCTCCATCACACACGTGTCTCAACTGGGTAATTATTTAAATTGCTGGATATGTTCACAGGTGGGACCTTCTCTCACTCTCACCTAATAATCTACCATTGTCTCTTGAGCAAATTGGAAATCTCTCATGGTTTCTGGTTTGAATTCACTGTGCTAAAAGAAGCAGTGAAACCCAACCAGAAAGTCTCCCAAGGCAAAAATGTTTCAATTAAAGTCAAAGAGGTTGTGAAGATGTGGGGAAATGCATCTCTCTACTTTGAATCACACCTAGAACTATCCTTGGTGGGATGACTTGCCTCAAAGTATTGTAACATAACTGTGTTGCAACAAAATAAGACTCTTGTCTCTAATGGAGTCCCTAACAAAACTGGACAATATAAAGCCATAATTTAAAAAAATCAAATACACTGGCCAGAGTATTCAACCATAAAATTGTCGGGATCTGGTAACTGCACTGTCACCTGTCTTCATATCACCAGCCCCTTTGGCTACCGTGTCCTAATTTGTCAATATGCTGAAATTATGATAATCAAAGGTATATATAACTCTTCATATTATGACAACTACCATGGAAATATCCTTTCTAAACTTTTCTGGAACACAATTTGTTCATATAAATCTAATCATCAAGCCTGCAGAACCCAAACATGTAATGGAACAGTCCCTTGGGAGAATGCCAAGTGGAAACAGCTAGTTTTATCCAAAGAGGATTTTCCTCCTTACTGGTGCCACAACCTTAATGAATCAAGGGAAACTACAGTCACTGGGAAATTCGTCCCATTTGGAACTATCAGGGAACCTTCCTTAATTGGAATTGGGTATTACTTTTTGTGTGGTAATGGATTATACTTAGTTTTACCCTATTATTAGAAAGGTGCTTGAACAATATGACTGCTGTTTCTACGGAAATAATCCTCAATCAGGATCAAATGGCTTCCTCTGGGCATATTCTAAATTTACAATCTTTCCTGGAGAAATCTCTACAACAACAACATAGTCAAAGAGATTTTGAGCCTCCGTTAACACTAACATGTCTAACTATAATATACCTAATATAGGGGGATGTGCCCTGTACCAGTCAGTCTTTCAAAGACCTGGACTAGGACACTTCATTGCCAGAACTTTATTTTGGTTTGCCAGGGTACTCATGTTAGAAAAATTCATAGCAGATCTCACCCATATGGTTCAGCAAGGATGCAAAGCCATGTTAACCAATATTGAAAATCGACAAGCCGGGCTCGGTGGCTCAGCCTGTAATCCCGCGCCTTTGGGAGGCTGAGGTGAGTGGATTGCCTAAGCCTGCGGGATCGAGACCCACCTGGGCAGCAAGACCTCTTCTCTACAATGAATCAAAAAATCAGCCGGTCGTGATAGCGCGCACCTGTAATTCTGGCTACTCGGAAGGCTGAGGCGGAAGGATCGAAAGAGCCCAGCGGGTTGAGGCTGCGGTGGCCGGGAGCGGCCACTGCACTCCAGTCTGGGCGACAGAGTGAGACTCCAACTCAAAAGAGAAAAAAAGAAAATCAACAAATGTCCGTTAACTCACTGGCTACTGTGATCCTGCAGAATCATCAAGCATTAGATATGCTCACAGCAGAACATAGAAGAACATGAGCATTATTAAATGAAGCTTGTTTCTAGATTAACACTTCCAGATAGAAAAAAACCTGCTGGTCATAAAAAAATGATATCAAAATCATTGTTAGTTTCAGAGAACAGGCAGTTTCAGGACCTAGTTGGCTACAAAACATGGGTTTTTCCCTTGATAGTTCCTTTTATTTTATTGCTCATATTTGGCCCATGCATAATGAACCTTCTTGTAAAGTTTGTTTCTTTTTGCCTAGAGTCCATCAAACTTCAATTGGTGATACAGATGGAAACCTGCAGGAAAGAATGTTTCTTCAAAAATCCATTAGACCATCTTTCGGAGGAACCCTAACTGCCACAGAAACAATGCCCACTCGCAGCCAGAAGAAGCTAGAATGGTGAGCACCCCTCCTCCCCAACTGCAGTTGGGAATACCACTCCAGAGTGGGGAATGAGAGAGGGGATAGTCAGAGACTGGTTAGGCAAATGGAAAAAAGGATCTAGCAGAGAAGTAACACCTGCGGCAACGCCCCTGCACCACCCCTGTTATGTAACTAGCAACTGAAAATGTGGTTAATGTGCTTAAGAACATCCTCTTAAGCTGGGATTTCTACACAGACACAAGTGCAATAGCTCAAATAATGGTCTAACTCGACCAGATCTTATTATAATGTTATGAACATGACATTTGCAGTGTCATGTTTTACCTCCCCGCCCCACAAGTGGGCTTTTCTGTGGTATTTGTAGGCAATAATCAAGATGGAGTAACTTTGGGCAAGGGGACACATCTGCAGTAAAGGCTGGGACCAGGAAACAACTTGAAGGGTGAGAGGCAGGTAAGATGCAAATGAGAAGAACACCCCTAAATAGAAGAGAGAAAAACACAAAGCGCACTCCCACTGCAGGTAATTCATTTCAGGTCACCTCTCTTAAGCGCTTTTTATTGTTTAATAAACTTTCTTCATTCAAACTTTGGTGACTACACTCCTTAGTCTTCTTGGACAAGAACTCAAGGATCTAAGCTGGCAGCACAGTTGAAAATTCCTGCAACATAATTAATATTAAAATATATTTCAAAGGAAAATATTAGTAATAGTATAATAGTTTGCATTTGGGAAAAAAATACGTAATTATAATAGTATTTTTGCTATCATTGTGTTATATATAGGTTGTGCATGCTTTGGATATTTAAATTACTAATATCCCATGTGTTTATATGGGGTGATTTAAATATTTGTGCATTCAGTATATCTCTCTTGTTTTTCTTCAGAAGTTGTAGATTCCAATAAAATTCACAGAATTTTCAGTAGAAATAGATGAATAAGTGAATACTTGGGTTCTTTTTCATTCTATAAATAAGATAAGAACATTATAACATTTACAAATTTCTCTTCAACTAAAAATAAGTTCAAAATAATTGTGATTCTAATGGGATGAGTTTCTCAAGTATGTTGTATTGAATTCACCAAGACTTGATCTAGAATCATCAAAGTGTATGACTCTAATTAATTTTATCAAAAAGAAAGAAGAATGAATTTGCCACAAATGTTTTTACTTATGCAAAAATGATCATTACAAAATTAAAATGTGAAACATGAAAGTAAATTTAATACAGTCACCTTTTCTAATTTAAATACATCCAGATATAATCTACTGAAAAGCATTTTTAAAGTAGGTGTGAAAATCTTTGAAAATCTGCTTCCCTATGGTTTTAATATTTCAACTTGCAATAGTTTCCCAAAATGTTCATTATTTAATAATATTGCTTAACATAGAAAACTGGAATTATAATAAATTTAAGCTGGTATCTTAGGCATAATTAGACAATATAATTTGACGGTTGTTTTATTGGTTGGTTAATAATTATTCTCACCTTTCAAAAGTCATATTTATGTATTTTTTAAAGATAATGATATGCTATTTTAATTTGTAGTCTCTATTTGCTACTTAGTAAATAAAACAATATTTTGTTTATACTATAGTCAATTTAGTACTAGAGGCTAAAAAGAATACCATTCTAAAATATGTTTTTAATTTTGTTACTCTCTGGATAAAGACTTTTTTGAATGCTTAATGATTCACAGGCATTATATGCATTAGACTTTATTTACTATCCTTAAATATGGAATGAAAGACTACAGAAAATTAAATGTTAGGTTCACTAGAAGATTTAAAAATAAATTAGATAGTATACTACCATAAATATATTTCTATCACTAATAAACTTAGCTGTTAACCATGGGAGCAAAATCTCAAGAAGTCTAATTTTAATAATTAATTAATTAATTTTAATTATGTTGAGGCAGTAGAAAAAGGTAAATAACTTATTTAGAAAAAATAGATTCCTGAAATTAATTGATTTTAAGGCATTTTACGATTTTGAAAAAGAAGAGAAATAAATTTTAAAATACTTCAGATTAAGAATATAGTATAAATATAACAATATTTAATAAAGTAATAGCATTATAAAGGTCATTTTATTATTTATTATTTCTCTATGATTGACTTTAACAGAAAATTCTTGTCCAGTATTTCAATGGCACACATCACTGAAACCAAAGCAAAAATAATATGTTCATGAACACATGTAATTTCATACTATAATAAGTAAACATTATTTATGTACCTTGATCAAAGCTTTGCTAATAAAAGATTCTCCTGTGACTCACATATTTTGAGGCAAAAAAGAAATTTCTTTGCTAAGTGAAAGCGACATATAGAACCTACAATGTCTAAACCAAATATATACATGATTACATATTTACTCTCTAATACAAGTTAAATAGATTTAGCGATGTAATTTGTATTAAACAGTGTTAGTGTTCTTTATATTGTCCCATCAGTAATAGAATTATTAAACTTTCTGGAAACTTTATTTAAATTATTAATCAGAAGAAATCTATACACTTCCTTATTATTCTGTATTATGTTAGTAGTATCTAAAATTTTTGCATATTATATTGCATTTTATAGTTATTTTATGAAACATGATGTATTTAAAAATGTGTTTTCCATTTGAAACATCTATTTTTAAGTCTATGTAAGTAATTTCAAGTATATGGCCACATATGAGTCTATTTTGTATCTTTTTGTATTTTTTTATTTTTGTAGATTTGGTTATTTTTTACTGATGCTGAACATCTTGTTTAGTTAAGTGTAGTATCTGTTTGAGCATTTGAATGATATCATATTCTTCCTAATGAAAGGGTTTTTCTGGCGGGGGCATCAGTTATGGTAGGGTCAGATCAGCTTTTTTGATTCAATGTTTGAATTGGTTGAAAGCTGAGGTTTAATATTTATTAAGGCTGTGCTGTAGTGTGGGTTGCAGTTAACTCTACAATGTGATCCTCTTTGACAGATACTGAACTCTATTTCTTTTCCAGATTGAAGTTCATTTATTTTTATTTTATTATAAAGATGTGGGGTACAAGTGAAGATTAACTACATACATAGGCTGCATGCAGGTAAAGTTCTGGTTTCCAACTGGCTCTCACTTCCCCGGTAGTGGATCAGGTACCCTTTGTGTTGTCATGTGTCCCCCACTCTCCTCCCTCCCTAATTTTCCTAGCAATGCCCAGCAACTGTTAATCCCTCTCTTGTGCTAATGTGATGAATGTTCAAGGCCCACTCGTGTGAGAACATGCAGTATTCAGTTCTTTGTTACTGTGATAGATCATTTAGTATGATGATCTCCAACTCCAACCAATTTGTTGTGAAGTCCATGATTTTGTTTTGCTTTATAGCTACATAATATTACATTGTATATATGTACCACATTTTCTTTATCCAGTCCACTTTCAGTGGGCAGTAGAGTGGGTTCCACGTTTTTGCTATTGTGAATAGTGCAGCAGTAAACATGAATGTGCAGGTGTTGTTTTCTATTGTTTTGTTCTGTTTGTGGAACACTTTATGTTCTTCTGGGAATATTCCCAAGAGAAGGATTGCTGGATCTTATGAAGATCAATTTTTAGTTCTCTTAGGATTCGTTACACTGTTTTCCATAGAGATTGAACTAACCTGCTCTCCCACCAACATTGTAGAAGTGTTTCCTTTTCTCTGCACCTGAACCAGCATCTATTGTGTATTGACTTATTAATGATAGCCATCCTTACCAGAGTTAGGTGATATCTCATTGTAGTTTTGATTTGCATTTCTCTGATGATTAGTGAGGTTGAGCAGTTTTACATATGCCTGTTGGCTGTTAATATGTTGTCTTTTGAGAAGTGTCTGTTCATGCCCCTTGCCCACTTTTTTGTTCCTTATAAATCCTGGATATTAGACCTTTTTGGATGCATAATATGCAAATATATTTATTCCCATCTGTGGGTTGTCTCTTTACTCTCTTAGTGAATTTTTTAAATGAAATCAGGGGTATCCAAATAAGAAAAGAGAAAGTTAAGCTATCTGTCTTTGCAGACAATATGATTCTGTATGTTCAAAACTCTAGGAAGTTTGTCAAAAGCTTCCTCACAGTGATAAGTGAATTTGGTAAATTCTTGGAGTACAAAATCAATGTACAAAAGAGAGTTTCATTTCTATACACCAGCAACAAGCAGGCAGAGAACCAAAAAAGAATGCACAGTCCCATTCGCAATAGCCACACAAAAATGATATACCTTGGCATCCGGCTAACCAGAGACGTGAAAGACCTTTAAAAGAGAACTACAAGGCTCTGCTCAAATAAATCAAGAATAACACAAATGAAATAACATTCCATACTCATGGACTGGAATAATGAATATTGTCAAAATGTCCATCCTACCCAACTCAATCTATGGGTACAATGTAGTAACCATCAAATCACATATGTCATTTTTCTAAGACCTAGAAAAGACAATGCAGA
The DNA here is from genome assembly GCA_027257055.1 of Cephalopachus bancanus. NCBI lineage: Eukaryota > Metazoa > Chordata > Mammalia > Primates > Tarsiidae > Cephalopachus > Cephalopachus bancanus. The sequence continues at coordinate 2,631,826 of JAPVLO010000268.1, forward strand.
AATGCATATGGAAACACAAAAGAGCACAAGTAGCCAAAACAATTCTCAGTAAAGAAACAAAGTAGGAGGTATGGCACTTCCAGAATTTAAATTTTATTACAAGGCTACAGTAACCGAAATACCCTGGTACTGGTACAAGAATAGGCACATAGACCAATGAAATAGGACAGAGATTCCAGAAGCAAAAACATGGTCTTTCAGTCAACTCATTTTTGACAAAGCTAATAACAATCACTAGGCAAAGGAAACCATATGTAGCAAATGGTGCTGGGCAAAATGACTGACCACATGCAGAAGAATAAAACTGGATCCCTACCTATCACCATATACAAAAATCAACTCAAAATGGATGAAACATCTAAATGTAAAACCTCAGACGATGGGAATCCTAGAAGAAGATGTAGGAAACACCCTTATGCACACTGGAGTAGGCAATACATTATTGACCAGTAATTAAATTCACTCAAAAGTGAATACTGTAAAAGCTAAGATATGCAAGAGGGACTTCACCAAACTGAGAAGCTGAACTCTCATTTTTATTCTCCAGGCCCCAGAAGATGCTTAAAATCCTATTCAGATTTGTATGTCTCTGTTTTCAAGTTAGCAAATACAAGGAGAAAAGCTACATCATATTTTATGTTCACCCCAATACACTCACCTTTACTCCAGTATTTCTGCCCACCTTATCTCCCTTGTTTTGAGAGTCTTCTAATATACATAGAAATATTTTACTTTCGATATCTCCCACATGATCCATATGGCTCTTCTAGGCAAAAATATCAAAACTCAAACAAAAAGGAAAAACAAACAAGCAAACCTCCTACCACTGCTAGGAGTAGAACTAAAAATAATTAGTTGGTTTTTCATACTGTTAATATAATGAACAGGTCAATATAATAATCTTTAGGCCTCATTTATATTATATTTGACAAATAGCACATTTGTGAAAGTAAACAAATATTTAAAATATATTTTAATGTTTGCTGATGAGCTATGAAAATAGGTAATTTTATACACTTCTGTTAATAGTTTTATATTCTTTAAGATGTATACATAGTAATTAGTTTAATTTAATTTAATGAAAACTATTTTAAATAAATATTTTAAATGCAAATATTTATGTAAGAAGGCATTATTTAGCACTGTGCTTTATTTTGTAATGTCCCTAAAATATTAAATACTCAAATATTATGCTATTATTACTTACACCAGTATATTATAATGAATACAATGGACTGTGAATCTATACAATTTTACTTACATGAGACTTTTAATGTCATCAGAACCCTTCTAATTAAGTATTGTCCATTGGAAAAATAATGTAGAAATTATAATTACAATAAATTATTAAAATATGGCATATTTTATAAACATGAACATTTAGTGACATATCTTACATACTAACAACTTAATATTGCATTCTCAAAAGTTTAATAACCTCTTATTAATTAGGGCATTCCACTGTACTGCAATCGTTTTATTTTTCAAATGACACCAAAATGCATCTTAAAACTTGCGTAGAAAATATTCTATTTAAAATTATTTCTAAACAACTAAAATTTATATTAATCATTTTAATAAATAAATAATTCATTTATTTCAGTAGAATTTTCAATGGCTTTATGGGACAAGTTAATTTTAAATATTCAATATTATTTTAATTGTATTTTTATACGTTTAAGTTTTAACTTTATGTTAAGCACTTAAAGTCATATATATAGCTTTCTATAAACACTAAACCAATCATTCAAATACTTCATAACAAATCATTCCTAGAAGCAAATAAAGCACTATTTCCATTTCTTTTTGTCTTAACAGATGAAAATGACAGAAAAATCAATAAAGAGAATTGTAAGGTCAGGATGAAGAACATTCCAGTTCAGATCTTAATTTCAGGAACAATTTGTCATGACATCTGTGTAGTCTCTTCATGGAAGTTTAGCAGATCTGACAGCTAATTAATTATAAAGCAAGATTAGAGGCTGGACACATGCACTGGCAGAGGAGAATTCATCTTTTGTGTCAATCTGTTTTAGTACATTCATTTTCTTAGATCTGAAAGACATACCCGTAGTAAATCATTGTTTATCTTTAAGATCAAAAAGGAAATCGCACATGACATGAACAATTACCAAGATATTCTCAGAGAAAATGCATTCTCAAAAAAGAAACATGAAAACAAATTAGAGTTATGTGACATCTGAGAATCTCCTTTTTTTTTATTATATAAAATGTCTAAAATTAGTTATTCTGAAATCTGGAGACAGAAATACAAAACTACCAATAGAAATAAATTATTTTACATATAGGATGAATTAAATATGGATATCAAAACATAGATTATGATTTAAGAATACAAAGTTCAAGGTCATTATGATTTAATTCGAAAAACGTTACTAATAAGAAATTAATAGTCTCTATAATTAATTCAGCATTGTCTCTCGTGTTAATTAAAACCTTTTAAATATATCTATGCATAAGCTAAAATACAATATCTATTTTTAAAATGGCTACATCCTAGCCAATGTTTTTGATATTATATTATGTTTAAAATATATGCAGAGACTTCCAATTTTCGGTTCAGAGTATGAGGAGGGGATAAAAAAAATTTGGAATAATTTTTGGAGAGCAGGCCCTTTGTAGTACAGGCTTCCCAACAGCATTACTGTACCAGTTAACTTTTTGTCAGAGGCTATGTTGGGCTATAGTGAATGTTTTTTTCTGGGCGGAGATTTTTTAAACACATTTGCCCATTTCATGATGGATGTGAATGATCTATGCCCACACTGGGCTAAGTGTTCTGCAAGTTTTGAGCAAAAATGACAGGACTCCATGCCCCACCCTCCCTGTCCACCTGATCCTGCCCCAGTTAAATGTCCACAAAGGAAAATGTTTTGCTGATGTGGAAGAGATGAATCAAAAACCAAAACCAAAACCAAACAAACAACCAAACAAACAAAAAGCAGCAAAAGCACAAAAAGGCATCAAAAGTGAGGAATTCAAAAATAGTTTTGAGCTATGGAAAAAGCATCTCGATAAGTGTATTTCATGATATGTAAAGTACTTTGAAGATGACTGGAGTTTAAACATGCAACAATAAATACACAATTTGTTTTATCAATAAATTCTGGAAACATTTAAAAATATATTCGATATTTTAAAGACGTAAGGTCAGAGGATAAACTGATGACTCCAAAATTGGAGAGAAATAAACAATAAAATACAGGCAATCACAATTTACCAGAACAGAATCGACCATCAGAAACCTCCTTGCGAACTAGATAAACTTAAGCCATAATTGAGAAATTGACCATGCCTTTTTCCCCCCTTTCAAGAACTCTACTAGCTCTACTATGACAAATGACCATAAAAAATGATGCTTTAAATCATCCATCATCTGTAAATATTGGAGAAAATTTTCTTCATGCTTCTGGCAGGGGGAGGGGAAAAACAACAATTTGAAAGCGGTCACAGAATTCTGCTCTTAACTTAAAAACATTTATTGTACAACATAGTGAATGTAGCTAACAATATATTGTGTTTTTTGACAAAAATAAAATAAGATACAATAAAACAAAAATGCTAAGAAGGGATAGAAAGTATTCTTACAACAAAAGTAATAATTACATGAGATAATACATAAGTTAATTAGCTAGATTTAGTTATTCCAAAATGTTTACATATTTTACAACATTATGCTGTACATGATAAATATATATAATTTTATTTATCAATTATAAAAATGAATATTTTTATATGATGTGATAAACTGTTTATCACTAATAAAAATGTGGACTAGGGTGCATATTTTAATGTGAGACACTGGGAAAATGTAGAATACTATTGCAGAGTGCTCACTATGTGGCAGACATTGTTTTAGTACACTTTAAAGCATAAACTTTATTTTATATACATAAGGTATATAACATAATGTTATAAGATATACATATGTATGTATTACAATGTTTACTATAGAATAACAAATTAACATATCCATCATCACATGTAACTGCCCATTTCTATTCCTATTGCAAGAGTAACGCCATCCTACTTATTTGGCAATAACTATTTTCTCCTATTCTCTCAATGAAAAACATAGAAATATTTTTCCTGTTATATAGATGAAGAGAAGCTGAGGTACAGAGAGGCTAACCCATATCCAATATCACACAGCTAGTAAATGATGAAATCCAAATTTAACCTAGAGTGGTCTGATTTTGAATCTTGCATTATCTATCACTAGTCAATTCTGGATTAACCACAATTTGAAAATATGTGTTTAATCTCACTGTCCGCTTATAAACTATTTTCCTCAAAATTAACATCACTGGAAAATAGCTGACTCAGATAATCTGACATTTATAGCCTATGATCTCTCATGACAATATCAACTTCCATTCTATATGAAATTCACACAAATTTGTGGGACAAAGCACAAGAGTATAAATAACTATATTACTGTAGTTGTTTGTCAATGAGAAAATAACAGTACCCATTCAAGCTCAGTAGTAGAAAACAAAGCAAGAACCAGAACCAGAGCCAGTACCTGAAAATAATTATTTGTGTTAATTTATATTGCTTTCATTCATTTTTTATTTATTTCATTCTGCTTATTTAAGTATTTCTAACCTTACTTTTCTAGATTGCTTTGCCCTTTTAGTTGTCTTGATATTATGATTTTTTATTCCACTGTTGGTTATTATCTCTAAAACTTAAAACAACTCACTATAATATATTGAGTTATGTCATACAAAATTAAATATATTCTTAATCACAGTTTATATGCGTTTGTCACCATGAGAAGAAAATTTATAATAACTTTACTAAAAACCTCATTCCTTGGTTGTCTAATTGTGATTTTTTTCATTTTTGGCATAAATTTCATCACCCTTCCACAATTACTCCCATACACATGACATTAATGTTCTCTAGATGGTGATTAGTCTAGAAGTTGAAATAAATAACATATGACTTTCTGGAGTCATGCATACTTATATTTAGATCTCAGTTCAACAAGTATGTAAATAACACTAGGCAAATTGGGAAAAATACCACAGTTATCCTGAATTCACAAAAATAAAGATGCATTTTTCTTTCTTTTTTTTTTTTTTTTTTTTTTGAGTTGGAGTCTCACTCGGTCATCCAGACTGGAGTGCAGTGGCCGCTCCCGCTCCCGGCCACCGTAGCCTCGACCTACTGGACTCCCGCGATCCTTCCGTCTTGGCCTTCCGAGTAGCCGGAATTACAGGCATGCACTACCACACCCGGCTGATTTTTTGATTTATTGTAGAGATGAGGTCTCTCTGCCCAAGCAGGTCTCGAACCCGTCGGCTCAGGCAATCCACTCACCTCAGCCTCCCAAAGGCGTGGGATTACAGGCTGAGCCACCAGCCTGGCTGTATTTTTTTTTTTATAGAATCGCAACAAATGTTTATTAAAGGTTGAGTTATTTTAGAACTGTAACTAAAGAACTGAGAGAGTCTTTTGTAAGGAAATACTCTAAGGTCACATATGTCACTTTTCAAGAGGATATTCTAACAACTCACAGATAATATTTTAAAAATATCAGTAAATCTCAGAGACACATTCTCAAACACAACCTGAAATGAGCATTAATATCATGGATATTTCCCCCCATTACAAATAAAATTGAGTCAAGGGAATTCTCAGGTACTCATGATGATTTATTTGTGTTAATTTCAATAATTTATGGGCAGAATTTTGAAATCCTCTGGTGGTTAAATAGGTTAAGCACCATTTAACACTAGGTGCTTGGGAAAGAAATAACGATCCCGACCCACTTTCAAGGTAACGTTCTCCTCATTCTTCCCTGTGGATAGAAGACTCTCAGCAAGTATACCCTTGAAATGGAAAGCTTATGTTACTTATATTTAACTCTTTTTCTGGGCCATGATCGCACACTACTTCATCTCTTGCATTCTGGAAAAGCTTGAAGAGTAACAATGGAAATCAGAATAACAGATTAGTAGAATAGATTTAATGCCAGTACTGTAGTGTCATTCTGATACTAGGCTCAAATATTGCAGTAACTCTCCATCCAGCTCAAACTACAAGATCTCTCTTTTTCTAAATTGCACAGATATTTACTAACATTCATGCTTCTTCCAGGAGACTCTGGGTCAAAAGAGTAGTTTCTCCCCTTTCCTTATTACAGGTTCACACCTGTAATCCTAGTGCTCTGGGAAGATGATGGTGGGAGTATCACTTGAAGCCAGAAGGTGAAGACCAGCATGGGCAACAAAGTGAGATTCTACTGCTCCACAAATTAATTAATTAATTAATTAAGAATAAAAATAAAGCCGGGCTCCGTGGCTCAGCCTGTAATCCCGCGCCTTTGGGAGGCTGAGGTGAGTGGATTGCCTGAGCCCGCGGGTTCGAGACCTGCCTGGGCAGCAAGACCTCATCTCTACAGTAAATAAAAAAATCAGCTGGGCGTGGGAGCGCATGCCTGTAATTCCGGCTACTTGGAAGGCTGAGGAGGAAGATCGCCGGAGCCCAGAGGTCGAGGCTGAGGTGGCCGGGAGCGGCCACTGCACTCAAGTCTGGGCGACAGAGTGAGACTCCAACTCAAAAAAAAAAAAAAAATTTAAAAAAATAAAAATAAATTTAGTTAAGTAAAAATAATTAGAAGAAAGAAGATGATGTAAGTATATTTATCTCAACTATTTTATATCATTTGGAAATATTGATAAATGATAAAGGAAAACAACATTCTTTCTGGGTCATCTTGACCAGTATAACATTGTTTTTGATTCATGACACATACTGAGCCAAAATATACTTGCTATAATCATGTTAAACATTAAAATGACCTTGGCTCTTCTTTTACTAAGAAAACCATCTGTAGAGGAAATTTGCCATATGCAGACTGAAATAAACTTCAACACCTTTTTTTTAACCCAAATCCAAATTTAGAAATCACAAACAAACTAAAGAAAAATATTTCATACTCTGAAAGTTTCTTACGAACATCATTCATTTGAAGCATATTGAACTCCTTCTGTGTATCAGCCTAGATATTTTCTACACATTATTCAGCCATTTTGTTTTATTCAAACTTTGTACATCATATGTTATTATGCATAAAAAAACAAAATATGTCCAAATAACAAAATAATATATAATCTATTCCGATGTTAGCCTAATTAGCTTTGGCTGAGAATGCATTTCCAGTGTGAAAGACTAAAATATTTAAATACACACAGTGTATTTTGAGTTTAACATGACCATGAAAATATTACTATTAAATTATTGAGATCCTGGCCTATTTCCTAATAATCCCTTGATTATTTATGTGAAATTATTTTTGTGTATAATTCTGCCAAATGACTCAGAGGAAGTCAAATAGATATCAAACTTACAGTTTCCTGCTGACTATTGTTAAGAGAAAAAGTATACTTTGCAACATAAGATCATCTCTATTGTTGCAGAGACTTGGATGTATTTTTTCTTTTGATATTTAAGCAAAAAGAAGAAACACGCCTCCTAGTTTTTTAAAGATCAATTAAATACCTTTTGTCAAAATAAAATACCTTTTGTCAAAATATTGAAAACTTAAGAGAATTTTAAAGAAAAGCAATATAAGAAAACTATCTAAAACTAAGTTTTTTTTTCTTAGAAGGCAGGAAATTTTTAATGATTTAAATAAAAATTAGATATAATTTTAAAAACTATAAATTATCATATTTTGAATATGTATGCTGTTATGGTAAAACAACATGATTATTTTGAGACTAAATTTTCACTATGATTTTTAACAGAATCTGTGCTAGTCAGTATACAGTGAATGAAAAAGAAAACTATACTAATTATTTTAATGGAAAAAAATAAAATGCAAAATTTGCTAATAAATGTTTCGAATGTAGGCAAAGAAACCAAGAAAGTTCTGATGACATTGAAATTATAACTGTAAAGAGTTCTCACTTCTAGTTTGAGAAACAAAGGGAAAAAACGTTTGGGGTTATTGGAACTTAGGAGCTTGAAAAGAAGTCTGCGGGTGGACTTAGATCTCTAAGTAGCATGAACTGCATGGTTAATTCTGGAGAAAGTGTGATGTGGTTAGTTTTCCAACTGCTAGTAAATAACTGAAGATTAAAACCACTACTGCCAGTAAACAAACAGGAAATGGAAAATTGTATTTTATCCCATCTGCTTTCCAATCTCTTCTGGTACCTCATACTGAAAGAACCTAACAGGAAGCTAACTGCCAAATCAAACATAGAATTCCGAGTCCTAGCTCTAAGAATCACAAATGAGTGTAGAGAAAAGAAGGGTAGGTTTGGAGTTGACCTCAGAGCAATAGTTTAATAATCTTGCAGAAACTGTAAGGTGAAAAGCACATATCTCATTTTAGTGGTTTTCTAGAAATTTAATCTTCATCCCTCCCTCCCACTTGCTATTGAATTAGTTCAATCTTCATTAATATCTTATTACAAAATGTAATAGCCTAATTGGTCTTCTTTATTTTGTCTCACCATTTCTGATTCATCTTCTTTGTCAATATCAGAGTAAATATTACAAGGCACACACATGCTTATCCATGCCTTTTCTCTGCTTATGTAGTCCCATGACACCACTTTACTACCAATAAAAAGCCTAAACTCTGTAGCCTTGTTAAATGTCTATGCTTTATTTTAGTTCATAATTCAGCATTTTACTCTCTTCCACTTTATATTCCAGTCATATCAAACAACTTAAAATGTTTTAATTTTACCTTTCTCTTCCATGCTCACCTCCACCTTTTCTATGTGCTATTTCTAAATGATATTTCTTCTTCTTTTTTTCCCTGGCTCACAATTTATAGACTTTGAGACTTAACTTAGGTATCAGCTCCTTTAAAAATTCTAACTACAGTCATAAGTAGTATAAGCACAGGGGTAAATTCTGAGATGTGTTTTATTAGGTGATTTTGTCCTTGTGCAAATATCATAGAATGTACTTACACAAACTCAAATGGTACAGCCTACAATGCACCTAAACTATTGGTATAGCCTATTGCTTCTAGGTTATAAGCCTGTATAGTATGCTGCTGTAATAAATAATTTAGATAATTGTAACACAATGATAAGTATTTATTCTATTAAACATAGACAAGGTATGATAAAAATAAACATTAAAGATTTTAAAAATGATGCACATATGTAGGGTACTTACCAGAAATGGAACTTGCAGGACTGGACACCATACTCTGGGTGAGTCAGTGAGACATTGCTGGGGAAATGTAAAGACCTAGGATATTACTTTACACTATTGTAGATTTTAAAACATTTAACATTAGCCGGGCTCGGTGGCTCAGCCTGTAATCCCGCGCCTTTGGGAGGCTGAGGTGAGTGGATTGCCTGAGCCTGCGGGTTCGAGACCCGCCTGGGCAGCGAGACCTCATCTCTGCAATAAATCAAAAAGTCAGCCGGGCGTGATAGCGCATGCCTGTAATTCTGGCTACTTGGAAGGCTGAGGCGGAAGGATCGCCAGAGCCCAGTAGGTCGAGGCTGCGGTGGCCGAGATCGGCCACTGCACTCCAGTCTGGGCGACAGAGTGAGACTCCGACTCAAAAACAAAACAAAACAAACAAAAAACAACAACAAAAAAACACAACATTTGAGCTACACAAAATTTATAATTTTATTCTTTTATAATAAATTAACTTCATCTTACTATAACCATTTTAAGTTCTCTAAATTTTATACATTTTAATTTTTTGACTTGTAATGACACAGCTTAAAACACAATCACATTGTAGAGATCAACAAAAATGTTCCTTTTATTATCTACTACTTGTAACTTTTCTTATTTATTTTTAATTTTTAATATGTTTTAAAAGAAGACAAAAATACACACATTTGCCTAGGGCTCCACAGAGTCAGTATCATCAATATCACTGTCTTCCACCTCCACAACTTATCTTCTGGAAGATATTCAGGGGTAATAATACCCACCAAGCTGTCATCTCCTATAGCAGCAATATCTTTTGAAATATCACCTGTTCTTTTTGAGGAGGTGTCACTCTTTGGAGAATATAATTATGGTGACTTGCTTGATTTCTATTTATAATCATAGATTTGTTTGTATGCAGAAAATGCACCATGAACATTTCTCTTTACTATTGAAAACTTTTCTATGTCAGAGTCAATGTTTTCAAACTTTTTAAGGAGCTTATTCAGTTCTGCAAATAGTTTCTGCTAGGTGCTTCACTGTTAATTGGGGGGGAGGAGTCTTTAATGTTTTCTTCTCCTGCAGTTTTACTCTCTCTTACCTATTTCTTCAATTATGCTTTTTTTTCCCCCCTAGTTCCAAAAACTCATTAGTCAATTCCTCTGAAGCTACCTCCAGGTTCTCCTCAATGTCATCCTCAGCCATAAGCAGGTAAAAGTTGTTTGCCGTTTTAATCACAGTCTTATTAATTTTTGCATTCTCCTAACCCTTGGCAAATCTTTTGATGTCCTGGAGGGGCCACTTTAGTCTCTTCTTTTCTTTTTTTTTTTTCTTTCAAAGAATCTTATTTGGAAGCAGAGGTTTAAAATATGACAATAAATAACTGATTTATTAGAGAAAAATACCTACTATATTTTGTTGCAACATAATGGTTCACTATGTTATTTGCCATTAATAAAATTGGCCATAATGTCTTGTGACTAGGACATTAATTTTGAGTAATTCTCTAGAACATAACTTAAGCCATAAAATTTCTTTTTTTTTAATCAATATTTTTTATTATGACATTGTGGGGTACAGTTAAGGGTTAGGTATTCAAATATGCTTCGTTCAGGCACCCTTATTGATAAGAGGTGTCTCCCCATCCCCAGACAGATATTTACTACCGTTAATCCCATCTCCCTTCCCCTCCCCCCCATAGTTTCCCACCACTGTCAGTCATTTTCTTATAGTATTAAGATGGATGTTCAAGGTCCATTATATGAGTGAGAACATGTGATACTCAGATCTTTGTTTCTGTGACAGGTCACTCAGTATTATAGACTCTAGTTCCATCCAGGTTGCTGCAAAATTCATGATTTTTTTCTTTTTTATGGCTGTGTAGTATCCCACAGTGTATATATACCACATTTTTTTATCCAGTCCTCTTTTGATGAACAGCATGGTTGCTTCCAGGTTCTTGCTATTGTGAACAGTGCTGCGATAAATATACGTGTGCAGGTATCTTTTTTATAGAGTGATTTGAGTTTTTCAGGGTATATTCCCAGTAGGGGGATTGCAGGGTCATATGGGAGGTCAATATTTACAGCCTTTAGGAATTGCCATACTGTTTTCCACAGAGGTTGTACTAGTTTGCATTCCCACCAACAGTGTAGAAGTGTTCCCTTTTCACCACTCCCTCTCCAGCAACTGTTATTTTTTGAGTTATTGATAATTGCCATTCTGACTGGAGTTAGGTGGTATCTCAGTGTGGTTTTGATTTGCATCTCCCTGATGATTAGTGAGGTTGAGCATTTTTTCATGTGTCTGTTGGCTGCTCGGATGTCTTCCTTTGAGAAGTGTCTGTTCATATCTTTTGCCCATTTTATAATGGGGTTGTTTGTTTTTTTTTTCTTTTCAGCACATTTGAGTTCTTGTAGATCCAGGATGTTAAGCCTTAGTCAGACCTGGTGTTGGCAAATACCTTTTCCCAGTCAGTAGGCTATCTCCCTGCTCTCTTGATGGTTTCTTTGGCTTTGCAGAAGCTTATCGGTTTAATGAGGTCTCACTTGTCTATCTTATCTCTTATGACCTGTGGTTTTTGGGTTTTGTTCAGGAACTGGATGCCAGTTCCAATTTCCATGAGGTTGTGTCCTTCATTTTCTAAGGTTCTTATGGTTTGAGGTTTTACATTTAGGTCTCTGATCCATTTGTAGTTAATTTTTGTGTATGGGATAGATAGGGGTCCTGTTTCAATTTTCTGCATGTGGTCAGCCAGTTTTCCCAGCACCATTTACTGAATAGGTTCTCTTCTCCCCAGTGGTAGGTGGTGGAGGCCTTGTTGAAGATGAGTTGGTTGAGAAATTGAGGTTTTGCTTCTGGAATCTCAATTCTATTCCATTGATCTATATGCCTGTTCCTGTACCAATACCAAGCTGTTTTGATTATTGTAGCTTTATAATAAAGTTTGAAGTCTGGTAATGTGATACCACCTGCTTTGTTTGTTTGTTTGTTTTTTGCTGAGGATTGTTTTGGCCATTCTTGGTCGTTTGTGTTTCCATATGAATTCCTGTGTTGTTTTTTTCTAGGTCTGAGAAGAACGTTGCTGGTAATTTGATAGGTATTGCATTAAATCTGTAGATTGCCTTAGGTAAGATGGACTTCTTCACAATGTTGATTCTTCCAATCCATGAGCATGGGATATTTTTCCACTTGTTTGTGTCATCTTTAATTTCTTTGAGCAGTCTTTTGTAGTTTTCATTGTAAAGGTCTTTCACGTTTCTGGTTAGGAAGATGCCAAGGTATTTCATTTTTTTTTTTTTTTTTTGTGGCTATTGTGAATGGAATTGTGGTTTTTATTTGGGTTTTTGTTTGTTTATTATTGGTGTAAAAAAATGCGATTGTCTTTTGCGCATTTATTTTATATCCTGAGACTTTGCCAAAGGCCTTTATCAGTGTAAGGAGGTTTTTGACAGATTATCTTGGGTTTTCAAGGTACACGATCATGTCATCTGCAAAGAGACATAGCTTGACTTCCTCTTTTCCTATTTGAATACCTCTGATTGCCTTCTCTTCTCTGATTGCTCTAGCCAGGACTTCCAATACTATTTTGAACAGGAAGGGTGAGAGTGGGTATCCTTGTCTTGTTCCAGTTTTCAGGGGAAATGGTTCCAGTTTTTGTCTGTTTAGGAGTATGCTGGCTGTGGGTTTCTTGTAGATAGAAGGCTTTTACTACTTTGAGGTATGTTCCCCATATGCCTAGCTGTTCGACGGCTTTTATCAAGAAGGGGTGCTGTATTTTATCAAAAGCTTTTTCTGCGTCTAATGATATAATCATATGGTTTTTGTTTTGACATCTGTTGATATATTTAATTACATTTATGGTTATACGAATGTTGAACCAGTTTTGCATCCCAGGGCTGAAGCCTACTTGGTCATGATGGATGATTTTTGAGATGTGCTGTTGAATCCGGTTTGCTAGGATCTTGTTGAGAATTATAGCATCTATGTTCAAAAAGATATTGGCCTGCAGCTCTCTTTCTTTGTTGGGTTTTTACCTGGCTTGTGTGTCAATGTGATGTTGGCTTTGTACAATGATTTGAGGAGGGTTCCATCTTTCTCAATCACCTGGAATACCTTCAGTAGGATTGGTATAAGCTCCTCCTTAAATATCTTGTAGAATTCTGCTGGAAAGCCATCTGGTCCAGGGCATTTTTTTTTTTTTTTTTTTTTTTTTGTATGTAGTTTTCTTATTACGTAGTCAATTTCCTTGATTGTTATTGGTCTATTTTGAGACCCAATTTCTTCTTGTTTCAACCTAGCAGGTTGTGTGATGACAGAAAGTCCTCTGTTTTCAAAAGGTTTTCAAGTTTGTTTCCATACAAGTGTACATAGTAGTCTCTAATGATCTTTTGTTTTTCTTCAGGATCAGGTGTGACTTCATCTTTTGTGTTTCTGATTGTGTTTATTTGGGGTTTTTCTCTCTTTTTCTTGATCAGTCTAGCTAGGAGACCATCAATCTTGTTTATCCTTTCGAAGAACCAGCTTTTTGTTTCATTGATTTTTTTGTATTATCATTTTGTCTTCTATGTCCTAGATTTGGGCTTTTATTTTGGTGATCTGGATTCTTCTGCTGAAATTAGGGTTTTTGTGGTCTTGCTTTTCCAGCTTTTTTAGGTGGCTTCTTAGGCTGTTAATTTGTGATCCTTTCATTTTCTTCATTTACATTTGTAGGGATATAAATTCCTCTCTTACTACAGTTTTCATCGCACCTCAGAGATTTTGGTAAGATGTTTCTTCATTTTCATTTGTTTCCATGTATTTCTTAATCTCTGTTTTGATTTCATCATTGACCCAGGAGTTGTTTAGCATCATGTTGTTTAGTGTCCATGTCTTTGTGGGTTTTGGGGGACCTTGTTGGTGTTAATGTTTATTTTTATTCCACTGTGGTCTGAGAAGGTGCATGGTAAAATTTCAGTCCTTTTAAATTTGCTTATGCTTGATTTATGGCCAAGTATGTGGTCAATCTTAGAGTACGTTCCATGTGGTGATGAGTAGAATGTGTATTCTGTGGTCTTTGGATGGAGGGTTCTGTAGGTACCATTTGATCAAGAGTCACATTGAGGTTTCAGATCTTGTTGCTGATTTTTTGTCCTGATGAGCTGTCTAGGATGGTGAGTGGGGTATTGAAGTCCCCAGCTATGATGGTATTAGAGTTGATATCTGTTTTTAGTTTACCTAGGAGCTGTTTTATGAAAGTTGGTGCTCCTATGTTTGGTGCATATATGTTTAGGATGGATATTTCTTGTTGATGGATTGAACCTTTTATCATTATGTAGTGGCCTTCTGTATCTTTTTAAATTTTTGATAGCTTAAAGGGTATTTTGTCTGAGATTAAGATTGCAACTCTTCCTTTCTTTTGTGTTCCATTTGCCTGAAAATTTGTTTCCCATCCTTTTACTTTGAGTCTGTGAGTGTCCTTTCTAGTGAGGTGAGTCTCTTGATGGCAATAGATTGTTTCCTGTTGATATTTTATCCATTTTGCCATTCTATGTCTTTTCAGTGGTGCATTTAGTCCATTCACATTCAAACTAATTATTGAAATGTGAGAGTTGATCCCTATCATAATGTTCTTACAGAGTTGTTTTTCTTCCTGTTTGTGTGTTGTCTTTCTTTTGGTTTTAGAGTTGGATCATGTGTGTTTTTAATCTTTTGTCTGTACTCTTGTGAAGAACGCTGTTGTTCTTTTTTCCTTTTCTTCTGTGTTCAATACTTTCTTAAGTGTTTCTTGTAGCGGTGGTCTGGTGGCAGCGTAGGTTTTTAGGGATTGGATATCTGGGAAAGATTTCAATTCTCCCTCACTGGTGAAGCTTAGCTTGGCTGGGTAGGTTATTCTCAGTTTAAATTGTTTATTTTTTAGAACTGTGAAGATAGGGCTCCAAGCTCTCCTATTCTGGAGGGTTTCTGTAGATAAATCTGCTCCTTTTCTAATTGCTCTTCCCTGGTACATAGTCTGACCTTTTTCTCTTGCAGTCTTTAGGATTTTTTTTATACCTACTTTGTTTAGACGAATTATTATATGTCTGGGAGTTGGTCTTCTCATTTGTTTTCTTGCAGGGACAGTTCAGATCACCCTCCGTTCACCACTCTGGCCTGTGTCTGTTTTTCAAGCTTGTTTCTCCCATTTCGGTATTGTTACCTTGAATCGCCAGCAGGTGGTGCTATCTCAGCTGCTGCCCCAGAGGGGGTGGGCCGGACAGGAACTGGGCAGAGACAGGAGATGGAAGACTGCCTCAGGACACACAGGAGGATACCCACGGCAGGTCGCAGGAGAGGTGGCAGCATTCCCAGCAGATCTTGCCTGCAGGGGCTTCAAGGACTGAAGTCGTGGATCACCTCAGGCATGGGTGGCGTCATGTGCTATGGCCGCCACAGTGGCTGTGGCAGCATCATCGACTGCTGTGTCTGCCCTGCAGTGGCTGTCCAGACTGCTGCGATGCCCCAGTGGTGGCAATGGTCAAGCTCCATGTGAAGAACAGGTTGTGATGTTGGGATCCGCAGCCCCTGGGGAGAGAGTCAGATACCCTCTGTGTTCTCCTTTGCAGAGGGTTTCATAGACCAGGTTGCCCTGTGGTCATCTTGCCAGAAGTCCCCTAGTCTCTTCTTCCAGGTTCCACTCATATGCTCCTTGGTTACATTATCCTAAACTCAGGCAAGGTTTTTGATGCAGTCATATATTTTGTCATCCTTTCATAATTCCATCACTATCTTCCTCAGTCACAAAATTAGCTTGGAAAAAAAGGTCTCCTCAGGTAGTAGTCCTTAAAAGATGTTATATCTCCTGATTGATCAGTTGAATAAAAGGGGTGATGTTTGGAGAAAGAAATACCACCCATATATTTGAATGAAAATCATCAATTAAAGAAGTATGCCCAGGATCATTATTAGCAATAAGTAAAATCTTCAAAGGTATGTTATTCTTCAAAAAGTACTTCTCCATTTTTCTAACATAGCAATTCATGAAAGCAGTTTAGTAGAAGATCTGAGTCTTTCTGTGACTTCTTATTGCTCTCATAGTTATACTGGCATTGTGTCCCTGTTGAAGTGTTTGAGAACCCAAAGTTCTCAACTTGCTACATCACAAAGGATCTTAACTGGTAGCCTGCAATATTGCTCCCAATCAAGACAGTCACCCTACCCTTAAAGACCTTGAAATCTGGCACTTGTTTATACCAACATCACTACAAGCATGTGAGTAATGAATTGAGTGAAGATGTTATCCTGGCTATAATGTCAGTAGATGACAGAAACTCTTCAACTCCATTATTATGGGATCATCTCTGCAAATGCAGTTTGTCATTGACCAAAACACAGTTATGTTACATGTGGACTGATATGTCAGATTATATCTAGTTCTCTCCTTATCTTATTCAGCTCAGGAGGGGGAGAGAGAGAGAGAGAGAATTCTGATCAGTCCTTTTTCTCCAATAAGGACACTAATTCCATCATGGAAGTCCTACCCTTATTATTTTATATAAGCCATTACTTCCCAAAGGCCTCTCGGCCAAATATAATCACACTGGGAATTATGCTTTAACTTACGAATTTTGGAGGAACAAAAGCATTCAGCCCATACCTCCAGCTTTGTGCATGTATTTTTTATTATACTGTATCATGTATTTTCCCTTAAATAGCATAAGGATGTTTTAAAACCCACAAAATTTAATGTGCAAAATTTGTCTTTAGTTTACAATGACTTAACTGACAGGAGAAACTTAATCAATTAAAACATTCATTTCTGTAATTTCTCAGTCATTCCAGTTAAAATTTAAGCAAATCCAATATTTTATCTCTCTTCATTGGCCTGATTCTAAGTACTAGGTAGCAAAGTGATGGGATTAGTGTCTCTTCATCAATTATTTCTGAATTTTACCTAATTATATCATTTTTCCTACTGAGGTACAAAAGTTGTATCTTTGGGTCTTTGTCCATTAAAATTCATCCCCACTGGCCAAGGCCAAAAACTTCTGGTCACTTATGACAACTTGAGAAAGTTTTGAACCTATTGTATTCAAATATCAACTCTCCTTCATCTTAAGTTGTATTAAAAATGAATAAATAAAAATACAAATAAAATAGTCTTTCCAGAAAGACTATTCCTTCTAGAGTTACCTCCACTCACCTTTCATGATAACATAGCATGCTGACTTTATTCTATGTTCCTGTCTGTAGTATTACCAAATGTTTTGATGCTTTTGCCAAACTTGTGGAACTATATTTGAAAAGTGAAGTATAGATCGGAGTTCCCCTGTTTACTTTGTCCTTTCATTGAGGTGTTCTATGCTTACATAACAAAATTTGACCCAAAATGAATTTAACTATCATCCTAATCCAAAGACATGCAATGATATGGACTTTTCTCAGTTGTTTTATCTACAGTTATCTTAATCCTCCAAAGTAAAATGTTTTCATAGATGGGAGGGGGGAAGCTCAGCTAGTATTATTAAAAATATTTGTCACCACACCGGCTAAACCTGAACATTTAACTCCTGAATCTAAAATTAAATTTTAAATGACTAAATAAGTATAAATTTGTAAAAAATGAACAATTTGTACCTATGTTTTCTTTTAAGAGCTTCAAAACTTAAGCTTTTACGTTTAGATTTTAATCTATTTTGAGTTATGCTTTGTATTTGATGAAAGGCAGGGGTTCAGCTTCATTCGCATGCATGTTAATATTCACTGTTATAACACACTTTCTGGAAAAAACATTATTTCTCTATCTAATAGTTTTGGCACACTGGTGAAAAATTAATTCACCATAAATGTAATGATTTGTTTCTGAATGTCTGTTTTAGTCTATTAATATATATGTTTATCCTGATGCTTGTACCATACTGTCTTTATGACTATAGCTTTGCAATAAATTTTGATATGTGTGTGTATTTCTACTTTGTTTTCTTTGCCAGGTTACTTTGTCTGTTCTTGATTTCTTCAGTTTCCACGTGTTGCAAGGTATCTTAATATCTGCAAGAACCTAATAGGGATTTTGATCAGGATTGTGATGTGTTGTAGAATTGTTAGCTTTAGATTTTCATAGATATCTTTAATAATATTTAGAAAATTCCTTTATATTTTTAATATGTTTAGTGACTATTCATCTTTGGATTATCTTGTATTTTTATCATGAAAGTGTATAGATTTTTGTAAAATACATGTTCTTTGTTTATAGAGATGATTATGATTCTGTCATTTATTCTATTCATACAGTGTATTAATTACCTATTTGTCAGATTTTATGCTCCTCCAACCAATTCACTTAGGATCTGTGATTATTTTAAGTTGCTAGAAAGTAGATTATCAATTAAGTGCCAATTTATTGAAGATTTTCTGCATTAATATTTATAAGAAATATGGTCTGTATTCTTCTTATAGCATCTGTCTGTTTTTTATATCAGGGCATTAAGAAATTTATAGAATAATTGGGAAGTGTATTCTGTTCTACTTTTTAAAATAATATGTGAAGAGTTGATATTAATTTTATAAATAATAGCATAGAATAAACAAATGAACTCACTAACCCTTAAATTTTCCTTGAGCTAGAGTTTAATTATTATTCAAATTTATTATTGACATTAGTTTTATCAAGATTTTCTTTGTTTCTTGAATCAGGTAGTAATTTGTATATTTCAAGAAGTTTTGCATTACATCTAATTATTTAAAATATAACCATACAGTTGGTCAGATAATTTTCTTATAATTATTTTTATTTATACTTGATAATAATAATGTCTTCATTTTTATTCCCTATATTGGCTTTTTTTTCTTTAAATTTTTTTTATTTTAAAATTGTAGGGTACATTTCAGGGTTAGGTATACAAATATTCACTGTGCATTGTATTATAGACTCTAATTCCATTCAGGTTGGTATGAAGTTCATGATTTTGTTCTTCTTTATGGCTGTGCAATATTCCATCATGTATATGGAATTTTTTTTTTTAAATCCAGTGTTCTTTTGATGAGTAACATGATTGGTTTCATTTTATATGTTATTGCTATTATGAACAATGCTGCAATAAACATATGTGTTCAGATATCTTTTTTATAGAGGGGTTTGAGATATTCCCAGTATATTCCCAGTAGGGAGATTGTGGGGTCATATGGAAGGTCGATTTTTAGAACTTTTAGGAATTGCCACACTGTTTTCAAGAGGATGTACTAGTTTGCACTCCCACCAACAGCATAGAAGTGTTCCCATTTCACCACATCCTCTCCAGCATCAGTTATTTTTTGAGTTATTGATAATGGCCATTCTGACTGGAGTTAGGTATTATCTCAGTGTAGTTTCAATTTGCATCTCCTTGATGACTAGTGAGGCTGAACATTTTTTCATGTATCTGTTGACTGCTCATATGTCTTCTTTTGAGAACTGTCTATTCATATCTTTTGCCCACTTTGTAATGGGACTCGTTGTTTTTTCTTATCAGCACGTTTGAGTTCCTTGTAGATCCTAGCTGTTAGGCCTTGGTCAGACATGGAGTTGGCAAATATTTTTTCCCAGTCTGTGGGCTGACTCCCTGCTCTCTTGATGGTTTCTTTGACTTTGCAGAAGTTTGTCAGTTTGATGAGGTCTCACTTGTCTATCTTATCTCTTTTGGTATAGGCACTTTAGGATTTGATTAGGAATTGGTTTCCAGTTCCAATTTCCATAAGAGGGTCTCCTGAATTTTCTAAGGTTCTTGCAGTTTGAGAATTTATGTTTAGGTCTCTCATCCATTTAGAGTTAATTTTTGTGTATGGGGATAGGTAGAGGTCCTGTTTCAATCTTCTGCATGTGGTCAGCCAGTTTTCCCAGCACCATTTACTGAATAGGTTCTTGTCTCCCCAGTGGTTGGTGGTGGAGGCTTTGTCAAAGAAGAGTTGGTTGATATATTGAGGTTTTGATTCTGGAATCTCAATTCTATTCCATTGGTCTATAATCCTATTCTTGTACCAATACCAGGCTGTTTTGATTATTGTAGCTTTATAATAAAGTTTAAAGTCTGGAAGTGTGATACTTCCTGCTTTGTTTTTGTTTGTTTTGTTTTGTTTGTTGAGGATTGTTTTAGCTATTCTTGGTTATTTATGTTTCCATATGGATCCCTGTATTGTTGTTTCTAGGTCTGAGAAGAATGTTGTTGGTAATTTGATATGTATTGCATTAAATCTGTAGATTGCTTTAGGTAGAATGGACATCTTAACAATGTTGATTCTTCCAATCCATGAGCATGGAATATTTTTCCACTTGTTTGTGTCATCTTTGATTTCTTTGAGCAGTGTTTTGTAGTTTTCATTGTAAAGGTCTTTCACATCTCTGGCTAGGAAGATGCCAAAGTATTTCTATTTCTTTCTCTCTTTTTTTGTGGCTATTGTGAATGAAATTGTGCTATTTATTTGGGATTCTGTATGTTTATTATTGGTGTATAGAAATTTTGCACACTTATTTTATACCCTGAGACTTTGCCAAAATCCTTTATAGTGCAAGGAGGTTTTTGACAGATTCTCCTGGGTTTTCACTGTATAGAATAATGTTGTCTGCAAAGAGAGATAACTTGACTTTTCTTCTTTTTCTATTTGGATATCCCTGATCATGTTCCCTTCTCTGATTGTTCTAGATAGGACTTCCCAAGCTATGTTTAACAGGAGGGGTGAGAGTGGGCATCCTTGTCTTGTTCCAGCTTACAGGGGAAATGGTTCTCTCTGTTTAGAAGTATGCTGGCTGTGGGTTTATTGTCGATGACTCTTACTTTTTTCAGTATGTTACATCTATGCCTAGAGGTTCGAAGGTTTTTCTTAAAAAGGAGTGTTGGATTTTATCAAAAAGCTTTTCCTACATCTAATGGTATAATCATGGGGTTTTTGTTTTTACACCTGTTGATGTATTTAGTTATGTTTATGGTCTTGCAAATGTTGAAACAGCCTCGCATCCTAGAGATGAAGCCTACTTGGTTGTGGTGGATGATTTTTGAGATGTGTTGTTGAATCTGGGTTGCTAGAATCTTGTTGAGAATTTTAGCAACTATGTTCTTCAAGAATATCGGCCTGCAGTTCTTTCTTTGTTGGGTGTTTACTTTGCTTGAGTATCAATGTGATGTTAACTTCCTAAAATGATTTGGGGAGGTTCCATCTTTCCCCATTGCCTGTAATACTTTCAGTAGGATTGGTATCAGTTCTCCTTGTATGTTTTGTAAAATTCTGCTGGAAAGCCATCTGGTCGAGGGATTTTTATTTTTAGTTATTTATTTATTGTAGTTTTCTTATGAAATAGTCAATTTCCTTAATTGTTATTGGTCTGTTTAGGGTCTCAATTTCTTTTTCTTTCAACCTAGGGAGGCTTTGTGATGTCAGAAAGTCCTCCATTTCCTTTAGGTTTTCAAGTTTGTTTCCATACAAGTACAAGTGTACATAGTAGTCTCTGATAATCTTTTGTACTTCTTTGGGGTCAGATGTGACTTCATCTTTTTTTTTTTTCCTGATTGTATTTATTTGTTTTTTTTCTCTCTTTTCCTTGGTCAGTCTAGCTAGAAGACCATCAATCTTTCTTATGCTTTCAAAGAAACAGCTTTTTCTTTCACTAACTTTTTGTATTAGCTTTTTGTCTTCTATGTCCTGGATTTGGGCTTTTATTTTGGTGATCTGGATTATTTTGCTGAAGTTAGGTTTTTGATGGTCTTGTTTTTCCAGTTTCCTTAGTTAACTTGTTAGGCTGTTAACTTGTACTCTTTCCATTATCTTCATGTGCATTTGTAGAGATATGAGTTCCTCTCTTACTACTGCTTTCATGGCATCCCAGAGATGTTTTTTCATTTTCATTTGTTTCTAGGTATCTTTTAATTGCTGTTTTGATTTCCATGGTGACCCAGGAGTTGCTTAGCATCATGCTGTTTAGTGTCCATGTCTTTGTGGATTTGGAGGGAACTTTGTTGGTGTTGATATTTATTTTTATTTCACTGTGTTCTGAGAAGGTAGCTGGCAAAATTTCAATTTTATGAAATTAGTTTATGCTTGATTTATGGCCAAGGATGTGGTCTGTCTTGGACTATGTTCCATGTGGTGATGAGTAGAATGGATATTCTATGGTCGTTGGGTCGACTGTTCTGTAGGTATCAATTAAGTCCATTTGGTCAAGAGTCACATTGAGATTCTGGATCTCCTGCTGATTTGTTTTTTTTACCTGATTATCTGTCTAGGGTTGTGAGTGGGGTATTAAACTCCCCAGTTATGATAGTGTTAGATTGAATATCTTTTTTAAGTTTGCCTAGAAGCTGCTTTATGAAAGTTGGTGCTCTTATGTTGGACACATATATGTTTAGCATGGATATTTCTTGTTGATGGATTGAACAATTTATGGTTATGTAGTGACCTTCTGGTTTTTTTTAATTTTTGATAGCTTAAAGGGTATTTTTTTCTGAAATTATGATTGCAACTTCTGCTTTCCTTTGTCCTCCGTTTGCCTGAAATTTTGCTGAGTCTGTGAGTGTCCTTTCTGGTGAGATGAGTCTCTTGGAGACAATATATTGTTGCCTTTGATATTTTATCCATTTTGTCATTCTATGTCTTTTGAGTGTTGCATTTAGTCCATTCACATTAAGGCTAATTATTGAAATATGAGAGTCTATCCCTTTCATAAGGTTCTTATAGAGTTGCTGTTTTTCCTGTTTGTTGTCTTTCTTTTGATTTTGGGTTGATTCATACAGTCTTTTTCCTGCACTCTTGTAAAGAACATTGTTGCTTTTTTTCTTTTTCTTCTGTGTGTAATACTTTCTTAAATATTTCTTGTAGAGGTGGTCTAGAGGCAGCATAAGATCTTAAGGATTAAATGTCTAGGAAAGATTTTTCCTCTCCTTTGCTGATAAAGCTTAGCTTAGCTGGGCACGTTATGCTTGGTTGAAATTTTTTATCTTTGAGAATGTTGAAAATTGGACCATGCTCCATGCTCTTCCAGGCTGAAGTGTTTCTCTAGATAAATCTGTTGCTATTCTAATTGTTCTTCCATGGTACGTAGTCTGGCCTTTTTCTCTTGCTGCCTTTCAGATTTTTTCGTTTATACCTACTTTGTTTAGGTAAATTATTATGTGTCTGGGAGTTGGTTTTCCCTTGTGTTTGAATTTTTGCATAACTGATGAGATGAGGGAAGTTTTCTTGAATGATTTCATGGAATGTTTGTTTCAGGGTGGTCTCTGTCTCTCTTTCTGCCTCAGGAAGTCCAATTACTCTTAGGTTCTGCCTCTTGAAATCATCCTTCTTTTGAAGGTTTTGTTCTATCTTTTTAAGCTTCTTTGCTATGTTTTTGACACATGGGTTAGTTCTATATTTTGGTCCTCAAGCTCTGAGATTCTTTCTTCTGTTTAGTTAATTCTGTTTTCCATGGTTATTAGTTTGTTATTTATTTCAATTACAGTATTCTTTACTGCTGTTATCTCAGTTATCAACTCTTTCCTATTTTCTTCTTGTCTCTCCTCAATTCTTTTTATTCTCTCTATGAATATCTTGATGTCTGAGTTTTTATTATGAGACCCGTCATTCTGAGGACTTTTCATTGTTTGTGTTCTGAAGTCTCTTTTCTCAGTGTCTGACCTCCCAAGAGTCTGTGTGAGGCCTGTATTCTTCTTTTGGTTTTTCTTCATTTGTGAGATTTCCTCCCAATTTTTCCCCCTCTTCTTCAATTCTGTTGTTCAGGGATGGTGGGATTGCTTTTACTTCTGTTTGCTCAATCTCCTATTCTTACTTACGTGAATTATCTAGCTTTGTTCAACTCCGAGGCTGGATAGTGGTTTGGAGCTGTACTTTTTTGTAGTTGTGAGATTTAATTGAGTGGGGATCTGTGATTCAAAATCTATCTACAGATCCCAGTATTCACCAGCAGGTGTATGGGTACCCTGGAACCCCCTTCCCACTGCCTTGCAATCTGTCCATGTAGTGGGGGTGTAAGTTTGCTCCCTGAAAGGAGAATGAGGTAAGAAAAAAGAAAAGAATGGAAGGGAAGGAGCTGGAGAAAGAGGAAGGTAGAGAGAGAGAAGAGTATGAGGGATAACAGACAAACGTACTGACTAACAAATGAAAAAAGACACAAAGGCAGAGTAGAGTTTTTTTTAAAAAGGTAAAACATGCAATCATAGAAACACACAAGCCAACCAACCTCCCTATTTATAGACAATTCCTCTCACAAACAGAAGGTCTAGAGATTAAAAAAAAAGAGAAATCAGTAAAATAACAGAAACAAGGCAAGTATGAAAACTTTATCAAAAACGGAGTAGAGAAAAAAAGAGAAAAAAATAAAACATAAAACAAATAAAAATGAACAATACAAAGACTAAAAATATTAAACAGTAAAAAGCAACAAATCAAACTTGCTCTGAGATCATTCTTGTGAGCCCAACGTCTTTTCAGTTCAGATCTCTAGCCTTATCACAGGCTGTTTTGGTAGCTCACAGCTAGAGTCAGATGTCCCAGGCCTACTGTGGAAGTATTAGATCTGAACTCAGTCGCTTGCTGCCTGTCAGATCTGCCACTCAGATCCAACCTGTCTGTGTCCCATCTAGCATGGGGAGGGGGCTTCCCTCTCTCCCTGTTTGATGCAATTATGATTACCTTAGGTCCCACACTGGAGGCTGGGCAGGGTTATATGGAGTTAGGTGGGGCGATGCAGGTGTCTACCTGGTCCTGGGACAGAGAAAATGGCGACCGTGGTCACCTCTTTGCCGGGCATGGACCTCCTTGCTGGCCCTCTGTGATCCTCTCTCTCCACCGATGGGACTCTGGGCTCCAGCTGATCTCTGGTTCCACTACTGCAGGGCGACTTGGAGCAGGGGAGGTAGCCAGGAATTCTGCAGGACCAGGAGCTGAGGGCCGCTGCCATGGCACAGTGTGTGGGACTGGCTGCAGCAGCCACCTTTTGTGGAGGCGGCAGTGACAGTGGCGGGATGTGGAACCAGCTGCAGCAACCACCTTTTGAAGACACTTTCACAGTCCAACTTGTCCCGTCGCCATCTTTCCCTTCTATTCCCTATATTAGTAATTTGAGCCTTCCTTTTTTTTTTCCCTTGGCAGGTCTAATAAAGATAAAGATTTCCCAGTGATACTAAATTTTCAATCAACTTTTGGTTGTATTAATTTTATGCATTGCTTTTTATTCTATATTTAATTAATGTTCAAGTTTTTGTAATTATGTTTTGCTTATTGTATGTTTGGCCTTCACTCTGTTTTTGATTTTAAAGATGCAAGTTTATTTTATTATTCCTTGATCTTTCTTGTTTAATGTAGGCACTTACAATTGATATTTGTCCTGCTAAAACTGTTCAAACTACATCCATACATTTAGGTATGCTAAGTGTTTGTTGTTAGTCATCCCAAATTATTTTCTAATTTTCCTTTTTATTTATTTCTCACCCATTGGTAATTAAACATATGTTGCTTAATTCCCATATGTTTGTAAATGTCTCAAATTTATTTTTTTATTTTTAATTTCATTAAATTATTATCAGAAAAAGACTTTTTTATGACTTCAATCTTAAATTTACTTAGGCTTATGTTCTAGCATATGGTCTCAATTGGAAAATGTTCCTTGTGCACTTGATTGTTTTTAGTATATAGAAATACAATTAAATTTTGTATATTAATACTTTATTCTTCAGCACTGCTAAAATTTAGTTAATTCCAGTGGTTCTTTTATAGTGCCCAAGAGATTTTCTAAATTGAAAATTATGTTTACCTGTGAATAAAGACACTTTTTCTTCCTGCTTTCCAACTCAGAGGAAGCCTATTTTATTTCTTGCCTTATTAAACTTGTTAGAATTCCCAGTACAATGTTAAATTAAAGTGATAAAAATGGAAAATCTTACATTGTCCTTAAAAACAGCAAAACATCATTCTTCTACCATCAATATCATTGTAGACTTTCTGGAAATTCCCTTCACCATGTTGATAAATTTGTCTGCTGTTCTTAGTTTAGTGAGACTTTATATGGAATAAATCATGGATTTGTACAGTGTTTTTTTTCCTGAATCCTTAGACATGAAGCTAAGTTTTTATTTTTTAAACTTGGTCTATCAATATGTGAATTTATATTTGTTGATTTCAAAATGTTAAATTATCCTTATAGTCCTGGAATAAACTGTATTTGGTTGTTATATTGTATTTATTTCTATGTTGTTGATAAAATTCTGTTAATAATTTTTTCATCTGTTAATAAGGAAACAATATATATTTTTCATATATTTTTTAAAATTTTGAGTATTAAATTATTTGTAATATGAAACAATTATTCCTTTAATACATGCAGATTTTTAAATATACTTTTTATTATGGCTTAGAATATAGCATTTCTTCATGCATTTTCATGTATACTAAGAGAAGTATATAGTGCCATTTTTAAGTCGGGTGCTCTACAAAAACAATATACATCAATTTGATTCATAGTTTTGAACAAGTTTTCTCTATCTGTACAGATATTTTCTCTATTTTTTTCATGAATTACTGAGAGAGGTATTTAAAACATTGTCCAAATTGTGAATTTCTGTATTTTACTTTTGTTGGGAGCCAGCCTTGGAGGCCCACCTGATTGACAGGGTCCTGGTGGGCCGAAGACCCTGGGCCTCAGGGCAAGTCCAGGAAGCTGAGTCCTTCTGTCTTCCACCTTTGCTGTTTGATACCGCTGAAGAATTCTGTGCAGTCATGGAAGAAGAAAATGGCATGTCTATGTGAAGTACTCACAGCCAACCTGGAAATGTCATGGTTCATTTTTCCATTTCCTATGCTGTTTGGCCTTTTCTAACATATGCAAGGGTTAAACTCTGAAGCACATCAAGAATGCTTTCTTTCACTTGGTTATAAGTTACTAGATATTGCTTAAGTAATAAATGATATAAGTATATTCGCTTATTTGATTTAGAATTATGTAGTTTAGTATTTAGACATAAGGTTTTTTAGAAGCACAAGTTTATAGTAAGTTCATTATGAATTCATTATAAGTTCTAACACTTATCTAGGAGTTATGTGGGTGATTTATAACACTGTTTTCACAGATTTAGGATGAAGATTAACCATTAAGGTTTTTACTTAATTCAATTTAAAATTCTAAGTTAATGTTATAGAGTGGGTTTTCACTGAATTCATAATATACTAATTGGATACTTTTATGATAAATTAACTAAAGACAGAAAGCAACCTTTGGGACCTGGGAAACATTACTAAAAACTTCTTTTGTGTTCTCTTTAGAAATAAACACTGCAGGATAAGAGAAAAGTAACGAAGACACCTGGACAAGAAAGGTGATTACAAAGCTCTGAAGGTCATAGAAGCCCCAGATGGGAAAACTTCTGACACATGGAGAAATGTGCACTTGGAAACTTTCTTGAGACATTTCAAGGACTGTGATTTGGGACTTTGGACTAAAACTGTCATTTTTGGCTTTATGAATAAGACTCACTATCTGAATGTTTATAGGGTTCTTGGCTTGTTTGTTGCTAAGACCACTATATGGTGGTAACTTTTAAAGGATATGTACATGAAGAAATTTTCTTTGTCTTGCCCTTTTACAAATGGTATAAAAGCTTTCCGTTACCCAACATTAAATGACATCTGTTCAGGAAGCAGGTGTCTGAGTATATTATATTCATCTTTCGTCTTTCCGTCTCTCCTTCAGGAAACCGCATGACCTGGCAGGGGCTGGACCCCCGCATACTTTGTTTTCTTATTGGTATTTGTTTCACGTATTTTGAAGCTCTGGTATTAGGTTCATAATAATTAAGATTTAGTATGCCCTCTTAATAAATTGACATACTTATTATTATTAAGGATAATCTGCTGTTAATAGTCTTTAATATGAAATTTATTTTTCTAATATATATTTAAACTGCTCTGTTGAGGTATAACTTGTTATACCCACAATTCATCCGTTCATATTGTATAACTCAATGGTTCTTATTATATTCACAGAGTTTGCAATGATCTCCATAGTCAATTTTAGAACATTATCTCATGAAAAAGAAACTCCATAACCATCAGTAAACATTTACCTTTTTTTTCCCATCCTCATCTATCCTCCCCCATTACCCCCTTTCTGGTCCTAAACAATTATTTATGTGTTCTGCATTTGTACATATGTTTATTCTGAACACTTAAAAAAATTATCATATCTATTTGTGGTTTTATAATATGACTGACATCTTTTCATCCACTTTCCCCCTAACCACCTATGCCTCTGGTAACTACTATTCCAATGTATTCCCATGCAAGTTCAACTTTTTTTAGATCCTATATAATATGAACCAGATTATGTGGCATTTGTCTTTTTGTGCCTGGCATATTTCACATGACATAATATTCTCTAGGTTCACCCATGTTGTTGCAAATGAAGAGCTGTGTTCTTTTTATGGCTGCATAGTATTCCACTCTATACATACATTACATTTTCTTTACCAATTCATCTGTAAATGGACACTTAGGCTGATTTTGTCATTTGGTTATTGCAAAATGTGCTGTAATAAAAATGAGGATGTAGATATATCTTTTGATATACTAATTTTAATTTTTTAAAGTATATACTCAGTAGGTGGATTGCTAAATAAAATGGTAGTCTTATTTTTAATATTTAGAATAAGTTCCACACTAGATTCTATAATGGCTGTATTAATTTACATTCTCATTGACATTGTAAACAAGTCCTATTTTTTCCACATTATTGCCAACATTTGTTATCATTAATCTTTTTTGAAAATAACTATTCTAATAGGCAAGAGGTGATGTCTCACTGAGGTTTTGATGTGCATTTATCTGGTAATTAGTGATGCCAAGTACTTCAGGAAACATCTATTGTCCATTTTTTTCTATGTCCTCTTTTGAGAATTGGTTTTTTCAGGCCCTTTGTTCATTTTTACTATTTGAATATTTGTTTTCCTGCATGGAGTTGTTTGAGCTCTTTACAAAATTTGAATATTTACTCATTATCAGATATATGATATGCACATATTTTTCTCCCATTTTATAGGTTGTATCTCAACTTGGGTTTTTTTCCTTTGGTCTACAGAAAACTTTTGATTCTATGTAACCTTATATGTTTATTTCTTATTTTTGTAGCCCTATATTACAGTCAAATTGGATAAATTATTGATGAGATCTATGTCATAAAGCACAACCCTTATGTTTTATATCAGTAGATTCATATTTTCATGTCTTGTATTTAAATCTTCAATCTACTTTGAGTTGTTTTTTGTATACAGTAAGAGATAAGGGTGCAATTTTATTCTGTATATACATATTCACTTTTTCTAACAGTAATTTTTTTAAATGATTACCATTTTCTTAATGTATGTTCCTGTTACTTTTGGGCTAATTCAGTTTGCTATAAATGTATGAATCTATTTGAGGTTTCTTTATTCTGTTCTATTGAGCTAGGTCTCTTTTAATGTTAGTATCATTATTGTTTTGTTACTATAGCTTTATAGTATAAATAAAAGTCAGGTAATGTAATGCCTCCTGCTTTGTTCTTTCAGCTCAAGATTGCTTTGACTTTCAGAGATGTTTTTTGGTTTTTTAAATAAATTTTAAAATTATTTTTTATTTTCTTAGAAGAATGATATTAATATTTTGGTAGGGATTACATTTAATCTGTATGTCATTTTGTATAGTATGAATTAATATTACAATATTAATTCTAATTCATTAATACAGAAAATGTCTCCATTTATTTGTGTCTTCTTAAATTGCTTTCATCATTGTTTTATAGTTTTTACTGTAGAAATTTCATCTTCTTGGATAAACTCATTTCTAGTTATTTTATAAATGTTTGTAACTATTGTAAGTGGATTTTAAGACTTTATTTTAAGACTTTGTTATTAGCATAAAAATGCTGCTAATTTTTGCATATATATTTTGTATTCTGCAACTGTACTGAATTTGTTTATTAACAGTAATGCTTTTTAGTATAGTCTTTAAAGCTTTCGGTATGTAAGATCATGTCATTTGCAAACAGGAACACATTAAAGTTCTTTTCTAATTTTGGAGGCTTTTATTTCCTTATCTTGACTAATTATTCTGACTAATACTTCTGGTGCAATTTTAAGTAGAAATGGTAAAAGTGAGTATTCTTACCTTGCTTCCAATCTTAGAGAAAAGGTTTCAACATTTTCCTGTTCAATATGATGTTTGTTGTGTGTGTTTTAAATATTTTTTTAGAGATAACTAGACCTATCTTCCTATAACTTTTATAATTAATAAAATGCTGCATTTTGTCAAATTCTTTTTCTGATTCTATTGAAAGTTAACATACAGTTTTGTCTCTCATTATGTTAATGTGATTATATTTATAAATTTGCATATGTTGAATCATCTTTGCCTCCTAAGAATACATGTCACTTTATTATAATGAATAATTTCTAATGTGCTGTTGAATTTGTTTTTCTAATATTTTATTAAGTTGTTTGTATCTATGTTCACAAGGGATATTGACCTGTAGTTGTGTGTGTGGAGGGGGGAGGGTCTGTATACTTGTCTGGCTTTGGTATTTTGTCTGATATTAATTTGGCTGATGAAGTTTTCTTTTGACTAGTACTAGCATGGCATATCTTTTTTGATCTTTTAAGTGGTATTATATTTGTGCTCTATATTTAAATTAGTTTTCATATATATATCATAAAATTGGATTTTGTCTTTTTTATCTATCCTGACAGTCTTAATTTTAATTGAATTGTTTATAACATTTGCATCTATTATAATTATTTACACATATGAATGTGATAGTCTGGTGATCTATCATTTATCATGAGGATAAAGGGCATTATTCTAGTTTGAAAGAAGAGTCAGAAGTATGGTCCCCCGTACCCCTCCCCCCAAAAATAGCTTAGCTGTTAAACTAGTTTTATTAGAATAAGATAAGCTTTCTCTTACTTGATTTTGGTTAAAATAATTTTTAAGATTTTTTTGCTACTTTGTTATCCAATTCCAGATTAAACATAAACACTTCTTACATCTTAAATACATCTTTGAAATACTGATGGGTACATTCAATAAATATCAATTAAAAATGTTAAAAATTTTAGCAAATACGTTTCACCATCTTTTTAAGGTAGAATGCCTCAGACATATACACAAATTTTTTTTTGTATTTTCTGTGTGGCATAATGCCTCTATTTGATTACACAGATTGCATTTATCTTTAACTATGATCTATATTATGCATATTTTATTAGTACTAATAGAAGTAAACATTAAATACATTTGGATTCTATTTTATTTACAATGTGTGTGCCGTCTCTCAACTTGAATATAAGTTGTCATATTGTTAGGTTCAAATATTATTGAATATCTTTGTCATATATTTCATAAAGTCAGCATTCCGAGCATATGCATGTTCAGGAAGGCACCACTCTTTTGGCAAAAAGCAAAATTGGTAAGTATGTGAAAAATTCAAAATCCGGTTACTTAAATTGGACAAAATTTTAAATTCTGTATAATTGTAATAATAATATTATTTTCAACTTTGATTTAAACATACAGATTGGATTTAGTTTAAATAATTCAATGAAAATTGTAAAACTTAAAGAATGATATATGGATCACAAACAGGTATCCACTGCATTTGCTATCATCATTCTCAGATGACTTCAATTATATAGCAACCAAGAACATATATTTTTGTGAATTAAACATCTATGATAAAAAGAATAAAAATACATTCCATAAGGTTAAATGCAGTTACTTATACAGAAATATAGTAAGTATTATTGATCTTATTTTTTACCACATTTATATTTTTTATGAAAACACACATTTGTACTTGCTTTGACTTTATTTAGTTTATAAATTCTTTGATGGCATGTTTTACTTTTATAAAATATTTATTTTTACTTGCACACTCAAATTTTCAATATTCTTTCTTACAAATATAAATCAAATATGTTAATATGTCTGCTGAAATTTTCACCTCTATTTTTTTTTCTGCAATGACCCTCACTTATTGGTAGAAACATGGTTGCTGAGTTCACTATTTTAGTTCTGACAGCCAAAGAATAAATCCCTCTGAAGACATTTGCGTTAAGTAGAGAAAAAGAGAAAAGTCCCTTTTTCTTAGAATAAGCTCTGTTGGTAAAATCCATGGTGTTCCTATCTTTGATGATCTTTTAGTAATTGATCATGTCTTTCAAGTTACTTCTTTGAAGGTTTACATTTCTAAAAATATCATCTACTTTCTAAAACATAATTCACTGGGGGACACCTCAGGCAAAATTAAAATTTTGTAATTCTAAATATAATGGGAGACTTTTGATTTTTCCTTTCTTTCTTTTTCTTTCTTTCTTTCTCTCTCTCTCTTTCTTTCTTTCTTTCTTTCTTTCTTTCTTTCTTTCTTTCTTTCTTTCTTTCTTTCGTTCTTTCCTTCCTTCCTTCCTTCCTTCCTCCCTCCCTCCCTCCCTCCCTCCCTCCCTCCCTCCTCCCTCTTTCTTTCTTTCTTTCGAGTTGGAGTCTCACTCTTGTCATCCAGGCTGGAGTGCAGTGGCATGCTCACAGCCACCACAACCTCAGTTGGGCTTAGGCAATCCTTCCTCCTCAGACTTTTTATTTTTCACTACCTTTTGCCAATATCTATATGGGAACTATTTTGTAGATTGACTCTATATAAAATTTTTGCAGGAAAAATCAAACTTCATTCCTATTAAAAAAGAATATATTTTCTTTTTTCTTTTTCTTTTGGTTTTGGATGTCTCAAACTTTTACTTAAAATAACAAACACAAAAATTTATTTCCCTTTAACTACTCTCACATTAACTAAACGGGCTGTTCTGCCCTGAACTTTGTGAAATCCAGTGCACATAAATCAAAATATAATGTAGACTTTATTTAGAATATTGTCTAAATTCAGTTGGCAATATATTTATGTTATTTTGGTCTATTCCATCATGCTTCCCTAGAGTTTATACTATTAGGTACTTATGCTTTGTATTGAAGTGATTCTAAATTTATTCTTTACACCCTCAATCCTTTTCCTTTTTACAATTGTTATAATAACAATCTTTACAATTATCAGTTTCACATCATCATATTCTTAGTTATAAACTTCTAAAGTGCATATATTATTTTTAAGATGCAGGGTGCAATTCAGGATTGGGTATACAAGTTTTCATTGTATAGGTAAAGTTTGGGCCTCCCTTTGGCCCCACTTTGCTGGTTTAAGATCAGGTACCCTTATTGATGTTATATCCCCCCACCCCAACCCCAGTAGTATCCTGCTGCTGCCAATTCCTTTCTTGTAGTAGTATAGTAAATCTTCAGTGTCCACTTATGAGTGAGAACATGTGTACACTGTTCTTTGTTCCTGTGATAGGTCACTGAGTATGATAAACTCTAAATTGATCCAAGTTGCTGCTAAGTTCATATGTTTGTTCTTCTTTATGGCTGTGTTATATTCCATTGTGTATATGTATGCCATTTAAAAAATCTGTTCCAGTTTCAATGGGCAGCACAGTTGGTTCCATGCTTTTGCCATTGCGAATAGTGCTATAATAAACATGCATGAGCAGGTATCTCTTTTGCAGAATTATTTGAGTTCTTCTGGGTATATTCTTAGAATGGGGATTGCTGGGTCATATGGAAGAACAATGGCTAGTTCTTTCAGAAATGGCCACACTCTTTTCCAAAGAGTTTGCATTAGTTTTCATTCCCACAGCAGTGTAGAAGTGTTCCATTTCCTTCACATACTTGCCAGCATCTGTTGTTTTCTGATATATTAATGATGGTCATTCTTACTGGGGCTAGGTGGTATCTCAATGTGGTTTTGATTTGCATTTCTCTAACCATTAGAGAGGCTGAGCACTTTTTCACGTGCCTGTTGGCCGCCCGTATATCTTCTTTTGAAAAGTGTTTATTCATGTCTTTGGCCCACTTTTTAATGGGCCTAGTTTTTTGTTTTTTTGTTTGTTTATTTTTCCTTTTGCCACATTTGTGTTCTCTGTAGATCCTGGATGTTAGGTTTTTGTTAGATATACTGTTGGCAAATATATTTTTCCCCATTCTGTGGACTGTATCTCCACTCCCTTGATGGCTTCTTTTGCTTTGAAGAAGATTTTCAGTTTGATGATGTCCCACTTGTCTATGTCATCATATGGCATGGGCACTTGGGGTTTTGATCCGGAATTGGTTGCCAGTCTCAATTTCCATAAGGGTGTCTCCTGTATTTTCTAAAGTTCTTATAGTTTGAGGTTTTACATTTAGGTGTTTGATCCTTTTAGAATTGATTTTTGTGTATGGTGATAGGCAGGAGACCTATTTCAATCTTCTGCATGTGTTCAGCCAATTTCCCCAGCACCATTTACTGAATAGGTTCTTCTGTCCTCAGTGGTTGTTGGTGGAGGTTTTGGCAAAGATGAGTTGGTTGAGAAACTGAGGTTTTGCTTCTAGAATCTCTGTCCTGTTTCATTGGTCCATATGTTTATTCTTTTACCAATGCCGGGCTGCTTAGATTATTGTAGTCATCTAGTAAAGTTTAAAAACTGGAAGTGTGATACCTCCCACTTTATTTCTTTTGCTGAGGATTGTTTTAGATATTCATACGAATTTTTGTATTGTCATTTCCAGGTCTGAGAAAAATGATATTGGCAATTTAATGGTATTGCTTTTAAACTGTAGATTGCCTTTGGTAGGAAAAATATCTTAACAATGTTGATTCTTCCTGGCCATGATCATCGAATACTTTTCCATTTGTTTGTGTCCTCTTGGATTTCTTAGAGCAGTGTTTTGTAGTTTTCATTGTAAAGGCCCTCACTTCTCTGATTAGGAACATGCCCAGGTTTTTTGTTGTTGTTGTTGCTGTTGTTGTTGTTGTTGTTCGCTTGTGCTTTTCATTTGGTTCTCTGTCTGCTTGTTGGTGAATAAGAATGCAATTGTCTGGTCAGCTGGTCAGGCATGGTGGCTCAGCCTATAATCCCAGCACTTTGAGAAGCTGAGGACATAGGATTGCTTATGTCCAGGGGTTTGAGGCCAGCTTGGGCAGCATGGTGAGACCTTATCTCAAAAAATTAACTGGGCATGGTAGCGCATGCCTATTTTTCTGACTATTTGGAAGGCTGAGGTGGAAGAATCACCTGAGTCCAGCAGATTGAGCTGCTGTGGCCAGGAGCATGCCACTGCACTCCAGCCTGTACAACAGAGGGAGACTCTAACTCAACAATAAAAAAGAATGCAATTGCCTTTTGGACATTATCCTGTACCTTGAGACTTTGCCAAAGTCCTTTATCAATGAAAGTAGGTTATTAACAGATTCTCTTTGCTTTTTGAGGTATAGGATTATAACATCAACAAAGAGGGATAACTTAGCTTCCTCTTAGTCTATTTGGATACCCCTGATTTCCTCTTTTTATTTAATTGCCCTAGCTTGGAATTCCAACACAATGTTGAACAAGAGGGGTGAGGGTGGGCAGTTTTGTCTTGTTCTGGTTTTCAGGGGAAATGCTTCCAATTTTGGTCCATTTAGCAATATGCTGACTGTATGTTTATTGTAGATGGCACTTACTATTCTGAGGTGTTTTCCTTCTATAACTAGGTGTTTGAGAGTTTTTATCAAGAAGGGATGCTGTATTTTGTCACAAGTTTTTTGTGTATCTAATGACATAATCATGTGGTTCTTGTTTTTACATCTGATGATGTATTTAATTACATTTATGGTTTTGAGGATGTTAAACCAGTCCTGCATCCTTGAGTTGAAGCCTACTTGGTCATGGTAGATGATTTTTGAGATGTGTAGTTGGAATTGATTTGCTAGAATCTTGTTAAGAATTTTTGCATCTATATTAATTGGGGATAGTGATCTGTAGTTATTTTTTTCGTTGGATCTTTACCCAGTTTGGTTATCAGTGTGATGTTACCTTTGTAAAATGATTTGGGGAGAAATCTATCTTTCTCAAAAACCTGTAATACTTTCAATAGCATTGGTATCAGCCCTTGCTTGTATGGTTTATAGAATTCCACCGGATATCTATCTGGTCCAAGGCTCTTTTTTTTGGTAGGTAGTTTTCTTATGATGGAGTCAATTTCCTGGGTTGTTATTGGTCTACTTAGTGTCTGTGTTCATTCCTTGTGTTGACATGAGTTACCCGGATGCAGAAAATTATTGGTTTATGTTTTTTTATTTAACTTGCTGCCCTGTGTCTTTTCAGTGATGCATTTAGTCCATTCACATTCAGGTTGGTTATTGAAATGTGCTTGTTTATCCCTGCCATGAGGCTCTTATAAGATTCTTTGTTTGTTTGTTTTCTTTTAGCTTTTGGATTGATATATGTGTGTTTCCAAATGTTCTTTTTGAGTTGGAGTCTCACTCCATCAACCAGACTGGAGTGCAGTGGCATGCTCCCAGCCACCACAGCCTCGACCTGCTGGGCTCCAGCAATCCTTCCACCTCAGCCTTCCGAGTAGTCAGAATTACAGGCACTTGTTATCGCGCCTGCTAATTTTTGATTTATTGTACAGATGAGGTCTCACCAAGTTGCCTGGGTAGGTCTCAAACCCTCGTGCTCAGGCAATCCACTCACCTCGGCCTCCCAAAGCTCTGGGATTACAGGCTGAGCCACCAAGCCTGGCCAGTTTCAAGTTTTCAGTCATGATGTATACCCTTTTGATTCTGTGATCTGCTGTTCTCTTTGGAAGCTTGTGTGGTCAATTTTTTTTTTTTTTTACTTAATATCTTCTTGAGTGTCTCCTCTAAAACCACACTGGAAGCTGCATACTGTCTTTGGGATTGGCTGTCTGGGAATGATTTTAATTCTTCATCATTGATGAAGCTGGGCTTGGATGGATAGAAAATACTTGGTTGAAATTTTTATCTTTGAAGACTTTGATTTTGGACTCCATTCCCTTTTAGCTTTTAGTGTTTCTGCTGATAAGTCTGCTGCTATTCTGATTGGTTTTTCTTGGTAGGTAGTCTGACCTTTGTCTCTTACTGCCTTTATGAATTTTTTCTTTTGTGTCTATTTTGTGTTGGTGAATTACAATTTGTCAAAGGGTTGGTCTTTTCATTTGATGCCTTGTGGGGTTATTCTGTATCTCTTACATGTGGATAGTTATGTCTCTGGTGAGGTGGGGAAAGTTTTCATGCATAACTTCCTGAAATACTTGCTCCAAGGTGTTCTCCATTTTCCTTTCTTCTGGTATACCATTCAGGCAAAGGTTCAGCCACCTAATATAACTGCACATCTCTTGGAATCTTTTTCCTTCTGAGTTTTCTTTCTATGTTTTTTACAGATCATGTAAATGCTTTGCTCTTCAAGTTCTGAGATTCTTTCTTCTACTTGACTAATTCTGCTTCCCATGCTTGTCATCTTGTTATTTATTTCCTGGATGAAATTTTTTTCATGACCAATATCTCTGTTGCAATTTCTGTCAGTGTATTGCATCTTGTCTTTCTTGATTTTTATTTACTCCACCCTTTCCCTAATCCCTGTTATATTCTAGAGTCAGTTGTTGATGACTTTCCTTGTTTGGGCTCAGAGGTCTGATTTTTCAGTTCTTTTCTCTTTGTAGCACTGGGAATTACCTGTGTTCCTTCATTGATTTTTTTTTCTCACTTGTGACAGAGCTCTTTCTTTTCCCTTTACTTCCATTATTCAGTGGCAGTGGGAGAGGCTTTCACTTCTGATGTTTGCTCGGCCCTCTATTCCTCCCTGATCAGGGCCCTAAATTTGTTCTATGTAAACAGGACTGTGAATGGGAAGCTTTGCTATATCTTATAGTTTTGAGAGTGGAATAAGGTGAAGATGGGGAGTTAGGATTTAGAAACTCCTTGAAAATCACAATCTTCACTGATTGTGGTTTGAATTCCTTGAGATCCACTCCTTACCACCACTCTGCTTGATGATACAAAGGGCTCATGTGTATATCTTCTGAGTCCAAGATACAGTAACAGAAATGAGGATAACAGAGAAAAGTAGAATGAAATAAGATGGACAAAAATTTTAAAATAAATTTTAAAAAAACACAACAGCATGTGCAGAAACCAAAGCAAAAAACAATTAAGCACACTCACACACACACACACACACACACACACACACACACACACACACTCCAAGACAAACTGGAATAACAGCAAAGCAAACAAACCAAAACACAAAAACAACAACCAAAACCTGAAAAATCAAACATACACATGCACAAATCAAAATGAAAGCAGAAAAAGAGAGAAAAAAAGGAATTAAAATCAATCCTTCGCACATGTATTCACACTCACATTGAACTAAAAAAAGAGAAGAACAAAAAAGCAAAATAAAACAAAAAAAAGCTGAAAGATGAACACCCTTCCTGTACACACATAAACAGAAAACAAAAAATGAAAAAAGAAAGAGGGAAAAGAAAGAAAAGGGAGGATGGCGGGAACCAAGACCGAAACTTCATATACAATTTCATGCACAAAAGACAAATATAAAAAAAGTAACAAACAGATACAGCAAAAGAAAACAAAACAAAAACTTTTCCTCTTGTGGTAGGTTCTGCGATTGTTCCTTTCCGGTTTCCTTTTGCTATCTCCTGCAGAGCTTCAGTCTCTTTCAAAATCCCCTCAGTGTTCAGTCCAGGGAAGGAGGAGGGAGAAGTAGGCATGTGTTGGGCTTCAGTCCTCCTCTCCTACTCTAGTATGGTTAGAGGATCCTCTCCGGTGAAGAGATGTGGGATTGTCTCTTCCTCCAGTATTGGCAGGAGTTGACCCCATCAGGCTTATTCTGGAGTAGAGCCCTACTATTGCAGCTGAATTCTAGGCTCCACCTGGGTTTGTACCTCTCAGGCATGCCTCAACTTTGTGGGTCTGTTGTTCAGAGGATTGCTGAGGAGGAGGGAGTTGAGTTAGCATTGGACTCATGACTGATCTCTTTGGAGGTCTTTCTTGTCCTATTCCGGTCATACCCTTTGTCCTGCAGCTGAATCTGGGTGGCAGAGAGGTGCAGGAGACTCAACACTTGTCCTATTCTTCTGGAGTTTGTGTTTTTGTGATATTCCCTCTGGGTCATGGTCAGCCTCTGAGTAGCTAATCCACTGGTCACAGAGATTAAGTTCGGTCTGTCACTCATTGATGAGCAAGCCAGAGCACTTTCCTGCCCAGTTTTCAAGATGGTGGCAGGGTGCCTATTTCATCTTCTCCAGTGGGGCTCTGCCTCTGGGCTTCCTCACTGTGGTCTCTCTGTATCCCTTGCTGCCAGAGTCTGGTTAGATGTTGCAGTGGTGAGGCAGAACCTGGAGTTGACAGTCTCTCCCAGCATCTTCTTTCCAGGAAGGGCTTTGTTGATTATGTTTTTAATGGTGCTCATCTTCTGTGCCCTGGGAAGTGCTAGGGATGAAGTAGAGGAGGTGTGGCATCAGCCACTTAAACAAGAGAACACTGGCCACTTATTCCCGAGTTCCTACTCAGTGAGCCACTCACATGCTCTCTCATCTACACATACACGAAATTTCCACACACTCGCTCACTTACACTGGGACTTCCTTAATCTGACTGGCTCCACTGTCATCGTCCCAAGAATCCCTATAATGTAATTTAAGATTAAATTAAGAATAGAATTAAATCTATTCTTACAATCCTGTGAGGCAAATTGATCTCAACATTTGAATGTTTTAAAAAAAATTTTATTTATTTGTATTTTGTTATAAAGAAGTGGGATACAAGTGAAGTTTAACTACATTAGCAGGTTGCATGCAGTTGAATTTTGGGCTTTTAGCTGGCCCTAACTCCCCCTAGTAGTGGACCAGGTATCCTTTGTGTTGACACATGCTCTCCACCCTCCTCAATCACTACCTTCTCTAACAGTGCCCGGCAACCATCATCTTCCTTTGTACTCATGTGACTATTGTTTGGATGACACTTATGAGTGGCAACATGTGTTATCCAGTTCTTTGTTGTTATGATAGATCACTTAGTATGATGGTCTCCAGTTTCTTCCAGTTTGCTATGAACTGTATAATTTTGTTCTTTGTGGCTGCATAATACTCCATCATATATCTGTACCACATTTTCTTTATCCAGTCCACTTTCAATAGGTTGTAGGATTGGTTCCACGTTTTTGCTATTGTGAATAGTGTGGCAGTGAACATGTGTGTGCAAATGCCTTTTTGGTAGAATGACTTATCTTTCCCTGGGAATATTCCCATATGGAAGGTCAATTTTTAGTTTTTTTAGGTATCACCACATTTCTTTCCATAAACGTTGTACTAGCTTGTACTCTCATAAACAATGTAAAAGTATTCCCTTTTCTCTACACCCAAGTCAGCATCTGTTGTGTTTTGACCTATTAATGACAACCATCCTTACCGGTGTTAGGTGATATCTCACTGTAGTTTTGTTTTGCATTTCTCTGATGATTACTGAGGCTGAACATTTTTTCACATATTTATTGGCTACTTGTAGGTAGTCTTTTGAGAACTGTCTGCTCATTTTATTAGTCCATCTTTTAATGGGGTCGTTTTGTCATTGTTGTTGTCATTGTAGCTGTTGTTTTATTTCGCTTTGAGTGTCTTGTAAATCCTGGATGTTAGACCTTTGTCCTATTCATAATTTGTGAATTTTTCTCTATTTCGTGGGTTGTCTCTTTACTCTCATGACAAATTTTCTCAAATATAGAATGTTCTTCTCTTTGCATTACTAGTTTACTTATTTTCACTCTTCACATTTCAGTTTGAAATAAAACAAATTCATCAAAAATGTCTTCTTCATTATTGCCATGATCTGAGTTAAATGAACAGTTTAATTTACCTTTTAAAGCTTATTTTTGCTTGTTTTTCCCAGTAAATAACAAATAAGAAGGTCTTCGTTCTCTTAGGAACCATCAGAATTAGGTACTTTACCATATCATCCCTTGATTTTCTCACTCCCTTTAAAACAGTTTATCAGATCAAAAATTTGGCATTGCTAGAATCTTGTCTTTGGTAGGCACCTCATCCTAAGAAAACATCAGTGTTTTCTAAGTGACTGCATTGTCACAATATGACATACATTATTAATCTTTCATTTTCCTTTAACTACTTCATTATTACCACCTTCAAATCTAATATGTTAGTCAGTTTAACTCAGATTCCCAGCACTATTATATTTTGAAGCTACTTCCAGCACCAAGTACTGAATCTGTTATAATTTTATGTAGAAAACAGAAAATATTCTGCATATTTTAACAAAATAAAGTTAATTCACCATAGAAATCAGTGCTACAGATATGATGAAGTAGTTGGAGGAGTGATGTCGAGGTTAGGTTTTCAGAAATTTCTTTCTAAATCGACATTTGATCCTCCTACTTCTGTAACCACTACTGAAAGAATTGTGAACAAAATCATACAACTTCACTGAGATTGCTTTTGATATTCCAAATTCATTAAAGTGATTTGAGTTCCCTTGACATTTTCACTTAATAAGTGAAATAGCCCTTATTTTCTCCCTTTTATACCATATGTCAAGCATTTACATGATGTAGCTTAAGTCATACGCAGAATTTCCAAAAAGGAAGCTGGTTAATGTTTTTTTTTTTTACTTCACAGTTTCTGCACTATGTGAAGGCACACTAAAAATACAGTAACATGAAGATTGAGAAAGTCAGTTTACAGTGATCACTAAGATAATGATGTAAACAGAAATTTAAAATTAATGTTTTCTAATGTAATTAAATTTATATATGAGATTATTTTATAAATTTTAACTAAAATAAGAGTACATTTTACGCAGACAAAAAGCTTTCCTTACCAATTTAACAACTGTGTGGAACAACTACTCAGATATAAACTAAATGGTACATAAAATGTATGTAAGCTAAATATAAATATGATGTTTCTTGATTGAAAAAAAGAAAGAATATTCTACTAAGAGTAAAATTTTTTCTTATTTTATTTTAAAGATGTGAGGTACAATTCAAGTTTAGGTACAAAACCGGTCAACATACAAGTGAAGTTTGAGCCTCCCATTCATTGTCACTTTGCCTAGAACATTTAAAAACATCATATAGCAAAATTTGTATTAAAAATATGCTCAATTGTTTCATATTACCAAAAGTAGATATTGAAACAATACCATGGAGAATAAGAAAATCTAAAATAAACTCTCTTAAAGGGGAAGAATAAAGTCTATATGCAGTAAACAAAAAGATATAAAAATAATATAAAAACATATTAAAAACAATATGATAATACACTAGAAGTTAGGTGAATATATAGAATGAATATAGAGAAAAACAGAATGGTGCAGTCAACAAACAGATGTATATATTAATTTCAAGCATCTGTAGAACATTAGCAAACAGTTATTATGCACTAAGTCACAAAATTCAAATATGCACTTTTTTGTTTTATTTTCTTTTATAGTCTCTGTCTTATACACACATACATTCATACAATATAGTCAACTATGTTACTCTAATGCTTTTTTCCCTTATTTAGTTATTACTTAAGCTGGCAATAACTAGAAATAATGTTAGATTTTAGCAAAGTCCCATGAACCTATACAAATAATTCATTCTTTGTAATATTTACATGTATGCACACATAAATATATACATATATGATTATGTATACATATAAACACAACAAATAATTATATTTTGTCCTAATTTTAAACTTTTAATCTCTTGATAAATAGATCATTGTCATAAAATCTTCGGTAACATATTTCTGTCAATCTCTGATGTTGTATTTTGTTCTTTCTTTTTTGCAGTACACATTTTCTTATTATAAAATTCATTATTTTCTTAGACAGGTAATCTCTCAGTATTTTCCATCTTCTACATGTTGTCAGACAGTTTTCCCAGCATCATTTACTGAATACATTCTCCTTTCCCCAATGGTTGTTAGTGGAGACTTTGTTGAATTTGAATTGGTTAACAAATTGAGTCTCTATCCTGTTCCATTGGTCTATATGCCTATTATTGTACCAATATCAGGCTGCTTTGATTATTGTAACCTTATAGCAAAGTTTAAAGCCTAGCTTCTGTTGGTAACGATTGGTTTGGGTATTCATGGTCGTTTATGCTTCCACATAAAGTTCTGCCTTGTTGTTCCCAGGCCAGAGAAGAATGCTGTTGGTAATTTAATGGGTATTGTTATTAAATCTGTAGATTACCTTGGGTAGGATGAGCATCTTAACAATGTTGATTTTTTCAGTCTATGAGCATGCAATATTTTTTCCATTTGTTTGTGTCTGTTTTGATTTCTTTGAAGTAGTGTTTTGTTGTTTTCATTGTAAAGGTCTTTTACTTCTATGGTTAGGAAGATGCTAAGTTACTTCATTTTGTTGTTGTTGTTTTCATTGCTGTTGTTGTTATTGTGAATGAAATTGTCCTTTTCATTTTGTTCTCTGTTTGCTGTTGGTGTATAAGAATGCAACTGTCTTTGCATGTTGATTTTGTACCCTGAGACTTTGCTAAAGTTCTTTACCCAAACCTCGGGGATACTATAAAAACTGAACTGAGAGAGGAATTCATTTTTTTACTAACACATCAGGAAAATGGAAAGATAACAAGTTAACCACCTAAAAAATCACCTAAGGGAGTTGGAAAGACAAGACAACCAAAAGCCTAATTTCAGCAGAAGAATCCAAATCACCAAAGTAAAAGTTCAAATATAGGACATAGAAAGCAAAAATACCATACAAAAAGTAACAAAACAAAAAGCTGGTTATTTGAAAGGGTAAATAAGATTGATAAACCCCTACCCAGATTGACCAAGAAAAGGGGAGAAAAAGCCCAAATAAACACAACAAGAATTGCAAAAGATCAAATCACAACAGACCCCAAAGAAATACAAAAATTACCAGAGATTGCTAAGCACATCTGTATGGAAACAAACTAAGAATCCTAAATGAAATGGAAGAGTTCTTGACATCACACAACCTTCCCAGGTTGAAACAAGAAGAAATTGGAACATTAAATAGACCCATAACAACCTCAAAAACAATTCTGTCATTTAAAAAAAAAAAACTACCCACAAAAAAAGTCTTGGGCAAGAAGACAGTTTTCCAGTGGAGTGCTACAAAACATGCAAGTTTTTAAATTACATTCAAAATCTTTAAGTTGCTGACTGCAATTACAATTTAACAAAATACAGAATTATATTTTTAAAGTGTAAGTAATTTCAATAGGAAATATTGAATATTACTAAATAATTAGTGCTCAAGTTTTAAAAATTTATCTGTAAATATGAGAATTATAGTGGAAAGAAGTTTTAAAAATTCAGTGCATATATAAGAATGGGAAAAATAACATAAACACATGAGTTTTAACTAAAAATAG
Source organism: Cephalopachus bancanus (assembly GCA_027257055.1). Lineage (NCBI taxonomy): Eukaryota > Metazoa > Chordata > Mammalia > Primates > Tarsiidae > Cephalopachus > Cephalopachus bancanus. The sequence goes on from JAPVLO010000268.1 coordinate 2,676,246, forward strand.
AAAAAAGCAAAGTAGAAAAGAATAAAAGCAAAAATCAACAAAAATCATAAAATAATAAAAATAAACCAAGCTCAATAAACATAAAAAGCAAAATCTGATGTCGTTTATTGATAAGAAAATAGCACACATATAAGAATGGAACAAAGAAAAAAATGTAAAAAACGATAAACAATGAAAAAGTGAGGTGTGTATGTTGTCTTTTGATATAGTCAAAAGGAATTACTGTGTACAATTTTTAAATACTTACTTTAAAAACTGAGAAGAGCCGGGCTCGGTGGCTCAGCCTGTAATCCCGCACCTTTGGGAGGCTGAGGTGAGTGGATTGCCTGAGTCCGCGGGGTCGAGACCCGCCTGGGCAGCGAGACCTCATCTCTACAATAAATCAAAAAATCAGCCAGGCGTGGTAGCGCATGCCTGTAATTCCGGCTACTAGGAAAGCTGAGGCGGAAGGATCACCAAAGCCCAGCAGGTCGAGGCTGCGGTGGCCGGGAGCGGCCACTGCACTCCAGTCTGGGTGACAGAGTGAGACTCCAACTCAAAAAAAAAAAAAAAAAAAAAAAAAACTGAGAAGATTTACAGACACTTTAGAAGAACATAAAGAGTCAAAGTAACTAATAAAAAATATAGAATAAAATAGAGAATACATTAGTAGTCAAAAATATACTCTCATAAAATTTCCTTAACTAGGTGGTTTTACAAGTCATATTTTTGCCACTTTTAAAAAGCAAACAACTCATAATTTCTACAAAATGTCAGCAAATAATAAAACTGTACCATGTATTATGAAGTTTTATGACTTAAATATGAAAAATTAGAAAATAAAACAAAGAAATTATAATTTTACTTGTAAACATGCAGACAGAGGTTAATAAAATAAAGAAAAAATCTAACAAAGATGTATCAAAATACTATAATGGGTTCTCTGAATGTATATGCAGGTTTTAAAGAAGGTGTAATATTTCACAAATTAAAACTTCAAAAAAGAACCAGATTATTATATCATTAGACACAGAAAAAGTTTTTAATAAAATTCAACATCCCTTCTTGATAACAGCCCTTAAACACTTGGACATAAATGAAACTTACCTCAAAATAGTAAGAGCCATCTACGATAAATCCACTGTCAACATATTGCCAAATGGACAGAAATTGGAAGCATTTCTCCTAAAAATGACCAAAACAAAGCTGCTCATTCTCACCCCTTCTGTTCAACATAGTGTTGGAAGTCCTAGTTAGAGCAGTCAGACAAGAGAAGGTAATCAAGGGCATCCAAAATGTGAAAAGAGGAAGTTAAGGTATCCCTCTTAGCTGATGACATGATCCTATACCTTGAAACCCCAAGAAAATTTGTCAAAAGTCTCTTCGTATTGATAAAGAACTTTGGCAAAGTCTTAGGTGTAAAATAAATGTGCAAAAGACAGTTTCACTCTTATACACCAACAATAAACAGGCAGAGAAGCAAATAAAAAACACAATTTCTTTCACAATTGTGACAAAAAACAGAAATAAAATATGAAATACCTTGACATCACCCTAACCAGAGATGTAAAAGACCTCTACAACAAAAACTAAAAAGAACTGCTCAAACAAATCAAAGAAGACAAACACACACACACACACACACACACACACACACACACACACACACACACACAAATGGAAAAATAACCCATGCTCATGGACTGGAAGAATCAACGTTGTTAAGCTGTCATTCTTATAATCAACAATCAACAAATTCAAAGCAATACCCACTAAATTACCAACATCATTCTTCTCAGAACTTGAAACTACAATACAGAAATTCATACGGAACATAAGCAACCAAAAATAGCCAAAACAATTCTCAGCAAAAAAGAAACCATACTTCCAGACTTTAAACGTTACTATAAGGCTATGGTAATCAAAACAGCCTGATACTGGTACATGAACAGGCACATAGACCAATGAAACAGGATTGAGCTTCCAGAAGCAAAACCTTACTTTATCAACAAACTCATCTTCAACAAAGCCACCACTAACAACCACAGGAGAAAGGAGAACTTATTCAGTAAATAGTGCTGGAAAAAATGGGCATGTGCAGAAAATTGAAATGGAACCATGACTTATCACCATACACAAAACCCAACACTAGATGGATCAAAGACCTAAAGGTAAAATCTCAAAGTATGAGAAAATAGAAAAATATGCAGAGAAACTCTCTTATACACTTTGGAGTAGGTAACCAATTCTTGATTTAATTGCCAAAATCAAATACCATATGATATAAGATAGGTGGGACAATCATCAAACTGAAAAGATTCTGCAAAGCAAAAGACACCATTAAGAGAGTGAGGAAACAGTTCACAAAATGGGAAAAAGGGTCTGCAAGGAACTCAAAAATGCCAAAGGGAAACAAAAAACCCAACAGTCCTCTGTTGAAAACAGTGTGGCAAATCCTGAAAGGTTTAAAAATTAACCTTTCATAGGACCTGTTGGGAGCCAGCCACGGAGGCCCACTGAGCATTAGGGATCAGGAAGGGCCGGTGACCCCGAGACCACTAGGATGTGTTTGGGAGCTATTGACCCCATTTCCTCCCCCTTTCTACTTAGCACTAACCAGATTAAGCTCCTGTGAGCTCAAAACATAAAAACTCTGAGATTGGGACGAACACAAGCTAACTTTAGAAGCTCATTGCTCCCATTCTTCCACAAACTGCAGTTTTGGATTTCACACAACTTATAATTCAAACTTGTGTCACATCTAAGAGCCTTAGTATTGGTCATAGGCTTCTGGGTCATGATCTTAGGATTTATTGAAAGTGCAAATTGTAGAATATAGTTTTAGAAGACAGCCATTTTGTTGAGTGACTGGGTTACTCGCAGGTAGCCCACTGTGAACTTTGAAGTGGGCCACATTCCAAACATTCTGGGATGGGCCACTTTCATTTGTAAAGTAAATACTTAAGCTTCTATAGAATTGTTTAACTTGGCATAAATCTATCAGTTTAGGATGAAAGAGGTTTATAGAATATGTCAGTCACGGATTAGGTTATCCTTTGTTATGGGATTTTCAGATTATTATATGAAAAGGGTTTAAAGGCAATCATTGATTAAGTTTTCATGGATTAAGGTTTCTGGTGGTTGGGGGACGCCCCTCCCACATCTGACTTTGTGTATAAAAGACCTGCTGTAATACCCAAAACACACATTGCTTCTGCACTAGACCGAAGTCCAGTCTCTTTTTTTCTCTCTTTCTCTCTTCTTCCCCCCCAATCGCCAACGCCATCTCCACCTTTGGGGTACCCTGAACCCGGCTGGAGCTGGTCTCTGGCAAGGACCCAGAAAATCCCCTTCTAGGAATATACTCAAAGGAACTCAAGTCATTCTATAAATAAGATACCTGCACACACATATTTATTGTAGCATTAGTCATAATAGCAAAAACCAACCATGCCACCCATCAAAAGTCGAGTGGATAAAACAAATATGGTACATGTACATGATGGAATATTATGCAGCCATAAAGAAGGACAAACACAAGAACTTTGCAGCAACTTGGATGAACTTAGAGTCTATCATACTCAGTGATCTACTACAGAAACAAAAAAACTAGGTACCACATGTTCTCACTTATAAGTGAACCCTGAACACTTATCATAACACTATAAGAAAAAGTTTGACAGCAGTAGGGTGCTGCCAGGGGAGAGAAGCGTAGGACACGTAATGTCAATAAAGGTGCCTGATCTCTAACCAGGCAAAGCCAGGACCAAACTTTACCTGTATGATGACCACTTGTTTATCTAATCCTGAATTGTTCCCTATATTATAACATAAAATAAAATAGTAAAATAATATGAAATATGCATAACTTTACCCACTCTTCTAAGCCTATCATTTATAATTAAGGTGATAGGATTTTTTTAGTGTCATACTCTTGGATTTATAAAGAATAGATAAAGTAGAAGGTTGGTTGGCTACCAGCTGTATTACTAGTAATTATAATCAAAGCAAATTTTATGAATTTTGGAAAAATAATTTTTAAGACTCAAATCTTTATTAAATAAAACAATAATGTCCAAGTGTAAAAATTCAAATTCAAAAATCTTTGATCTTCTTTTATAAAGAAGAACAAAGGTGGAAAAATTGCAACAATGATATTTATGATAAAGCATAGCAAGCAGACATTTTATATTTACACATGGGGGAAAATAGATTTAAGATAAGAATAGAGAACTCAGAAACTGATGTCTTGAAATATGAATATTTGTTACATTGTAGAGATAACTTTATAAATCTGTAGTGCAAAGCCTATTGTCCAAAAGAAACACAAAAGACTAAGAAAAAATAGACTTCTGTATTGAAAATAGCATAGATATTTATCTTACATCACACAAAAAATTTAAAACTCACGACTTAAAAATCTACATGTAAAAAACTGCATTTTGGTAGTTTCGTTTTATTTGGGATAATTGACCTAAATGTATCAAAAATGTGAAATATAAATGGGTGATTAAATGCAGCAATATTTTAAAAAGTCACTGTATATGTATTTAAAAGACACAAGGCATATTCGTGGAAGATGTGTCCAATATATATATATATATATATATATATATATATATATATATATATATATATATTATAAATCTTCTCCAGTTTTAGTTACAAAGTTCCAACTGTTCTCACCTTCCAAAATGAGAGTCTAGATTTTCTATGCCAAAAGAAGACCTGAAACTAGTTTTGACTTGTCGTTCAGTTCATTGCTGATTATATGAGTACTCGATTTTCTTTGAAGACACAGTTCTGTGAGACTTTATAAAATAGGAGCAAAAGTGGTATCCCAGGAGGTAGAATACAGAGAAAAAATAATGGAGAGTTTAAGAATTTTCTCCTTTAGTTTGAGAAACACATTGGACCAGAAGTTTGGCTAACACTTGAGAAAGAGAGAAGAAAAAGGGGAGGAGTAGGGTATGTCGCTGAATTTCTCTATAGCAAGAGAAACCTGAAGATTTAGAAAACAGCATACCAATGACTGATGCGTAGGAGATATTTCCCCCCCAAAATCAGATATGGGCCAAAAGTTATTTCAAGAGAATTAACCAAGAGACTACAGGAAATGTATTAGGATATCACAAAGTTTATGAAAATAAGCTTTGATGAAACATGGGAAAATTTGATTTAAGTGGTCGGCAAGAAAGTTATAACATTTCATCTCAGAGATCACAGTAATGAAAGAAAGTCTATGAAAATTTCATTGAGCACACAAGGAGTATTATTTTTAGACATACACAAGGGATAAAGAATTAAATATAGGTTATACTAGGGCCAGAAGTGAAAGACACCATATTTTTATGTTTTCCTCTGCCTCACTTTTCCATTAAAGGATTTGAAGCAGCCTAGTAAATGAGAAGGAAGAGTAAAAGTGCTAGTCCAATAAATTAAAAATAAATAAAATAAAATAAAAATGTATACATCCTGGACCAAGTCCATGTTAGGAGAACTAGAAGTTTTAAGTGAATAACAGTTTTTAAATATAAGTTTTTAAGATTTGAGACTATACAATAATATGTGGCCTAAAACTATTTAGGAAAGTAACAAGATAATTTATTATTTAATTACTTATTTTATTTTCATAAAGTACACAAAGATATGCAATGGGTCTTGTGTTAGATTTGACTAAAGTAGTGTGAAGTAACAAGCTCCATGCAGATTATTTGAAAAGACAATGGGAGTAAAAAATAAAGGAGATAATATGAATTTCTTGTTATCGGTTTATTGGTTCAAGTGTATCATTCAATTAGCAAAGATTATTATCAGGATGAGATAAATAATGCATATCCATCAACAAAAACATAACATACAATGTTATAGAAAAAATAGTGGGCAACCATATGATAAGGCAATTCAATGAACTGTAAAAGGAAGAGAACTTTAACATATTTTAATCTCGCTATTAATCTCTGATTAGAGATATGCAGATGAAAACAAATGTGTGTCATGTATACTTCTAGCCTAATTATATCTTCTGAAACTCACATTTGTTTACTGGATGACTGCTAAAAACCAATCCTTAGATGTATCATAAGCATCTCATTATATTCTCTAATAATCATGCTTTAAAACATCTAAGTAAGTCTTAACAATTGGGAATAGTATATTCCCAGTTGATGAAGCAAGAAAATGTATTCCAAAGCTGTTCCTAGTCATTTTATTTGAAAAAGAACTTTATTCAACTGTCCATTGGCTTTTCTCTCTCTCCCAAATCCATTTCTTTAAATCTCCACTGCCATTATCAAATTAAAAACAAGCAAACAAATAAACAATATTTATCTCTTACTTAAACTACTGCCTCTAAGTTAGTTTCCCCAATCTCTTATTGCCAAGAATGCTTCTCTCTACTTTGAAAGCCAAAGTAGAGAGGAAGAACTGTACACTTTTATTTGTTTAATTACATTTGGGTAATGTCACTCCCTGGATTTATAGTTTAAAATCTCCACTGCCTTCCAACTGCCTTTAAGGCTTGCCCAAATACTTTAACATTGAGTTTAAGCCCCTTCATGATTTACCTCTGCTTCCCTTTCCAGACATATCTGCATTCTTTTTTATTCTCTTGAACACATAGCTTTCTTTTTTTACTACTAATCTTTCTTCACTACTACTTCTGTTGAGAACATTCATCACTATCTACCTTACATTTGGAATTTTATTTTAAATGTGATTTCTACCGAGAGTCTTTCATACTGTAAATCAGGTTACAAATTTCCTGCTGCCTTCACTCATAGAATTTCCTTTAAAACAACACTCATCACAGTTACCTGTGATAAATATAAAAAGAAAAAATGACATTCTCTTGAGAAGCATTGTGAAACATGACTAAAGCTGTGCCTTTTTTGTTTATAACTGCATTCTTTAGTAACTTACCATATTTCAAACTTATAAAAAATACTAAAGTAAATTTGAACCATAAAAATTACAGAAGGAAATGGTGATAATTATTACATAACTTTAACTTGAGAATGGAGCTTCCCTTTATACATGAATTCCAGAAATGTCATTAATATGATCTCAAAAACATTGATTCAATGGGTTGTATTTCAGCATCTGCTGTGTTCAAAGATCTGTGCTAAGACTTGAATAGAATACTGAATGAAAAGACATATTTTGTACACTCATGAGAAATATAGCCTTCCAGGAAAGAAAGAATTTGATTATAAAATTACGCAGAAGCCAGCAGTTATGGATATAATGTATGTAGTGTGATAATGGTATAATGCAATAAAATATCTAACATAGAAAAATGAATCTGGGGATTCCTTTGGAAAATAATGCTTGTCCTGTGTTAGGAAGAATAACTTAGGTAGAGATTGAATACATAGTCTCTTCTAGGACATGTTAAAGAGTGTTGACTTTATGATATTAATAGGGAGATGATAAATAATTTTAAGCTCTGAATTGGAGAACATGTTCATATGTGTTATTTTAAAAGAACACTGTCCAGGTGAGGTGGTTTTATATTATCTCTCATAGACTCTTGACAGTCAAGAATAATGGCTGGGAAAGAAATTGCAAATTTGCAAATATTTGAAAAGGAATGCAGCAAGAAAAAGGAAAAAAAAGAAAGAGAGAAAGAAAGAAAGAAAAAGAAAGAAAGAAAGAGAGAGAGAGGAAGAGAGAGAGAAAGGGAAGAGAAAAGGAAGAGAAAAGATAACACGTCCCTTGTAAAAAGACTTATTCAATCTCTATCTCTTTTTTAGCAGCTGAGATATATTACCAAAGCAAGCAACCAAAACACAGAGATGCCAAAGGCCCTGAAGTTGTAGAAAGACAAAATATATGCTATTGACTTAAGACAAATTACAGAATCTAGATGGTGAATGAGAAACTGGATTAAGTATAGCAGGTGATTAAATCTGGCAGCCTTTCCAGATTCAGAAAAATCGTACAGAATGACAATCAATTCTTTATCACTGTAGTTAAAACATAGCCCTCAAAGGCAAAAGGATGGTCAAAATAATCAATGCATAGGAGAACAAATAAACATCTAATTTTGTAAGACATGCTTTCAACATACATACAATTTGGGACAGCTCCTGAATTAATAGAGTAGATAGACATATGTTCGTTCGTTTGGTTGATTTTTTAATATGTCAACTATTAAAGTCCTTTTAGTTTTTGTTTGCCTGATTTTGGAATTATGACTGTCTAACTAGATTAGGTTGGCATAATTTCAGCTTATTAGGTCAGAACTCTAACAATAGAGAAGGGAACATTTAAGACACTGATCTTGAACATTTTACTAATTTGGTCAGTTGGCATGAGGTATTAAATTTAAAAATATTTAGAGAGAAGAAACAACAGGGTATTTTACTGTATGGTGACTAATGTATATTTTCATACTGATTAGGTCTGTATGATTTAATTTTATGTGCTTTTTATTTTGTTATTTTTACTTACCCATAGTTTCAAAAATTCATCTAATAAACATGTATTGCTGCTTTTGTTAAATGAAAGACAATCATTGATCCCCTTCAGGCAATGACTGCTTATGTTGCTTGAATGTAATTTCTCCTGCTGAGAAAAACTAGAAAACCTGGTAGTGTGGGAAACAGAAATCTCTGTCTGAAAGCATTGGAGAGCTATCAAGGCAGTGTGCTTTCTTACAATAAAGTGAAGAGGTGAACCAGGAGAATTAAATCCAGTTGTTCTGCTTTTCTCCTACAGGCAATTATGAATTCTGAAGTTAAAGTGTCAGTATAAAAGCTTAGAGGCAAACAACCCTACAAAAGCTGTAAGGAAAAAATGAAATTTACAGAACACCAATGAGGGTCCTGATAAATAGTCAAAACACTACTTGGGCACTAAATACTATACTCTAGAAGTAAAGAAGAAAAGAAAAGAAACAGCCTTCAAAAGAAATGAAGTTCAGCTTTCACTCAGTGCTGCCACTAGACAAGTTTTTTGCCAAAAAATAAATTATGTTAGAAGGAAAATAATATCACCTAGAGTCTTGTTTTTAAGTAAATATGTTTGTTTGTTTACTTATTTATAAATTTTTGTTTCTTTATTGAATAATAGTGGTATACATTTATTGGGGTTCGTGCAATAACTCTATATATATACTTATGCAATAAAATCAGGGTAATTAGGATATACATCACATTCAATATTATTTTTGCTTTACGCTAGGAACATTTACATTATTTTCTTTATGTTTCCTGGAAATGTACAGTAGATTGATGTTAACTGTAGTCACTCAGTGATCTATCAAATGCCAGGTCTTATTTTTTCTATCTAACTGCATATTGATACCATTAATCAACTACTCTTTATTCTCTCCTACCCTGTTCCCTTCATGACATCTGGTAACCACCAGTCTACTCTCTATCTCTGTAAGATCGACTTTTTTAGCTCCTATATATGAGTGAGGACATGCAATATTTGTCTTTCTCTGTTTGGTTTAAATTACTTAATATAATAATCCAATTTCATACATATTGCTCAAATTATAGCATTTTTCTTTTGTATGGCTAAGTAACATAATAATGTTCCATTATGTGTGTGTGTGTCATTTTTCACCCTTTCATTCACTGATTGACACATAGACTGATTCCAAATATTGGCCATTGTGAATAGTGCGACAGTAAAATGAGAGTGCAGATATCTCTTCAAAATACCGATTTCCTTTCTTTGTTACGTAGTTGAATTCCTGGATTTAAGGGTGGTTCTATTTTTAGTGTTTTTACTGTTTTGAAAAACCTCCATGCTGTTTTCCACAGTGACTGTAATAATTTATAATAATTTACATTCACATAACAGTGTTGAAGATGCCTCTTTCTCTATATCCTGATCTATCAGCATGTGACTGTCTTTTTGATAAAAGTCGATATTTTAATTGAGGTGAGATGATATCTCACCATGGTTTTGATTTGCATGTCTTTTGCAATTAGTTATTTGGGTCATTTTGCCATATACCTGTTGGCCATCTGTATATATATATATATATATATATATATATAGAGAGAGAGAGAGAGAGAGAGAGAGAGAGAGAGAGAGAGAGAGAAATTTCCTTTTAGATCTTCCTCCTGTTTTTAATTCAAATAATATGAGTTTTTGCTACTGAGTTGCCTGAAGTTCTTGTATATTCTATTTATTAATCCCTTGCCAAATTGATAGTCTGCAAATATTTTCTCCTATTCTGTAGGTTATCTTTTCAATATGCTGATTATTTTCTTTGCTGTACAGAGAGCTTTTAGCTTGATGTAATTCCATTTGTCTTTTCTTTCTTTCCTTTTTTTGGGGGGGTGGTGTGGGGAGCTGGGTTTCTTCTGAGATCTTTTTTTTTGAGTTGGAGTCTCACTCAGTCGCCCAGACTGGAGTGCAGTGGCTGCTCCCGGCCACTGCAGCCTCGACCGGCTGGGCTCTGGCGATTCTTCCGCCTCAGCCTTCCGAGTAGCCGGAATTACAGGCATGTGCTACCACACCCGGCTGATTTTTTGATTTATTGTAGAGATGAGGTCTCGCCGCCCAGGCGGGTCTCGAACCCACAGGCTCAGGCAATCCACTCACCTCAGCCTCCCAAAGGCGCGGGATTACAGGCTGAGCCACCGAGCCTGGCTTCTTCTGAGATCTTACACACACACACAAACAAATCTACCCAATGTCCGGGAGTGTTTCCCAAATGCTCTCTTCTAGTTTAATAGTTTTAGAGCTTAGATTTAAGACTTTTACCTACTTGCGTTTGATTTTTTTTAGTATAATGAGAGACAGGAGTCTACTTTTATTATTCTGTTTATCATTATCCAGTTTTCCCTGTACAATATACTGAAAAGATTGACTTTTTGCCATATATATTCCTGGTTCTTGGATTCCTTTTTTAAAAAATGAGTTGGCTGTAAAGTGTGTGGACTGATTTGGTTACACAGCTCTGTAGTATATTTTTAAATTAGGTAATGTCTTGTCTCCAGCTTTGTTCTTTTTGTTCAGAAGTGCTTTGGAATTTGGGGTTTTCTGTGGTTTCATGGACATTTTAGAATTCTGTTTTTTTACCTCTGTGAAGAAGTCATTGATAACTTGAGGTAAATTACATTGACTCTGTAAATTGCTTTGAAATGTAATTTTAATAATATTAATTATCTCAATCCATTAATATGGAATTTTTAATTTATGTGTGTTCTCATCAGTTAATTTCATCATTGCTTTATAGTTTTCCCAGCATAGATGTTTTGTTGGTTAAACTGATTCCTAGATATTTCATATTATTTGTAGCTATTTAAATGGAATTTTTTATTGCTTTTTCAGATAATTAACTGTTAGGATATATGTATTATTGATTTTTGTATGTTGATTTTGTATCCTGTAACTTTCCTCAATTTTTTATCAGTTTTAATAGATATTTGGTGGAGTCTTTTATTTCTCTGAGTATACAGTCATGTTGTCTGCAAGGCTGACTTCCTCTTTTTCAATTTAAATGCCTTTTATTTATTTATTTATTTTCCTAATTCCTTTTACTAAGACTTCCCGTATTTTGTTGAAAAATAGTTATGACAGTGGACATATACATCTTGTTCCAGGTCTTAGAGGAGAGGCTTTTAGTTTTACCCCATTCAGTATGATACTGGCTGTAGGTTTGTCATATTTGGTCTTTATTATTTTCAGTTATCTCCTTCCATACCCAGTTTGTTGAAGGTTATTACATAAAGAAATGTTGAATTGGATCAAATGCTTTTTCAGTATCTATTAAAATGATCACATAGGTTTTTTTTTTCTTTTTTCTGTTATGTGATGAATCATGTTTATCGATTTTTGTATGCTGAAAACATTCTTGGGATGAATCTCACTTGGTCATTGTGAATTTTTTTTAATATGTTGAATTTGGCTTGCTAGTATTTTGTTGAAGATTTTGCAGCTATTTTAATTAATGATATTTTCCTACAGTTTTCTTTTTTTGTTGTGTCCTTCTCTGGTTTTGGTGTCAGAATAATACTGGTCCTATAAATAATTTTTAACATTCTTTTAAGTTACTGAAATTAAGATAATTTTGTGACTCTGAACAGATTTACATGTATTTTAATTTTATTATATTAGGACCAAACATTTTGATTAGTTTCTTCAAAAACATTGAAATTTGTTAGTTGGGTATTTTATTTTTAACACAAATAGAGAAATGTATGTATTTAAAAATTGGCTAATGGTATTTCAGTGGTACATTTATAGTTTCTGAAAGCCATTTGTTAAGTCACATCTAACTCCATATTTTGCTTTAAGTCAGTTGAAAATGCAGCTCATATACATTCACTTATAAATGAATTATAAGTGGTAAACTTTAATGTTTACCCTATTTTCACATAAAGTTTAAAAGATACACTGGAGGCTTCTATTATAAGGAAGTTACTATATATTAAAATGATGTGAGTTAAAGGAAGAACAAAGGCTACAATCAAAGCAGTAATAAAATATTAGTGTAAAATAAAATAATTAAAAGTGAAACAAAAGTTGTGATGAATGTCAGCAATAAAGGAGAAAACAAAGGAATTACAAGATCCAAACTTCTGTTTTAGACTTAAGAAACTGCTAATACACCCTCAATTATTATTTTAAACTTCCTTAAATTTTAAAACCAAAAATATTTTATGTTTTAGATACTGTCTTAAAATAAATCTTATTGTCACTTCTTAATTACACATAGTTTCAAATATGTATAAAGTCTGACTTAAATATTTTACAAAAATATTGAATTTTTCACCTGAAAATGATCAATATTTTTTGCTGTTGTTATACATTTTACCAAAAAAATTATTTTATATTCCATCATTTTTTATAATAAACTCTGCCTCAAGCTAATCTTCAGAAAGTCATCATAATTTTATATAACCTAGTCCCATGACAAATCATATATTTGCACGTAAAATATATCTACCATATAATAATTGCTTCAATATCTAAGGGGATCAAACATGTTATATAGAAATTAGTTATTAAAGCATAATTGCATTGGTTGTTAAAACACTTTAGAGTAGAAAGGTCTCCAAGTAGAAAGTGTTTCTGTATTCACTATATATATAAACATATATATAGTGTATTACTGTATTCACTATATATATAAATATACATATATTTATTTATATTTATGTATTCGTATATATGAAACTTTATCTTTATACAAATAAATAGCCTATTTTTTTTCAGTTCTCTTAGGAATAAAACAGCTTTTGGAATCATCCTCTATTTATATGAATGAGTACAAGATGATAAAATAACAGATAATAAGATGCTTGCAATCCTTGGGGAGATTAATCTGTCAGTTTAAATAAATAAGCCTTGAGAAAGTCCTAATGCCAAACCAAAGTAGGCACAGGTTGACATTAAGCTCAAGTCTATGTGCCATTCTCAAGATCACACTGCATCAGAGGCTCTGGGTTAAAAGTCTGAAGTACTGTCGTTCTGCCCCTCTTCTTAACAGTCTTTCAGCTTCAAAACAGTAGGAACAGCACCAAGACATGCTAAATTCTGTGAGGTTATAAAAAAGTTGTAGATTAATTAATTTATATTAAATAGAATGTCAATAAATGGTTAACCCTCTGATAGATAATAGATTTTCTAAAGAAAACAGCAATGCACTATAGTAGTCATTCTCATTTCATAACGTATTTGTAATCATTATTATTATTATTATTATTAGTAGTAGTAGTAGTAGTAGTAGTGTTTTGAGTTGGAGTCTCACTCTTGTTGCCCAGGCTGGAGTGCAGTGGCACACTCACAGCCACTGCAGCCTTGACCTTCTGGGCTTAGGCAATCATTCCGCCTCTACCTTCCAAGGAGCTGGAACTATAGATACATGCCACCAAGCCCGGCTAATTTTTTGTAATTTATTGTAAAGACAAGGTCACACCAAGTTGCCCAGACTGGTCTCGAACCACAGGCTCAGGCAATCCTCTCATCTGAACCACCATGCCAGACCCATATTTTTAATTTTTAAAGAAATATATAATGTATGGGATTTTATAATTTCATAAAATAATGTGATGCATTTTATTTTATTTTTTAAATTTGTTGTAACTAAATGAAATGAGCTATTTATTTGACAACACTATAATCTCGAACTTTAAGGTTATTATACATAAAAAAATTAATTAGAAATCAGTAACATTTACTAGAGATATAGTTGTACTACTAGCCTCATGGAAGTTAAGTTTAACATAATTTTTCACAAAATAGAAAATAGCATTTTTTATTAACAATCTCTTTCAAATTCACAAAATATTAAATGTAAAGGAAAGCAACAGGCACAGTCTACACAAAAAAAAAATCCTGAGAGATACATATTCCAGAGGAAGGTTAGGTAGTCATTTGCTTATTTAAAACAACAACAATACATAACACAGGGAAAGGCAAATATCAATGTCATGGTAAGTAAACTTCCAAAGATACGAATAGTATAATTAGTTTTAAGGGATACTTTTATACCAAGAAAAATCTAAAAGCCTAGTTTTATGTGTAGCAATGGTATTCTTAGATAGCTGGATGTGATTATTTTCTAGGATGAGGACAAGTGTATTTTTAGACTATTTCCAGATTGTAGGGTAGAGAATTGGTCAAAATCTTCTTGGTTTCTAAACTTTTGTAACATAAGGCAAATAAAATTTCTGCTTTCAAATAGTCTAGTTGCAATCTAGCACAATGCTTGATAGTACGGACTCACAATGTCGAGATTCAAATACCAGTTTCTTTACTTAATATTTGTATAATCTTAAGGCTAATTAATCACTGTTTTCTTATCTGGAAAAAAAGATAGAAATAGTGCCAATATCACAGAATTGTTAGACAGTAAATGAGTTATTGCAAGCAAAACAGTCAGAACAATGTTCTGTTGAGATAGTCATGTTTCATTTTGTTTTTAAACTTAGAATGTAAATATGCTGAAATGTATTACTCCTCAAAAAATAAAATAAGATTTTATTTATAGGATAAAGCTTCCTAGGTGGTAATGTTGTATATATATTCATTTTGCTAAAATTTTGTAAAAAATTGTGTGGTTCTATATTCTAGGACACTGGGTTGTATTTAGTTATTTTTGGTAGTTTGTCTTGTTTAATTATTATGGTAATGCTGATTTTTATAGAGCCAGTTGGAACATTTTTTTAAGTAAGTTAGTAAAAAAAGATGTTGTTAAATTTTTTTTGGCTTAAATGTTTTCATATTTTCCTGTAGAAACTATCTGGGCTTGGAATATTTTTTTTTCAGAAAGTTTTAAATTTTAATTTTTTAAGTAGACATATAGGTAAATAGGTTATATATTTCTTCTTGTGTTAGCATGTGTAGCTTTATATTAAAGGATTGTCCATTTTATCTAATTTGTTGAATATTTTGGCCTAGAGTTGTTTTTTCTATCCACTTTATATATGATTGTGAGGCTAGTGGAAATTTGTCTCTCTTTTTCTGGATACATTTCCTTTGTGTCTTATCACTCTCTCTCAATCTCTCTCTCTCTCTCTCTCTCTCTCTCTCTCTCTCTCTCTCTCTCTCTCTGTCTTCAACTTATTCTGGCTAGAGTTTTACTGATTTTACTGGCCATCTTACTTTATTACATTAATACTGAGGTTATTGATTTGAGATCTTATGTAATATAGGTTTTAATGCTAGAAACAATGCTATAGCTGCTTTCCACTTTTGATATGTTGTATTCTGGTTTATTTTAAAATATATTATTTAGTTTCCAAATAGTTGGTAATTCCCAAATGTCTATTTCTTATTGATTTCTAACAATAGCAATCTTGTCATGAAACAGTTATATAATTTAAACATTTTTTAATAGACTCGTTTTCTTTTTCTTGCCTAGATGATGGTCAGTCTTGGTAAATATTTTGTGACATTTGCTGCTGTAGGATGGGGAGTTTTATAAATGTTAACGTGATCACCTGAGTAAATAATGTTTATAGCTTCTATGTGCTTATTGGTTGTCTCATTACTTATTCTATAAGTTATTGAGCAAGTAGTGTTTAAATATTTGCTTGTAATTGTGAATTTGCTTATTTCTATTTTCAGAAAATATTTCTACTGAAATAGAAACTCATTTCAGTGTTTAATTTATTTCAGAAATGTTTTTAGGGTGCAAAAACATTTACAAATTGTATTTTCTGTTGAAGAATTTTCATATTTATTATTAAGCGACTGCCTTATTTTTCTCTAGAATTATTACTGCTTTGAAATATTCTTGTCTAATATTATGCTGGCCTTTCCTGCTTTCTATTTATTGGGATTATCATAAGATCATTTTTCTCTTATTATGCTAATTTATTTTTCTTTATACTTGAAATAGCTTTTTGTGAGCAGCATATAGTTTGGTCTTACTTTTCTATTCAATCCATCAATTATAAATAAGTTTAGTTTTCAACCTAAAAATCTTGATTTTTTCATTTTGTCTAATACTCTGTGTTCTTATTTTTCCTTACTTTCTTTCTTTTGTATTAATTAACTATTTTTCCTGATTCCATTTTATCTCCTTTGAGGGACTGTCACCTCTAGCACTTATGTGAGTGTCCATGCATGTTTGCTTTTAAGTTCATATATGTTTTATACTCATAACAATTACTTTCAAGTACTATTTAATCACATTACATATAAGAACCTTAACATAGTATATTTTCATTTCAGCCTTGTTGAACTTTATGTTTTCATTTCATAGATTATATTGATATAATTTATATAAAACTCATGATGCATTATAATGTTTCATTTAGTCAATTATAATTTAAGATATTTTAAAATAATAAGAAAACATTGTAGTACTTTTTATTATTTTGTGCAAATATTGATATGTACTGCACAGTACTCTTTTGCTACAAGAAACTTTCATAGCATTTTCTTTAGTGTCAATTGGTAGTGGTACATTTTTTCAGTTTTGTGTGCTTAGAAAAGCATTTATTTCACTCTCTTTTTAACAATATATTTTCTTCCTTCCTTTCTTCCTTCCTTCCTTCCTTCCTTCCCTTCTTTCTTTCTTTCTTTCTTTCTTTCTTTCTTTCTTTCTTTCTTTCTTTCTTTCTTTCTTTCTTTCTTTCTTTCTTTCTTTCTTTCTTTCTTTTAAAATTTTATTTGAGACAATGTCTCACTTTATCACCCAGGCTGGAGTGCAGTGTCATAATCTCAGCTCACTGCAGCCTCCACCTTCTGGATTCAAGCAATCTTCCCATTCAGCCTCCCCACTAGCTGGAACTATAGGTGGGTATCGTCATGTCAAGTAATTATTATTTTTTTTATTTCTTTTAGAAACTAATTCTCAGCCCCCAAACTAGTCTTGAACTCCTGGTCTCAAGGCATTCTCCTTCCTAAGCCTCCAAACTGCTGGGACTGCAGACATAAATCACCATGCCAAATCTAAAAATATTTTTTTTCCTCAATGTAATTCTAAATTAACAATGTTTTTTCAGTACTGAAAATTCGACTCTCTTTTAATATACTTTTATTCTGACACAAACATACACAAACTGCTCTAATTATGTGTTCTATGTTTATTGTGGTGTGTTTTTTCTTTTTTGCTATTTTTAAGATTTTCTCCCTATTGTCTTTCAGAAAATTTTATTTTTATATTTTCTTTGGTATAGTCTTGTTCATCTTTTTGTTGGCCTATTATGGGACCAAGTTGAACTTTTTGAATTTGTGGTATTATGAGTTTCATCAAATTTGGAAATTTTTCACTCACTAATTCTTCAAAAATGTTTCCCACTATGCCCTTTTTTCTTATCTTTTTTAATGGATTTCATTTATATCAAGCCATAATGCTTATTGATGTTCCATTAATTCTCTGACAATATTTCTATTATATTTGTCTCTATTTCATTTTGCCTTGTGTTGAGAAATACAACTTTATTTGAGCAAAGAACAATTTATTAATCAGGCAGTACGCAGAAACAGAGAACTCTGCTCAGCAAGTGGGCAGGGAGTATAGACAGAACATGGAAGTAAAGTACAGAAGTAACTTAATTGGCCACAATTAGGTGTTGTCTGGTTTAGATATGATTTGATCAGTTTGCTGCTTATGAATGGCTGAAATCTGTCTGTCTCTTAAACTAAATGCATATTTATCCTGAGTTTGCTTTTGCCCTATGTTAGGTTTCATTTCCTTAAGTAGAAACTCAAAGTCCAGAGACACCCTGGAACAAATTAAATTTAACATTTGTTTTTATTTTTTCTTCAAATACAATAATATTTTGTTTTGGAGTGTTTAACATGCTCCTGATTTTGTCTAGTGCAATTTTTAAATCTCATGTTTAGATTTTTGATATCTACAATCTGTCTAGGATCTGTTTTATGTCTTCCACATTTTCTTTTACTTCATATGCTTTTTTCAGTCTTCCTCAACACATTAATACAATCATAATAATGATTTCAATTAGCTTGCCAAATAATTACAGTTTTCATGCTCAGACCCAAGTGAATTTATCAAAAGGTCATCTACAGATCTATGTGAATTTATCAATCTATTTTTCATTATGGGTAGCATTTTTTTTTCTTTTTCTGTATGATTAGTAATTTTTAACTAGACACCAGACATTGTGATTTTACTCTGTTGACTGGTGGACAATTTTATATTTCTTTACACATTCTCAAGCTTTCATCTGGGGGAATTGTTGCCTTCAAATGGCCTAAATATTTAATGACTAGCTCTTGGTCTGTTAGATAAGACCAAACTCCTTTAGTCCTGGGCTATTTGCACCATTACTGAGGCAATATCTTCTTGAGTACTGTTCTCCCTTTAAATATATGACTTTATTTTATTATGGAGATATAAGGTACAAGTCAGGGTTAGATACATAAATAGTCTATGTGCAAGTAAAGTTTGGACTACCAACTGGTCCTCACTTGCCCTGGTACCTTTGTTGTTATGGGCCCACCCCTCACCTGGAAGAATTTCACAACTGTCAATCCCTCCCTTGTACTATTGTGATTAATGTTCAGGTCCCACTTATGAGTGAGAATATGTGATATTCAGTTATTTGTTTCTGTGATGTCACTAAGTATGATGGTCTCCAACTTCATTCAGTTTACTGTGAAATCCATGATTTTGTCCTTCTTTGTGACTGCATAGTTCTCTATCATGTATATGTACCACATTTTCTTCATCTAGTACACTTTTGATGGGCAGTAGGACTGGTTCCGTGTTTTTGCTATTGTGGCAATAAATATGTGTGGGCAGGTATCTTTTTTTTTGTAAAATAATGTGTGTTCTTTTGGGTATATTCCCAGAAGGGGGATTGATGGATAGTATGGAAGGTCAATTTCTAGTTCTTTTAGAAATTGCCATACTATTTTTCAGAGTAATTGCCATACTATTTTTCAAAGAAATGACCATACTAAATTTCAACTAATTTGCACTCCTACCAACAGTGTAGATGCATTCCCTTTTCTCCACACCCGTGCCAGCATCTGTTGCTTTTTGATTTATTAATGGTGGTGATTCTTACTGGAGCTAGGTGGTATCTCAATGTGGTTTTGATTTGCATCCATCTGATGCTTAGTGAGGCTAGCCATTTTGTCATGCATCTGTTCGCTGCTTGTATATCATCTTTTGAGAATTATCTGTTCATGTCCTTTGCCCACCTTTTAATAGGACTGTTTTTTGTTATTGTTGGTTTTTCTTTCATGTCGTTTGAGTTCCCTGTATATCCTAAATGTCATAAAAAATCTATCTACATAAAAAGCCTGGGCCAGATGGCTTTCCAGCTGAATTCTGCAAAACATAAAAGGAGGAGTTGAAACCAATCTTACTGAAAGTTTTCCAGGCAGTTGAGGAAGATGGAACTCTCCACAAATCATTTTTGGAAGCTGACATCACACTGATACTCAAACCTGGCAAAGATCCAACATGAAAAAGAGACTTACAGGCCAATCCCCTTGATTAACATAGATGCAAAATTTCTCAATAAGATTCTAGAAGTTGGATCCAACAACACATCTCAAGAATCATCCATCATGACCAAATAGGCTTCATTCTTGGGATGCTGGGCTAGTTCGATTTTCCCAAGACCATAATCATAATTCAATTCTTTAGCAGATGTAAAAACAAGAACCACATATTAATATCATTAAATGCAGAAAAAACTTTCAAAAAAAATCCAGCATCCTCTTCTTGATTAAAAACCCTTGAACACTAGGCATAGAGGGGACATTCCACAAAACAATAAAAGCCATCTATGATAAACCCACAGCCAACATATTACTTGATGCACTGAAGGTGGAAGTATTCCCCCTGAAAAGGGGAACAAGACAATGTTGCCCACTTTTGCCCCTCCTGTTCAACACAGTACTGGAAGTCCTTGCTAGAGCAATCAGGCAGAGAAGAAAATGAGGGGTATCCAAACAGGAAAACAGGAAGTTACGATATGCTTCTTTGTGCACATTGTGATCCTATACCTTGAAAACATAAAGGAGTCCATCAAAAACCTCCTTGCACTGGTGCATAACTTGGGAAAGGTTTTGAGGTACAAAATCAATGTGCAGAAGACAGTTGCTTTTCTATACACCAGCAACTAACAGGCAGAGAACCAAATAGAAAGCACAATTGCATCCATAATAGCCACCCAAAAAAGAGAAATACCTTAGCATCTACCTAACCAGGGAAGTGAAAATCCTTTACAACAAGAACTACAAAAAACTGCTCAAATAAATCAAAGATGACACAAACAAGGGGATAAACATCTCTTGCTCATAGACTGGAAGAATCAGTGTTGTCAAATGTCCATCTTACCCAAGGAAACCTATAGATTCAACACAATACCCACCAAATTACCAACATCATTCTTCTCAGACCCGAAAATGACATTGCATAAATTCATATGGAAAAAAGAAGCAAAAAGCATAGATAGCCAAAACAATTCTCAGCACAAGAAAAAGTGGGAGGTGTTACACTTCCAGACTTCGAACTTTAGTATAAGGCTCAAATAATCAAAATATCCTGGTACTGGTACAAGAACAGACATGTACACCAATGGCAAAGGGCAGAGATTCTGGAAGCAAGCACTCTACCTCTCAAGCAACTCATGTTTGTCAAAACCATCAGTAACAACTACGGGGGAGAGGGAACCTTATTTAACAAATAGTGGTGGGAAGACTAGCTGACCACATGCACAAGAATGAAACTGGAACCCTACCTAACACCACATACAAAAATCAACTCTAAATGGATCAAAGACCTAAATATAGAACCTCAAATGATAAGAATCCTATAAAAAATGTAAGAAACACCCTTATGCACACTGCAGTAGGCAACTAAATTTTTATTATATCCTCAAAAGTGAGTGTCATAAAAGCTATGGTAGACAAGTGGAACCTCATCAGACTGAAAAGTTTCTGCACAGGAAGAGAAACCATTGAGAGAGTGGGGAGACAACCCACAGAATGGGAAAAAATTACTTGACAATTGAATACTTTTCTCAATGACCTTTGTATATGACATTTCCTACTCTGGGCTGTGAGGAAGGCAAGCTATCTATTCCAATCCCTCTGTGCACATTAAATATTGTTTTGTCTGCTTCTACTTGGTAATCTTTTGCCTAGCATTTTCTTCACATATGAGCACCGACCAATACTTAAGCCTAAAACTGCCTAAAAACTGTCTCTGTCTCTCTCTTTCTCTCTCTCTGTCTGTCTCCCCCACCAGCTGCCCCCTTTCACTTTGCAGGTTGTTTTCTCATTAGTTGTATCAGCAACATATGAAGCTGATAGTTCTTTTCTCCATCCTTGTAAACACATGAAGTTTTCTGCTTTTCATAAAATTGTAGTCATTCAAGTATGTTTGTAGCAGCAGAGAACTATGGTTTAACTTTGCATTTTCCTGATGACTAATATAGTTCAGCATCATAATATATTTAATGTTTTTATTACAAAATGATAGAACAATCACCCATCATTTTACTCTTCCTTTTAAAAGAAGAGTAAGTTATATAAAAGCTTTATTCTAAATATATTTTAAATCTTTCAAGATATCCAACTGGAAAATTGATTTTACTGCATCGATTCCACCTATAGATTAAATTGGAGAAACTGTATCTATATTCTGTTTTTAAAAATGTGGTGTTATTTAAAATTTTTCAGTATTTCAAATATATAAAAGGTTTGTACCGAAAATCTACATAATGTATCTCTGAGTAGCGTACAACAAAATATATAAGATTTTTAAATTCTGGTATTTAACTAAATATTAGCAATCTATCATACTTTTTCTTTTTTTTTTTTTTCTTTTTTTTTTTTTTTGAGTTGGAGTCTCACTCTGTCGCCCTGACTGGAGTGCAGTGGCCGCTCCCGGCCACCGCAGCCTCGACCTGCTGGGCTCCGGCGATCCTTCCCCCTCAGCCTTCCGAGTAGCCGGAATTACAGGCATGCGCTACCACACCTGGCTGATTTTTTGATTTATTGTAGAGATGAGGTCTCACTGCCCAGGCAGGTCTCGAACCCACGAGCTCAGGCAATCCACTCGCCTCAGCCTCCCAAAGGCGCAGGATTACAGCCTGAGCCACTGAGCCCGGCTTCATACTTTTTCTTATTCAAAAATACTATTATTATTAATGGTCTACTACAAATACCCTTACATGTCTGTGCTCCTCTACTAGAACTTATTAATGAGATTGATCATATAAAATTTTTCATACTTACTCATTTTTTTACCTAACAGTGGCAATTTTATGTGACTCAACCTAGCATAATTGCATCTATAAGGTCATTCCTATCTCATATTGATGCTTGATACCTAGTGAATTGAGTACTGGATAAACACTAATTATTCAAATATAGAATCCACAACAGCAGGGACTGTTTTGTGTTTTTCACATTTATGTCTCCTCTAACAGTACACAGCCTAGAAAGATCATTCTACAAATAGCTGTTAAATAAACAATTCAATTATCTCTCCAGTTTCTGTAAAGTAAATCCCATCAGAGATAGACAGCCTTGTTTTTTGTTTGTTTTAAATAAATGAACCCTGGTTATTTTCCTATTGAAAATTTCTAAGACTAGGCTTGTAATCTTAGACATTTCAGCAATTTATCAGCTCTATTTTTTTTTTCATTGCTATCATACAATATGGAAAGCAGGTTCTTAGCAACTTGAGGTTTTTCTAATTTATTGGGTATCGTCTTCTTTTGACTTAGAAGAGTGATAACTATATGCTTTAATTGTACGTTAATTGACAATGAAGGCAGTTTTCAGGAGAGTTTAGGGATCTTTCATGAATAAAATGAATTAAGCTTAGTTCAAGGATTTTGACATCTTGATTGGTTGTTTATTAAGACATTTTTCATCCAGTTAGTTGAAAGTGTTCCAATTAAGACAGATTATCAGGTATTTGAAATCACAAAGGCAAGATGATTTTGCAAAAGTGTAAAATTATGTCTCTCCAAAAGCTTAGAAGATTCAATCTTAGAAGTTGAAGAGGGCCTTAAAATAGGCTTACCTTTTTTCATATTTTATTTTATTATGTTTACAACTGATATTTAATTTTGGAGATGGTACATGTTATTTTCTCTTCAAATACCTGTTTTTTAAACACTATAAATATTTTTGTTATATGCAAACTAGTTTTTCTAGCTCCATATTTTAAGTTATAAGTATATTAGCTTGAGAAGAAGATGAATAAATATGCTGAACTGGAGTATTGCCAAGAAATGCACATCTTGAGTAGTTTTCTAAGGCATATGGAACAAGTTGCATTGAAGCACATCTATCAGATAACTAAAGCATTGTTGAAGCATTTAATGTTTCATTTTAAAGTTAAAAATTCAAATACTGTATATATTTTTTGAACTGTGTATACAGCTCAATCTGGGGGGAAATTATACAGATGTTTACATATGTACAAATTCATAAACTATATAAATTAAGATTATTGAATTTCACATGCCTTACTTCTGTCTGTATGCTATACCTCAATGACAATGAAGTTTAAAAATATGCATAGGAAGTATTGCTTATATTGAAGCACATTTCAGTTTCATATTCTTTTCAGTTTTTTTAATAATAGTTGATTGCTAAATATTTTCTAAAAGATATAAGGATAATTTCATTATGTTTCTCAATCTCTCATTCCACAAAGGAAAGTGACATTTGACATCAAATTGACCAATGATACACTTAAGAGCTAAACAAGTCTAAGTGTCTCACATTTGATGACAAAAGAGTTCAAATTGTATAAATGAGAGTTCACATTTTTTAAATTTTAAAAGCTGAGGTTTTGGAAATGAATTGCTACATTTTTCTGTTTGTATTGTTTGTTTTTTGTTTTTGAGTTGAAGTTTCACTACTTC
Organism: Cephalopachus bancanus; assembly: GCA_027257055.1. NCBI lineage: Eukaryota > Metazoa > Chordata > Mammalia > Primates > Tarsiidae > Cephalopachus > Cephalopachus bancanus. The sequence goes on from JAPVLO010000268.1 coordinate 2,700,518, forward strand.
TCCCAGGTTTGAGTTCAGTGGCATACTCACAGCCACCTCAGAGTCAACATGCTGGGCTCCGGCGATCTTTCCAGCTCAGCCTTTCAAGTAGCAGGAACACCATGCAGGTGCTACCATGGCCATCTAATTTTTTTTTTTAATTTATTGTAGAGATGAGGTCTCACCCAAGTTGCCCAGACTAGTCTCGAACACATGGGCTCAGGCAATCCTCTCATCTCCCCCTCCCAAAGTGCTGGGATAACAGGCTTAAGCCATGGCACTGGGTCAGTTGCTACGTTTCTAAAAGCTGTAACTAAGAAAATAATTGAATTATTCTGATAATGTTGTTACTCAATGCTACTAATTTCCTAAATCTGAAAATACATTTAAAGTAAAAATGTGTAATATGATTTTATTATAATTATACATTTGGTATGTACTCCATCTTGTCCAAATAAATCTTTTTTGAACTATAATTTTTTTAAGTAAAATAAAACACATCAATCTTAATACTGTTCAACTCTAATATTTTATAGACCATACAAAAATTCCACTTACGGGTAAGATAGTAGATATTATATCGTTTTAAGTAATTTAAGATCACTGAGTTATCTAATAAGTTTAATATTGCATTTGCATTTTGTGTTAAGTAAAATCTCTGAGAATAAGGAAGACAGTCAAACTTCTTGCTTTATCTAATCATATTTTCCAGTTATTTAGTACTTATACATAGAAACATTAAAATGTCTGGACTTTACCAACATTTTAGAAATATTCAGTAGAAATTCAAACTGACATTGACATATTTATGAGGTTAAAATGTCATTTTAAAAAATGTATATTAAAGATTTGTAGCTGGCTCAGTTTCTTATGGCTCCATAGAGAATGAAAAATGCAATAAAAATTATGGGTATCAGCCCAGGGAAAAAGAAAAGGTATAAAATAAAGAATGAAAATATTCTGTAATGACAGGAGAGCAAAGGAAAGGACAATAACTGAATTGGTGATTGAAGAAAAAGGAGGCCACCTTTTTGAAGCAAGATGGTACTTCCCAGAATTTATTTATTTATTTTAAATAGGAAGTTTTATTATCTCATGGTATCTATAGGTGAAAAACTTGCGATGGGCTCAGCTGAGTCGTTCTGTTGAGGGGTCTTGGGTGCAATAAAAGCTGGAATGGTGGGGGGCAGGGCTAGAGAAGCCAGAAGCTGGTTGGACATCACTTTCTCTCTCTCTAGTAGACTCTGTTTTTGAAAATATTTGTGTACATTTAAAATCATTTGGACATTTAAACAAAATATTCTTAATAGTGATTGACTATTTTGATATACTTTATAGTAGAATTCTGAGTGATTACAATTTCTTTGCTTGCACGCATTTCTTTCTGCTAAATTTTGCAAAATGAGCAAATTTAATTTTTTAATCATTGTTCAAAGCAGAAAATAAAAATTTTCAAGCAGAAAATAATCACTCCCTGAGCGCATAAAATATTTCTAGGGGCGGAAGGAGCAAATTTTATACTGGAATTTCGGAAATGTCTCCAAAGGCAACAGAAACTTGGCCCACCAGGAAATACACTATTTCTGAGGTAACTGATATAATTGTGTGCTCTGGCTTTACAGTCATAAGAGAAGAATTTTAAAAATTAGAGTGAAGAAGCCTTTTCTGCTGTCAAAACTTACCCTCAGTGAAAGAGGCCATAAAATTTCATCAGCAGCTCAATGATACTCTTTTGTCTTCTATGTCTGTCACAATCTAATACAACCCCAATATTTTTATCCCAGAAACTAGTTGTTCACATTGACAACCATGAACATGTTTAAAATAAGAGGAAAAAGAAATAAAACAATAAAGAAAATATGAGTAGCTCTTTATTTTGAGTGGGCTGTCATAGCAAAGCATTATAGACTGTGTAACTTCTTAAACCACAAAGATATATATTTTCCCAGTTCTGAAAACTAGAAGTCTGTGATCAAGGCATTATTATGACTAGATTTCAATGAGGGCTCTCTATAGCTTCTAGATGGCTACCATCTCTCTATGTCTTCACAAGGCAAAGAGAGAAAGCAAGCAAACTGTCTAGAGTCTCAGCTTATAAGGGTACTGATCACATAATGAATGTCCCACTCTTATGACTTTACTAAACCTAATTACCTCCCAAAGGTTAATTTCCAAGTTCTATCAAAAGTTGGAGGTTGGGCCTGCAACATATTCATTTATGTGGGTTTGGTGGGGATAAAATTCAGCCCATAGCACCTGAACAAAGTCTCCTAATCATCAAAATGCAATACCTAATGAATGGAGTGATTTATTAATAGATTATTAGGTATGAAAGAATATCATACCTATTTTTATTCTGTTGATACCTGAACTCTGCATTCTTCAACAGATCATTCTAGCATTCTGAAAGGCCCAACATTCTGAGAGCTGGAGCACAGAGTGAAAGCATTAAAATTGGTGCTCATCAGTCCATTGAGTCTCCTGAAGAACTGTAAATTCACTACTTTATTCTCATGAAAAATATTTTAATGCTGTAATTTTCATTTTCCATCTTGTGTCAGCTTATCATGCAGAACTATCTGTAAAGCAGACTAAAATGTCTTCTTCAGTGAACTTGCAATAGCAAGCAACATTAAGGCATGACAGTGGGTTGAGAGTGAAGGGTACTGTAACAAGAATAGTTACTGTGAAAACACAAACCACTAGCTTGGACAACTTACTTGTGCTTTTAGGACAAACTTGAAACCATTCTCCACTACATCACTTTCAATTGATTGTATAGGAGTGCTGGCACACATTTCTGATTCAATGGATTGGAAAATGTTCATTCAATGGCTAGCTTAATTTGCATGTGCACTTGTAGGCCAATGATCTTCAGTTTCTCCTAGAGCCCAAAAGGGATTTTTTTCTAAGCCTTATGAGTCCATGTAATTATCTCTGAAGGCTTGCAACAGACTCTACGCACATCCTAATATGCTACAGGATTGTTGAGTGCCATTGACTCTTCCAAATCATATGTGGCAAAGTTATATTTAGTCATGACTGCTGGGGTCAGATCTTCAAGCCAATGTGAGGTCTGAACTCCCAACTGAAAACCTTATTGCTTTAAAAGTTCATTGTCAAGAAAAAGAACATTCAATTTGTTATATGTTACTTCCCAAATCAAATGAAGCTAAATGAGCCTTGTATCACTTTTATAATCCTAAAAAATGCTGCATACATCGACTTTTCTCTTTGAAGGGGGAGTCTTCATATGAACCATGTCAGATGTGCCAACAATGATGACTAAGTGGAAAACTCCCTGCCTGAATTTTGTTTCCCAGTAGCCAGCATGTTTCTTGCCAAACGTTAGACAATATCATCTAGGTCTGTCTTGTCATGTTTCGTCAGCTTGTAAACGTCATTGTGGTGGACCAGTCTTCTGAGATACTGAGTTGGTCTAGAATCCTGTAGGCTAAACTATGAGAGAAAACTGTAAAGGGAAAAGAGACAATAGAAGTTTAGTGCTGTTGTTACAAGTTGAAAGCCAACTGCTGCTGGTGTTTTGTACTTATTGGAAAAGAGCAAGATCTTTTGGCAGTTTGATAGCTGCATAATAGGTGCCGGGGGCAATGCTAATTGCTCCTATAAAGAGACTACATCTGGAACAGCAATTGGAGTCATCATCAGTTTTTATGTGCTTTGTTTCCCACTCCTGCCATGTTTTATCAGGCACTTCAAATGGAGCTGTGATAGAAATAACTACATTGTATCTCAGCACTTTCTCCAGTAATGCATATGTATTGCATATTTTCATATATATAAATATAATTTGTACATATTTTAAATTAATTTTATAATTTCTGTCTTGAGCTGTAGATTGAAGACTTGGTGATGGCACTTTCTAGTGTTGTCAGAAGAAGTCAGCCCAACTTCTAATTTTTATATCTTTATCTTTGCCATAACATGCTAATGTAGCAGTCCCTATATTCACTGAAACCATGGCTTCCATAGTGCTTTAAAAAACAACAACAACAATGCTTTCCATGGTCTATACGAATGTCATCCTCCAGTAACTTCTAAGTCACTTCAATTCAAACAGGGAAGATAATAAAACACTTTCCCGTATTTAAGCATCTGTTTTCTCTACTTCTGATACTAGTCAAGTCAAATACCATAGGACACAGAAGATGCTCTATACATGTAGTTTTAAACAGGTATTTTTACAAAAACCTGAAAGAACAGGGTTTTGCATATCAATAAGGAAAATTACAGGCACAATAGCACTCTCTCACTACCATTGAGAATTAGAGTCATGACTTGAAGCATACATGCCTGAAGATGAAATCCAAAGAATATAAAACCAGAATTGTGAAACTGCCACTGCTGATTTAGCAGTCGTCTTTTAACAGGCTGGAAACTGAATGAAGAATCCTGAATTGTGACTGCTAAAATAAACCAATCAAACAAACAAAACAAAAGAAATAAAAAATTCACAGCTCCACAGCTCTGTCACACAAACACAAAAACATGTAATCCTTCTTGATTCTAGTATGTAACAGAGATGAATTGCCGACATACAACACACAAAGGATTGTATGAGGTAAAGGACAAACATCAGAAAATTCTTCTCTAACCGTGCTATCCAAGGTAGACTGCCTTTCCTTTTAAAACATGTAACAATCAATTAATATAAATGAGTATGTGTGGAATTTAAAAACCAATTTATATTTCAATCAACACAAATGAATATAAGCAACTTCCAGATTAAGTATTTCTTTTAAACCAGAAAACATTTTGAATAAATTGCAAACATCCATCTCATTCACTTCTGACAAGGGGACAATGAAATGAAACAGAGGTTTTAACTACTACTTTATAGCTGATGCAGAAAAGAGGAATCAAGAGATGGAAGCGCTTACCTAAGATCATACTATCCAGAAGAATAATATAACCACTCTACTGCCTTCTTAGCACTTATTACTATCTGACAGTATCTTGCTTTTTATTTATTTATTGCCCTTAACTTTCTAATAAGATGCAAATTCTCTGATATAAAATACATTCTGGTTTGGTTGCACCATTTATTTTTAAGGCTGAGCAAGTTATCTGTTCAATAAAAATAAGCTTAAAAAATAAACTGAATAGAAAGTCTCTCACTTATGGAATTTAGAGACTTATGGGTCATACTTACAAGTGTTGGACTCATAAAATACAACAAATTAAGTGCCATTAGAGTTGAAGTAGAGAACATAAGAGCTCACGGGGTAGGAACCAACCATTCAGAGAGAAATTATCCTCCTAAGAACTAAAAAAACATTGCTGCAAGCCATGAAAAAGCAAGGAGAATAAACATGATGAATGAGAAATGGAAAATAGTTGAATGCAACTCAATTGCAAAATTATTATGTTTGAATGGAACAAGTTCAAGAACAGAAATATGAGCAGAATAAAGAATCATTTTAATGATAAATATTTGGTTTAACTTAAGGCATATTTTAAATTGGAGGCTGACAGGACCAAATTTTTATTTTGGGAAGAAAATATGACAAAAATTACTTGAGCCAAACTGTGAGGAATGAATTAGATGAGGAAAAGAATGGATTCAGGAAGATCATTTACACAGTTGTTGCAATAACACAAGGAGATATGATGACGATTTAGATGAACTTGATGACTGGGGCAATAAAGGAGATGTGAAGGCAATAACAGCTTTTTAGGAGGTGCCATGACCATTCCTCAATGATTGGAGATTAGAATGAAAAAAAATTGATCAAGCAATATACTTTTTTCTTGGACACTTGGGTTATAGTTGATTGTATATAATGGAACCAGTAACAAGTTTGAAGAGACAAGATACCATCTTTGCATTCAGACATGTTAAGTTTAATGTATTTGTGGGATGTGTAATGAATATGTCAGGTTTAAGACTTATGCCTGGAGAAAGAGATACTTGATTTGGCACCTTTCATTCATCCTGGTAATATAGAGGCAAGCTAGCATTCTCAGAAATATGTGACCTCTTTTTCAGCCTAAAAGTAGCAGCATGTGAGTAGCTAAAAATCTGGAAAATACCCCCTGGTTATTTATGGTTGGAGTTAGTAGAACAAAACAAGCCCCCCACTCCCCCAATCCATCTTTCTTGGACATGGAATGATTGAAAGCAGAGCACAAGCTCATCATTCAGCTCAGATGCCCCAATAAGGTCAAATCCATATCCCCAGGACACTCCTCCCTCCCAACCACTTCTCTAGAGGTAGAGGAAACAAAAAAAAAAATCACCAAGATTTCCTGGGGGCAGTGCTCACTCTGAGACTCTCCCCATTCCTTTCTCCTGTGGTCTATACTCAACTTCATTGAGCAGATCTTCTCTTCAGACTAGGCATATTCATTCCTTTCCTGAATGTGTACTTTTGCTTTACTTGCCAATCTAGCAACTGACTATTAAACTTTTCTTGCGGTGAAGTCAAAATCTAAGTCAAGAGTTGGAATTTCTTCTCCCTTCACTAGAGAGATCTCTCTGGCAACAAGTGCTCTCTATTTTATACTAAGCCACTTTATGTGTCTATTTGAAACAAAGATACTTAAGGAATTAATTGACCATATATTGAGAAAATTTGTACTTACACCTGTAAATTCATAAAAAATGTTTTGGAAAATTATAATTATAACCACACTATTCTCAAAACTCAAAGATAAAATAATCTCTCTACAATGCAGTAGAGAATGGAAACAGTTTTATTATTGTATAAGCTTTAAACCAGGACATGATGAGCATCACAATCTGCTAAGATATTGCAAACCAAAAAGAAATCTCACCCAGTAATATAGTAAAGCAGCTAAAACTTATTACATACATGTTCTCAAAATAAACAATAATTAGTATTCAAGTAAGAGGACTTGACAGAATCATTTATCACATATATTTTGCCGTAGACTTACCTGGTAATTAGGGTGATCGTCCATGATAGTTAATTGGTTTTAATAGAGATAAAACAAAAATCTCATATCTTTAGGAGGTAAAGATAGAAGGTGTTTTGCAACTTTGAGCAAGGTGTCCACTGAAGCTGGATTCTTATACTCCCACAAAAACTGGGAGATGAGGTACTATCTTCCTTGATGTTTGCATTTCAAGCAAATGGTTCCCTGTGTCTTTGAGAAAGACATTCTTGGATTATAAAGCTGAAAAAAGACCAATCTAGTTTTCCAAAAGATTTATGTGCATTTTAAAGAGAGGAGAAAGTCCTTACAATTATTTTCTAAAGTAAATACTCTAAGAAAAAGGAGGGGAGGGGAGGGATATCACTTTTCTTATATTCAATGTTGAGAATTAAAACTTATTTTTAATTTCTGTTTGTTCTTACAGAAGTCAAACAGATTAGAGAAATAGAAGAGTTCATCAATGACCTTTTGCTTACTTTTTAATTATCCTTATGGATAACATACACACACACACACACAAACAGACATACAATTAACCAAATTAGTCAATGAAAACAATAACCTGCAAAATAATAGAACTTGGTTAGAAAAATATGGTTATGATCAAAATGAATGCATTCTTGTATCACTCTTCCTGTCTCTAGCAGTGATGAATTTATTTAGTAACTGTTGGATCACTTGTTCAATTTTTTTTCTTGCTTTTTAGATCTACACATGCTTTCTTTGATCTGAATCCAAACCTCTGAATAAAATCAAAAGAGCAGTTGAACATGTTAAAGATTTATCCTACCAATAATCACCTGTCATATACATTAAATTAAAGATCAACATTGAATCAATAAAGGCAATCATAAAATTAAAAAAAGATTGAATCAAAATAGCTTTTTATTTGTTTAGCCTGAGATGAGAAAGTATTTAATACCTTAAGTATGTGTTGAAAAGTCTCTAGCTATTTTTATTCAGTTTATATTTGTAACAAATTTATGAATTATAAACTCCACCTAGAATATCCAAATATGACACCATTTAAAAATATTTGTTATTACCATCTTATTTGTTCACAGTGCATTTATTTATTATTAATTTTAGAAGTGTGGGATACACTTAAATATTTACTACATAAGTAAACGACATGTAGGTGAGGTTTCTAGAAAACCCTTTCTCTCCCTAATAGTGAACCTAGTGACAGAGAAGGTGGTCGGAAGCTGGTTAGACAAACAGAGAGGGATGATCTGAAGGAGACATAACATCTGGAGGAATGCCCCCTGTACCACTCCCGTTATATAATTGTTGGCTGAAAATGTGGTTAGTGTGCTTAAGAACATCCTGTCAACCCTGGGTGTACTGCTAAAAGGGACTTTTTACTGCTTAAGCACAGGCACAATAGATTAACTCAATGTTCTATCTTGACCTTGGCTTATTATAATATCATTAATGTAGCATTTGCATTGCAGTTTTATCCCCCTGAGTGGGCTTTTCTGTGGTACTTATGAGTATTATTCAAGATGGAGTAACTTTGGTTAAGGATCTGCACGCACAGTAAGAATTGGGTCTCAGGAGTAAGGAGCGGATGAGATGTAAATGAGAGAAACATTCCCAGAAAAATAAGATTAAAAAAACACAAAAAAACTCCTAGCACCAGATAACACATTTCGGGCCCCCTCTCTTTTTCTAGAGAGCTTTGTTGCTTAATAAACTGCTTCTTTCACTCATCCTTTTGGTGTCCACATTCCTTAATGTTCTTGATCACAGAACAGGAACCTGAGGTTGCTGGTTTAAGTGCAGAGTGGAGTTCAAAACTGATGCAGCACTAGTATTCATATGCCTGATGATCAGTACCCATTTATGACCCTGTAGTATTCAGATTTTTGCATCTTTGATAGTTCACTCAGAATGATGATCTCCAGCTGTATTCATGATGTTGCAAAGGATATAAATCTGTTCTTCTTTATGTCTGTGTAGTTTTCCAGCATGTATATGTACCACAATGTATTTATCAGTCCACTTCTGATGGGCATCTGAATTGGTTCCATGTTTTCATTATTGTGAATAGTGCTGCAATGAAAATACTTGTGCAGGTGTCTTTATGTAGCATGATTTATGTTCCTCTGGGAATATTTCCAGAAGTGGAATTGCCAGATCAGATGGTAGTTCAATTTTTAGTTCTTTGAGAAAATGCCAACTGTGTATCTTTGAAGTTTTGATGATACTCATCCTGATATGAGATGGCAACTCATTGTAGTTTTGATCTGCATTTATCTTATGATTAATAAGTCTGAGCATTTTTTCAAATGTTTGTTGACTGCTTGAATGTCTTCCTTTGAGAAGTGTCTGTTAATTTTTTTAACCTTTTAAATTTTTTTTCCTGTCAATTCATTTTAATTTTTTGTAGATCCCAGGGTTAGGGCTCTGTTGGATACAAAAAAATATATGTTTGCTAAATATAGTTGCCTTTCCCCAATGTTTGTTTTTTTGTGTGTGCAAAGACTATTTTAGTTTGATAAAGTTTGTCTACCAATTTCAGATTTGACTGCATTTGCTTTTGAGGACTTGGCCATGAAATACTTGTCTACTCCAATGTCCAGTAGGGTGTTTTCTAAATTTTATCCTAAAATTCTTACAGTTTCAAGTTTCACATGTTAGGCCCACTTCCATTTTGAGTTAATTTTTGTATATGGTGACAAGTCATTTCATCTGCATGAAATTAGCCAGTTTTTCTAGGACAATTTGCTAAATATAGTTGCCTTTCCCCAATGTTTGTTTTTATCATTTTGTTGAAGATAAGTTGGTTGAAGGTCTGGGTTTTATTTCTGCATACTCTGTGCTGTTCTATTGGTTTATATGTGTCTCTTTCTGTACCAGTACCAGGCTGTCTTGGTTACTGTAGCTTCGTAGCAAAGTGTAAAGTTTAGAAGTGTGATGCTTCCTGCTTTGTTCTTTTTGCTGAGGATAGTTGTGGCTATTTGAGTTTAGCTAGTTAGGGTCTCTTTTTGCTTCCATATTAAGTTTGTATTGTTTTTTCTAGGTCTATGAAAAATGATGATGAAAATTTGGAGTGGTGTTGAATCTTTGGATTGCCAGGATGAAATGAGCATCTTGATTATTTGGGTTTTGCCAAACCGTGAACACAAAATGTTTTTCAATTTGTGTATGTTATCCTTGATTTCTTTGAGCAAGTAGTTCTCATAGTAAGGTCTTATGCCTTTTTTATTAGGCAGATGCTAAGATACGTGTGTGTGTGTGTGTGTGTGTGTGTGTGTACTGTGAACAGGATTGTGGTGTTTTTTTTTTTTTTTTTAGTTGGAGTCTCACTCTGTCGCCCAGACTGGAGTGCAGTGGCTGCTCCTGGCCACCGCAGCCTCCACCTGCTGGGCTCCAATGATCCTTCCGCCTCAGCCTTCCAAGTAGCTGGAACTACAGGCGCACGCTACCACACCTGGCTAATTTTTGATTTGTTGTGGAGATGAGGTCTTGCCAAGTTGCCCAGGCAGGTCTCAAACCCGCGGACTCAGGAAATCCACTCACCTCAGCCTCCCAAAGCGCGGGATTACAGGCTGAGCCACCGAGCCTGGTTGGGATTTTGATTTTTTATCTGATTCTCAGTCTCCTTTTTGGAGTTGTATAGAAATATAATTTTTTTTTGAACAAAGAAGTTGTACCCTGAAATTTTACCAAAGGCATTTATCAGTGCGAGGAGGTTTTGGATACACTCTCTAGGGTTTTATAGGCAAATAGTCATATAATTTGCAAAGAGGTATAACTTAAATTCTGTTTTTTCTATTCAGATACCCCGTTCATGTGCCTGATTTCTTTGACTAGGATTTCCAGTACTACATATGTTGAATGGTAGTAAAATGAACATCCTTGTCTTGTTCCAGTTCTTAAGGGAATACCTTCAGCTTCTGCCTATTAAGTATGATGTTGGCTACAGGTTTGCCATAGGTTTCCTCTTATTGCTTTGAGGAATAGTGCTCCAATGTCTAGGGTTTTTTCCAAGAAGGGATGTTAGAGTTTATCAAATGCTTATTCTGTGTCTAATGAAATAATCATGTGTTTCTTTGTTTTACACCTGTATTGATTTACATATGTTGTTGAACCATCCTTGCTTTCAAGGAAAGAAACCCACCTGGTTATGATAGATAATCCTTGAAATGTAGTGCAGGGGATGTGATTTACTAGAATTTTATTGAGAATTTTTGCAACTGTATTCATCAGGAAAATTGGTCTGGAGTTTTCTTTTCTTATTGGATCTTTGCCATTTTTGAGTATCAGGATGATATTGGCTTTATACAATGGACTAGAGAGAATTTGTTCCTTCCCAATTGCTTGTAATACTTTCAGCAGGATTAGTATCAGCTCTTCCTTATACTTCTTGTAGAAATCTGCTGAGAGACACTATGACCCAGGACTTTTCTTTTCTTTCTTGTTTTTTGGGTGGTGATGTTTCTTATTATTAATTATTTGGATAGTTAATGGTCTGTTTAGGGTTTCAATTTCTTCCTGATTAAATTTTGGGAGATTATGTGATGGAATAATTTCTTCATTTTCTCTAGATTTTCTATTTTAGTTGCATACAGATATTTATAGTCATCTCTAGTAATACTTTGAATTTCTTAGGGAAAGTTATGACATCACCCTTTTCATTTGTAATTGTGTTTATTAAAACTTTTCTTTCTATCAATTTTGGCAGCAGTCTGTCAATCTTATTATTTCAAAGAACCATTTTTTTGTCTCATTCATACTTTCTATGCTTTTTTTGTTTAGGCATGGGAAGTTCTCTATTTAGTTTAACTGTTACTTTTTTTAGTAATATCAATTGTTTTTACACTTTCTAAGATTGGGTCTCTTTTGACTTTCCTCCTCCTTAAGGTGTGACATTAGGCAGTTTGTTTGAGTTCTTACTATTTTGATACTTGTGTGCAGTGTTATAAATTTCTCTCCTAGCACTTTTATGGTAGTTGAGAGATATTGGTGTGTTGTGTCTTTGTTTTCATTTGTTTCTAGAAATCTTTTTATTTCTGCCTTGACCTCTGTGTTAACCTAAAGGTAATGCAGAAGCATGTTTCATTTTTATGTAGTTGTGTGTTTTGGAGGACTCTTTATGATAATATTTATTTTTATTTTACTGTTGTCTGAAAAGATGATTGATATAATTTTGACAATTAGAAAATTGTTCGTGCTTGATTTATGTTAAAGTATTTTCAAGTATGTGGTTAATCTTGGAGTATATACCAAGTACTGCTGCAAAAAATATATGTTCTGTGGTTATTGGGTGAAGAGTGGTGAAGAGTGTTGTAGGTGTCTACCAGATCCAATTAGTCAAGTGTTAAGGTTCTGAATATTCTCGCTAGTTGTTTTTTCTTGATGATCTGTCTAAGGTTGTAGCAGAGTATTAAAGTCTCCTTCTCTAATTTTCTGACTGTCTATGTTATTTATTAGTTTAATTAGCAATAGTTTTATATATCTGGGTGCTCCTATATTATGTGCTATATATTCAAGATGGATATTTTTGATGGTGAATTGAGCCTTTTATCATGTTGTAATGTCCTTCAGTGACCTTTTTAGCTTTCATTGGTTGAAAGTCTGTTTTGTCTGATATAAAATAGCTACTTTTGTTCTTTTTTGTTGTTGTTGTTCCATTTGCCTGGAAGTCTTTCTCCAGCCACTTATTTCAAGTCTGTGAGTGTCATTTACAGTGAGATCAGTTTCCTGGGAGGCAGAATAATGAATGAAGTCTCTTTTTCCAATTTGCCATTCTATTCTTTTTGAATGATGTGCTCAGTCCACTCACATTTAAGTTAATTATTAATATTTAGAAGTTTATTCCTGTCATATTGCAACTAAAAGACTACTTTGCTACATAGAATTTGTGGTTGATGTGTATAGCTGTTAACTTTGTGCTTGCCTGTGCTTTTTGTGTGGGTTAAACCATTCTTTTGTTTCCTTGATCAAATCTTTGTTAAACATCTCCTGGTGGGCTGAAGTGGCACACTCTCTCAGGTACTGGATGTCTGTGAGGGATTTTACTTCTCCACTAATGAAACTTAGTCTGGCAGGATAAGGCATTCTTCGCAGAAATTGCTTTACTTTAAGAATGGTGAAGATGGGGCCACAATCCCTTCTGACTTGTATTATTTGGGGGTTAGTATCCTTACAGAAAGAGATGGGAGAGAGAGATTGAAATTTTTTACCACCATGTAAAGATACAATAAGAATATGTTTATTTGCAAATCTACAATAAGATGCTTGCCAGAAACCAAATTAGCTGTCACCTTGATCTTGGAATTTTTAGCCTCTGCAATGGTGAGAAATGAATTATTGTTGTTGAAATTACCCAGTCTGTGGTAATTATTATAGCAGCCTCAGAAGACTAAGAGAAGTACCAACTTAAAAAAAAAATCTGAATAAATTGAAACTCTTTATTTTCTAAAATTTTATACCTAATGATATAATTTCTGCCATTTGTAAAATCAGTATTTGTAAACTGTTATTATGGCACATGGTTTTTGAAGAATATTATTTCTCTGCTTTATGATAGTTTTAGTAAGCATCTCTGATAACCAGAAGAAACTAACTTTGTTTAATGAATAGAAGAGATTTATTCATCAAATCCCTTTAAAGAAGGGATAGAACATTTTTAAAACCTTTTATTTTTATTAAGTTGGAAAATGAGAATGGCAAGCATTGACATCATTGGCGTATATGAGCCTTGTCTTCCTCCTAAATGCTGTTTAACATCATAGAAAATATTCCTTTCTTATTTCCAGTTCTTTCCACCTAGAAGGCAATTGGCTTATTCAAAATACAACAGAATCTACTTTAAATACTGACAACTTAAAATGTTAATATACTGGAAACAATAATTTGACCACTACAATGTTCTTGAAAGTTTTCTAAACCTAAATTCAGCATCCCCATTAACATATGAATATTAAATTAATATTAATTGCCCAGAATTTTATTAGTTAAAATAAGTTTCATGGAAGATTATAACTAGCCCAAAATTTGCTTAGCATTTTGAAAAAAAATATTTTTGAAAATACTTTTAGTAACTGCTAACATTTATTAGCATTCATGCTAACCCTCTTTCTAAGTGCTCTCCTTAGATTGTTCTAATTAACTACAATGTAATATATACATATATATATGTGTATATATATATATATATAGGCCAAATGATATTTTATTGTAAAACATGATGACTACCATCAACAATACATCGTATTCTTGGGAAAAAATGTTGAGAGAATAGATGTAAAATGTTCTTTCCACAAAAATGGTAATTACATGAAGTAATGAATGTGTACCTTAGCTAGATTTAGTCATCTTACAATGTATATATGTTTCAAAACAATGTATTGTACATGGTAAATACTTAAGTTAGATTAGTAAATCAATCTAACTATAAGCTGTGATTGTAATGCCATCTATATATGATGAGAGTATGCATTAGTGAGGTTAAATTATATGCCCAAATCAATCCATTTAGTAATCAGTGGAAGTGGAACTCAAAATAAGCAATCTGGCTCAAGAAATTGAAGCAATATAATTTTTAATAAAGACATATTTAAAATATACTTGTATTCGATACATTGATGCATTATAAAAAACATTTTCAGGAATAAACTTCATAATTACTTTGTTGAACAAATAAACAACCAAACGTTATACAGTAATACAATGTCATTTCTTAATCACTGATAATCTAGCCACCAGGTAATTTCTCTTTTAATTCATGTCACATTTTAAGCTTATTTCTTCAATTATTTTTATAAAAAAACACTGCTAAAATGGTTCTAGTCAAAATATTCAAATGCATGCAACATTTTTCATAGTATAATAACTGAATGTAGGCTGACAGTTCTAAATACTTCTATACATGCGAAGACAATTATCAAATTATTCTGTGTGCGTGTGTGGATAATTTGAATTTTATAATTGAATAACTATTAAATTCTGTTATTTAATTTGTATATTAAACAGTGAGATATAAATAAAAATCAGAACATTTTTATGTTATTTAATGAGGTAAATAAGTTTGTACTAACTAAAGATACTGACTTACATGAAAATAGTCATAGTTTGATGTACAAAGTCATGAACTACAAGGGTTTTTTAATTTATTAGATTTCTGACTTTGTTCATGGTGGTAGAACGTTTGTAAAAATATTTTCCCCATAACTGAACATTCCCTTGGCTTTAGCACTCCTTCATAATAAGTTGTAATATATATATTTCCACACCACGTATTTGAATTTGCATTTTGATTTGCTTTGAACAAGAGAATATAGAATATATGGCATTGCTCACATTGCAGAGCCTAAGCCTCAAGAGGCCTTCTAGTTTCTACTTTCACTCTCTAGGAACACTTCCATGAACACTAGCTAGCTATGGATGAATGTTTCTGCTGAGAAGAACAAAGAAGCTGCAGTTGACAGTCAGAATGAACGGAAAATTATGTATGTACAACCATCAGGGACATCTAACCCTGGGAGAGCAGCCAGGAGTCTGAAGTCATGAATGACCCCAGGTAAAATCAACAGGACCTACCACTTGAGCCCAGACAAAAACACATACACAAAGAATCACAGGCAAATAAACAATAGTCTCTAGAAGCTTTGGTTGGTCTGTTATGCAGCAACAGATAACTGAAAGAGGCAGATTACTTAAATTCTATGTTTAGTTATAGATGTATAGTTATCATCTATAAAGTTGGAGAAATAATTGCATGCCCCTATAGTTTGGCTTTGGGTTGACAGATGAAAAATGCTTTGAGGAGTACATGGCATACAGCAAACATTTTATATGTGGATGCCAAATACATAAATAAAACAGAAAATCTGTGAGAAACTTTAAGCAAGTTGGAAAACTGTTGACTCACATAAAAGTACCATATTAAGGACAGGGTGCAATTAGAGCTAACAGATAAATGGACATAGAAAATTAAAATTATCTATGCATCTATTTCTCATCTCTGCTTCTCAGAATTATATTCTCCCAACAGCTATTTCCATAAGCTACATAGATGGTTGCCAGATGACTTGCATAGAACAGAAATCTCAGCTGTTTAAGAGAGTGCATTTTTTTTGTTTTGAGTTGGCGTCTCACTCTGTCACCCATGCTGGAGTGCAGTGGCGTGCTCTCAGCCACAGCCACCACAGCCTCAACCGGCTGAGTTCAGGCAATCTTTTGGCCTCATCCTTCCAAGTAGCTGGAACTACAGTCATGTGCTACCATGCCGGGCTAAGAGAGTGCATTTTTAGTACAATTAAACCTTGAATGATTAAAACATCAAATGTCAGCTTTCACTTACAGTATATGTGCAATGCATCAATGTATCAGTCTTATTGATATGTAAGCTACATTTAATATTATGTAATAAATATAGCAAAAGATTATAAGTAAAATAAACTTTTTACTTATATTTATAAGTAAAATAAACTTTTCACTAAGTATAATCAAAGATAGTTTAATTCAGAAATACAACCATGCCAGTGCATTAGAAAAAAAAATTATTGTACTGGAATTATAAAATTTAAAAGTTAAATTTAAGCATATAAAATAACATTATACAGCATAATAGAAAGAAAATTATAGTCTAGTAACTATATCTGTCTAAATAGTAACTTAATAGAAAATAGGCTAAATTGTTGAATTCTAAAGCATCTTTACCATTCAAGGATACAATGTAAATTAACACACATAAAAAAGAAGTGTACATTGCAGAGACCATATATATTTCTGGACCCAAATCATCAGATAAGCCAAGAAAACAGTTGAAATTCAAAAATATAGAACAAATACTTGAGTATGACTGTACAGAAAATTTCTGTTTCTAGTTTTCTTCCTCTTTCTTTTAATAACATTATTTAAGCAAAACCTATGCAAGAAAGTCTTGAACAAACACTTTATAAAGGGAGATACTCAAATTTCTAACTGAGCACATATGAAAAATGTAATCATCATTAGTTACTAGCAATGAATAGTTAAAAACACAATGATATAACATGACACAGATACTAGAATGGTAATTTTTAAAAGATTGAAAACACTAAATGATGATATGTTTGTATAGCATCTGAAAGTCTAATAAACCACTGATAGAAGCATACATTTACTTTGAAAAGCATCATGGTACTTTCTTAAGACTATGATCCATGAGTTGCTCCTCTAATTATTTATCCAAGATAAATAAAAACCTGACTTAAAAAAAGCCTTAGATGAGAATTGTCATAGTAGTTTTATTTGTAATAAACAAAATCTGGAAATATTTAATAATAACCATCCATCAAAAGAGAATGGGTAAGCATAGTGGCATATTTTTAAAAATAGAATACTACTCAGCAACAGAAAGGAAGAAACTATTGATACATGCAACAACACAGATGCTGAGATTTTAGTGAGAGTCATTATGGTGAGAAATAGAAGTGGAACAAACAAAATAATACAGATTATCTGAGTCAATTTATATAAAGCACTGGAGTATGGGTTTCTCAAAACCAATTCAAGTGTGCATTTTTGTGCATATTGCCATATTTGTATCTCATGAAGAAAAATTATTGGAAGAAAACTTATAATAACATAAAATAAATCATTTTACTTAAAATAGCAAATAGTCCTAGAATTAGATTAAATTCTGGCTTTCAAGTGATCCTAATCTTGGAGATATTCTTGGGCATTATCAGAGTGACTAGTATGGTTGTAACCATGAGACGTGATTCTACATTGCTTCTTCATTTATTTTGTGTGCTATCACCTCTTAGAAGGAAATATTGCAGTAAACAGGACAAGCAAATACACACTTTCTATATTTACAAACAAATTATCACAAATTTAATTTAACATTCTATTTTTCTATAGTCAGAATATTCAGGAAATGAAATACTTAAAATGATTTATAAAAGATGATTTATTTGAACCATTATACTGACAAAATTGGCTAGACAATCTATGACATGTCTGTTCAATTAATCTGTAGTTTAATCAGAAAGTAATTTATGATAACTCTCATAATTTACTTTATCACTGAGTTTTATTGCTCTACAACTTTATATTATAATTACATAATCTACTTAAATGCTATTTTATGATCACTTAAACTTCTTTATAACTTAACACCAATCAAATGTTATAGATTCAGGTTATTAAGTAATTATTACATGTGTTGGTCTAAATCTAAATGGTTAATTTATAAAATCATATATGTGTGGCAGTCTGATTACTGATGTATATAATAATCATATTTTATTTATGTGTCTGAATGTTAAAATAATCCAGATGTGTTTTGTTTATCTCACTGGGAGCCTATAACAGAGTTTCACATTTTAATATATAGGAGATAAACTTAAAGAAGATAATCTGCTGTATTTCCAGTGGTGCATTAAGTCCACCTCTTGACTGTAAATTTAAAGTGGCATCAGTGAGCAGCCACATGAAGCAAAACAATCTGAAATCCATGACAGCAAAAGTAACAGAATTCTGTCTGTCAGTAAATTTATAGCATAGGCATAGGAAGATGAACTAACAACAGCAGAGTTAAACTAAAAGATAATGTGTTCTGATAAGTACTTGAGTTAATATTTTACAATTTTTCAAAGAGCATAATTTAAACTAATCATATTTCAATTTCCAGGAGAGTTCATAAGGTATCACCTTTAGCCCCTAAAGCATACAGTTACATTAGTTGTTTTTTTCTCATTATTATTTTTCTTTCTATATCTATAAATATAGTGTTTGTATTTAAAAGGTGCTGCCAACACACAATAGAGAAAATAAAACTATTGCTTTTATCTTCTCTTGCAAGTTATCCTTGTTGGAACTTGTATTTTAATGAATGTTTCCAGTATTTACCAGAAACTTTAAAAAATGTATGGAGTAAAATTAAAAGTGTACACACACACATATATATGCAAGTACACACCCATATGTATGTTGTCAAACGTGTCTGTTCACTGAGGATGGACTTATTTTTTATCTGCGTGGAGAACATATCAATGTTCTCAATGGTTGTTGAGGAGCAGTCCAGAAGATTTATGAAGAGCCGAGACCCCTTCCTTCTCTCCTGAATTCTGCATTTATTTTGACACATAACTGTGAATGACAGATTTCAATAGAAAAATGAGTTACCTAATATAAAGTTGAGAATACAAAGATAAAAGAAATGATACCCTTGGATTTGGTTCCATAGAAACAGTCTAACAGTTGTGAATATGAATCTCTGTCTACAATTATGTTGTCACTGGAATCCAGTACATTCTAACCTTCCTGTGAGAGTTTAGACTTAAATATAAAGCGGGTTGAAATGTCAGCTCAAATTTTGTATGAAATATTCTTGTTTGATTATATAAATAGGTGGTGAAACAATTATTTGTTTCTTTCCTTTCTACTTTGAAAGACTATAGAAGTAAGCAGCATTTATAGTAGTTGCTTTTCAGGCTCAAATGTGTAAGCAAGAGTGACATGTTTTAGACAAGAGTGAGAATACAATTTTCTTCCGGAATCATCAAATGGGGAAAGCGAGATAGGCTAGAACATTATACATTATACACTATAGGAGAAGTTGGACTGGGAATCAAGCCATGTAACTCTAGTTTAAAAAAATAAAAAATAAATGTGCACGTATTCTTTAGAACTCAAATTGGTATAATAGTCTTTCTATACATTATACTGATAAATTAATAGAAGCCTCCTAAGTTCCCGTAGTACCTATTCAATGCCTGTATACTATCTTCTCCAGCAAATGTATAGAAAGACTCACCTGACTTGTTTTCTGTAGTTCAAGAAAATCTGTTTATACAGCATTGTAAACTGTGATATACTCCACCACCAAGCACTGAATTTAATGAAAAACATGCAATAATCAAACAAAGGTAAACTTCCTTTTTAGAATCAGACACTATTGCTAGAGTGCAGAGAAATAATAATAATTGCACAAGTCAAGTGAAATCACAAAAGTTTATGCTCTGCTACAAAAAATAAAGAAAGAGCTAAAAATGAGTTTTAAAAGTTAACCTCAAAGTCACTGGAAATGAATAAGTTGTTATATTTAATTGAGAAAAAAAATTCCTGCCATAAAATGCCTATCTTCCTTTAGCAACATGATATGTGTGCTAATTAATAATCAAAGTGCAGCCTGAAGGAAGTTTGGTACAGTAATTTGTTAAAGTAAAAGTGGAATTTGAAATGTGCTGTCAGTTCTAATTGAGTTGTGACAAATTCCCCAGGAAGAAGATTTTTTTGAAAATAACAGCTCAAATGTAAAAGAAACCTTTTAACAAGGAAATAAAACTGACTGAGAATAGTTCTAGAACTTTAGTTTTCTAAGATATTGCAATCAACAGGAAATGACATTTTTAGAAAAAAGTTACTATGAGTTAATGGTAGATAATGGAATAATGTAGGCTGAAAAACATATAAAGAGTGATAGCATTAGCAATCACTCATCTTATCTGAAGAATCTGTTTCCCTCAAGGGGCAGATAAATAGGACTATCTTCTGGAGCAGAATATTGTCTGAGACGCCCCCGACAGTTACCTTTGCACAGATAATTCCTGCAGTGATATTATTTTGTACTTACATCGTGTTCAGTGTTATTCTGAGTGATGTAATGATGAGTAAAAACAACATACTATTTTACTCATTCAACATTATATATATATTCTTCGTGAGAAAAGACTATGAGAACACCACAGACTGTATCCTACTCGAACAATTTGAATAAAAAATGTGAACAAATAACATATGTATTTGTCATTAACAAGTTACTTATATATGCAAGAAAAGCATGTAAAATGACTCCCGTGGCCTAATGAACTCATTTTATTTTAAAAAATGGCAATGAACTTTTGAAAGGGTATGCTTGAAATTCTTTAAAAGCTTATTTCAGCAGCTTTCCAATGGAATAGCTTCCGGAAAAGTGCATGCCCATAAAACAGAAACAATAATTTCCAATCTTTATTGAGAGTTCTTTAAAACTAAGTATTGAATGTAGTTTTGGACCCTAATGAACTCCATAGTGAATAATTAACTTAATAATGTTTGTATAAAATTCCTTCTTACATCAAATAGGGCTGACCTGTGTAATAAATAGAATATTGCAAAAATGACAATGTGTGATTTTAAGACCAGATAATCAAAGGCATTGTGGCCACCATGTGCTCTAAGGAATCATTCTTTGGGAAATATAGTGAGGATACTCAAGAAACCCTAAAGAAAGGTCCATGCAATGTGAAATTGTCACTGTGTGTCAAGAGCAGTGGAGAATTGAAATCAACTTTTAACCATTTTTGGAAACTTTCTAGTAAATGATTCTCCAGCTCAGTCAACTGCTCCATTGACTATACCCCTGGTTGACACCTGAATTGCATCCTCATGAGGGAAACTGAGATAAAACAACCCAGATAAGTCATGTTCAAATATCTAATCCTCAGAAATAATGAGATAGTAAACGTGAATGGTTTAAGCTGCTTGCTAGTTGTGGGTGAGTTATTGTGTAGCTATAGATAACAAACACAAGAGCTTTAATCTTAAACACTAATGGTAAACAAATGCAAAAAGAAAATAAGGAGTTGTCAACTCTCTAATTTTATTCTGCTAAATATTCTAAATACTTTATGGTAATCAAGCATTTTTTTCTTATTATTTATTTAAATACTGATGAATTTAGACATGTGAGTACATATCAAAATTAACTCAACTATTTCTCTTGTCTAGAGTCAATAAATAGATGAAATAAAGAGTTATTAGGGAAATTATCTGACATCAAAATTAAACATATCAATGATTAATTGTTAACATGATCATCACATTCCCAGAACACCTGAGTCACTCCTTTACACTATTTTGATTAGGTTAAATTTGTGAATCTCGAGCAATTGCTAACTTGATGCTTTAAAGAACTTTAATACTGAGGGAACTTAATTGTTACCTCTGGAAAAAATATGACTATTCTTCATTGTGAGACAGAGTAATGCACTGCTTGAACAGGTGGTGAATTCTGGAGGGGATGAAAATATGCTTAACTCAGAAACCATTTTACTTATTAAAATTCTCCTTCACTGACATGTATTGTAATTTCTTCAGAATAACTGCAGTGCTGACAAATTTTAATGACAAAAAACCTGCTACCAGAGGTTTTGAAATTCTGAATAAAAAATTAAAACACTGCAAATTTTAGCAGGGGTTTTCATGTTTTACTTCAAAGACATATTCATTTAATCAACCTGATTCTTACTTGTGAGGAGGGTAAGCTGTTTTCAATTATACAATAGTTTTGATTATGTGCTTTCATGCAGAAGGATGACAAAAAAAAAATTGTAAGATAATCTCCTCTCAAATATGGTGACAATGGCCATTTTTCCTGATCTGCATAGAAGATAACACATCTCTCCAGGAAAGAGTAAGAGAGTTATTGGTGTTTCTTTTTGTACACCAAACTTCTCACACTCTATATAAAAATAAGTTTACTTATTTTTTGGAAGGATCACAGTTATATTAGTCCAGATTATTTTACTTTTTTGTAAGAAAACCTGGAAGTCTCAAATATTTTGGAATTCATAACATTCAGTCTTACAAGTGTAAGAGTGAATATTAATGGAAGAAACTCTTATCTCATCCTTCTCTGCTGGGAGCCGCAATCACTAGTAAAAGTAAGGTAAAAGGGACCTGAAAACAGGAAAAACGCCAGCTGAGAGCATGGCCGCAGTAAAATGCGGCCATGATGGAGGCAAAGCCCCATGGATCCTGTTGACGGACCTTCCCTAACTTTGTTTTTTTTTGTTTGTTTGTTTTTGTTTTTTTTTGAGTTGGAGTCTTACTCTGTCGCCCAGACTGGAGTGCAGTGGCCACTCCCGGCCACCGCAGCTTCGACCTGCTGGGCCCCGGCGATCCTTCCGCCTCAGCCTTCCAAGTAGCCGGAATTACAGGCATGCGCTACCACGCCCGGCTGATTTTTTGATTTATTGTAGAGATGAGGTCTTGCTGCCCAGGCGGGTCTCGAACCCGCGGGTTCAGGCAATTCACTCACCTCAGCCTCCCAAAGGCACGGGATTACAGGCTGAGCCACAGAGCCCGGCTCTTCCCTAACTTTGAAGGATTGCATGCATAGGTTTGAGAATGTTCCCTCTTTAATTGAGATAATAGATGTGCAAATGGATGATGGCATTTGACAGCAAAAATTATACATAGGCATAATGGAGGTGAAATTGCAGCAAAAAGGGTGCCCCTTAGGGTGTGTAAGGATGTTTTTAGGTAACAGCAGGAGGCCGAGAAAAATGAGTCAGCCACTTCCTCATAAACAACAGACCCCAGCTGAGAGCTGGTGAAAAACAACCGTTTGAGATAAAAAAAAATATAGGTTAACATATTTTAGGATTAAATAAGTAGTTTAATGAAGATAGAATTTAGAATTTTAATAATAAGATAGGATAAACTAGTAAGATAAGAGATATAATAGTATAAGCGATAGTTAAGAAAATATAGGGATATAAGGATAGAAATAAGAGTAATAGAAATAATTACATGGTAGTAAGTAAATTAAATAAGACTTAGGGTTAAGGTTTAGCTTTATAAGGTAAAGATATTATAGGCCTATAATAGTAAATAGTTATATGAAAGTTAGGAAGAAAACCAGGATGCTCATAAATGTTTGACTTAAGAAAAACATCATCTGTGGTTAAAATTTTTAAAGGTCAACCTTATTGTGAGTGCAAAAAGGATGTACGTGGATGTTTGGTTAGCAACATAAGATACATTTGTGGGTGCAGGGCTGAGTGGAAAATCTGTAAAACTTGTGAAAAATAAATAAAAATTGGCAGAGTCTTGAGCTCTCCCCAGGAAGAGTATTCCTGTCATTTTCATCTTTTCTTTTTCGCCGCTTCCCGATTCCCCATCTCAAGCCCTGACTCTCTCCTGGAGCTGGACTCCAGCACTTCTCCAGTCTGAAATTCTTTGATCCAAGATTCTTTTTTCTAATGTGCCAGGTTGCGTAAGAGTATATAAATTCAACAATTAATGCTCAAATAACAATAGACATATTTAGACCTATAACCAACCATTCAGAGTCATGAAAAATAATCTCTCTATGGAGGTTAAAAAAACATCTAATTGAATCAAATTATTGTCTTATTTGCACACAACAGAGAGAAGAACTTCGGAAAAAATGTATATTACACTGGAAAACAATATAATTAATAATAAATGAATTAATAAATACATGCTTATTGTGGCATTAGTCACAATAGCAAAAGCATGGAACCAACTGTGCTGCCCATCTAACGTGGACTGGATAAAAAAATTTTGGCATATATGCATGATGGAATATTATGCAGTCATGAAGAAGGACAAAATTATGGACATCACAGTAATATGGATGGACTTGGAATCTATGATAATCAGTGGTCTATCACAGAAGCAAAGAACTGAGTACCACATGTTCTCACTCATAAGCAGATCCTGAACAGTTATCATAATACTATAAGAAGGGGAATAGCAGTTGTGGAAAACTGCTGGGGGAGAGACACATAACCTCAATAAGGGTTACTGATCTCAAACCAGGCAAACTGGGGACCAACTGGAGGCCCAAACTTTAGCTGTATGATGAAAACTTATCTATTTAATCCTGAATTGTACTTCACATTTTAAAAATAAATAAAAATGGAAAAAATTAATCAGAGACGAAATACTATGTAAATAAAAATTGTCATTACCAATTACAAAGCACTATATATTTTATTGCATTTTTGCTGAATATTTATATAATTTAGTAAAGTTTTTATGTAATTACAACTTAATGCATTTTCATCCTAAAATAAGTAGAAAATGTGTGCAAGTTTTAAAGTTTTGTTGTGTGTAAGATCTATGTATTCATATTCTACATGAAATCTAGCAATGACATGAGTAAAAAAGAAATACACTCACCTAAGATTTCCAAAATAAGCAAGAGTACAATCTCATTAGCTACTGTTGAATAAATACAAGATGAGTGTGTGGGAGTGATGAAAGTCACATGCTTTATGAACAAATAATCACAGAGGTTAGTGAAGGTTTTGTTGGCTAGAGTTCTACTAAATAATAAAGTGAAATGTTATATCATGTATTTGAATTAATCAGTTCACAGAAGTACTTAGAAAATAAATTTTCATATGTTAGATATTTTTGTATAGCTAGAAAGATGAGAGATAGAAGTACTAAATGTTTTTGTTAAGTAGAAACAAAATCATTTATTATTAAAATGCAATTGTATCTTATAAAGCTAATTGCTATCACAAATGAGTATGGGGAAAGGAGAAGAATTACCATCATTAGATAAGTGGCAATATTGTAGTAGTCTCCAAACTCAAAGATTTTTAGGATATTCTGAAACATTATAAAACCAATTACATGATATACTAACAATATAAAAAAGTAACCGATGTTTTCATTCTGCCAAAGTGTTAAATTTGTTTGCAAATATGAAGTTGAAAACTATAACTTCTGGCTGAAAGTTTAGTATAATTAGTATTCATTATAATATAATCGACATAAAGTGAAAAATTGAAATTGCTAGACATTTTGTATTCACATTACTTTTAGAAATTAAAAGAAGCCGGGCTCGGTGGCTCAGCCTGTAATCCCGTGCCTTTGGGAGGTTGAGGAGAGTGGATTGCCTGAGCCCACAGGTTCGAGACCGGCCTGGGCAGCGAGACCTCATCTCTACAATAAATTTTAAAAAATCAGCCGGGCGTGGTAGCGCGTGCTTGTAATTCCGGCTACTAGGAAGGCTGAGGCGGAAGGATCGCCGGATCCAGCAGGTCGAGGCTGCGGTGGCCAGGAACGGCCACTGCACTCCAGTCTGGGCGACAGAGCGAGACTCCAACTCAAAAAAAAAAAAAAGAAAGAAATTAAAAGAAAAAGGTTACCACCTACGATGCCATTAAAATTTCAGTATTTGTCATCTACACATTACAAAGCAAATATATATTTTAAGGTTATTTCAATTCCAAAGAGATGAAATACAAGCCTTCTCATATATTATATAAGGTACAATTTTTATAAGCATTTGTTTTGATTTGGACGCAATCTTTAGTTACTAGTTTACTTATACAGAAAGTTAATTTAGCAAAGAAAAACAATAAAAATTATAACTTGAGTGATTCAAATTACTGCCAACTTACTAGCTAGGAAAATGAAGCATACTTTAAGTATGATGATACAAATTATCCTTCTTCCTTATTTCTGTAAGGCAAATTCATTTTAAGTTAATTACTTATAGGTAATGTTTTATGAAGAAATTAAGACTAGCTATTGCTTGGTCAAACCTAGTCTCTGAGAGTTACATCTCAAAAAGAATTATGAATAATATAATCCTTGATTTATAGTAATGCAATTAGATATTATCAAAAAATATAGGATATTTTAGTTAGAAGTGATCAAAATAAAGGACTCACATTTCAATTCACGACCCAGTATAAAGATATTCACGATGGTACAATTGGAGGAGGATAGTCTACCTACAGCTAGAAAATCTCTGCTGGCCTTTCATGAGTAGTATGTCCAAAAGGTTAGGTATGTCGTTTAAGTTGAACCAAATTCTGCTTCCATATAATTCCAAAATTTAGTCTTTATTCTTTCCAGAACTTTATTAAATTCACCAGCTTTTCTATATGCCATTTCTTATAATAATTGAATATACTCACCTTTCTTTATTGTAAGTGCCAAGCTAATGGATTATTTTGAAAGAGCTTGATTTATAAACCTCCCCACTTTGTTTTCATATTTATCTTTATTCTAGTTCATAATTTTTTTAAAAAAGTATTTTAGAATATTTATTTCACATAATAATATTGGAATATATTACTGTATGCATTGTGGTTAGCTTTTGTACCTAATTTATTGCACTTAAATTTTTCTTAAATTTTATGAATTCAAACAATTATTTGGAAGTTACTAATATTAATTAAGTTACTCAATAAGTGATTTAAATAAGTGATAAATCTCCACAGTGATCATCTCAAAACTATTTAAAGTGTAACTATAATGAACTTATACGACTTGAGATTATTAGGGAATTTGTAGTTTGAAAATGTTTGCATTTGAAAATTTTATTATTAGTTTGTGAATACATATTTAGAAATATATGTTTTTTGACAAAAGTTTCAAAGATTACACTCTTCAAGTTCAGTAAATCAGTAAAAGACAGGAGGCAAAAAAAAAAAAAATCAGAGGAAGACTAATTTTGTCATAAAAAAATCAGCAAGCACTTTGTAAATATTTTGATGGAAAAACACATTTTTGGTAATATTGTATAAAAATCAATACTTAAGCAATGTGCATTAATAGCAGGTGTTAACCAAATATATTCGATGAATAGAAATAACCTAGATCAAAGGAAGGAGAATTCTAGCATTGGCATGGGTGGGCATGATAGAAGAAAGAGTGGGATATACCAAATTATTGGCAAATCTGGACAAATTACAGAGATTATTCCATATCAGCTTCTTTTAGTATGGGAACAGTATTTTTACATCAGAGGCTAACAAGATTTCTCACTTATTTTTGTACATATTTATGTTGAAAATGTAGGACATAGAGACATGTGACAGCTTTGCCTTCAAGAAAGGTCTAGCTCTTGAGTTGCGAGGAATGCCATTAACTAACATCCTCAGGCTGTGAGAAACTTGTGGGCCACCTGAGCTTTCCTAACAAAGACAGGAACCATTTACATATTTCCTAAGTTGTAGAAAATGCACTTGAAAATATTTGTGTCTTGTATACTTCTTGTATACCTCCAAATCTCTAAGGTATTTCACTCTTACTTCACTTATCTGAACACTTTGGAATCAGTAAGCCAAATGTATTACCCAACATCAATTTATCCTTCTCAAAGAATGTCATTTTTATACTACCTTATTTATTTACTATTTCCCAAAATTTCAGAATAGTGCAATATATACAGAAAAATTGTGAAAACAGTACAGAGAATTTATATATGCCTCACAACCATTCCTGCTATTAATATCACAGCAGTTTAGTAATTTGCAAAAACTAAGGAACAAATTTTGATATATTACTTCATGTATTATTTATAATATTTATACGTTATATTGATTTTGTTTATATATTGTATTGATATTAATGTCAGTATATTATTATCAACATTGATATTATTATTAACAAACTTCCATAATTTATTCAAATCTCTTTATTGGTAATCTAAGATAAAACATTCTACTTTCCAGCTTCTCTTTAATTACTACATTTAGTTATTACTTTTTTTTTTTTCCTGAGTTGGAGTCTCACTCTGTCGCCCAGACTGGAGTGCAGTGGACGCTCCCAGTCACCGCAACCTCGACCCACTGGGCTCCGGCGATCCTTCCGCCTCAACCTTCTGAGTAGCCGGAATTACAGGCATGCTACCATGCCCGGCTGATTTTTTGATTTATCGTAGAGATGACGTCTCACTGCCCAGGCGGGTCTCGAACGCGGGCTCAGGCAATCCACTCACCTCAGCCTCTCAAAGACGCGGGATTACAAACTGAGCCACCGAGCCCGGCTTAGTGATTACATTTTTACGGTCCTCTTGGTAGTGACTGTTTCTCAGACTTTTCTTGTTTTTGACAACCCCGATGGTATTGGGTTATTTCTCAGGTGTCTTGGAAAATATTCCTCAATATTAATTTGTCTGATATTTGTCAATTGTACTGGAATAATAGGTTTTGGGGAAGATAACCACAGAAATAAACTACTAATTATCTTTCTTCGTATAGAGTGTATATTCTTAACACATCATTGTTATTTATTTTAGCCATGATACTTAGCTGAGGTGATGTTTGTCCAGTATCTCTATTGTACAATTATTCTATTTTTCCCCTCAACTTCCCATAATTGTACTCTTTAGAAAAGAGTCATTTTGTACAGTCCAATCTCAAACAGAGGTGAATTATCTGGAATTAATCTGCATATGAGATGCGCTTGTTCAATCATATATTTATAACAGTGTGGATCATAAATATTTATTTTCAGACTTTGGGTTATGATACAATAATATTTATCTTTTTATTTATGAACAACTGCCATTGAGTTCATTCAGCTGGCTCCTGTGACTTTTTAAAATGCCTCCATTCAAGTGCTTTAAAGTCTTTTTTCTTTTCTTTTTGAGCTCTTGTTTTCTAGCACTACAAGATGTTGCATGCTACTCTGATAATTTCCTGCCCAAGTTCCAGAATTATTCATTTCTCCAGGAAGCCTTAGTTCCTCTTACGGAATTGCATACCATAAATATGGCACTTATGGCATGGTAAATATAATGTTTTAAACAAGACCTGGACGCTAGGTGTGAGTGTTGTTTTGAATATCATTGCTTCTATGCCCTTACAGTTGAAAGAACAAGAAAATATATGTGCCATATCTATATATATTTTATGTAAATATATGTATCTCTATTACGATTAAATGAGTTTACACTGATGACTGCACTCTGATCCTGAAAGCAACTCCCAAAATCAAGCCAATATTTCCTTAATTTTTTTGATTACCGTATTCACAGAGTGGTTTCAAAATTGTTACCTTCAGAGGAAAAACCTTTATCAACTAGACTGTAAGCCTCATATACAGTTCCTTTTGTCTTGTGCCTTTAATCTTACAGAGTTCACTAATTTCTAGAGTTGCTTAGGTCATCATCTTTTCTCCCCACTCCCTCCAGATAAGTTGCTTTACACATTTTTAGTTTCGCTTGATTTTTTTGGTAAACTCTCTGCACCCTCTCCTAAAATCTCCAACTTCCCAAATTGTTTTTTTTTTATTATTTGCCTACATTAGGGTTATATCTTTGTGCCCTAAAGTTCTATGGGTTTTGACAAATGTTCAATGCCTTGTCTTTACATTACAGTGTCACACTGAGTATTTTCATAGTGAAAATAGATTCCTTTTACTTCTAACACCACGAACACCTCTAACACCACTCCCATCCAAAACCTCAGCAAGCATTGATTTTTTTCTTTTTTACCATCACTATAGGATGGCATATATTAATGTTAATGTTATATTAATAATTAGCATGTTTATGCCTTTTCAGACAGGTTCCTTTTACTTATCCAAATGCATTTTGAGATTTATTCATTTATTTTGTGGCTTGCTAGACTTTTTTTTTTAATTATTGAAAATATTCTATTGAAGGGCTGCATCACAGGTAGCATATAAATTCTCCTGTTAAAGAAAAATTCCAGTTTATTGGAATTATAAATACAGCTGATTTTACTTTTTATGTGTTCCATATGGTTGTAAGTTCTAAAATCAATTGAATAAATACCTATTAGTGTAATTACAGAGCATATGGTCAAACTAATATATAAATATTTAGAACTCTTATAACAAATTAAAAGTTCTAAAATCAATTGAGTAAATACCTATTAGTTTAATTACAGATCATATGGTCATTCTAGTATATAAATATTTAGAACTCTTATAACAAATTACCACAAATTTGAAGACTTAAAACACCAGAAATGTATTATCTTATATAACTGAAGTCTAGAAATTCAAAATTAAATTGTCAACAGAATTGGTTTCTTTTGGAGGCTTGAGAGAGAATCTGATCCATTCTATTATTATTCAAAAATTAAGAAAGTTCACTTTTTTTCTAATGTAGGGGAAGCATAAAGCAAAGGTGAAAACAAAGTAGCTGAAAATAAGGGAAAAAAAGTAAGTAGAAACTTAGGAAGGGCGGGGCGCACCTCATCAACAAGGGTACCTGTATAAATAATGAACATTTGCATACTTAAGCCTGAATTGTACCCCACATATTTAAAATTAAAAAAAAAAACTCAAGAAAGTGAAACAACTATAACAACAATAACAAAAAGCAGAACAGGCAACCAGATGAGATTGTGTCTTACTATTACATAAAACTTAAAACAATCTAGCTATAAATAAGAGTTAATAAGATTAAATATACATGGTTATATTTTCTACAATAATAAGACATCCAAAATGATTAAACCAACGAAACCTAATTTAAATGCATATAGAAGCACAAGCTGATCTGGTGGCACACAATTTACTTGAAACCTGTGGATAAACGTGTGTTCACTTACCTAAACAGTGTCAATTTTAACTAACGAAGGTTAAGAATACTTTTAATGTGAAATCCACCCACAAAGAAACACAGAGCAGGTGCTTGAGTGCCATACACATTGCTATGCTTTCTTAGGTGAAGATCTTTTTCTTTGTGTTTACAGACGTTTTAAAACAGTTTCATCATTATGGATTAAGAGTAAAATTGAAATAGAGGCATTCTGGTGAGAATGAAGAAAAAGACTCGTACATTAGGGCTATTTGGTTTCTACATATTGATGTAGGGAGGAAAAAGACAGGTGTCCGTTTAATAAGAATAACGTCTTGCTTATCAAGCAAGAGCAGGTTTTTTTTTTGGGGGGGGTTTGTTCTTTTTTTTTTTCTGGAACCAATATGGAAGAAGTATGCATATGTGACATTCAAACACATTATTCTAAAATTCTGAGCTAAACTATGTGATATTCTAAGAACATTATATAAGAAATACTTATTGCTGTTGTTTATTTGAGAAGCTCTTGTGTTTTTGTATACTTTTTTATCCTTGTACCCATTTTGTGGTATTGCTGTTAATTTTTATAAACTATATCAGAATCAGTAGTAAACAAGCACCATTTTCTATAGAACAAGATGAATAATCATTGACAATCAATGCAATTGACTAATATTTTATTTTTGCCAGTAAAATTTTCTTTACTTTTTTGTTATATAAGACTTACAGAAGATACCCTGACACTGTTACTATGTTTTATTTTTTAACACAGGTACGTAATTATGTACATTTTAAAACGTAAAACCAAGAGTAAAGGTGTGGAAATGTGTACAGTTTTTGGTATGTTTAAAATCGTCTTAAAATCTATAAAATTAAAGTTTAAAGTTGATATTAACATTCTTTCCTTTAAATGTCAATAATGGTAGCGAAAACAAATTATATTTCAAAGCATTCTAAACAAGACAGTAACAACAGGAAAATTACTAATGAGATTTCTGCATATGAATAGTTTTTATAAAGAAAATATTGACATATCTGATTCAAATTTCCCTGATATAGATTGGGTAAAAAGGAAAAGCCAATTATTTTCATTCATTATGTTTCAGTGACTATTACTTCTCTTTAATACATTCTTTTTTGGAGCAAATGCTTGATATTTGATTTCACTTCTCCAACTATCTTCTTCTTAGGCATAGAGGGAACAGTGGCTTTCCATAATTTCATAATAGCAAAGGAGATACGTGTCCACAGATTAACGTGTTGTCAGCTGACTCCTTAGAGTATCTACCCTTGTGGAGTCGCTGATTTGAGCTGCTTCCTTCATAGTGAAAGCTGAGGCAAGACTAGTTGTTTTTCTGGTGAAACCCTGATAACCACAGCTTAAGTCCTCACTCTCTTGACTTACTCAGGGCCCAGGGGGCCTCTGTAAAGGCCCCTGCAACATCTTAGATGTACCTTTCCCCAAACCCTCTATGTATTTTCTGTGGCTCTTGGCCCAGGATTTCTGTGCTACATTCTCATCTAAGGGATCACTTCACTTCCTGCTAGTTAGGTAGAGGGCATCCAGGACACTTAAATCTGGGACACTTAGATCTAGTACACTTACATCTTAATCTACAGGCTTTCAGTCAGCCTCACCTTTACAGTCACCAAACAGATTTAGGAAATCATGTGTTATGATGCAATTAAGTGACCTAGTTAGGTTTAAAACTTTGCAATAATTCCTCTATTTACTTACTCTTCCCTGTCCTTGCTGAGAAAACACCATATCAGCACAAGGCTTTTCTTTTTTTCTATTTTAAATAGACTATTTTTTAGAGCAGTGTTAAGTTCACAGCAAGCGAGTTCCCATATACCCTTGACCCCTACATATGCAAGCCTCTCAAATACCAACATCCCTTACCAGAGTGGTACATTTGTTACATGGATGAATAAACATTGACACATCATCCAACATACCTAGTTTACCTTAGAGTTCACTCCTGGTGTCGTACATTCTATGGACTTGGACAAATGTATGGGTGCTGTGTCTACCACTGAAATATTGTACAGAGGAACTTATTGACATAAAACTCCTCTGTGTTTCACCTATCCGTCTCTTACCTTCTGGTATCCACTGACCATTTTACTCTCTCCATAATTTTGCCTTTTCCAGAATGTCATACCATTGAAATTTTACAGGATGTAGCCTTTTCAGATTGGCTTCTTTCATTTAGTAATATGCATTTAAATTTTCTTAATATCTTATTATGGCTTCATAGCTAATTTCTTATTATAACACTCCATTGTCTGGATGCATCATAGTTTATCCATTCAGCTACCGAACTGTCTGCAGCAGCACATATGAATGTTTAAGCAGCTTTATTCATAATTGCCCAAATTTTAAAGTAATCAAGCACAAGTTTTTTCTATTGAGAAGTTTATCCCCAGGATCAAAATGAGAAAACAAGGAAATAAGAGCTTTTTTTCCTGGCATTTCTCACAAACTATCAACATACCATCAGATTCATCAGCAGATGGAGAGTTCAATGTCAATCTTAATGCTTGCCTCTCCTAATTCAGACTATATTTGTTTGTTCTTATTCTTGTTTTAACCACTGACTGGTTAGTAAAATTCATGATTTACCACAAATCTTTAAATTTGTACATAATGAATCAACAGAGAATACATTCTGACTAGAAACTTGAAAACACACACATACATCAACCCAAAAGTTAAAAGAAAACAAACCAACAATTTTTTTTTTAATTAATGAAATTGCTTATAATCTGATCATCTAGTTCTCTTTATTGGTATCTTGATATATGTTAAAGAATTTTTTTCTCACACTGAAAAAAAATGACCTGACCTTTTATTTTCTTTTGATATAAGACATCAACCATAAAATGTAAGGATATCAGGAATCTAAAATACACTGTATCACTGATATTTTTCTAAAACTGTTTTCAAATGAGGAATGTTATCATAACTTTTTCCGTGCATCTTTAATTATTGTTCTTTTGTATTTTTTTTCAAGCATACATTTGTCATAATTAGATTTTCTGGGTGTGCTGAATTTTTACAGATGACCTGAAAAAGTTTATGAAACATACACAGAAAAACACATTTTTAAAATTTGTTACCATATAAAGGATTCATAAGTCATGGGTGTAAGTATTTGCTCTGTTACTACCTATTTGAGCTTGTGACCTAAAATTAATATCTTGATTTCTCATTTTTTAATAATAAAAAGCAATAACTTCACTGCTATATGCAATATGTAGCTGTTTAAGGAGGATGTATGTTCAATGATGTATGCAGAGGATATTTTATTGTATCTGAAAATGTTTTGATTGTGGACTAATATTGCATCTGGTTTTCTTGCTTTGCATCAGTCAGAGTGAATACAGTGTACAACATATTAGGTGAGTTTAATTTTCTTATATTAGATGTGTTCCCTACTTTATGATACTGATTTGACACAAATATGTTGGATCTCTCTAATGTACTATCACTGATAAATATGATCTGCATATTGTTGGCATCCATAGTTACCTGAGTAATTAATGATATTGTAGAATTTGAACTGAGGAAACATTTCTACGGTGGTGAACTCCCTACAGTTTGACAATATAACATTATTTCCAGTGGCATTACTGATTGGTTTACTGAATTGTATAATATTTAATAAATTTTACTGCTTAGACATTATTATTTAAAACAAAAGCAACAGAAAAGTGAGAAATAACTTTGTGTGTGTGTGTGTGTTTAAAATCTTAAGATAGTAGAAAAATTTTTTAAAACTTAAGATAGTAGAAAAGTTGGAAGAGGAAACTTCAATAATTACTGTGTAATATATATATATTTGCAGTAGGGTGCCATTATTCAGAAATTTGTGAGGATCAAGATACTTTTTTTTTTAAATGAAAGGAGAGGCGTTGGCATCTGGTTTTAACTCCAACGTGTAAAGAGTTTGGTAGTCATCACTTTCATATTTATGACAAAAATGTGGCTGGAAAAACTAAAAGTCAGTGACTTTTCTTGGACCCGTCTGAGAACTGAGGTTGCAGAGCAAATTGCTAATTGAAATCTGGAGAGACTAGAGGATAAAAAAAGTCAAAACTAAGATCTGTTTT
Organism: Cephalopachus bancanus; assembly: GCA_027257055.1. NCBI lineage: Eukaryota > Metazoa > Chordata > Mammalia > Primates > Tarsiidae > Cephalopachus > Cephalopachus bancanus. The sequence goes on from JAPVLO010000268.1 coordinate 2,735,571, forward strand.
ACAAAACATTATGCAATAATGTATAAAAACATGATACACCATAGCAAAGGAAGCCCTATTTCATTAATGCAATCCGTCTCAACATTTATAAAGCTCTCTTGAGAAAAATCTGTCTCAACATTTATTCATTACAAATAGACTAAATATAGTATATCAACAGACTAAAGTAGAAAAATTATGTGAATATATTAATTGAGGCAGAAAACACACTTGACAAAATTTCTGTTTAAAATAAACATTCTCTGTAAAGTAGGAATAAAAGTCAACAGTCTCTGCTGGATAAAGAACATCTACCCAAATCCTTCAGCTATCATAATAATATGAGAGAGAAGCTGGATTTTTTTCTTAAATTCAGAAAAAAAAATGCAAGAACGTTCTGACACACTACCTCTTGTTAATGAACAAAATATTGGAAGCTCTAGAAAGTAAACAGATGAAAAAGAGAAAATCATAGTTTTGTTTCTTTTTGCAGATGAAATAATTGTCGATGTACAAAATCCCCAAATAATCTAACAAAAAAAGAAACTTGTTTTTTTAATTTTAATCAATATTTTTTATTATGATTTTGTGGGGTACAGTTAAGGGCTAGGTGTACAATTATGTTTCATTCAGGCACCCTATTGATAAGAGGTGTTTCCCCATCCCCAGACAGATATTTTCAACTGTTAATCCCATTCCCCTCCCTCCCCCCATAGTTTCCTGGGACCATCATTCATTTTCTTATAGTATTACATTGGATGTTCAAGGTTCAGTATATGAGTGAGAACATGTGATACTCGGATCTTTGTTTCTGTGAGAGGTCACTCAGTATTATAGACTCTAGTTCCATCCAGGTTGCAGCGAGATTCATGATTTTGTTCTTTTTTATGGCTGTGTAGTATTCCATTGTGTAAATATACCACATTTTTTAAAACCAGTCCTCTTTTGATGGACAGCATGGTTGATTCCAGGTTCTTACTATTGTGAACAACACTGCGATAAACATATGTGTGCAGGTATCTTTTTTATAGAGTGATTTGAGTTCTTCAGGGTATATTCCCAGTAGGGGGATTGCGGGATCATATGGGAGGTTGATATTTGGAGCTTTTAGGAATCGTCACACTGCTTTCCACAGAGGTTGCACTAGTTTACACTCCCACCAACAGTGTAGAAGTGTTCCCTTTTTGCCACACCCTCTCCAGCAGCTGTTATTTTTTGAGTTGTTGATAATTGCCATTCTGACTGGAGTTAGGTGGTATCTCAGTGTGGTTTTGATTTGCATCTCCCTGATGATTAGTGAGGTTGAGCATTTCTTCATGTGTTTGTTGGCTGCTCGGATGTCTTCTTTTGTGAAGTGTCTGTTCATATCTTTTGCCCATTTTATAATGGGGTTGTTTGTCTTTTTCTTTTCAGCATGTTTGAGTTCCTTGTAGATCCAGGATGTTAAGCCTTTGTCAGACCTGGAGTTGACAAATACTTTTTCCCATTCTGTAGGCTGTCTCCCTGCTCTCTTGATGGTTTCTTTGGCTTTGCAGAAGCTTGTCAGTTTAATAAGGTCCCAGTTGACTATCTTCTCTCTTATGACCTGTGGGTTTCGGGTTTTGTTCAGGAATTAGATGCCAGTTCCGATTTCTATGAGGGTATTTCCTTCTTTTTCTAAGGTTCTTATGGTTTGAGGTTTTACATTTAGGTCTCTGATCTATTTGGAGTTAACCTTTGTGCATGGGGATAGATAGGGGTCCTGTTTCAATCTTCTGCATGTGGTTAGCCAGTTTTTCCAGCACCATTTTCTGAATAGGTTCTCCTCTCCCCAGTGGTAGGTGGTGGGGGCTTTGTCGAAGATGAGTTGGTTGAGAAATTGAGGTTTTGCTTCTGGAATCTCAATTCTATTCCATTGATCTATATGCCTGTTCCTATATCAATACCAGGATGTTTTGATGATTGTAGCTTTATAATAAAGTTTGAAGTCTGGTAATGTGATACCACCTGCTTTGTTTTTTTTGATGAGGATCATTCTGGCTATTTTGGACGTTTGTGTTTCCATATGAATTCCTGTGTTGTTTATTCCAGGTCAGAGAAGAATGTTGCTGGTAATTTGATGGATATTGCATTCAATGTGTAGATTGCCTTAGGTAAGATGGACATCTTCACAATGTTGATTCTTCCAGTCCATGAACATGGGATATTTTTCCACTTGTTTGTGTCGTCTTTGATTTCTTTGAGCAGTGTTTTGTAATTTTCCTTGTAAAGGTCTTTCACATCTCTGGTTAGGAAGATGCCAAGGTATTTCATTTTTTTTGTGGCTATTGTAAATGGAATTGTGTTTTTTATTTGGGTTTCTGTTTGTTTATTATTGGTGTAGAGAAATGCAATTGTCTTATGTACATTTATTTTGTATCCTGAGACTTTGCCAAAGGCCTTTATCAATGTAGGGAGACTTTTGACAGATTCTCTTGGGTTTTCAAGGTACACAATCATATCATCTGCAAAGAGAGATAACTTGACTTCTTCTTTTCCTATTTGGATACCCCTGATAGCCTCCTCTTCTCTGATTACTCTAGCCAGGAGTTCCAATACTATGTTGAACAGGAGGGGTGAGAATGGGCATGCTTGTCTAGTTCCAGTTTTCAGGGGAAATGGTTCCAATTTTTGTCCATTTAGGAGTATGCTGGCTGTGGGTTTCTCGTAGATGGCTTTTACTATTTTGAGGTATGTTCCCCGTATGCCTAGATGTTCAAGGGTTTTTATCAAGAAGGGGTGCTGGATTTTATTAAAAGCTTTTTCTGCATCTAATGATATGATCAAGTGGTTTTTGTTTTGACATCTGTTGATGAATTTAGTTACATTTATGGTTTTATGAATGTTGAACCAGCCGTGCATCCCAGAAATGAAGCCTACTTGGTCATGGTGGATGATTTTTGAGATGTATTGCTGAATCCGGTTTGCTAGGACCTTGTTGAGAATTTTAGCATCTATGTTCATCAAAGATATTGGCCTGTAGTTCTCTTTCTTTGTTGGATCTTTACCTGGCTTGTGTATCAATGTGATGTTGGCTTCGTAAAATGATTTGGGGAGAGTTCCATCTTTTTCAATAGCCTGGAATACCTTCAGTAGGATTGGTATCAGCTCCTCCTTAAATGTCTCGTAGAATTTTGCTGGAAAGTCATCTGGACCAGGTCTTTTTTTTGGAGGAAGTTTTCTTATTATGTAGTCGATTTCCTTGATTGTTATTGCTCTATTTAGGGTCTCAATTTCTTCTTGTTCCAACCTAGGTAGGTTGTGTGATGTCAGAAAGTCCTCCATTTCCTTAAGGTTTTCAAGTTTGTTTCCATACAAGTGTACGTAGTAGTCTCGAATGATGTTTTGTATTTCTTCAGGGTCAGACGTGGCTTCATTTTTTGTGTTTCTGATTGTGCTTATTTGGTTTTTTTCTCATTTATTCTTGGTAACTCTAGCTAGGGAACCATCAATCTTGTTTATCCTTTCGAAGAACCAGCTTTTTGTTTCATTGATTTTTTTGTATTATCTTTTTGTCTTCTATGTCCTGGGTTTGGGCTTTTATTTTGGTGATCTGGATTCTTCTGCTGAAATTAGGGTTTTTGTGGTCTTGCTTTTCCAGCTTCTTTAGGTGGCTTGTTAGGCTGTGAATTTGTGTTCCTTCCTTTTTCTTCATGTGCGTTTGTAGGGATATAAGTTCCCCTCTTACTACAGCTTTCAGGGCATCCCAGAGATTTTGGTAAGATGTTTCTTCATTTTCATTTGTTTCCAGGTATCTTTTGATCTCTGTTTTGATTTCATCGTTGACCCCGGAGTTGTTTAGGATCATGCAGTTTAGTGTCCATATCTTTTTGGGTTTGGCGGGGACTTTGTTGGTATCAATGTTTATTTTTATTCCACTGTGGTCCAAGAAGGTACATGGTAGAATTTCAGTCCTTTTAAATTTGCTTATGCTTGATTTATCGCCAAGTATGTGGTCAATCTTAGAATATGTTCCATGTGGTGGTGAATAGAATGTGTATTCTGTGGTCTTTGGATGGAGTGTTCTGTAGGTATCAATTAAGTCCATTTGGTCCAAAGTCACATTGAGGTTCCGTATCTCCTTGCTGATTTTTTTTGTCCTGATGATCTGTCTAGGGTTGTGAGTGGAGTATTAAAGTCCCCAGTTATGATGGTGTTAGAGTCAATATCTTTCTTTAGTTTTCCTAGAAGTTGCTTTATGAAAGTTGGCACACCTATGTTGGGTGTATATATGTTTAGGATAGATATTTCTTGTTGATGGATTGAACCCTTTATCATTATGTAGTGGCCTTCTGTATCTTTTTTGATTTTTAATAGCTTGAAGGGTATTTTGTCTGAAATACTCCTCCTTTCTTTTGTATTCCGTTCACCTGAAAGTTTATTTCCCATCCTCTTACTTTGAGTCTGTGGGTGTCCTTTCTAGTGAGGTGAGTCTCTTGAAGGCAATAGATTTTTGCCTAGTGATATTTTATCCATTTTGCCACTCTGTGTCTTTTCAGTGGTGCATTTAGTCCATTCACATTTAGGCTAATAATTGAAATTCAAGAGTTGATCCCTGTCATAAGGTTCTTATAGAGTTGTTCTGGTTTGTTTGTTGTCCTTCTTTGGGTTTTGGAGTTGGTTCATGCGTGTTTTTAATCTTTTGCCTGTACTCTTGTGAAGAATGTTGTTGTTCTTTTTTCCTTTTTTCTGTGTTCAGTACTTTCTTAAGTGTTTCTTGTAGAGGTGGTCTGGTGGCAGCGTAGGTTCTTAGGGATTGGATATCTGGAAAAGATTTAAATTCTCCCTCACTAATGAAGCTTAGTTTGGCTGGGTCGGTTATTCTTGGTTGAAATTGTTTCTCTTTTAGAACTTTTGAAGATAGGGTTCCAGGCTCTCCTACCCTGAAGGGTTTCTGTGGATAAATCTGCTGCTATTCTAATTGCTTTTCCCTGGTAGGTAGTCTGGCCTTTTTCTCTTGATGCCTTTAGGATTTTTGCTTTTATAGCTACTTTGTTTAGGTGAATTATTATGTGTCTGGGAGTTGGTCTTCTCATTTGTTGTCTTGCAGGGGTTCTCTGAATCTCTTGTGTTTGAATTTTTTCATCCTTGATGAGATAAGGGAAGTTTTCTTGAATGATTTCATGAAATGTTTGTACCAGTGTGGCTTCTGTTTCTTTCTCTGCCTCAGCATGCCCAATTACTCTTAGGTTTGGTCTCTTGAAGTGATCATTCATCTCTTGCAGGTTTTGTTCTTTTTTTTTTTTTTTTTGAGCTTCTTTTCTATGCTTTTGACAGTTTGGGTTAGTTCTGTGTTTTGGTCTTCGAGCTCTGAGATTCTTTCTTCTGCTTGGCTGATTCTGCTTTCCATGCTTATTAGTCTGTTATTCATTTCCATCACAGTATTCTTTACTGCTGTCATTTCTGACATCAGCTCCTTCCTATTTTCCTCTTGTCTCTCCTCAATTTTTTAAAATTCTCTCCATTAATGTCTTGATGTCTGGGTTTGTTGGATGTGACCAGTCATTCTGGGGGCTCTTCATTGTTTGTGTTCCAGAATCTGTTTTCTTAGTGTCTGATCTCGCAGGGGTTTGTGTGAGACCTATATTCTTCTTTTGGTTTTTCTTCATTTGTGCTGTTTTTCCCCCTCCCTACTTTTTCCTTCCCTCCACATCACCGTCTTCTTTAATTCTGTTATTCAGGGGTAAAGGGATTGGTGTTACTTCTGTTTGTTCAATCTCCTATTCTTTATGTGTGCCCTCTTACTTTGTTCAATTCTGGAGTTGCACTGTAGGTTGGGGTGGTCCTTTTTGCAGTTTTGAGATTTACTTAAGGGGGAAGCTGTAATTCAAAATCTATCTACAGGTCCTGGTATTCGCTGACAGGTGTGTGAATAATCTGGAACCCACTTCCCACTGCCTTGGAATCTGTCCGTGCAGGGGGTTTACTCCCTGAAATAAAATGTGGTTAGCAGAGGGGAGAGAATGGAGCAGACAGTGGGTTGAAGAGGGGGGTGGAGAGATAGAGGAGTAAGGGGGAAACGAATGAGTGTGCCAACAAATAGAGAGAGAGGCCTATACTGAAACAGATAAAAATAATAGACCACAGCTGCAGAAGAACCAACTCTCATACAAAAATATATATATAGTTATGCTAACATACCAGCTATCCAACCACCTTATTAGTGTGCTGTCCCTCTATACAAAGATATGGTTTACAGAGAGAAGAAAAGAGAAGGAAAGGAAGAGAAAAAAAAAAGGAACAATACAGTAGGAATAGAATTAATTCATTAAACTAACAGAATCATTGAAGCACACTCTGAGACATTTCATTTAAGTCCAATGTCCTTTCAGGTCTGATATCTAGTTTTCTTTTCAAGCTGGTAAATTAGTTTGCAGTTTGGGTCAGTTGCCCCTGGTCTGCTGTGAAGGACAGTTCAGATTACCCTCCGTTCAGCACTCTGGCCTATGTCTTTATCAAGCTTGTTTCTCCCGTTTCGGTGTTGTTGTCTTGAATCGCCAGGAGGTGGTGCTATCTCAGCTGCTCTCCCCAGAGGGGGTGGGGCCGGACAGGGATGGCAGAGGCTGAAGATGGCAAGATGGCTGCCTGCCTCGGGGCAGACAGCAGGAGACTTACAGCGGGCAGGACTTCTCGGTCGCAGGAGAGGTGGCAGCGATTCCAGCAGATCTGCCCTGAAAAGGCTTCAAGGACTGAGGTTGTGGATCGTCTCCAGCCCAAAAACAGAAACTTAAAAATCATTATAGACCGTCATAATATACAAAGTTAATATACAAAAATTGCATCTTTTAATATATACTAGTATTGAACAACTGTAATTTTTAAAATACCATAAAAAGTACTCCCCAAAAACTGAAGTATAAATCCTAAAAAATAATATTAACATAATATATATGCAGTAATCTAAAAGGCATAGAAAAAAAATTAAATTAAATTAAATTGAAGACTACTCCATGTTCCTGATTGAAGGACTCAATATTTTTAAGATGCCAGTGCTATACAATTTGATTAATAGTCACAAATCAGTGTCAATCAATTTTTAACGGTCTCCAAACTGATCCTAAAATGTACAGAAAGGATAATAGTTGACACAATAGTGAAGAACAAAGTTTAAGTCCTGACAAAACTAGATTAAAGGCAAAATGTATTACGCATAAGATTGTATTATACTTATAAGATTGCCTCCCATGGATGTATGAACTAACAATTCTGAAAAATAAAGTAGTTAATTAAAATGTTTACTTGAAAAGTAAATAAAACAAACTACACATCTTAGTTTTCCATGTAGTGATATTGAACACACACCAATCTCACTCCTAAGACCATACTGGAACTGAAATGCAAAAATAAATAGACTCAATCTATAACAGCACATTTTATAAATGAAATATTGGATGAAAAATATGTTTCAACTGAAACTCATAGAAAGCTACTCTTTAATTTTAGCTATAAAGGTAGACAAGAAGAGTTGTAACATAATCTTAATGCTGACATTCCAACGTGCTATTGGCTCTGATTCAACAAGTATAAAATTGTGCGAGAGTAAACATTACAGTTAACAACAGAGCTCACATTCGATTTTTTCTTGTATTCATTCATTATGTAGAATTGAGGCATTTAGCATTTACATAAAAGAAAATAACAAGACATTTTTCTTTAAAAAAATTGATTAAAGAATGTAGAGAAAGAAGAAAATCTAGTTTGCCCTTTGTCTCCTCGAGAAAAATATCTTTTATTTTGGCATTTGGAAAATTCAAGCCTCTCAACTAAGGCATCATAAATTGAACTCTGACAATCAACACACCTTATCTTATTATGCAAAGAGCTGAGCTTCCAAATTTCAACCTAAGGTAGTCTTAGTGACTACTGTACATCTCCAACTTAAATCTCTGATTTTCAAGGGGCACTTGATAGGACTGCAACTTGTCTTCTTGTTGTTGAATGTGGCCTTGTAACTAGTTTCAGACAGTGAATTGTGAATCACTTTCAAACTGGAGCAATTAACTCTTGCCAGAAATGTCACTAGCACTCTCTTTTATTTTGCAATCATTATACACAAAAGTCCAAATAGTGACTGCTGTTCCATCAAAAGTACTAAAGTGAGGGTCATTTAAAACACACCACAGATGGCCGGGCTCCGTGGTTCAGCCTGTCATCGCGCACTTTGGGAGGCCGAGGTGAGTGAATTGCCTGAGCCCGTGGGTTCGAGACCCACCTGGGCAACTTGGCAGGACCTCATCTCTACAATAAATAAAAAAATTTAGCCGGGTGTGGTAGTGCATGCCTGTAGTTCCAGCTACTTTGAAGGCTGAGGGGGAAGGATCACCGGAGCCCAGCAGGTTGAGGCTGCAGTGGCCGACAGCAGCCACTGCACTCCAGTCTGGGCGACTGAGTGAGACTCCAACTCAAGAAAATAAAAATAAATAAAGGAAATTAAGTATGGGTAAGAAATGGACCTTCATGTCAATTCACTAAAATAAAGGAGTTGTAGTTTACTACCACATAATTTAGCTTACCCCTGATACATTCTTGACTAAAAATATATATATTTAGAAACAATCCTACTGATCAGACAGCACAGGACACCCAGACAATTACTCGTTTCTTCTTTCTGAAGTATAAATATAAATGGCACAAATTAAGACTGACAAAACATCCTGAGGAACAGAATTTCCAAAAAAATCACTATGATTTTTATTCTTTATGGTGACGAACCCTTACTTTTACCAATGGATCTCTTTCTAGGTCTCCAAAGAGTCAAAAATAAAAGAAAACTATGAATTTTCATAACTCCTCCAAAGCCTATAATTCATAAATATACCACATGAATTTGTATTTAATGTCAATTGTAATGCTGTAATAAAAACTAGCTAAATTAGTGTGTTATAACATGAAGGGATTTTCATCTTGCTCTGCTGTATGAAGGACAATTGTTATATCACATTTGGGGGGTAATAACAGCTTTTTTGCACTATGCAAATACTAGTGGGGATTCTTCTGTACTAATAAAATAATTGTTGGGGAAAAAAAAGAATTTCCCCCCCCCCAAAAAAAGAAAAAGAAGACTATGTGTTAATTGATAAGCATAGTAAAAACTGAAGAGAAAAACAACACAAATGAAAACCTCTGGTAAATATACTCAAATCTGAAAATGACATCTTTAAAATAATTTTTAAAATACCATAAATAGTGCATAAAGTATATGAAAGAGTCATTAGAGATTAAAACTATAATCACTACTTTCACCAAAATAAAATATTGAAGATCTGGAAAATATATTCATATATGCTTAGAAATGATAATAATTTGAAAAAGAAATTAAAAATATGTGAGAAAGTTTAAAAGCCAAAGAGACTTGACCTGCATTCAGTTATTAAATAACATGCAGAAAATTTTACAAGAGACCTATTTTACATTAACATTGCATTTCAAATCTAATTATTTTACTCCCTTCCACTTTAATAACTCATATCTTCTTTGTCACTATTTTTGACATTGGAAGACTTTTGACTTTTTTAAATTTTATTTTAATGTTCTCCGCCCACTGGCAAAGCATGACAAAACAAGTTCTTCATGGAATCAAACATAAAAATCTCAAGGTTTTTAAATCTTTATTTAACTGACTAGAATGATAACAGAATTGTTTTTAAAAACACAGTAAAAGTTAAAGATAAAGGAAAGAAATGTGAGAGAAACATCTTTTTCTCCTTAAATTATTAAATTGTAAGTACATAAATCTTTCTTGACCAGTAAAACTTACTTACATTGAGTTGACATATTTAAAATTAAAGCTATTTTATAGGAAGAAACATATACGGCAGCAATGAATATCAAACAGCCAACATTTTTATTACTTTTATCCAAATAAAATTATTTCTACCTAAAGAAATATTTGTAATTCCAAAATGTGGTTGTCTGCAAGTGAATAATCTCTTTCTCGAAACCAAGAAAATGATAACATAGCCATAGTCATAGTGTCCATAATATGAAATACTGTACTGTATGCATTTCAATACTGAAAGACATATTTACTTGCCATTTGTAGCCCTGGTATCTTTCCATCCTCCTGCCTCTTTAATACTAGCCTTGGTAGATATTAGAAGGTTCATTGAGATTTCCTGTGGTTTACGACCCAAGCTGACAATTGTGACTTCTTCTTTGTGGATTTCTGATGGTTATGCCATACAAGAATAACCTATATCATTTGAGAAGCTGCTGACACAGAGTGCCTATTTGATGGATGATCTGAGCTACTGCTATTCCCATCAGAGATAAGCAGCAAGTTTTACAGGAAATTATTGGAGGAAGATACAGTGAGGGAGATAAAAAGAAAATATTGTACATTACATGTTGACTGACAAAATGATTTGCTTATAGTTCCAAGCTGGCTTAGCTGAGAACAGCAGTGAGGAAGAAAAAAAAAATCTCATCAATATTTAAATAACTGATCATATAACCTACTTGACAGGTCATTTGTAAGAGCAAATTATAGCACAAACTGTAAGCTATAGGGGCCATTCTGCCCTCATTTATATTCTTCATATTTCAAGCTTACATAAGCACAAAATAAAAAAATTAAAATCATGCACCTGTTTCATTTATTTATACCAGTGATCCCCAAAGTGTGGTTCCCAGAAGTGACATTAGTGGTGAAAACGTTAAAGGCGCACATGCTCAGTCCCCACTCCAAACCTACTGAATCAGAAACTCTAAAAATTTCTCCATGTGATTCTGAGGCAAGGTCAAGTTTGAGAATCACTGGTCTCTATAATCATTTGCTGTCTTGAAACCTCCAATCATGTAGTAGCCAGGGCCACAAATATTTAATTTTCCGAAGAGATTTATATAATATAACTAAATTTTGAAATGAAAAATAGCAGTGTCAAGATAAAATTAATTTTACATCATTGTATTTATGTACACACATTTAAACATAAAACATGTAATCCCACTATAAGCTGTCATAGGACCAAAGATTGGAAAACAGAAAACATATCCTACATTTAGAGTAGATTAACTTTCCATAATCACGATGACAATCCATTCAATAAAACATCTTACATAATTTAATCTAATTTGTTGTTTAGCATTTCTGGTAATAGATTGTTCACTACTTTGTAAGGCAGTTCTTATTAGGCCCTGTTCCTGCAGCAAGGAGAATGCCAACTACATTACAAAACACAAGCAGGTCTTTAAAGATTTCTGACAACTACGGCAGGTAGTAGAACCAGATAAATACAAAAAAAAAAAAAAAAAAAAAAGCAAAGAAGCAGAACCGTTCTTAGCTGAGCAGGGAATTACCAACAAAAAAATTCCCTTAGGATAGCTGCTGATTCTGGGTGTAGATTTCTGGGCTTCTGTTAGAGAAAAGAAACAATACTTGGGGTTGCTTTGAGTAGTTATTCTAGGCTAGAAACACTAGAAAACACAAGTGCTTTAAATGTATGGTCAGTTTGCTCACTGTAAAATGAGTACTCTTTGCAAAATAGAGTTCTGGGAAATTAGGTCAGAAGCTTTTCAAAGACAAGGGGAATGTTTCTGCAGTCTTTTAGTGTCCAGTAAACACACCTTGATCAGTAGGAGGAATTGTGAGGGCCGGAGAGGAAGGCTCAAGCTGCCTTCAAACAAAATACTGACTTTCCCTCAAGTTTTGTCAAGTTGAGAACCCAATTTACCCACTTTCTAAGTTTATGTCTTACTGAGTTTTCTTCAAGAAAACAGAAGAAAACATACACACTCACAAATTGAGCAAGAGTGAATTTTGTATAGTGAGTTAGAGGTTTACAAATTGCGGAAAGGACTGGAAGATTATAAACTAGAGACATACCTGCTAGTACTCAGGAAATTGGAAGGTAGGGTAACTGTTGGAAACTGCCACCAATGATTCCAGCTGTTTATAGGGCAAAAATAATTTGCAGAAAGATGAAAATCTTACTTTTACCATGTCCCATAGCCCATTTTTTGGGCACCTGCTGCTGGAACTATAGTAATTTCTCCTTATCTGCTACATTCCACATTCCACATTCGCCTCCTGTTGGTAAGTCCTAAAGTGTAAATTTACTGGCAAAAGAGCCTTGGAAATTTAGTCTAGTCCTCCAGCCCCTGTGATACTTTGTGGGGTAGCATGGTGGGGGAAGCCATGAGAATAGCATTGAAATTCCAGCAGACTTTGTTACTGTTCATCTCAGACCGATTTTCATTCTTATCCATTTTTCTAAACCACAGTTACTAGGAGAAATTCTCCTCAAAAAAATTGAGTCATCTTTTGGAAAGCAGGCCCCTTATATTATACTCTGAATTTGTTCCTCTGCATCAAACGGTCAACAAAGGATTTTATCTGGAAGTTGAGAAGGTTATGGCATGATCTGCAGAAAAAAAGTTCCAAGTTGTGGCAAACTGGTGACTGGTTCTTCCACAGTGACAAAAGCACCTGCCCATACCTTGCTGAGTGTTTAGTAATTTTTGACCAAAAATGGTGTGATCCCCAGGTCCCACCCTCCCTATTCACTGAATCTTACACCAAGTGATCTTTTTTTGTTGTTTCTGAAGATGAAAAACGTCCTCAAAGTGAAGCGTTTTGCTAATGTGTAAGAAATGAAACAAAAAACCGCAGAAGCACTAAAAGGCATCAGAACGGGTGAGTTTAGAAAATTGTTTTGAGCAGTGGAAAGGAACTTGACAGGTGTACTGCATCACACAGAGTACTTTGAAGGTGACTAAAGTTTAAACCTGTAAGAATAAATATACAAATGCTTTATAAATAAATTCCAGAGTTCTTTTATGGGGGTAACCCTCGTATAAAGCATCGTACTTCTGGCTAAAAAGACGTAAATATCCCTTTTACAAATAAAGACACCTTCATTTGTACCCCAAGGAAGAAGCACACAGTCCACTCTTCAACGTGCTGCCTGGATGTCCCTATTACATGTATCCAATTTTGAATGATATAATGTATCTTCTAGTTCAGTCATAATCTCATTTTGAATTTGTGTAATCAAGAAGACCAAATTAGTGTGTGTGTGTGTGTGTGTGTGTGTGTGTGTGTGTGTATGATCAATAATACTCTAGCCCCTTATAAAATCGTAGGGAGAAACTGGTGGGAAAATGGTTAATTAACACTAATGTGTGCATGTCAAAGCAAGGCAAGTTATGCATATTTGCTGCTTTCCTCAAATCTGTAATTGTTCACAAGTTCTTTATATTTTTACCACTTGTAAATTCTACTATGAATTCCATATTCTCTTTGTTCTCAACCAACAAAAGACCTGGATAGGGTTCCAATTTTATTTTTCCATAACCCCGCTTGTATTTGCTGGTTTTTTTTGGGGGGGGGGTTGGAGGTTTGCCGTTAACTTTTGCCACTTGACAAAAATGTAGTTTTTTTGGTCAATGGATGCACAAGTGAGTTTTTAGAAATTCTTCATGGTCCTGATCTGTAGCAGTACCTTTGTAGATTAACTGATTAACTATGGGATGTCAGAGTGGGTTCACCAAGAAGCTGAGAGATGTGTAGAGTATTTAGAAGCCAACGGTCTCACCATCATATTGATCAAAGCAGAATTGAGCTGCTTTGACTCTAGCAAGATCCAGCTCCTATAACATGAAGATGGAACAGCTGCCCACTGGGGCCCAGAAGGCACCATTCTCCTCAACCCTGTTTGTCATCAGAGCACCTTATTAAGAACTGAAAGTCTAAAAAAACATCCAATTGTTTGGAAACTTGCTTGTCTGAAAATGTTGTTTGTGTATGATTGCTGGAGAAACTGAAAGAGTTGTCATAGTTTTTGTTTTTGTTTTTGTTTTTTTGAAGCAACCTGCATTCTCACCAACATCTAAAACTCAGTCCATTTGTTTGCTTCTAAATATGAGACACTATAATTGCTGGCGTACTTAAGCAAGACTCATGTAAACATCACAGTATTTATTGATTACATATATTAAGCCCAGATTCTTTAAGACTGGTTTCTAATTCTACTGCGACCTTAAGGAAAGCTATCTGTACCCCTACTTTCCACCCAAACTTGTTCGGAAATCAATGCTTTTCTTTCCTCTTATTTCAGATTCAAGCGGTACTTGCATAGGTTTATTACATGGGTCTATTGTGTAATGGTGAGGGTTAAACCCATCACCCAGCTGGTGAGCAAGGTACCCAGTGGGTGGTTTTCAACCCGTATCCCCATCCTTCCATCCTTCCCCAGTTTAGAAGTCCCCAGTGTCTGTTGTTACCATCCTTATGGTCATGTGTATCCAGCATTTATCTCCCACTTATAAGTGAGAACATAAGGTGTTCAATTTTCTGTTTCTGTGATAATTCAGTTAGAATGATGGATGGCCTCTAGCAGCACATATGTTCCTGCAAAGGACATGATGATTTCATTCTTTTTTTATTTTGTATAGTGTTCCATGGTTTACCCTATTTTATATCCCAAGTCACTATTCGATTCAGTAGTAACTGATATATTGAAGTTGGTAATGAGTAGAAAGAAAATCAACTTAATATTGGCATTACTCTAAAACTAGTTTATATTGTAATTGTTTCATTTAAATTTCTATATAATTTGCATATTCACTGGTAATAAAGTAAAATAAAATACAAGTAATTGTCTACCTAAAGTGTGTTTCAAACAAGTCAGTGTAGAAAGCCATCTATATGTTGACTTTTTAAAAGCCTTAAATAATTATTTCCCTATAATTCAAAATATACTTTATCTAGATATAATAAGACTTTTGAAAAATATGTAATTCTTTATAGTAATGCTAAATATAACTTCCTAAATTTAAGATAGAATTATGTTTAAATTCTTTTCTGTTTATTTTCAAAATAACCCATAATGAATCAAATAGATATATGAACATTGCGTGTACATATTAATTTTGTTTTATCCTATTACAATCTTTTTTCTAAAATAAAGATGTACCATCTTAAAATTAAAGTAATTTTAATCTTAGCATAAATAAAAACTTTGCAATTAAATATATCAGTTCAGTGAATGGTAGAAAACTAACTTAAGAACAGCTAAACTTCATGTCAAGTATGATTAGCATGATTACTGTATTTCCAGTTAAATGTTAATGTACATTGTCACACTTAAAAGTAGTATTAAAAAGTGATCTGCACTCTGATTGTGGGACAATTTTTGTAATTTTATATTTTATTGCAATAGATAAAATGTTGTATACTTAGTGACTGTAAAAAGAGACTAAAATGGTTTACCTTTACTGGCATTTTAAAGTTTGCACTTCTTTTTATTTTTCATAATATTATTGTTAGATACAAAACATCTCGTTCTGTGTGTGGACCGCAGGTTTGTTTCTCAGTGGAAATGATGCATCAGCTTGGCTTGGAAAAGGTAGCAGAAGTTGGCTAGGATGAAAGGTGGATGGAAATTTTTAAAAGGCTAGTATTTTAGATGAAGGCTTAGAACAAGAAAAGCACAACAGCAATTCACTGTTTCTTCTGGAAATTCATGTTCTGTGCAATAAGAACTATGCTATAAATCTCTGTCTCAATATTCTAAAATTTCTTCCTAATCAAAGTTATGCCTTTTCTGGTTGTTTTTCTTTGGGGAATTAGTATTGAGGTTAAGATTTTTGTTGAGTTTGTATTGGATTTTAGTGAAAGCTATACATATACTGTATATCAGAATTATAGGTTTTTTATAAAAAGTCAGAAAATAACAATATTTACAGATATTACACACATAAGCATAAATAACCTTTTAATATCCAAGAATTTAAGGGAGAAGAGTGAGCATTTGCACAGAGAGAAGATGAACAATTCAATCATCACACCAAAGAACCAAATACCAAACACATATAATATCTTTTTGATGTTAGAAAGTTAACTGATAATTGTAGAAATGTCAGTAATTTTTAAACCAAATATTCTAAGTTGAAATCTTCTCTCATATTAACTCTTTGACCTTGAGCAAGTTTAGTGTGTTTCTGAGCTTCTTTACAAAATTTCAATATTTGTATAAGCCATTTACTTTTTTATTGTTGTGTTGAAAACACATGGTAAAATAATTTCTAAGAATATTTGGCACAGTTGCAAAGAATCTTTATGCATTGGATTCTTAAGACAAAATAATATTGTATGGAATGTGAGTGGTGCAAGATTTAGGATAAATTGCACACCGCACATAAGCTTCGGCTTCACATCTCATCTGTTAGCTCCTTAATCTATGTTTTTCTATAAAGTAAAAAGTATCTGCTGCTAAAAATGGTTTAAAAAAATCACTGGATTTGAAACACATGTATATGGCACTAATTCTATTTATTTTTGACTAGCAATAACTTGCTAGCTAAGCTTGCATTTTCTTACATGTGAAATGTATGTTAAAAAATTAAATTAAAAATGTCTGAGGACAGGTAACATGTTTGTAATCCCACAGTTTTGGGAGGCCACGGGAAGAGGACCACTTGAGGCCAGGAGTTCAAGACCACCATTAGCAACATAGAAAGTCCCCTGTCTCTGGGAAAAAAAGAAAGAAAGAAAGAAAGAAAGAAAGAAAGAAAGAAAGAAAGAAAGAAAGAAAGAAAGAAAGGGAAAAAAACAAAAAGAAAAATTGTTGTGAGGATTAGTGCTAAGGTATAGAAAGACCTAAGAAAACTATTAGCACATTGAATAGACTCAATAAGTGTTGCTTTTTATTATTATTTGCCTAAATTAATAGTTACTTATAAAGGTCATCCTAACAAAATGGGTAATCAAAATAAGATTTTAAAAATGATATATTAAAATAAAATTATTCTAACTATAATATGCAAATTTATTTTAAAAAGATGTTGTGCTGAAAATGTATTTTCAACTATTTCTAAAAGAAGCATTGGTCAAACTTTAGTGACTAAAGCAGTTTCAGGTTGCATCAGTAATAACAGTAATAAAATAATATCTCATTCACCAAAACTTTATTATAATTTTTATCAAAGGAAATGTACAAAAGAAAAATGTTTTTACTAAGGCAGATTGGTATTCTCCTAAACTGGTCCCATTTGTCAAAGCTATAGTTTCTAAAAAATAAATTAGCACATTTAATTTTGAAATTGTAAAATGAATTCTCTCCAGCACCCTTGGTTTATCAAGCCTTAACCAGGTCTCAATGCCATTCTTTGACTGTGATTACAACCTTAGGATTACAAACTGCTGACTAGACTGTTTGCCATGATGTGCACTTATCCAAGAAAGTAGCGAAGCACTCTGTTATAGTTCAAAGTGTCACCAAGTGCAGTGTCTTGCAGTTTTGCACAAAAATATCATTGAAAAGGACATCCTAACTTTTCTCTTATTTTTCTCTTCATCACTTAAAAGAAAAATGCTCCCATTAATACTGAATAGAAACCAAATAATATTTATAAACTATGGGTATGATATAAATAATAATGGCAAAATGTACAGCAATTGCCAAAAAATAAATTCTGAAAAAGATTTTTAAAGACTTCTTAAAAAGATGACTATATTTAATAAGTTCTTAGATGTAGTATTTTCAGACTTTAAAAAATATGTTAAAATATAACACTTTACAGTCATATTTGATGTTCCTTTACCTCCTAAATCTTGCTCAATCTCAAAGGAAACTACTACCTTGAAATCAGTTTAATTTAACCACATACAGATTTTTAAATATATTTGTATATTTCCATCCATATGAAAGTGGTCAATTTTTAAAATCTGTGCATGCGTAATGAACTTGAACTTAAAAACAAACAATAATAATCTTGAGGCATAGATTTAGAATTTGATCATAATACCGAGTAGCAATAATAATGGTAGAAGTAATTACGATATACTTGACAATTTTTAATTCCTTTTTCTGTGTTCTCTTTAACATTTTAGTTCTCATACCAATTTTGTTATGTAAACTCTTTTATTGTTATTGTAACTGAAATACAGAAAAGTGAAATTCCGCAGCAAAGAACTGAAACTTAGAATCTTGGCATTACATGGGCTCGGTGGCTCAGCCTGTAATCCTGCACCTTTGGGAGGCTGAGGTGAATGGATTGCCTGAGCCTGAGGGTTCGAGACCCGCCTGGGCAACTTGGCAAGACCTCATCTCTACAATAAATCAAAAACTAGCCATGCGTGGTAGCGTGCACCTGTAGTTCCAGCTACTTGGAAGGCTGAGGCAGAAGGATCCCCAGAGCCCAGCAGGTCGAGGCTGCGGTGGCCTGGCCGGGAAGGACCACTGCACTCCAGTCAGGGCAATGGAGTGAGTCTCCAACTCAAAAAAAAAAAAAAAAAATCTTGGCATTTCCAAATCAGAGTTCTCACTCAGTATCACATCTCGGTAAAACAGCCACATGGATGGCAGTTTCATCAGCTGCTCTTTACTTCCTACTCCTAAATATTATGTTCAGTCATTTTGCTAGAGAATAATTGCAAAACAGTAATTTTGAGGCCTACAGTCTATTTGAACAAAATTGATTACTACTATTTTTCCCTTCAATATTTAAGTCAAATTTAACAACTGTTTTCAAGAACCTCAGATTTTAATCGCACAACTGACCTTCCAGAGAAACAGGGGATCTCAGTTGTAAATTTTCCAGAATAAATAGTCTTAGCCTCCAAATCCTTTCCTTTCTCAGGAATTGCCACTCTGTTTCTGATTCAGGTCTTTTGTTGTTTGCATTGAAGCCAGAGTCCTCTCATGGCCACCAGATCCTAGAGTTACCACTTATCTCGTTTTTTTCATAGTTGAGATTCTTGAAAAAAAAAATGTACACTGTTATAGACTTTGTTTATTAGTTTGTTCCTTGCTGCAGTACAGTTTTAAAAATTTCATTATGATATTCACCTAAAATATTTTTTATAATGAATTATTTGCCTAACAACAATATATACTATTCATTTTTATTAATTTTACTTTGCTTCTCAAATACCAATATAGTGTTGCTTTATTCTAAGCACCTTAAACATGTAATCTTTATTACAATTCTCTGAAGTATTTACTACTACTGTTACTCTTTATAAATGAGGAAATAGTACAGAGAGGTCAAGTAAATTATCTAACTCACACAACCAGAAAGTGGCTGAATTAAAATTTGATCACTCTGCAAGGCCAAAGAAACCATCAAGAGAGCAGGGAGACAGCCTACAGACTGGGAAAAAATATTCGCCAACACCAGGTCTGACAAAGGCTTAACATCCTGGATCTACAAGGAACTAAAACATCCTGAAAAGAAAAAAACAAGCAACCCCATTATCAAATGGGCAAAAAATATGAACAGACATTTCACAAAAGAGGACATCCGAGCAGCCAACAAACACATGAAGAAATGTTCAACCTCACTAATCATCAGGGAGATGCAAATCAAAACCACACTGAGATACCAGCTAACTCCAGTCAGAATGGCAATTAGCAACAACTCAAAAAATAACAGCTGCTGGAGAGGGTGTGGTGAAAAGGGAACACTTCTACACTGTTGGTGGGAGTGTAAACTAGTGCAACCTCTGTGGAAAGCAGTGTGGCGATTCCTAAAGGCTCTAAATATCAACCTCCCATATGACCCCGCAATCCCCCTACTGGGAATATACCCTGAAGAACTCAAATCACTCTATAAAAAAGATACCTGCACACGTATGTTTATCGCAGCGTTGTTCAAAATAGCAAGAACCTGAAAACAACCATGCTGCCCATCGAAAGAGGACTGGATTTAAAAAATGTGGTACATATACACGATGGAATACTACGCAGCCATAAAAAAGAACAAAATCATGAATTTCGCAGCAACCTGGATGGAACTCGAGTCTATAATACTGAGTGACCTCTCACAGAAACAAAGATCCGAGTATCACATGTTCTCACTCATATAATGGACCTTGAACATCCAATGTAATACTATAAGAAAATGACTGATGGTACTGGGAAACTATGGGGGGGGGGGGATGGGATTAACAGTAGCAAATATCTGTCTGGGGAAGGGGAAACACCTCTTATCAACAGGGTGCCTGAATGAAATGTAATTGTACACCTAACCCTTAACTGTACACCACAAAACCATAATAAAAAGTATTGATTTAAAAAATAAATAAATAAAAAATAAAATAAAATAAAATAAAATTTGATCACAATAATCTAATTCCAGAGCATTAGAATATACTTTCAACTGCCACTTAAATGTTAGCATTTTATAGTATTTGGTCAATTATTATTAAAATTCCTTCAAAGAAAACATAAACTTAAACATTTTCTTTATTCCTCCTCAATCTTCCAAAAATAGCAAGCACTCTCTTTAATATAGTACTTGCCAATTCATGCATGCTTTTATATGATTTCCATTAAAATATACTTCATATAATTAGTACTATATCTTTTAAAATACCTTGCAATCTGTTTTACTTTTTTATGATTTGTACAATATGACTCATATCTTTCTAAAATATTCACTTTCATTGCTATATAATTTCTGTAATATCATAGTTTATTTTTGTATTTTACTGCTTATGCTGTGTGAATAGTCTTTATTGCTATTGCAAAACAATGCCACAATTAAAGTTCTTCTTACACATATGTAAGAAATTATTTTTTGGATGTATAGAGATAAATAAAATTGCTGGATCCAATAGAATATATAATTTATTTGAAAGAAATTGCTAAATAGATGTAAAAAGTAGTGATATCATTTATGCTCTCACCCATAGTATCTGAATAATCTTTGCCAGACTTTTTACTTTTTATAAAACCATTGAGTATACAAGATGAAATTTCAATGCCTTTTTAAAATTATTTACAAGGCCGGGCATCTTTTTCATGAGTATGTGGGCCACAGGTAATAAAGACTCTTCATGACTTTTGACAATTATTTAATTGGCTTATTTGTTTTTTCACCAGTGGAAAGGAAAGGATAAATATGGTTATATAGTTTACATACTAAAGTATAATACATATGATGCAAATATCCTCTGATGACTTAGCCATTTATTCTCATAACAATGTCTTCAAAATTATAAAATATTCAATATTAGTGTCCCCAAAATCAACTGTTTTTTTTTTCCTTTATGATGCAACTTGGTAAATTATTTTTCCTTACTCAAGAGGATAAACTTTCTATAAGTTCTCCTAATGATTAAAATTTGACTTTCCACAGTGTAATCTTTAAAACTTATTAATTTATATATGATATAAACATCAAATCTATTTTTCCATAGATATAATAATTTGCCACAGAACCAATTACTGAATACTCTATACAGAGGGTGCCAGAAATGTATACACATATTAAGAAAAAAACTATTAAAATTGTGATAATATATACCAATGACAAAAGGTTAAAGTCACATTTGACTTCTGCAATTACAAGAGACATACAAAGTGATTACCATCAGTGTCCAGATTCTTCTGATTATGGTGAACATCTCTTAACATCTCTTAAAATGTGTGTACGTGTGCACACATTTTTGAGGACACTGAGGAGACTGCCAGTATAATTTCCCATATAAGTCTTTAAATAAGTTTAAGTTGTTTATACATTCAGTAGTGTAGATGCTATGGATTTATACTTTTTTTAAAGCCAGATTTATTGAGAGGACAGAAAAGTTCCCACAGTTGGTGGGGATCTGGGGGGATTGCCTGATTTATACATTTTAAAAAATTATTTGAAACTTTGTTTCTTGAAATTTTATTCTAATCATTTAGTTTTGTGAATTTTGAATAAGATAATTTTGTTCTTTTTTAAAGTAGTCTGATTTACAGTTAATAGGTTTAGCAAATAGAAATACAAAATCTTCATGTAAATTAAAAATCTTAGTATGTATTTTGTTATGAATTTGGTGTTTAATTTTGCCTTGGATTTTGAAATATTACATATCTTTTAGTTATCTGAATATATACTTTATTTCTGTTTTGTAAAATGTTGATCTTGTGTTTAACCTAATTATATTCTTCTCTCTTTTACAAACAGTTAATGAGCTTTGTCTATCATTGCTCTGTACTTGAAGCAGAAATGATGTATTCAATCATGAATTTATCCATATATATTGTCCAGAATTCATATATGGGTCACTAATTGCCCAATCTAGTAGCAAGTTGAGTACCTGTTCTTTGAAAAGTACTTGGCATTTCTGTCTGCTTCTATTTTTAAAAATATTCTATTTCTTTTGCTTTCTTTTGCCTTTCAGTAGCTTCCAATTCTGTGTCCCTCTGCTCCTTCAGTGTGTTTATTCTTTTCATTCAGACCTGACATATCTAAAGTCTTAAGGATTTTTTGCCTTTAGCACAGTTATTTATTTTCTTAATATATTCCCCTTCTTCATATATGAGCTCATCAAATTTCAACATAAATTTCACATATATATAAAGAGCCCTAAATGTAATGTTCCAGTTCAGACCTTTTGATACACGTGTATCTAACAGCCTTCTGGAAATCCTTTATTAAATCACATGCATTCAATCTGTTATTAACGGAAGTACTTATGTCTTTCCATCATATATTAAAATTTCACCTTTCCTGGTTCCTCTGCCTATTGGAGGACAGATACAGTTGACAAAATCGCCTAAATCAAATATAATAGTAAAATGTGTCTCCTGGGTTACTGCTGTTAAATTGGCCAAAATTTCTTACTTTACTTTTACTTTTTTTTCAATCTCCTAATTATTTTTCCAAAATGTCATCTTCTCTTTAATGTTTCTTACCTTATTTTCTTTCAACATTCAGCCTTTTTAAACTGTGAAAATGACAGTGTTGGTTCCTAATGCAAACTCCCTTCCCCAGTTTTAGTTTTACTTCTCAGAAATGATTCTCTTTATTAGACTGATATTTTTAATAAAAATTTGATTATACATATAATTATTTAATTACACTGGTGTCATGCTAAGCTGTTCATAGTTTGGCAAATACAAACTTTTCCAAATACACTTACACTTTTCAAATATATACTGTATTTCAAACCTACTAAATTTTATATTCAACCAACAAAATCATATGCGGTCTCTATTGTTCAAAACATTTGTTTCCCCTGTCCACCAACAACACAACTGTTGTAGAATTATACTACGGTGCTTCAATAAAGTCAGACTTATCTCATGATCCCTTTTTATTTTTTATTCTTATTTTTTTTTACTTTTTGAGTTGGAGTCTCACTGTCGCCCAGACTGGAGTGCAGTGGCCGCTGCCGGCCACCACAGCCTCGACCTGCTGGGCCCCGGTGATCCTTCCGCCTCAGCCTTCCGAGTTGCTGGAACTACAGGAGCGCGATACCACGCCCGGCTAATTTTTGATTTATTGTAGAGATGAGGTCTTGCCTACCCAGGTGGGTCTCGAACCCGCGGGCTCAGGCAATCCACTCACCTCAGCCTCCCAAAGGCGTGGGATTACAGGCCGAGCCACCAGGCCCAGCATGATCCATTTTTAACACTGATAAACATGCAGATGTTTCAGCAAAACTCTATAAAGGAGCTAGTTCTTTATTCTTCCATATGTCTTTTTCCTCTGCCAGAGGTTTGTTCCATCTGTTGTTGTCACTGAGCTGTAGCTGACCCACAATGGGAACACATGCTACTAAGAAATAAATTTTTGTTGTTTTAAGTAACTGAATTGAGGAGATAATTAATTTGAATAACAACCCAATTTGGTACATTGATACATTCTCTATAGTTTTTCATGACTGTCTTAGAGTGACCTATACATTTTGCTTGGATAATATGTTTATGCCTGCTTTCTAACACTACTCAAAAGAAATAACCAATTAAGGTATCATGTCTTCCAATCTGACTTGGTAGGTCTTTCCTGAATTCTCAATTTTTGAACATTTTATCCTGACTTGTGGAGTTAGTTAACTTATCTATCTTCTTGTTTTATAACCCTTCAGTGCAGAATCTTTCCTTTCTACACATCGGTAATTATTGTTGCACTTAGATCAACATACACAAGGGACTTCAAAAAGTTTATGGAAAATGTGTGTTATGAAACAACTTTGCACAGATTTTTTAAAAATGCACCAAAATGAATTCACACTAACTTGTTATAACATGTCTAAATAGGATATTGTTTGAGGCACTAAAAAAGATAAGATAATAATTTGAAAACAACTCCTATCAGAGCAACATAAATATTGTTAAAATTGAAGCATTAGAATTGAAACATCAAATTGATGGTGAAGTTTTGGTGGAAAAATGGTGAAGTAATTGATACTTCATGAAAAGTTTATGGAGACAATGACCCAAAGAAGTCAGAAGTTTACAAACAGGTAATGCATTTCAAGAAGAGACAAGACAGTGTTAAAGATGAAACCCACAAAGGCAGACCATCCGTATTAATTTTTGAGGAAAAAAACTGTTCTTATAATTTTGTGACTGGACGCTGTTGCTCAGCCTGCAATCCCAGCACTTTGGGAGACCGAGGCGAGAGGATTGCCTGAGCTGGGAGTTCCAGACCAGTCTGAAAAGCTTGGTGAGACAGCGTCTCTACAATAAGTTGCACAAAAAATTAGCCAGGTATGGTGGCATGCATCTGTAGTTCCAACTACTTGGAAAGCTGAGGTGGAAGGATTCACCTAAGCCCAGAAGATTAAGGCTCCGGTGGCTGTAAGTGTGCCACTGCACTCTAACCTGGGCTACAGAGTGAGACTCCAACTAAAAAAATGTAAATTTAGTGTGTATTAGTTGAAATAAGAAAGATAGAAACTAGTAATATAAAGATAGAGTAACTTTCACATGTATTTATTACTATAGATGTTAAGAGATTTTGACCAGATTTTCTGAGGATACAGGTTGGTAAACAGAGAAACAGACACATGTATCTAAATATATTTCCAACCTTGATTTTTTTTCCCCAATACTCCAATCTTGATATTTGGATCAGTAACTATTGAAAAATTTATCGTTTTAAATAACAAACTCCTTGGTCTAATTATAGTCACTCACTGAGAGGTGGGCCACAATTTGTGAAGTTTTTTTTTAATTTGCTAAAATGTCAAGATATTGAGAATATCTTGTAACCCTAAAATATTCAGAAAATAGCCCTTGATGATGAGCTTAAACCCAGTAGAGAAGGGAATTATCTGCAATTGAGTCAAGGAGCTATAATCTTCATAATTTTGTGAACACATCTATGTTGAGTCTACTAGTAGATTGCAAACGAAAGTACACTCAATGTTTTCCCAGAACCTCTGTTTCCAATCATGAATTCCATTTTTAAAGGCTAATAGCATTCATATTGCCTAATTTTATTTTAATTATTATACTTTGTATGTCAAAATTAGTTTCAAGCCACATTATTTTTAACTTTAAGAAAAAATATATACACAGTTTCTTATGTATATATTCTCACTGCCATGACTTTGACTGATATATATAGTTTGCCATATATTTCATTTTAGATGGATAAAATAGTTTTTGTCTCTGCTTCCAAGTTAGCTACTTCTCTTTAACAAATTAATGTTCTGTAAATGCCACATTCGTAAGAACTCAAATGCTTTCTCATTTGCTAACAACTTACTGAAAAAAAAATCCTGTGTTTTCTATATATAGGTAAAACGGATTATACTTCTGGGGGTAGATCTACAGAGATTGATTAAACCTGATATACTTACCACTTTATTCAAGATCCTGCCCCCACCTAAATTACTAGACATTAAAGGAATAATATATTAATAAGTATGAAATGATTATAATGTGACAGAAAAAGATGCATGACATGTTTGAATAAGATAGCTTAAGAATTCTGGTTCCTGACAATAGGTCAACTAGCATGGACTTCAGCTTTTCTTCCCCAAAATAAATCTAGGAAAATCTACAGAATTGAAAAGAATAACTGGGATTGTATTTAAAAATAAATAAATTTAGAAACATCACTGTGTATACTATAATAAAAAAAAACAGGAACAAAACAAGAAAAACAGGCGTCATTGCCCCAAGATGTCCAGAGTCTGTGGGGTGCATGTCCAGAGTCTGTGGGGTATCACATTCTTGCTGAGGTGAAATAACGATAAAAGAAGGTGAGGGAGAGTCTGCTATTTTCAGGTGTTTACTTATCTAACTCTTCTTTCTCTAAATTATGAGGATTGTTAGAATAAAACAAACTAAATAAAATATCTCTTCCCTGATTAGAAAATTTTCTGAGTGGCATGGTATCAAACTGGGTTAGTCAACAGTGTTTTTCTGTCACCTGAGTTGCTCTATTTAAGCCCGATCCTTAGCCTCTTTTAAAGCTCACATTGATTAATTCAGATTTAATCTTGTCCTTTGGCTGTCTTTCTGTACATATAGCTAGACAGTTATGCCAATAGTCCAAGGGAAAAGTGAGCACATGCGCAAAATAACACAACTGGTGAAAAAAACACCAGTACAGAAAGGCCCTCTTTCTATACCTACATATACACAACTGGTACAAAGAACACCATTACAGAAAGTGAGAATAATGAACATCATCCATCTATAAAACAAAACTGCAGAAATAGTTGGATATAATATTTCCAGAGTTCCAGAGGAGAAGTAGCAATTATAAAATAACATTAAAAATATATAAAGTTAAAATGACAGATAATAAATAAGCTGTATTTGAAAAAAAAAGAAAACACAGATGTAAATAAATAGTTAAGAAATAGTGTACATAAATATCTTGGAAATCAAAACTGAAAGCTTCCTTATTCAAAGTACTCATAGGATGCCACATGGATTATGTAATTGAAATTATGCACTTAGAGAAAATGTAATAATACGAAAAAGTAAGATATCCTAAAAACTTTCAGAGAAAAATACATAACCTACAAGTGAACAAAAATAAAACTGATATTAACTTTCTCAATAGCAATATAGGATGTAGTAATACATTGTAGTTATTATTTATAAGAATATCAACAAAGAAGCCGGGCTCGGTGGCTCAGCCTGTAATCCCATGCCTTTGGGAGGCTGAGGTGAGTGGATTGCCTGAGCCCGCAGGTTCAAGACCCGCCTGGGCAGGCGAGACCCCATCTCTACAATAAATTAAAAATTAACCGGGCATGGTAGCACACGCCTGTAATTCCGGCTACTTGGAAGGCTGAGGCGGAAGGATCGCCGGAGCCCAGCAGGTGGAGGCTGCGGTGGCCGGGAGCGGCCACTGCACTCCAGTCTGGGGCGACAGAGTGAGACTCCAACTCAAAAAAAAAAAGAATATCAACAAAGAAATTGGAACCTTGAATTGTATGTCCATTCAAGACTCCATTTAATTTTCAGGGCAACAAAATCTAAAATGCATACGAATTCAAGACTTGATAAACGAAAACAATCTTAAAGGTATTTTCAGAAAGCAATAAAGAAGAAAAATTAATGCAATAGAATGCTAAAACAATCACAGGAAATCATGATCAAATAATTTAGTAATTTAATTGTGTTTCACAAAATCCAAAGTATAAGCAAAAAAAATAAGAATTCTAGTAACATCAACATGGAAATAGATGAGAAAGTATAAGAGAGATTCTAAAATAATTTCCTTTTAAAAATGACAGATTTATTAAAGTATAATTCACATACTATACAATTCGCCTTTTAAAGGAATACAGTTAATTATTATTTTTACTGTATTCACAGAGTTGCCTATCACCACAATTTTACATTTTAATCATTCCCCAATGAAAATTTGTGCCAAATAGCAATCATTCTGCATTTTCCTCCAAACACCTGTCAAATTGAATTAAGATTAACCAAAATCGGACTCCATACATAAGTGATAAAATTTGGCCCAATGCAGCCACTGCATATAGAGAATACTGCAAGTATAGTTTCATGCGTATGCAAGTTGTAACCTGTCTAACAGTGTATTCTCAACAAACAACTGAGTCTCAGCCAATCAGAGTAGCCCACCCTCAACCAATTCCATGCTGCAGGTTGCAAAATTATACATCAAAGTGGAAATCTGTGATTCCAAATTCTGTAAGTCATTTCCTGTTTTCCCTGCTATAATTACAGCATACCACATTGTGGGGGGAAACATTTTGTACCGTTTTCTTTGAAATGCTGCCCTGTTCTTGAACCTTTTATTACTCAAGTAAGGTTTGCTTTGTTGATTTTGCTTCCTACAAGTATCCTGAATTCATTTATTGGTTATAATAGTTTCTTAATTTCTTAGAATTGCATATATATACATATGAGATTATGTCACCTGTGGATAGAAATAATTTTACATCTTCCATTCCAAGCTGGATACATTTTATTTTATGGCTGAATGTCTCTGACTAAAACTACCAGCAGATTGTTGACATGAGCTTGTGAGATTTGTCATTCTTTTCTTGTTCTTGATCTTATGGGAAAATATCCCATCGATTATTAAGTATAATGTTGGCTGTGGGTTTTTCAATTGTGTATCTGTACTTTGCCAGGTTAAGGAAATTCCCTTCTATTTCTAGTTTGTCAGTTTTTAAATGAAGTGCTATTAAACTTTATTAAAATGTTGCATCTATTCAGATAATCCTTTTTTCTTTCTTAGTCTATGATTTAGCATATTACATTTATTGATTTTCTCACACTAAACAAACTTTGCATTCCTGTGATAAATTCAATTAGGTTATGGTAGATAACCCCTTTTTACATACTGCTGGATTAAGTTTGTTAAAATTTTGTTGAGAATATTTGTGTCTATATTTTTAAGAGATGTTGATCTGTAGTTTTCATTTCTTGTGACATTTTTCTCTGGGTAGAAATTACCTTTTAATGTGGTACATATACAGGATGGAATATTATGCAGCCAATAAGAAAAACAAAATTATGAACTTTACAGCAGTTTGGATGAACTTAGAGTCTACAATACTGAGTGCTCTATCACAGAAACAAAGAACTGAGTACCACATTTCTCATTCATAAGCAAACTTGAAAAATTATAATAATACCATAAGAAACAGATTTGTAGTAGTTGGAAACTACCAGGGGATGGAGAGTGGGCTTGGCAGTAGTGGGAAACTGCCAGGGGAGGGGAGTACACCTCATCAACAAGGGTACCTGCATAGTGAACATTTGTATACCTAACCCTGAGTTGTACCCCACATCTTCAAAATGAAATTTTTTTAAAAAAAAATATATTTAGCATACATTAACCCCGAAGCCAAAAGAAATCAAGCAAACAAAGACAACACGTTATAAGAACCTCATGACAGGGATAGGTAATCACATTTCAATAATCAGCCTAAATGTGAATGGACTAAATTCTGTTTATCACTGAAAAGACATAGAATGGTGGACTGGATAAGAAACCATGACCCCATTATTTGCTGCATCCAAGAGACTCATCTCACTACAAGTGACGCACACAGACTCAAAGTTAAAGGATGGAAAATGAGTGTCCAGCAAATGGATCACAAAAGAAGACAGGCGTTATAATCTTAATATCAGACAAAACAACCTTTAAGCTATCAAAAATTTTAAAAGATACAAAAGGACAATACAGAATGATAAAAGTTTCAATCTATCAGCAAGAAATATTCATTCTAAACATATATGCACCCAACACAGGAGGACCAATGTTTATAAAGCAACTACCCAATAAACTAAAAAAAGATATTGACTCTAGTATTATTATAGCAGGGTACTTGAACACCCCACTGACAGCTAGATAGATCACTGGGGCCAAAAATCAACAAGGAGATCCAGAATCTAAACTTGACACTTGACCAAATGGATTTAGTAGATACCTATAGATTATTCCACCCAGCAACCAGAGAATATGCATTCTACTCATCATCAAATGGAACATACTCCAAAATCAATCACATCCTTGGCCATAAATCAAGCATAAACAAATTCCATAAGGTTGAAATCTTGCCATGCACACTCTTAAACCACAGTGGAATAAAAATAAATATTAAAACCAACAACGTATCCCCAAAGCCCACAAAGACATGGACACTAAACAGCATGATGCTGAACAATGACTGGGTCCACACTGAAATCAAAGAAGAAATTGAAAGATTCCTGGAAACAAATGAAAATGAATAAACATCTTACTAAAATCTCTGGGATGCCATGAAATCAGTTCTAAGAGGAGAATTTATATCTCTACAAGCACACATCAAAAAAAAATGGAAAGATCACAAGTGGAGAGCCTAACAAATCACCTAAGGAAGCTGGAAAGTGAAGACCACCAAAACCCCAACTTTGGTGGAAGAATCCAAATCACAAAAATAAGAGTCCAAATATGGGACACAGAAGACAAAAATATCATAGAAAATATCAACAAAAAAAAGCTATTTCTTCGAAAGAATTAATAAAATTGATGGGCCCTTAGCCAGAATGAACAAGAAAAAGAGACAAAAAACTCAAATAAACACAATCAGAACTACAAAAGTTCAAATCACAACTGACTCTGAAGAAATACAAATGATTATCAGAGATGATTATGTACACCTATATGGAAACAAACTTGATAACCTAGGTGAAATGGAAGAATTTCTGACATCACACAAACTCCCCAGGTTGAAACAAGAAGACACTAAGACACTACATAGACCAATAACAACCCAGGAAATTGACTCTGTCACATGAAAACCACCTACAAAAAAAAGTCCTGGATTGGGTGGCTTTCCAGCAGAATTCTACAAAACATACAAGGGAAGCTAATACCAATCCTATTGAAAGTATTCCAGGCAATTGAGAAAGATAGAATTCTCCCCCAATCATTTTACAATGCTAACATTACACAAACAAGGTAAAGATTCAACAAAGAAAGAGAATGACAGGCCAATATTCATTATGAACATAGATGCAAAACTCCTCAACAAGATTCTAGCAAATCGGATCCAAAAACACATCTCACACATCTCAAAAACCATCCACCATGACGAAGTAGGCTTCAGCCCCAGGATGCAAGGCTGGTTTAATATTTGTAAGACCATAAATGTAATTAGATAAATCAACAGATGTAAAAAAAAAGAACCACATAATTATCTCATTAGATGCAGAAAAAGCTTTTCATAAAATCCAGCATCTCTTCCTGATAAAATCTCTCAAACACCTAGGTATATAAGGAACATACTTCAAAATTGTAAGTGTCATCTACTACAAAACCACAGTTAACATATTGCTAAATGGACAGAAACTAGAAACATTTCCCCTGAAAACTGGAACAAGACAGGTCTACCCACTCTCAACCCTCTTTTTCAACATTGTGTTAGAAGTCCTAGCTCAGGCAATTAGAAAAGAGAAGGAAATCAGGGGCATCCAAACAAGAAAAGAGGAAGTCAAGTTATTCCTCTTTGCTGATGATATGATCCTATACCTTGAAAATCCAAGAGAATCTGTCAAAAACCTGCTTGCACTGATAAAAGACTTTGGCAAAGTCTCAGGGTACAAAATAAATGTGCAAAAGACAGTTGCATTCGTATACACCAACAACAAGTAGGCAGAGACCCAAACAAAAAGCACAATCCCATTCACAATAGCCACCAAAAAATATGAAATACCTTGACATCTTCCTAACTGGAGAAATGAAAGACCTTTACAATGAGAGCTACAAAACACTGCTCAAGGAAATCCAAGAAGACAAAAACAAATGGAAAAATAACCCATGCTCACGAATAGGAAGAATCAACATTGTTAAGATGTCCATCCTACCAAAGACTATCTACAGATTCAACACAATACCTATTAAGTTACAAATATCATTCTTCTCAGAACTGGAAATGACAATATAGAAATTCATATGGAAGCATAAATGATCACAACTAGCCAAAACAATCATTAGCAAAAGAAACAAAACAGTAGGTATCACACTTCCAGACTTCAAACTTTACTATAAGGCTACAGTAATCAAAAGAGCCTTGTACTGATACAAGAACAGGCACATAGACCATTGGAACAGGATAGAGACTTTGGAAGCAAAGCCCCAATTCATTCACCAACTCATCTTTGACAAAACCTCCAACAACAACCACTGGGGAGAGAAGAACCTATTCAGTAAATGATGTTGAGAAAACTGGCTGACCACATGCAGAAGACTGAAACCCTACCCATCACCATACACAAAAATCAACTCTAAATGGATTAAAGACCTAAACATAAAACCTCAAACTATAAGAATCTTAGAATACGCAGGAGACACCCTTATGGAAATTGGAGCTGGAACCAATTCCTGTTCAGAACCCTAAAAGCCAATACCTTAAGAAAAAAGATAGACAAGTGGGATCTCATCAAATTAACGAGCCTTTGCAAAACAAAAGAAACTATCAATACAGCAGGGAGACAGCCCACAGAATGGGAAAAAATATTTGCCAAGTGTAAATATGACAAAGGCCTAACATCTAGGATCTACTAGGAACTCAAACTCATTGAAAGGGAAAAAAAAGCAAATAGTCCCTTTAAAAAGTGGGCAAAAGACATGAATAAACACTTCTCAAAAGAAGACATACGGGCCACCAACAGACACATGAAAAAGTGCTCAGTCTCACTTATCAGCAGAGAAATTCAAATCAAAACCACACTGAGATACCACCTAACCCCTATAAAAATGGCGGTCATTAATAAAACAAACAACAATAGATGCTGGCAAGGATGTGGAGAAAAAGGAACACTGCTGGTGGGAATGCAAACTAGTACAACCTCTTTGGATGACAGTGTGGTGATCTCTGAAAGAACTAGAAATTGACCTTCCATATGACCCAGCAATTCCTCTATTGGGAATATACCCGGAGAAAATCAAGTCATTCTACAAAAAAGATACCTGCACACATATGTTTGTTGCAGCTCT
Source organism: Cephalopachus bancanus (assembly GCA_027257055.1). Taxonomy (NCBI): domain Eukaryota; kingdom Metazoa; phylum Chordata; class Mammalia; order Primates; family Tarsiidae; genus Cephalopachus; species Cephalopachus bancanus. The sequence goes on from JAPVLO010000268.1 coordinate 2,768,214, forward strand.
ATTCACAATAGCAAAAACATGGAACCAACCATATTGCCCACTGAAGCTGGAATGGATAAAAAATGTGGTACATATACACAATGGAATATTATACATCCATAAAGAAGGAAAAATATATGGACTTTGCAGCAACTTGGATGGATTTAGAGTTGATCATTATCAGTGATTTATCACAGAAACAAAGAACAGAATTCCATATGTTCTCACTCATAAGTGGACCTTGAACAATTATCATGCTATAAGAAAGCGATTGGCTGTAGTGGGAAACTGTCAGGGGAGGAGGAGTAGGATTGGCAGTTGAAGGAAACTGCTAGGGGAGGGAGGGACATACCTCATCCAAAAAGGGTATCTGTATGATCAATGTTTATATACCTAACCCTGAATTGTACCCCACATCTTTATAATAAAAATTTAAAAATAAAAAATAACAATAAATAAAAAGATACATTTACATTTGAATAGAGATATAGATAGATTGATAGGCACAAACACATATACATTCATATTACAATTTTAAATATATGTGTGTAAATATTTAATTTAATTTTCAAGAAGTCAATAAAGGCAATAAAGTCCAGTTAATACAAATTTTAAATAAAGGAGTGACTACAATAAGAATGACAGTTGATTTTAGACTTATGTCAAGTGAACTTTATCCAATGGAACGCAGAAAAAGAAAGAGAATAAAAGGAAATACAGATCATGTACAGTAACTGGGAATAACATCCAAAGTAAGTCTGCATTAAATAATATGGCATTAGATGAATTAAATAAAAACAAAGTAAAAACTATTTTTCCATATGGGTAAAACAAATAATTACCATCATACATTGTCACAGAAGACCCAATCAAAACGAAAAGACATAGACATGTACAAATAAAGTAATTGGCAAAGTTATATAAATCTTTAATCAAAATAAAGCTACAGTAGCAATTTCGTGTCTGGCAAAATTGAATTGAAGACAAAAATAAGGAAATACCTACCGTGAAAGTAATCATACAATAAGACACCAAATAAGCATATACACCTAACACTAAATCTGTGCTTTATGTTGAGCAATAATTGACAGTACTGTAAAAAAGACAGAAAAACAAAAGTATATCTCTAGATATCTTTAATATTTTCTCTGAGATGGAGAGTTAAAAGTTAAAGAACTACGTCATTAGTATTTAAATGTCACTAATAACATAACAAATGTAAAGCTTTTAAAAAACTATGAAGATATTTCTTAAAAGACGGGCCTCTTGTAGCTCAAATTTCCCCACTAGGTAAGTGTTCTAAGAACCCATTGGCATCAATGTACCAGCTAGCATTGATGTTAGAGTCTAGTGAGGTTTCAGTGAAATTTTTCTGAGATTTTTTTCAGTGATTTTGCACATTTCATGCTGAGTGATTTGCATGAACAACCTGCTTATACTGTATTGAGTGGTCAACAGTTTTTGACAAAACAAATGGCATGACCCCCCTCCACCGCCAACCCCTCCCACCCACTCTATTCACTTGATCTCTCCCCAAGCAGCTTTTTTGTTTGTTTGTTTGCTTCCCCAGATGAAAAAAGTCCTCAAAGAATAACATTGTGTCAGTGTGGAAGAGGTGAAACCAAAAAATGGCAGGTACACTAAAAGGCATCAAAATTGATGAATAAAAACTGTTTTGAGCAGGAAAACAACGTCTCCAGAGATGTATTGCATCAAACAGAGAGTTCTTTGAAGATGACCAAAGTCTAAACATATAAAATATTAGAATTAACGAAGATTAAAATTGGAAGCTTGAACATGACAAGTATTTTAAAGACATACTCATTCTTCATCACAGTTGATTTCTAGCAAAGAATGAAATTCCCTTGGTTCCCATCAGACACCTATTCCCTATTTCAAGATTCTCCAAAAGCATTTTTTTCATTCTTGGCAAACTCAAAATCAGTTGTTTCATACCAACTTTACTACATAACATGCTACATATACATCTATGGGCTCTTCTGCACCATGGAGGCATGTGACAGTTTAATTAGGCAAATAGACATTGCCAAACTACACTGATGTTCAAAATGGATGTTGTTCAATGATTAATATGCTCCCCTTCTTTGTTCATGGAGCCTTTATAAACAGCTCTAATGAAGCTGGAAATTGAGTTCAATCTGACAATATTATCTGCAAAGGTCAATCCTAAATTCCATTTCCTTTTTCCACGTTTTAATTAAAGGTGACTTATCTTTCTTCTCAATTACAATTCCAACACTCCTTTTTTACTAGTAGTGTTATACCATATTTAATATGTCTTCTTAGCTTTCTGAAGACCCATCTGCTATATTTGTTTTTATCTCCAAAACACAAATGCATAAAAATAACAATACTTTGTTACATTCATAACTGAAGAGTGTTTTCACTGCTTAAAAAATTGAGTTCCCAGGAAATCTGCAGTTTGGTATTGTAGAGTTGGTAATGTAAAATGAATCAGTTAGAATTCACTGCCAAAGCAATTGTCAGGTGAACACAGAAACAGCAGTTATGGTCTTGGTAAGCATTATAAGTGATTGAAGTTCTTATTGAAACACTTAGTAAGCACTAACGTAATGGCATTCGTAGCGGGGAGAAGATCAATAGATATGTCAAACAGGATGAAATGGGCTGATTTCTCTGAATAAAGCTAGTACATACAGGGAATTTAAAATTTAGAAATGCCATCAAACCACGTGGACAGCTGCCAATAAATGCACTGTGAAATAAATTTCTAGTTACAAATCCATCACTTCACCAACCTATGCACAAATTTAAGCAGTATCCATTAATTCAATGCAGAGTGTACAAAATGTTAAGTGACATTATAATCTTTTAGTTCTGGAAAAAGATTTCTCTTCTTATTTTCTTATCACCTCAACTATATATTTCAATGTTTAGTTCAATATTCTAAAGCATAAATGAAGAATGGCATTTGGTATTTGGATTGTGAAAAACAAGAAAACAGAATCTATCTCAATTATACTCACTATGAACAAAGCAATGATCAAAACTTGGTAAATTATGGCCTTTGGCAGAAAGATTTGTTTTTTCAAGTGATCCCTGAAATTAGTTGTATAATTTAAAAATAAATTACATTCTACATACATCAAATAATTTTAAAAATTACGCACACATGTGCCTAGAATGATTGTCACCTTAAGGAAATATAAAATGAATAATAATTATAATGCCTCCAAAAATTGTTCATGAAGAAAGCCACTGGCATAATATATTTGAATATTTGTAGTTTAATACCCAATATTGACTTTGAACAAGACACACTTTCATGCACGTGTGCGCGCGTGCGCGCATGCACACACACACACACACACACACACACACACACACACACACACACACGGGATAACTGCCTACATCGAGGAAAGTTTTAGCTAAATGCACATAAAATATCTTTTATGACATGTTGTTCTTTACAAAACCATAGTTAGCAATCACTTTTTCTGCCTTTAATAAAACTTTCATAACGTTTATTTTTTAAATTGAGGAATCCACTTTAGCTGTCATTTATACATTCCTTGACTTCTATGTGAAGTAAAATGGTACATTCATTTTGTCTTTTTCTGACATTTATATGGTTTTTGTATAAATTAAGCAGATTTTTTTCTTTTCTTGACTCTATGTGCAAATTCAACAAGCATATGTAGCACATATTACCTTCAAAAATTTAACAAGTATAATATTGTTATGCTTCTCATATATTTTATATTTTTCATAACTACAAGCCAAAAATAGTAATATTTTATATCTTATTTCTTTCGAATGGTATCATTACTAATAATTACTTACAATTGTATTTCTCCCAAAGTTTTCAGGATTTGTTGAGAGTTGGTTATGTTCCGTCAAACTTAAATTTTTATTTCATTGTATTAATAGTCTTTTTCTAACTTATGTATGAAGTAATTGCTTTAAACATAAAAGGAAAATGTAAGATTAATGTAACAGTTTTTCAAAAAATATATAAAGCATTAAAATAGCGAATTATTTTTATTAGTATGCTATGCAAATTTTGATCCATGCAATGATTAATGTTAAAATAATAAAAAAATTAACAAGTCAATAATTAAATATAAGCTATTTCTAAAATGGTAGGGAAAATAAAATAGAATAAAATAATGAATTGCATAGTAATATTTTGAAGTAATTTTTGAAAAAATAAACATAGGTAAATGGTTTGAGATGTTAAACTACTGAAAGGATTGGATTTCATGGGTATATATGGCATGCTATTTTTATTCTTTGAGAAAAACACATCCAGTTTGCTTTCCTTTTAGTGCCCTCTTATGGACTTCTAGTTCTATGTATGCTCGTTCAGGACTATGTCTATATTTCAGAGTAATTTGATATAACAAACATTTTTACAATGTCAAATACGGGTTTTTTGATACATTAACTGATAATTAACTTTGTTATAATGGCTGACTGAGGATTTGGATTGTTTTCAAGTACTATATTATTTATTGTATTGCAATTTATTTTAAAAGTTCAGTTAGAATTTATCATATAAACTAAATTATAGCAAGCATAAGCCATGACAACAATATAATAGTAAAATACAGCAATATAACATCATTTCCAGTATATTTGTAAAAGAATATGGACTTTGTCACATGATATAATGGTTGATGGCTTTCTGCAGAGAATGAGGCTCTCTATGATACCAAAATATTCCATTTCCTCTCAGGCACTTGCTATAAATGTGCGTGACAACTGCTTTCATGCAGGTGAACAATGGAATAACATTTTAATCCTCACTCTAAAAGAAGGATTGGTCACATAGAAAAGTGACTTCAATTATTTTCTAGAAAATAAAAGGTGAAGGAAGTTGTATTACTTACAAAGTGGTCATTTCCCACACAGTGACATTTTATTCAACATACATCATTCTAAAAAATAAAATAAAATAATTGACAAGCTCTTACGCATCACATATTTCCTTAGAGTTCTCTCAATTCTAAAAGGAAGACTGTTACTATTGATTTTTTTTTGTAGAAGAATAATTCCATATCCTTCAGTGCTTAGTCATTTTAGATGGCAACAGAATATGAAGAATGACAGGATACCTTATACTCAATATATTTTTTCTTTTGAATGAAAAACTTTTAGATTCATTACTAGAACAATATAGTGCTTGGGAAAACTATGATAAATGTAAAATAACCAACATGGATCTAAGTTCAAAATATATTATCTCTTCTCATTATTTCAAACACATGCTAATTAAAAACACAACACTGATGTATAATACTGTGTTTCTGAGGAAAAGACATTCATTCCTTCAATGTTAGATTTTTGTAAAATAGTATTTTAAGTCTTTTCTCTAATATACCACATCATTATTATTTCTGTCTCTCTTCTATTGAGGTTAAGCTATTATTAAATTGGAATATTTATAGATGCTCTCATTATTTTCTGCTAACTTATTCTAAAACACTATGTGGAATACTCCAATATTAGGTAGTCTGCAATTTGAACTTTAAGCAATTCAACAAAAATTGAGCTTCACAAATTTAAATGCTTTTTTTAAAAAAAATCATATTATACTGTATACTGTATCCCAATTCTTTTTTTTTTTTTAATTTTGAGTTGAGGTCTCACTTTGTTACCCAGGCTGGAGTACAGTGTGGCTCACTGCTGCCTCTACCTCCTGTTCTCAGGCGATCCTTCCACTTCAGCCACCTGAGTAGATGGGACTATAGGCATGTGCCACGACACCAGCTAATTTTTTGATTTTTTGTAGAGACAAGGTCTCATTATGTTGCCTAGCCTGGTCTCAAGTAATCTCACCTTGGTCTCCCAAAGTACTGAGATTATAGGTGTGAGTCACCTCTCCCAGTCCCCCAATTCTTTATTTGAGTATGTTAAATGACTTATATTTACTTAAAATTGGCATTGGATGTGGTTAAGAAACACTATCTCTAAACTATGAATAATTAATGCTAAAGATTCAAAATCCATATTAGTAAAAATGTATCTATTTTTTGTGCCTCTCTGAACCTCACCTTCTCACAACCATCTTTTATAGCAATACTCACAGTCAGGTCTCATATAAATTATTTTAATTTCTCTCATGTCAGATTCAATGATGTTCACAAAATCTTGGAGATAAACTGTCCCTTGGTTTTATCATTATTTTGTGATAACTTTCACCTTTTATCACCCAAACAAAAGTGTATGCTCTTTGACATTAGATTCTATTTCAATTACTATTTTTATATCCTAGAGTATGTACCTCAGCTCAACACATAATTGCTGAGAAAATAAATACAAAAATAAAACAGATAGATGATAGAGTTATAATAAAAGAAAACTGATTGCTAATACCAGTTTTTAGACCAGAAATTTCATGAAAATAAAGCATATATGTTTCCCCTCGAGTGAGTTGAGAAAAATGAGCTAGAGATAAAAAGAACTCCAATGTAACCCCTGTGACAGAAGTCACAAGAAATAGAACTCCTTCATTATATTCTCTAATAACAATCAGAGAAATAATTTATTATTATCCTTTAGTGTTTATTATAATACATCAAGGTTATGATAGATGATGTTCCTTTCCTAATTATTTAGCAGAGGAAATAATACTATAACTTAATCATAAACTTTCTTTTATTCCACAAGTTTTTGATAAAAATATTCACTGAGTATTATAAATTCTCATGTACTATCGACACAAATGACAACAAAAAAATATAAAATGTGTAATATCTTAAGACAAGGAGGAAACTAAAAGAAGTATAAATTTGTAAAACATTATCAACAATACTATCAGCATGATAATTTTATCACTTGAATTTAAGCTACTAATAGAAACTTAGAGTCAACAAAATAGGTAACTGTAAATTGGCATTAATATTTGTAAAAGCATTGCATAGACTTTATTGAATATACTTTCTCAATGCTTGTATCATCATTAATTTATAAATGATGGCAATAACTTTCTGGAGTACATTTCTAATGGTGGGAAAAAGAGACAATATTCTGAAGGCGCTTTATTATGTAATTTTTATTTCCTCACACGTAATTGTGAAAGTTGTGATAAATTACAAATTATATTGACTTAATTGAATTTTTCTATGTTGGGTTATACATACCTGTAATTTTGGATAGTCAATAAATGAACATTTACCTTCTCATATATTGTTCACTTTGTGAGCTGCATGCATCTCTACCAAGTATCTTTTCATGCTTTAGAAATAATTTATCATTATATCATTACTAATAATAACTACAATAATTATTACTATAAGGAGTACCTTAAGAATTGTTAGTGTAAGAATTATTAGCATTAATTCTGGGAAAAATAAGTCAAATATAAATGTAAAGTCAATACTTATGAAATAATAACTTCAAATTTAAAGTATTGGCTAAATAAATCATTTTCTGGAACATTTTCTGTAAATTTTTAAGATCATTAGTTTATCATAAATATATTGTGGTTAAATAATCTAATAGTATCGAATAGCAGTTAACCAAATCAGTTTCATATTTTACTAAAAATAATCAAGAAAATCTGCTAAAGCTTTTCCTAAATATTGTAATTCTAAAATTAATATGAACAACAATAATTATTTTCATACAAAATGCACTTATTAAAATGATAGTTTATTTTCCAGCTCTTAGAGAGCCTAGTTTGAACTCTGCCTATTGGCGATGGTGTGGAAGTAATGGAATATTCTGCAAATTAGCAGGATGGAATCCAGTGAAAGTAATAACTTTTATAAGAAAGATAATAAAAAGGATGATTTTCAAGAATGATGACATTTAGAGTCCTTGAGTATGCATATATCATGTTTGATGCATTTATTAGGATGTAAAGTATTAATTTTAAAAGCTTACATCTGTAAGTGGAACTGTACTGACAATGTCATGCCTTTTAATAATGAAAAGATCACTTTATCTCTGATGAAAATAATGAAAGAACATTGGAAAAATGTTTCACATTCAGAGTCATGCTAGAATCTCATCATTATCTTATATTATTTTTCAAGTCTTTATCATTACATTCTGCTTACTTTTATTTCTGGATTTTACCAATGTGGATATCAATGTTAAAACTACAGAAAGCACCCTTTTCAAGAAACAAACTCCAATAATAAATTAAGTCTAGCAGATGACCTGTGCTCAGTACTTTGCATGCCAGTAACACAATTGGAGGTACTTTGAATGTTTAGAATTGAGTAAAAGTAGACAGAAGCCACACTTACCTCCTCAGCATTAGACAGTGTGTATTGGGCAAAAGACATGAATAGACACTTCTCAAAAGAAGACATACGGGCAGCCAACAGACACATGAAAAAGTGCTCAGCCTCAATAATCATAGGTGAAATGTAAATCAAAACCACATTGAGATACCACTTAACCCCAGTAAGAATGGCCATCATTAATAAAACAAACAACAGCAGATGCCTGCAAGGATGCACAGAAAAAGGTACACTTCTACACTGCTGTTGGGAATGCAAACTAGTGCAACCTCTTGGAAAACAGTGTGGCTATTGCTGAAAGAACTAGGAATTGACCTTCCATATGTCTCAGCAATCCCCTATTGGGAATATACCCGGAGGAACTCAAATCATTCTACCAAAAAGATACCTGCACAAGTATATTTATTGCAGCTCTATTCACGATAACAATAGCATGGAACTAACTGTGCTGCCCATCAAAATTGGGCTGGATAAAAAAAAGAGTGGTACATATACACAATGGAGTATTATGCAGCCATAAAGAAGGACAAGCATAGGGACATTGCAGCAACTTGGATAGATTGAGAGTCTATTATACTCAGTGATCTACCACAGAAACAGAGTACCATATGTTCTCACTCATAAGCGAACCTTGAACAATTATCATGATACTATAAGAAAGGGATTGGCAATAGGGGGATATTGCGGGGAAGGGTGTGGATTAGCAGTTGAAGGAAACTGCCAGGGGAGGGAGGGGCACACCTTATCAACAAAGGTACCTGCATAATGAACATTTGTATACCTAACCCTGAATTGTACCTATATCTTTAAAATAAAAAAACTAAAAGTTAAAAAAAGAGAAAACTGTGCTTTGTATTCTGAATATGCTCAAGAAGATAATCTCCAATACTTAAAAAATCAAATTTCAAAAGCACTGCAATTAATTAACAAATAAAGTAATAAGATTGTTTATATGAAAAAGCAGACCTCTATTTCTCCTAAGCAATTATCTACCTTACGTACCTGAAATTGTTCTTTACAAAACTACTCTTTACTGTGCTTTTGTCATTTGAATTATTTGACAAGACAATCCGTATCCATGTCGAAAACTGTTGAAAAAGTGCAGAAAAGTGAGTAGGTAACTGATATAAAGAATTCAACTGTCACCAAATAATTGGCTTATAAACTAATAAATATAGCTTAATAAAGATAATCTGTCATCAATTTCTAGAGTGTATTAGATATGTGGTACAACAGAAAAAAAAGTTAAGCTATTGTCTTTCTAACATAGCACATAAATTGTTTCTTGGCATTAAAATGTGATTGCAAAACTTTATTTCAGCTATAACATGTAAAAATATTGGAACTTGTCATTCTCATCATTTTAAGAAAATAGCTGAACAAATTGAGAATAAATGACGTATTAGATACATCAGATTGAAATTAGTTGACAAATCACCATCTAGAATTTGAAGAGAGAAGTAAATATAGTAAATGATATCCTATGTTAACTTACCTGGAGCAGAAATCTCTGAAACCATAAACTAGTAGGATTGATTATAGGGTACTTATGATGAATTACTGAAGGCTGAGTATAAACTAGTTTGAGCATAAAATACTCCTGGGGTCCTGATTCAAATTTGTGTGGACTTTTACCTACAAGAATCTTACTAGGTTCTCACATTGAAGATCTGAGTAAAATGCTCACACATTTTGTTAGAGAAAGAAGAAAATAACCATACCTGGAGAACATTCTCCTTAACAAAGACCAACCCTCCAGCAAAAACTCCTTTACCTGGTCTTATTGAGGAAAGGACAATTATCCAACTTTAGCCCCTGCTAGTTAACTTTAGCCCTCTATTATGTAAGAAGATTTTTAAAAATGATAATGAACATTTATGAAGGTCATAATCCAGGAACATCGGACAATTAGACCAATAAGGATTAATCATAAGATTATGGAATGCTTTTCTTCCCACACACCCTATTCCTATCTGTTTCTGCATGCCTCTGGTATAATAACAATGAATTACAACTGAAAAGACTGCAAGACACAAACTTTACTTAGGAAGGAGATTTTAGGAAACCCAAAGAAAATAGCTGCAGAGGGAGCAAGCACACTAGAGAAAACTGAAGGTTCTAATACCTACAGCTACAGCAAACATTAAGCAGAATAATTACTCAGAAAAGAAAAAAAAAATCTGTAACACGGCACATCTTATTCAAACTGTAGCAAACGTAAGGAAAAAAATTGTAAAGGAAGCCAGAGCAAAAATACCTCACTTATAGAAGAACAAGGATAAGAATTACAGTAGACTATTGTATTAAGTCACATAAATGAGAAGAAAATGGAGCGGAATATTTAAAACGTTAAGGGAAAAATTATCCTTCAAATGTAAGGAAGAAGTAAGGACATTTTCAGACATGTAAAACCTTAGGGAGTTTATGGCAGCAGATCTGGTTTGCAAGAAATGTTAAAAGAAGTCCTTTAGAGTGAATGAAAATTATATAAATCAAAATCTAAGATATAACAAAAGGAAGAATGTTAGAAAAAAATAAATGAAGATAAAATTATGTATATATATGTATGTTTTATTCTTAATGGTTTTGATGGAAAAGTCAAACACTGTAAAATATTTAGAGGTTTATTCTGAGAAAAATATGAGTGGCCTATTCCTAAGAGCTCTTGAGATTATTTGTACCCAAGGTGACAGAATTACATCTTGGTTTTATACATTCTTAGAGAAACAGTAGTTACAGGCAAAACCATAAATCAATATATGTGAGGTTTACATCGGTTAGGCATGGAAAGGGAGGACATCTTGAGGTGATGTGTGGGGAAAGTGCTTAGGTTTACAGGTAAATTCAAAGATTTTCTGATTGGCAATAGGGAGAAAGAGTTAAGTTCTGTCTAAAGAAACTGAAATTAGTAAAATAAATGCTTGTATTAGAATGGGGGAGCACAAACTTCTCTTTAGGTAGATGAAACCTCTAAGTAGAGGACTTCAGAAAGAATAATTGGTATAAGTCTTAAGACTTTTTTCTCTACCAATGCAAATTTTTCCAAAAGACAATTTTGCAGAGTCATTTTAAAATATATCAAAGACACATATTTTGATGTAAGGTATTTTTTATTTCTTGTAGGCTTTGTATAGCTTTGAACATATACATCAGAAAAAAGAGAGCTCTAGAATCAACAATGTAAGCTATCTTACCAAGATAGATAGAAAGAGAGAAAGAAAAACAATTTGATCCTAAAGCTAGCAGATTATATAAATATACCAATCAAAATTAAAATATAAATCAATGAAACTGAAAAGAGAAAATCAATGAAACTTAAAGGTTATTCTTTAAAATGATTAATAAAATTTTTGTAAACTCTAATCAGGCTAAGCAAAAAAAAAAAAAAGAGAGAATCCATAAAATTCATTAATCTCAGAAGGCCCATCTCTAATGACCCACTGAGATTAAGAAAATATAAAGGAATATGATGATCAACTTTATTCCCACAAGTTTATTTACTTAAAAAAAAAAAGGAGCCCATTCCTTGAAAAAAACCAGAGTACCAGAACTCACATTATTAGAAATAGGTAATGAAAAAATGTCTATATCTATATAAATAATTAAATTAATAATGAATAACTTTCCAAAAAAGAAGGCAGTAGCCCTAAATGGTTTAATTAGTGAATTCTTCCAAACATTTCTAAAGTAAATGTTATCCATTTTCTATATCAAAAAATAGAATGAGAAGAAATTTTATACATATATATTGCTAAGTTAAAAAAAGGAAACAAAACGACATACTGTGTCATGTCAATTATACTACATTCATTCAAAGACAAAACTATAGAGACAGTATAAAGATCACTGGTTGCCTGAAATTCAGGATAAGAAATGATTGCATGAAGAACAGATGATTTTTAAGCTGATTTTTTTTACTGTATGATACTATAGTGCTAGATACATGCTACTGTCACCATGCATTTTTCAAAACCCTATTGAGCTTTGAGGAAAGCTCAAAGAGGAGCCAAGTTTAATGTATGCGTTTTTTTAAAAAGTATTTAAGAGACGAGAGAATGCCAGAAAGCAGGCAGATTGTGACAAGAGTATCTAACTCTGTTACATATGTATGAACAAATTTCACTAAAAGGAGAGAATAAAAAGGATAATGAAAAAGAGGAGTATCTTTAGAAATAAATGAATGGATTCTGTAAGACTAAAAGCAAAATAAAATGCATATAAACACTTTAACTGTTAAAGTTCTTTCAAATAGGGATACATTATCTATTTTGATATTGTTATCCATGTATACTAAACATGGCTAAGTGAATGAATGGCAAATGGTGATAGCCATGTTCCTAACTGTGGGGGGGGTAATTTACAAATAAGCAAGAAGCAGAGGCTAGAATGATTTAGTTAACAATGAGTTCGAGTTGAGGATATATGTAAAACCTATGTGTATATATATATAATGCAGGCATATACTTACTGCTTTTTTCAGCTGAGAAGGTCTAGAAGGAATAATATGCCTCTGAACATATCTACTGTCCTTGGTTTCTAATTCTATTCTCTATTAAAGGTAACCAGAACTCCTTGATTGTGAGGATGGGTGAAAAAAATATACAGTTGACTGAGAGCATCAAAATCAATAATCTAAGCATTTACCTTTAAAAGCTAGCAGTAGAAAAACATGTTGTATGTGATGTTAAGTCAAAGAAAGAAAATTTTTAAAAAATTAGACCAGAAATCAATGAAATATAAATAGAATAAAGTAAATGAAACCAAAAGTTATTTTTAAACCATCACTATAACTAATAAACTTTTATCAAGATTGATTAAGAAAAATAATAAAAACGCAAATTAGAAAATTAAAGAAAAAATAAAATTTCACTACAGATTCTGTACATCAAAACATTAAAAGGCAATTATAAAAGCAACTTTAAATTGGACATTATGTAATGAAAAACATCTAGAAAGACAAAACAAAAAAACCTTTTTGAAATAAAAATGAAAAATCTAAATAAACCTACATTAATATATAAATTAATAAATAAATTGAAACTATATTTTGGTTTAAAGTAACATTTTTTAATAATAATTTAAATTTGTTATTGAAATATGTCTATAAAGAAAGCACAGCATCACTGAGTTCACTGGAGAATTCTGTCAAACATTCAAGATAGAAGAAATGTAAATCCTGGGACTCTTTCTGCCAATAAAAAAGAACTTTTCTAAACTCATTTAATGAAACATGTATTAGCTTGTTATCAATTACAAAGACATTTAGAAAACTCCAGACCAAAGTCACTCATCAAAAAATTGATGTAAATGTCTGTAAAATATATATTAATAAATCATATTCTGACACTTAAAACATATTGCACACCATGACCAATATGAATAAGTGTGAGACAACATGTTTATAGAATAAAGTTTTTAAAAATACAAATCATCATAATAGTAATTGTAGAAAAAGCATTAATAAACTCTCACATCCACTCATGATTAAAAACTCTCAATCTAAGTATACAAGAAAACTTAACCTGAAAGGGTAGCTTTAGAATTTGCTAATTTTATCACAGTTATTGTTGAAAAAAAATAATACTTTTTCTGTGCATTTGGAAAATGGCAAAGATGTTTTATTCAACATGATCCTGGGAGTTGTAACCAATGCATGAAGAAAATAAAATAATATAAGCCTGTGGACAGGAAAGTAAAAAGGAAATCTATCTTTATTCACAAATCACATGATGGAGTAAGTGAAAAAGTCCAAGTAATCTACAACAAAAGTTCTATTAAAACAAATGGGTTTGGCAAGATTGAAGGAAATAAGATCAATAAACAAATGTAAGCTTTATTTTTATATGCGAGCACACAATTGGAAAACAAAACTTAAAAAATATTTTAAATGGAATACAATTATTGTAAAATATATGTTTAAAAGGTTATCTTAAAAGCACAATAACTGGACACTGAAAGTTACAAAACGTTGCTGTGGCAAGTTAAAGATTTATGTGAATAGAGAAATATATCATGTTTATGTATTATAAACCAAATCATATTGTTAACAAGACAAATTTCCCCAATAGATTTAGAAGATAAATGCAATTTCTATCAATATTTCTAGAAAATTTTTGGTGTTATTATTAAAATGCAAACTGCTTCTAAAAATTATATAAAATTGTAAATATCCAGAAAAGTAAAAATCAATTTTGAAAAGCATCAACAAAACTGGAAGACTAGCACTACTAATTTCATATGTTATTAAAATGCTACAGTAATCAACACTGTGTAATAGTTCATTTAGGTATAAGTATATAGATAAAAGGAAAAAATAAATTTTAAAAATGAATGATTTTATTTATAGTTAGCATATTTTTTTAATGTGCCAAGATAATTTAAAGGGGAAAGAAGAAATACTATATCTCACATCATACACAAATATAACCCAAACAAGATCAGAAACTTAAATTTGAGAGTTCTAAAAATCTTATATTTGAAATGCAAGATTTTTAGAACAAAATATAGGAGAAATCTTTGTGGTCTTGGGTTAGGCAAATATTTCTTAGATATGACAGTTATACAACAGTACATTAAAGACTAATAGTTCTCAACATGTATCATTAAGGAAGTAAAATAAAAGCAGTTACAACTGAAAGAAAATATTTTCAAACCATATAGCTGATAAAGATGATTTATTGATTATTCAAATATATTTTAATGTACAAAGATGTATTGTTAATTATTGTTAATATATTAAGAATTTCTACAATTAATTACAATTACCAAAATATTGATATTTAGTTCAATACGATGTGTATAAGTATTTTATCAGCTGCATGGTTTGTGCTTACTATGAGAAAAAAAATGTTCAACATTAGTCATTAGGTCTATAGCATAAAAGACTCACAAGATATAATTATGGCAAAGATAGTGGAAATGTAAAATGACACATTCAATTTAGAATACAGTCTGGCAGTTCCATACAAGTTGTATGTACAACTTTAAAATGACTTAACCTTTATACTCTTAGATATCTGCTCAAAAGACGTGCAAAATTGTTTCTGTATACAGACAATTGCTGACTCAACACTGGTTCCATTTAAAATTTCTGACTTGAGTGTTCAAAAGCTACAGCATGTATCAGAAACAGTACTGAGTTCTAACACAAGCATTCTGTTTTTCACCTCCAGTACAGTATTCCATAGATAACACGAGATATTCATCACTAATTATAAAATAGGTTTTATGGTAGATGATGTTGCCCAACCATAAACTACTGTAAATAAGCATGTTTAAGATAGGCTAGGCTTATAATGTTTACTAAGTTTCACATATTAAATGCATTTTTGTCTTGTGACATTTTCAACTTATGATATGTTTATCAGAACGTAACTCTATTATAAGTCAGGAGACATCAGTAACGACTTATACATGAATGGTCACTTAATGTTTATTGTGACATTAGTCACAGTAGCTAAAAATAGGAAATTATCCATATGCCAATCAACTAATGAATATGAATGGACTGCTGATATAAGCAGCAACAAGAATGACCTTCAGAAACACTATGCTAGGTGAAAAAAGTCAGATAAAAAAGACCACATTCTTGGAAATTTTGACTCACACAAATGTTGTGATAATAAAACTTACTGGTTTGTTTTTTACAAGTTGTCTTTTTCTCAAGGCCTTTCCATGAATGTTACTTCTCTGTTTATTCCTTTGTGATTCTTCGGAGAACTGATTATGTCACCGCCCTGGAATTACTAACAATTGTTCAATAATCGTTCTGCATTTGTGAAATAAAAAAATTCTCATTTATCTTCCTCTAAAATTTGTTGAATATATAAACCAAATACTTCTGTAAAGTATTCTTAGATAACAACAGTAAGTAAATGATTAATTAAATGAGTGTTTAAGAGTTAACCATGCTAAACTATATAAAAATGTATAACTATAACATTTATTTTACACCATGCTAAAATAAATAATCAATGCCACTTACAAATATACTTTAAATTGTAGGCCAACATGCAATTTTTAACACCAAGTTACAGAATATGGCAAAATAAAGACCAGAATATCCCAAGACATCTGATTTATTTAGCAAGTAAAACGGGTATGTAGTTGAACAACCTAGTATTTCTGAAGAGAAAATCATTTCACACAACTTTGAAATTAGATCACAGCAATGCAGTGCAGGTGAGAAAAAGTGAATCAGATAAATTTCCAAGTGCCTCTAGAGAGAAGATAAGCACCACAGATTGTCTCCTTTTGAGAGAAGAATATTGGGGTGAGAAGGTCACAGTGATCAAGCCCCATCTGGTGATTGACTATTAAATTCAATAACCTCTGCAGTTTTCTTATCGACTTCTCAAATCTCCATTAAGGAAATGTCTCAAGGGAGAGAGACAAATAAACTACAAAGAAAGTGACTTGAAATAAAGATCACTCTAGAAATAAATGCCTAGTTACAAGTGAATAAGAAAATTTAAATGGCTACACAATATGAGCAGGTTGTTTGCTGTTTGAATCATTACAAATGCATATTTAAATGAGTTAGGCTTTTAAATCAGAAAAACAAATTGTTACTTGATGTCGGAAGTATTATTTAATTAAGTAACATGTAAAGTATAGACACTGGGAACTGTAAAATTATATCTTAAGATCCACTCTTTTGTTTAGGTTGCATTGTGTCTTAGAAATGTAGACCTCTTTAATAAAGTGTTATACATAAAAATAGAGACAGGAGAATTCCTGATGATTTTTGTTTTTTTTTTTAAGTTCTCCACTCATAGGAAAAATGGAACTAATATATTCTAGATGAAACAATCAGTCTCAATCTCTCTCTCTCTCTCTCTCGCTCTCTCTCTCTCTCTCGCTTTCTCTCAAATGTGTGTGCATCTATATATATTATAAATATATAATTATAAGTATCTACATATTATATAAGTATATATATATACATAAATATGTATATATATACTTAAAAATCTATAGTAGTACAAAAATGGTCTAGTAAAAAGAATCTTGGAACCAAGGGAAAATAATCTAGAACAGATATTTCCAATCTTTTGATTGTAAAATATCTTTTATCCTTAAATTTTATTTCATAATATGTAAGTGCATTGTCAGGGGTATGGACAACACCATTTTTAACATTTTCAATGTCATGGAACATCTTTAAGTCCAACAGCATTTTGACATTCTACAAAACAAAATGATTCTACTTTTGTTACTTTCTTGTTCATCTCCAGTTTAAAGATTGTGAAAATTAAAAGGTGGAAAAATTTTTTTTAGTTTTGATCATTTTGTGCATCTTTCAATTGTCATATAATTTAAAATTTAAAATATGATACATTTAATAATGTATTATTATAATAAAAGTGCATAAATTGGATACTGATGCATCATTTATCAGTGACTTAAATTCTAAAAGAGTTATTACTTAATAAACTCAGTAGATTTTATTAAACTAATCTAAGAAACTATGTTAAAATCTGGACAACTGTCAAAGATACACAGCTGTCTCAGGTTCCCGTTGCTTCAATTTATCTTGAAAAATATGTAATGTAGCCAGGCTCAGTGGCTCAGCCTGTAATCCCAATGCTTTGGGAGGCTGAGGTGTGTGGATTGCCTGAGACCACATGTTCGGGACCCTCCTGGGCAACTTGGTGAGACCTCATCTGTACAATAAATCAAAAATTAGTTGGGCTTGGTAGCACGCGCCTGTAGTTCCAGCTACTTGGAAGGCTGAGGCGGAAGGATCGCCAGAGTCCAGCAGATCGAGGCTGCAGTGGCCAGAGCGGACACTGCACTCCAGTCTGAGTGACAGAGTGAGACTCCAACTCAAAAAAAAAAAAAAAGAGAAGAGAAAAGAAAAATATATGATGTATAGCTCTAGGTTTCCTCTAACATTTTCACTGCTCACTCTACACAATTGCTTATAACTGCTTATGATAATGATTGCTCACTCATAATTAAACTCCAAGTACATTATAGTCATCCAATTAGAAGTATTTAGACATAGTATTTTGAGATCCTAATTTCCTGTTTGAGGAAGTGATTCTAAATATAGGTTCTCATAATAAAATAAACTTTTTATAATCATATTTGACAACTACGTTGATATAACAGCTTAAATGGACCATTTACAATCACTGGGAAAATATATGACTCTCAGATTCATAATTTGAAGAAAAAAGATGACCTTTTAAAATACATCCTATATAATTTCATATGTATAGAAAAATACACTGTATTGTTGGAGTTTCGAGGAGTATTTATCTTCTCATCTTGTGAGATTTGCAGGGTGTTCACCTGTGAGTCTTGCAAATTTTGAAGCCCTGAAAGTCTCCTGTACATTTTTTATAGTGGTGGACATGTGCAGAGCCCAGGAGACTGAAGGTCCAGGGAGGAAGCCCCTTGGCTATTCTCAGTTCCTGCGTTTTTTTTTTTTTTTTTTTAATTTTAATTTTGAGCATGTGTGGCACAATTCAGGGTTATGTACACAAATGTTCAGTTTTCAGGTAGCCATGCTAATGAGGTGTGTCCCCTAATGTCCTAGAAATTTCTCACTACTGCCAATCATGCCCACTCCCTCCCCCACTGGCAGTTTCCAACTACTGCTAATCCCTTTCTTACAGTATTACGATAGTTGTTTAAGTTCTGCTTATGAGTGAGATGTGATACTTGGTTTTTCATTTCTGTGATAGATCACTCAGTATTATAGACTCGAAGTCCACCCAAGTTGCTGCAAGTTCATAATTTTGTCCTTCTGAATGGCTGCATAATATTCCATCATGTATATGTATTACATTTTTTTATCCAGTCCTCTTTTGATGGGCAGTACAGTTGGTTCCATCCTTTTGCTATTGTGAATAATGCTGCAATAAACATGCATGTCCAGTATCTCTTTCATAGAGTGATTTGAGTTCCTCCTGGTATAATCCCCAGTAAGGGGGATCATAGGGTCATATGGGGAGTCGATCTTTAGCTCTTTTAGGAATCACCAAACTTTTCCACAGAGGTTGAACTAGCTTATACTCCCACTAATAGTGTAGAAGTGTTCCCTTTTCCCAACATCTTTTCCAGTATCTGTTGTTTTTTTGAGTTATTGATGATGGGCATCCTGATCCTGACAGGAGTAGGTGGTATCTCAATGTGGTTTTAATTTGCCTTTTTTTGATGACTAGTGAGACTGAGAATTTTTTCATGTATCTGTTGGCTGCTTGTGTGCCTTCTTTTGAGAACTGTCTATTCATATCTTTTGTCCACTTTGTAATAAACAGTCCCATTACAAAGTAGCCTCAACTTTTAACTTGAAAGTCCTACCTGTGTATCATCCCTTCATCCCCATACTTGTTTCTGTTGCCATCACTTCTTGCCACTGAGTTTCCTTTGAACTATTTGGTTCTCTTCTGTTTTTTTGTTTGTTTGTTTGTTTGTTTTGAGTTGGAGTCTTACTCTGTCGCCCAGACTGGAGTGCAGTGGCACGCTCCCTGCCACTGCAGCCTCAACCTGCTGGGCTCCGGAAATCCTTCTGCCTCAGCCTTCCAAGTAGGCAGAACTATAGGCACGCGCTACCATGACCGGCTAATTTTTAATTTATTGTAGAGACGAGGTCTCACCAATTTCCCTGGGCGAGTCTCGAACCCGCGGGCTCAGTCAGTCCTCTCGCCTCAGCCTCTCATAGTGCTGAGATTACAGACTGAGCCACCAAGCCCGGCCTCTTCTGATTTTTTGTCTGAAGACTAGTTATGTATATTTAGCCATATGCTCAGAGTGTCAAAATTCTGAGAGTTCTAAGTTCATGATGTACACTCTGATCTATATGTATATTTGAGAGTTAAAGAATAAGTACCAAAAATAAATGTATTTATTTATTCATATATTATTAATCTTAAATAATCAAGGCAATGAAGCAAATTCTTTTAGATATTATAAATCTCCAGAAACAAAAAGTCTATATTTGACATTAGAATAGGAAAATAGAACCGAATAGAGGCCTCAGGAAAAGGCACAGACCCATAATTTATCTTTCTATATGACAATGCTAAGAGAAATTCAAAATAAAAATTATAGTTTCTAAACAACCTAAAATAATTTTTTTTTTTGAGTTGGATTCTCACTCTGTCACCCAGACTGGAGTGCAGTGGCTGCTCCCGGCCACTGCAGCCTCGACCTGCTGGGCTCCGGCCATCCTTCTGTCTCAGCCTTTCAAGCAGCTGGAACTACAAGTGCGCGCTACCATGCCAGTCTAATTTTTGATTTATTGTAGAGATGAGCTCTCGCCAAGTTGCCCAGGCGGGTTTCAAACCCGTGGGCTCTGGCAATCCACTCACCTCAGCCTCCCAAAGTGCTGGGGTTACAGGCTGAGCCACCGAGCCAGGCTAATCTAAAATAATTTAAAAATTAGTTTTCCATTTTCCTTTTTATGGGATATAACTTATGGTATAATAATTTGAAGTAGAATTGCCTAATATGTTTTGAATAAATTACATTATCACGCATCTAAATGAAACCATGCTTTGATTAAATGCTCAGTTTGTATCAATTGTGTGCTGAGGTTAGTTTCTAATAGAGTATTAAAGAATTCTGGCATTAAAAAATAGCTTTTCCAGCTTTCATTGCATATACAGTTGTTTATTCAGGATAAACAAGATTATGACTTTAAATCTTTATTTTAAGTTAAGGAAATAACATTAATTGACAAAATAAGAAAGGATGATCAAAACAAATACATGAGGAAAATTTATTTGAAACTCTGATAAATCTGAAGTATATAGTTTCAAGGAATTATCACAGATTGACTAGCTAGTCACTCCCTAAAAAGCTATTTTTCTATTTACACTTTTGAAGAAAACTTTGAAATTCTCAACCCCAATTGTCCTCAATGTTCTTTAATGATACTTTTGACTTCTCAGTTACCTGTAATTACCTGCTGAATTAAAGAAATAACACATCATTGAGTAACTTCTTATGCCCTCGGAAGTGGACAAGATTAGGCTGGTATTTGTGTTAAGCTTTGCTTTGAAGCAGACCCAGAAAGCCTTTTCAGTAAAAAGTGATCTCATTTTTAGTGTGACCTGTGACAACTTTATGACAATTTTCCAACTTCTTAGTAAACTAAATAAGTATATTTTCTCACAAATATTTGACTTTTTTCTGCAACAAAGCTATTATTTTTAGTACATTCATTATAAACTGATATGGATATTTTATTTAAATAAGTACTATTAAAATGTTGAACTAACAGAACCACTTTTTCAGGATTGAACAACTTAATTTGTTTAAATTTATGGCTAGTAGGAGATATCTGTGTCAACTAAAAAGAATCTCTTTCTAATCTATATTTTTAAAACATCAGTATCAATAAAATATGTTGTGTGTACAAAAGGCTTTAATCATCAAGTGACACTAAAGAAAAGTTCCTCAGAATGACCTCATTCCATTTTGTCCTTAAACTGATAATTTTTAAAGTATATTTATCTATGATGTTTATGCTTTTCTTATGGTCTCAGCCAAGGCAGGACATAATAGAAATAGATGATTTGTTTTCAAATGCCTGAGAATGTAGTAATTAATCAGAAGTTTTACCTTGTAATAGTTTACTAAGTAAAAATATCTATCCACATCCCAGATAAATAAGTAATATGTGAAATGATGTAAGATTTTGGAAGGAAGTCTGATAATTAGGGTGGTGTGTTTGATGCTATACACATACATAGAGGGATGAGGAGAGGGAAAATGTGAGTGGGAAAAGAGGGAAGGAAGCTAAACTGTCATGGGTACAAATCATTAAAGATCGTGATGTGATATTCTAGAAATGTTGACAACTTCTAAAGGCAATGGGAGACTAGTAAAATTCTATTAGTGAAACAAATTGACCAAATTACTATTTCTGAAAGATAAATTGTAGAACTGTAAATAACAAGAGTCAGGAATCTGTGCTCTAGAAGACTGTTTATTAATGTCTATACCATTTTTACCCAAGCAATGGCTTTTTTTTTTTTTTTTTTGAGTTGGAGTCTCGCTCCGTTGCCCATTCTGGAATGCAGTGGCCGCTCCCGGCCACCGCAGCCTCAACCTGCTGGGCTCTGATGATTGTTCCGCCTCAGCCTTCCAAGTAGCCAGAACCACAGGCACACGCTACCACGCCCGGCTGATTTTTTGATTTATTGTAGAGATGAGGTTTCGCAGGAAATGGCTTTTCCAGGAAATGGCTGTATATCATTTGAGGTCTAGAATCCCTATAACTCTAAGCCTATTTTAACCAAATTCTGTAAACAATTATTGACCATCCCTATGTGCTTAACCATAATTAAAATTTATGATTTTTGTAGGAGATTTAATATGTAAGACATATCCAAAAGGAATTTCCAACATTTGATAATATTATCAAATGCTACCATTTTGCACCATCTCTGACAACATCCCAAGATTAACTTCTTATATACACAATTCTATAATTAGCTGAATACATCTTTTTAATTGCACAGATAAAGTTGGATAACATTCCCATAATTTTTCCTACTAAAATAAAGTGGTTGACTCTGCTGTGCCTCAGAAAAGATATACTACATCTGTTTAACTCTATCAATGTTTGTAAATCAGCAGCGATGGAAACATACAACTGCAGGTTTCAAAAGAAAAGGAGCAGCATTTTACATAGCCCTGTATATTCCATTAGGGCTAAAAATGATCTTATGGCAAAATAGGTTAACAATACCAATAGCCTAACATGATAACGTTGTATGTCATAATTAGCTTTATGGTTTAAGAAGAGAATTACATCTTTAAAAATTTATCCAGTTTTCATAGGTGTTTTGGCAGTAGAAACCTCCTCATAAAAATTATAATTAAAGACAAAAAATAATTTCTCAATGTGAAAATAGTTCATTATATAAGTATTCTTTGACTATTTAGTAATATGGACTTCATTTTAATGAATACATTAACACTCCCATTAAACAGTTGTACTTAATAAGGTTTGGAAATTTATACTTTCAAGATAATATTATTCCTTTAGATATATAATCCTCAGTATTATCCCTGGAGAGTGTACGTGATAGTGAGACAGGAGATAGCTAGAGAAAGGCTAGGCAGACAGACAGGCGGGTCCTCTGGTAACAATGTAGCTAATTGCTTGCTGGGAGGCCTATCAGGTTCAGCATTGGTAAACAAGCTCCCTGTGAGCTTCTCAAGCTAGATGGTAAGTACTCACTGCTGGAATTGAAAAACAACCAATCAGTTCACCATCAGTCCCTCACCTCCTGCCGATTGGTCCTTAATACTAACCAATCAGAACAGCAACCACTCACAGCTAGTGCTAGTCAATCTCCTTGGACTTAGGGCTATATAAGCACCAAGTTTTTGACCCCAGACAGGTAACACTTCTGGTCTCCTCCCACTGTGGAAGCTTCTCTGTCCTCTTAATAAATCCTGCTTTCTCACTTCACAGCCGTCTGTGTCCCTCATTCTTCCTGGACATGAGACAAGAATTTCGACCCTAAAGAGCTGCGATCTGAAGAGCTGCAGAAGATTGTGAGAGTCAAAGAGCCATATACCCCAGAAGCTCACTTGTCAGAGCCTGCTAAACCAAGAGACCTGCTGGGTGAAGGCGAAACTCTAAAGCTGAGACACCCAGGGGGTTAGGCATGCCAGACTACGAAACCAGCAACACTCTCAGGGCTTGGCTTGCCAGTCCATTAGAGTCAACACTTCCGGGACCAGACTTACTGGCCCCTTGATGACCCTGCTGAGGCTTGGCTGGCCGACCTGTTGAGCTGACACTCTTGAAGCCCAGGCTGACCTGAAAAATCTGCATCAATAATAACTAATTACAACTCTAACAATTAGAAAGTGGATAGTACAGTAACCTTTTCTATTGTGGTAAAATAAATGTAATATAAATTTTATCATTTAACCATCTTGAAGGATACAGGTCAGTGGCATTAAGTATAATCTTATTGTCTTGCAATGACTACCATTTTCTATCTCCAGAACTCTTTATTCATCCTATGTTGAAATTCTATATCTATTAAATGATAATCTCCCGTCCTCCTTTTTCCTCATCATCTGGTAAACACCTCTCTATCTTCTCTGACTGTGAGTTTGACATTCTATATATACTTCTGTATATACTTCAAAACCTATATGTACTTCAAATAAACATAATCATACAATATGTGCCCTTTTGTGTCTAATTTATTTTACTTTGCATGTTGCTTCATGATTTATTTATGCTGTAGAATGTAGAAGACTGTCCTCCTTTTTATGGTTGAAAAATACTCTATTGCATGTGTAGACCACGTTTTGTTTATTCGTTATCCATTAATAGACATTACAGTTATTTCCAGCTTTTGACTATTGGAAACAATTCTACTATGAACACGTAAAATATGTAATTGGGTCATTATTTACAATGTTTTTGGCTATGTACCAAAGAAGCAGAATTACTGATAATACAGTAATTCTATGTTTAAAAACTTTTAACAGTATTTGACTGAAATTTCTGCATCAATTTCTGCATCAGTTTAATAATATTTTCTAACTGGCAAATATATACTTTAAAAAAAATCTCAAACTAGCCAGACTCGGTGGCTCAGCCTGTAATCCCGCGCCTTTGGGAGGCTGAAGTGAGTGAATTGCCTGAGCCCGTGGGTTTGAGACCCGCCTGGGCAGCGAGACCTCATCTCTACAACAAATCAAAAAATCAGCCGGGCGTGGTAGCGCATGCCTGTAATTCCGGCTACTTGGAAGGCCGAGGCGGAAGGATCGCCGGAGCCCAGCAGGTCAAGGCTGCGGTGGCCGGGAGCAGCCACTGGGCGACAGAGTGAGACTCCAACTCAAAAAAAAAAAAAAAAAAAACAACTCAAACTAATTAATATTTATATTTGTTCTTAACCTGCTCCCCTTCTATACTCCAAGTTAATTTTCTAAAAATTAGCTCCTGCTCTATATTTATTTGATTCTCTTAGCCCATTTAGTAATTTGGAGAAAACAGTAGAAATATTGTAGTCATTATGCTTATGAAATGTATAAGGTTGTTGCATCTTAAAAATATTAATAGAAGAAAAGAATAAACATAATATTGGCATCTAGTTCAATATTGACAATATGGAAATGAATACAAAAGCTTATTTTGATATTTTTTATTCTGCTTCCTGGCAGATCAAGAATCTGAATCGTGCCTTAATATTAGTCATTTAATGTCATTTTATTTTAACTTGTAGAATTTTAAATATACAAGATAACATTTTTAAATCAGTTTTTTAATTTTGAGAAAATCTGAAAGACACTTTTAAATAGGTTTAACCCATGAAAACTAAAATAGAGAACTCAAAATTAGTTAGAAGTCCAAGATGATTTATTAACCTTATCAGTTTAAAATCATAGAATTTTATGTAGGCAAACACAATATTTGTTTTTTTTTTAACTTTCTATCTCTCCACTGTATTTTTTAATTTTATTCTTGTTTCTGATGGTTTTGTTCATTTATGTTGGTTGGATGGCAAGCATAATGTTTAAGTGAACAAATATATTTCCTTCACAAATATTTTAACAAATGTATTTTTAATTACCAAGTGTATTACTGTAAGGATACAAATACAATAATTAGTGAAGGCTCAAACTTTTGGTATCATTTATATCCATGGCTAAATTAATTCATAGGGAGTTCCAAATTTAAATAAAACTTCTCACAAAAGTTCAACCAACTACAAATTGCACTAAAATAAGAATCTAAGATTCTATCACTTTCTCAGAGCAAATTCTGTATTTAATTTACAAATATTTGTCAAATTGCAGTAAATCACTTAACAAATGATGAAAACAAACCTTATATCTGTGGAAGAACATATTTATAAAAACACTTCTCAGCAGCTTATTTCAGAACCTGCTTCATCTTTAACATGGCAGAAGTTCATATGTCAGTACTCAATCCACTGATAGTACATATGGACCTCAGTAGTAAAACTATCCCTTAGAGAGTAAAAAATACCACAACACCAAAAGCATAATTTTTTCACTGCAATTATTCAAACATTTAAAAGTTAAGCTTGGTTCAGTGGAATCCTGGCAGCAGTTACAGCGCCATCCTATTCTCTGCCTCTCCTCGCCATCTGTCCTCTTCAGTTCTGGAAACATGGCCTCTGGTGTGGTTGTCTCTGATGGCTTCATCAAGGTGTTCAAGGACATGAAGGTGTACAAGTCTTCCACACCAGAGGAGATGAAGAAGCGCAAGAATTCGGATAGGTTTTTCTCATTGCATTGTATGTTTTGTTATATGTGTTCTCATATCACTGCAGGTAGTCTTGTGAAACTGGAAAGAAACATGAGAAAAAAAAGAAATAACAAAAGAGAAATAAGACAAGATCAATAAGAGCCAAACAGAAACATGATTTAATTATCTTTTCAAAAATATTTAATTTACTCTTATAGAGTCATATGAAGACATACAATAGTGCAAGCTACAAGAAATAAAACAAAGTTTGTCTACTTTCTGGTTTATTTTTCTTCATTTTTATTAACTGTTATTAAACTACATGGTTTTTATACACATGTCTAAGAGTTCTTTGTGCCTTACCTTACTGGAAAGAGATGACGGGAAGTTTTCACTGGTTTGAGCCTTCCACCTATAGAATGCAAGACCTTGGCAACTAGGAGGTCTTCTGAAAACATGTCTGAGTTGTTGTGGAGGGTGCTTTGCAAGTATTTTTGTATATATCTAATCTGAGTGGGCCTCTAACAATGCTTTTACTGCACTTTTGCTAATGAAGATGGTTGTAGCACTGCCGCAAAAACCAAAGCTAGAGTTCGTTCATCACTGGCTATACCAATGTTGGTGGACCCTGTCAGGCTTGACAGAGCCACCTTGTCCCTCCACTCGTTCCTCTGATCTGTATAGTCATCTCCCACTCTGCTGTACAACACAGTTCCTACATAGGCTGTTGTTTACACTCATTAAAGACCAGCATAATGGGATGGGAAGAATAATCCCTACTTTGGGCTTGAGTTTCATTTGATGAATCCCAAAGTAGAGCAGCACGCATTCCAGGTCACTATGAATTATTTAGAGTACTCTCTTTCCCTAGGACCCAAATGGACATCCAGGGCCTTGACCTTGAAAACGACTGTGTGGCAGAAAATATGGTCTGTAACAAAGTATTACTTTCCATAATGAGTAAGGATTCACAATTAGGTTAGTTCTATTATGCCTGAATCCTTCCCTCAGAACTATGTCTATCTTTAGTCTTCAGACTAAGGGTCTATGTATAGAAGGCTAAGGTACTGCTATAACTGTGGAGCCTTAAATATCCTCAAAATATCGTAAAAAAAAAAGTCTGAATCCCAAAGTCTGATATCTCTGCTTGTGTGTGTGTGTGTGTGTGTGTGTGTGTGTGTGTGTATACCTATGTATATATAGTATAGTTAGCTATCTTTTCATACTATTTTCATATGAGTAAAGTGAGGTATAATGGGGTTAAATTATGGTTTCCATACGGTGATATGTCTTTACCAGTAAAAACTCATTTACATTCTCCTGGATCCAGAATAGAGATTCAATCAGCACTACATTTTGAGGACTGGTATTGATAATGTCATAGTCACAAACATCCTGCCAGAATATGCGTGACTTGATTGTAGCCATTCATTGCCTAGCTCCATCTACACCTTGAAGAGCAATTTAGCTCCTTAAATAACCATTCCCTACTGTCAAAAGCAATGATGTGCCACACAAAATAAGTCAGTACATGCCATTTGTTTATAACAACAATTTCTTAATTTGTCTCATCATAAGACATTTTTGATAAATCTTAATTTAGGTCTTTATATTAAGAGAGAATTTGATCTACTTTATTTTTTTAGGAACTCTTTATTTATTACGGATCATATGTGAATTTGCACTTCTCCATAAACACTTTTTAAAAGTTATTTTAAAAAAGATATTCCCATTTTCCATATTGTAGGTACTGGGGAGATACCAGTGGTTCACAAATCCAGTCCTTAAATTAATAGACATTCTCAGTGACCTCTTGTGAGTTACCCCTTACCTTCCAGACCCCTAATGGATATTGAGGAGAACAGCCAAAAGCTGTGATTTTGACTCTGTTGGTTAGAGAATACAAATGAGAATATCCCTAAAGAAAGTTTCATAAACGACATGTACTAATATCATAAAATAGAAGTGCTAATTGAATTTTTTATAAAAACTGCTTTTTAATTCTTTTTTTAGAATAAAATATATACTTCAATCAGGACCCAATTCATAAGGGTTTCTGTGACAGTCAGTGAGTGAATAATTTATTTCCCTATCCTACTTATGGAAGTTTCAAATTTTTATTATAATTTGCAAGGCATTGGGATTCACCTGTCTCTTTTTGTGTTCACATCTGAATTCACACATTTAGGTTTGAGAGGTTGGCTATAAATTTATTTATTATGCACTCAAATTGAAGGCCTCAGTTAAAATGTTAAATTTTGCACTTTATTTTAACTTTTATTGTATTAAATTTATATTAGCTCACATTTTATGAGTTAACTATTACTTTCTCATATCATAAAAACAACTAACACCCTCATTTTTATGTGCAATGTAACATGATAAAAATGCACATTTGTCTATACTAAGATAATCGTGACAATTTATTAGCTTAAACTGCATCTGAAGCATACTATTTTTAATAATCTTATGTATTTAGTAAACAGATCACAAAAAGATTATGCAAAAAATCTTGTATACATTAGTTATCTGATGAAATACAGTGTATAGTACCTCTTTTACACAAGGTCTGAAGTAATTAAAAATAATAAATAAGAAAGAAAGAAAATGTATAACATATTTGTTCACTCATACTAATGAAGAAGCAGTTTTACTACTGAATACTAGAAATAAGCTGACTTACACATTTACAGGCATCACAAAATAAGGTAGGCCTCCCATTCTGAAAAAGAAATTGTAAAGAGAAAGTGGTGACTCTGCAGAGTCAACCCTGTTATTTCTTTTCAAGATTTGACAACCAAATAAGTTGTTCTACTGTTGAGTGAATAAAGAAGCTAAAAGATGTCATTACTGCACTTAAAGTGACTCATATTGGTAATAAAGATTAAAAAATATGATTCTAACAATTTTTTACTAAGACATGATTTCTCTTTAACAAAAGTAAAAAATTACACTAAGGAATCACAATGTTCACCATAATGCCATAATGATGCTTCTGTCTTTGTTATTTCACAACTTTAATTCATGTATTACTAAAATTTCCTGGTAATCTAAATTTCTTTGAAAAATTGATCTAATGGATAATTATTCCTCAAAATGTATTCACGCATATCTAAAACAATTAATTTATTAAAACACTCATAATCATCAGACTATTGAGAGTATCCTTAATTTTTCAAGATTGAAAATTCTGATAACTTATAGATAGAAACCAGAATTCCATTGTAAAATGAGGACAGCATTAGCATCTGCATCACAGCCTGATTTCTGAAAAATAATAGAGCTCATCCCTATAAAATATTTAAACAATGTCAGCTACATAATGTGTTCATTAAATATTTTTCTAATTGTTATAATAATTGTAATAATAATATCAGTATTGTATTTGATATCTATTACTTTTAAAAAGGGAATGCAAACTATTATGAAATAAGGAATCATTCAGGAAGGTTTTTTTTGGAAAAAATATTTTTGCAGATGAATTCATTTCTTATTTTTTCTTCTAAAACTCAGCACACATAGAAACACCTTTCATAACTGTTTTCTTTAGGACACCACAAGCTCTGTGAAAACATTCTTATGGCCAAGCATTACACTGTGAAGTACAACAGGTTGTATCTAATAATTAACTGTTAGATAAATTAGTGTTTTATTAAAAATAGTACTGAAGCCAATTATCTTCATAAGAATTAAATCCAACATGTCATCTGAAACAAAAATAAGTGACACAATCCTTTTGATGATCCTATCCATTTAAATAAAGAATTCTAAATATTAATGACTTTGGTCAATCATTATTTTATTTTACTTAATGTTCTAAAGGTGAAGGAAACAGAAATTCTCACCTAGACATTTATAATTAATCTATACTTAGGACTAATTTATGGAACCTATAATTATTGGCTTCGTTATATTTGTTTTTTAAAAAGAATTAGAAATGACAATGTTTTGGAGTAAAATATGTGATTGGAAGCTTTTTTATAATCAATATTTTTTATTATGATGTTGTGGGGTGCAGTTAAGGGTTAGGTATACAAATACGTTTCATTCAGGCACCCTATTGATAATAGGTGTTTCCCCATCCCCAGACAGATATTTGCTACCGTTAAGCCCATCTCCCTCCCCCCCAACAGTTTCCCACTACTGTCAGTCATCTTCTTATAGTATTAAGTTGGATGTTCAAGGTTCATTATATGAGTGAGAATATGTGATACTCGGACCTTTGTTTTTGTGAGAGGTCACTCAGTATTATAGACGCTAGTTCCATCCAGGTTGCTGTGAAATTCATGATTTTGTTCTTTTTTATGGCTGCGTAGTATTCCATCGTGTATATGTACCACATTTTTTAATCCAGTCCTCTTTTGATGGGCAGCATGGTTGCTTCCAGGTTCTTGCTATTGTGAACAATGCAGCGATAAACATACGTGTGTAGGCATCTTTTTTATACAGTGATTTGAGTTCTTCCGGATATATTCCCAGTAGGGGGATTGCGGGGTCATTTGGTAGGTTGATATTTAAAGCTTTTAGGAATCGCCACACTGCTTTTCACAGAGGTTGCACTAGTTTACACTCCCACCAACAGTGTAGAAGTGTTCCCTTTTCGCCACACCCTCTCCAGCAGCTGTTATTTTTTGAGTTGTTGATAATTACCATTCTGACTGGATTTAGGCGGTATCTCAGTGTGGTTTTGATTTGCATCTCCCTGATGATTAGTGAGGTTGACATTTCTTTATATGTCTGTTGGCTGCTTGGATGTCTTCCTTCGTGAAGTGTCTGTTCATATCTTTTGCCCATTTTATAATGGGGTTGTTTGTTTTTTTTCTTTTCAGCACGTTTGAGTTCCTTGTAGATCAAAGATATTAAGCCTTTGTCTAATCTGGTGTTGGCAAATACTTTTTTCCAGTCTGTAGGCTGTCTCCCTGCTCTCCTGATGGTTTCTTTGGCTTTGCAGAAGCTTGTCAGTTTAATAAGGTTCCACTTGTCTATCCTCTCTCTTATGACCTGCGGGTTTTGGGTTTTGTTCAGGAATTGGAGGCCAGTTCCGATTTCCATGAGGGTATTTCCTTCCTTTTCTAAGGTTCTTATGGTTTGAGGTTTTACATTTAGGTCTCTGATCTATTTGGAGTTAACCTTTGTGCATGGGGATAGATAGAGTTTTCAATCTTCTGCATGTGGTCAGTCAGTTTTCCCAGCACCATTTACTGAATAGGTTCTCCTCTCCCCAGTGGTAGGTGGTGGAGGCTTTGTCGAAGATGAGTTGGTTGAGAAATTGAGGTTTTGCTTCTGGGACCTCAGTTCTATTCCATTGATCTATATGCCTATTCCTATACCAATACCAAGCTGTTTTGAGGATTGTAGCTTTAGGTAAAGTTTGAAGTCTGGTAATGTGATACAACCTGCTTTGGCTTTTTTGCTGAGAATTGTTCTGGCTATTCTTGGATGTTTGTTTTTCCACATGAATTCCTGTGTTGTTTTTTCTAGGTCTGAGAAGAATGTTGCTGGTAATTTGATGGGTATTGTATTGAATTTGTAGATTGCCTTAGGTAAGATGGACACCTTCACAATGTTGATTCTTCCAATCCATGAGCATGGGATATTTTTCCACTTGTTTGTGTCATCTTTGATTTCTTTGAGCAGTGTTTTGTAGTTTTCATTGTAAAGACTTTTCACATCTCTGGTTAGGAAGATGCCAAGCTATTTCATTTTTTTGTGTGGCTATTGTGAATGAAATTGTGGTTTTTATTTTGGTTTCTGTTTGTTTATTATTGGTGTAAAGAAATGTCATTGTCTTTTGCACATTTATTTTGTATCCTGAGATTTTGCCAAAGGCCTTTATCAGTGTAAGGAGGTTTTTGATAGATTCTCTTGGGTTTTCAAGGTATACAATCATATAATCTGCAACGAGAGATAATTTGACTTCCTCTTTTCCTATTTGGATACCCCTGATTGCCTTGTCTTCTCTGATTGCTCAAGCCAGGACTTCCAATACTATGTTGAACAGGAGGGGTGAGAGTGGGTATCCTTGTCTAATTCCAGTTTTCAGGGGAAATCGTTCCAATTTTTTTCTGTTTAGGAGTATGCTGGCTGTGGGTTTCTCGTAGATGGCTTTTACTATTTGGAGGTATGTTCCCCGTATGCCTAGAAGTTAAAGGGTTTTTATCAAGAAGGGGTGCTGGATTTTATCAAAAGCTTTTTCTGCATCTAATGATATAATCATGTGGTTTTTGTTTTGACATCTGTTGATGTATTTAATTACATTTATGGTTTTATGAATGTTGAACCAGCCATGCATCCCAGGAATGAAGCCTACTTGGTCATGATAGATGATTTTTGAGATGTGTTGTTGAATCCGGTTCTCTAGGATCTTGTTGAGAATTTTAGCATCTATGTTCGTCAAAGATATTGGCCTGTAGTTCTCTTTCTTTGTTGGATCTTTACCTGGCTTGGGTATCAGTGTAATGTTGGCTTTGTAAAATGAATTGGGGCGAGTTCCATCTTTTTCAATCTCCTGGAATATCTTCAGTAGGATTGGTATCAGCTCCTCCTTAAATGTCTTGTAGAATTCTGCTGGAAAGCCATCTGGACCAGGGCTTTTTTTTTTTTGTAGGTAGTTTTCTTATTACGTAGTCGATTTCCTTGATTGTTATTGGTCTATTAGGGTCTCAATTTCTTCTTGTTCCAACCTACGTAGGTTGTGTGATGTCAGAAAGTCCTCCATTTCCTTAAGGTTTTCAAGTTTGTTTCCATACAAGTTACGTAGTAGTCTCTAATGATCTTTTGTATTTCTTCAGGGTCAGATGTGACTTCATCTTTTGTGCTTCTGATTGTGCTTATTTGGTTTTTTTTCTCATGTTTTCTTGGTCAGTCTAGCTAGGGGACCATCGATCTTGTTTATCCTTTCGAAGAACCAGCTTTTTGTTTCATTGATTTTCTTGTATTTTCTTTTTGTCTTCTATGTCCTGGATTTGGGCTTTTATTTTGGTGACTTGGATTCTTCTGCTGAAATTAGGGTTTTTGTGGTCTTGCTTTTCCAGCTTCCTTAGGTGGCTTGTTAGGCTGTTAATTTCTGTTCCTTCCATTTTCTTCATGTGTGTTTGTAGGAATATAAATTCCCCTCTTACTATAGCTTTTACGGCATTCCAGAGATGTTGGTAAGATGTTTCTTCATTTTCTTTTGTTTCCAGGTATCTTTTGATCCATGTTTTGATTTCATCATTGACCCAGGAGTTGTTTAACATCATACTGTTTAGTGTCCATGTCTTTGTGGGGTTTAGGGGGACTTTGTTGGTGTCAATGTTTATTTTTATCCCACTGTGGTCTGAGAAAGTGCATGGTAGAATTTTGGTCCTTTTAAATTTGCTTATGCTTGATTTATGGCCAATTATGTGGTCGATCTTAGAATACGTTCCATACGGTGATGAGTAGAATGTGTATTCTGTGGTCTTTGGATGGAATGTTCTGTAGGTATCAATTAAGTCCATTTGGTCCAGTGTCACATTGAGGTTCCAGATCTCCTTGCTGATTTTTTGTCCTGATGATCTGTCTAGGGTTGTGAGTGGGATATTAAAGTCCCCAGTTATAATGGTGTTAGAGTAAATGTCTTTCTTTAGTTTTCTTAGAAGTTGCTTTATGAATGTTGGTGCACCTATGTTGGGTGCATATATGTTTAGGTTAGATATTTCTTGTTGATGGAGTGAACCTTTTATCATTATGTAGTGGCCCTCTGTATCTTTTTTAATTTTTGATAGCTTAAATGGTATTTTTTCTGAAATTAGGATCGCGACTCCTCCTTTCTTTTGTGTTCCATTCGCCTGAAAATTTGTTTCCCATCCTCTTACTTTGAGTCTGTGTATGTCCTTTCTAGTGAGATGGGTCTCTTAAAGGCAGTATATTGTTGCCTGGTGATATTTTATCCATTTTGTCATTGTATGTCTTTTCAGTGGTGCATTTAGTCCATTCACATTCAGACTAATTATTGAAATGTGAGAGTTCGTCCCTATCATGGAGTTCTTATAGAGTTGTTGTTCTTCCACTTGGTTTTTTTTTTGTCTTTCTTTTCGTTTTGGGGTTGGTTCATGTATATTTTATTCTTTTCCCTGTAGTCTTTTGAAGAATGTTGTTCTTTTTTCCTTTTCGTCTGTGTTTAGTACTTTCTTAAGTGTTTCATGTAGAGATGGTTTGGTGGCAGCATAAGTTCTTAGGGATTAGATATCTGGGAAAGATTTTAATTCTCCCTCACTGATGAAGCTTAGCTTGGTCGGGTAAGTTATTCTTGGTTGAAATTGTTTATCTTTTAGGACTTTGAAGATAGGGCTCCAAGCTCTCCTATCCTGTAGGGTTTCTGTAGGTAAACCTGCTGCTATTCTGATTGGTCTTCCATGGTAGGTGATCTGGCCTTTTTCTCTTGCTGCTTTAGGATTTTTTCTTTTATGCCTACTTTGTTTAGGTTAATTATTATGTGTTTAGGAGTTGGTCTTCTCATTTGTTGTCTTGCAGGTGTTCTGTGAATCTCTTGTGTTTGAATTTTTGCATTCACTAATTAGATAATGGAAGTTTTCTTGAATGATCTCATGGAAAGCTTGTTCCAGTGTGGTCTCTATCTCTTTTTCTGCCTCAGGTAGTCCAGTTACTCTTAGGTTAGGCCTCTTGAGGTAATCACTCATCTCTTGAAGGTTTTGTTCTGTCTTTTTGAGCTTGTTTTTCTGTGTTTTTAAGAGTTTGTGTTAGTTCTATATTTTGATCCTCAAGCTCTGAGATTCTTTCTTCTGCTTGGGTAATTCTGCTTTCCATGCTTATCAGTTTGTTATTTATTTCATTCACAGTATTCTTTATTACTGTTATCTCAAATATCAGTTCCTTCCTAGTTTTTTCTCGTGTCTCCTCAATTCTTTTAAATCTCTCCATTATTGTCTTAATATCAACGTTTGTATTTGAGACCCTTCATTCTGGGTGTTCTTCATTGTTTGCATTCCAAAGTCTATTCCCTCAGTGTCTGCCCTCCCAGGGGTCTGGGAGAGACCCATACTCTTCTTTTGGGTTTTATTCATTTTTGTAGATTTTTCTCTCTCTCTCCCCCTTTCCATCCCCTTCTTTAATTCTGTTTTGGGGGGAGGTGGGGTTGCTTTTATTTCTCTTCTGTTATATCCTTTTCTTCCTTATGAGGGTCTTCTGGCTTTGTTCACTTTTGAGGATGGAGTGTAGGCTGAAATCTGTACTTTTTGCAGTTTTGAGGTTTAATTTAGAGGGGAGCTGTGGTTCAGAGTGTATATGCTGATTCTAGCATCCACATACAGGTGTATGGGCACACTGGAACCTATTTCCCTCTGCCTTACAATCTGTTCGTTCAGCAGTATGTAGTCTCGGTTCCTAGATCAAAATGGGGGTATAAAAGAGGAAAATAATGGAGGAAAGGGGAGTCAATAGGAAGTTAGAGAGAGAGAAAAGCGAGAGGGGAAAACAGACATACATACCAACTATCAGGTAAGAAAGATACACAAGGCCAGAGAGAAGTGGAAGAAGACACGTAAGAAAGATTCCCTAAAGAATACTGATAGCTACACAGAGACAGACCAATATAAACATGAAACAGTGTAGGTCAGAAGGCAAACAATGATCGTGATCAAAATAAACAGTCAAAATGATAAAATCATAAGTCACAATAAGAGATCAGATTAAAATCACTTCAGCTCTGATCTCTGGCCTCTCCCCTTTGTTTTTCCTTTGCAGGCAGCTAGGTTTACTCACAGCTTGGGTTTGGCTGCCTGGGAGTTGCTTTTATCTGATTCAGCTTAGGGGTGGGGATTTGTCTCCTGTTTAGCAACGTTACCTTAGGAACCAAGGTGGAGTTTGTTGATAGGTGGGCAGGGCAATGGAAATCTCTGCCTGGAGAAAGGCGGAGGCAGATTCTCTTTCATAGATCCCTTTTTCTCTGCTTGTCTGGGTCCCCAAGCTTGGAGTCACCGGCTGAGTGCCTCAACCAGGGTGGGCCCAGAGTTCCAGGGCTCCAAAGCTCCAACGGCAGGTGGTGAGTGGCGAGAGTGGCCCTGGGCCCCCCACAGGGTACTTCAACCAGGAATGGGACTGGTGTCCCTGAGGGGCGGGTGTCCAGAGCCTCCCTGAGTGACCAGTGGCTTGGTGACGATGAAAGACAATGTCACCAGGGAGCTAGCTGAGACCCGAGACTCCCATGCACGTGGTAGAACAGCAGCAGCAGGGGGCCGCAGTATTCGGCCCTGCATGGGACTAAGGGTCCCCAGGCTTCAGACCAGCACTTGCTGGTGGTGGGCTTGAATTGCCAGCAAGTGGTGATGTCCCTCGCTCCAGGTGGTCTTGATCTCAGCTGCTCGCCTGCCCCTCAGGCACTGATGGTGCGATGTGGAATGCCTGCTTTGGCGATAGTGGTGGCAGCAGCAGTAACAGTGGCAGCGGTGGTGGCTGGGCCACTGGCACAGGCAGTGTGATATGTAATTGCTACCTCTGTGCGGTGGCTGCCTTGGAGGAGGCAGCTGCTTGGCTGCCTCAGAGGAGGCTGAGAAGGCGGCGGTTCCGCAGCCTCGAAGGGGGGGTGGCGGCACCTCTGCCACCTGAAAGGAGGCCGTGCTTGTGGCTCCGGCACCTCGGAGGAGGCTGCCACTCGCCCCAGGCACTGGCGGTGCGATGTGGAATGACTGCCGGCCGGGGCAGCAGCTGCACTCACCACAGTAGCTGCCCAGACCTTGGTGATGCCTCAGCAAAGTCTACCGTCAAGCTCCGTTTGAAGTCTACCATCGAGCTCCGTTTGTCTCCGTTTGCAGACAATGGGATCCGTAACCTCCGGGGTGAGAATCAGAGTCTCTTTGCGTTCTCCTCGATGAAGAGTTTCACAGACAGAGCTGCCCCGTCGCCATCTTGCCCCGGAATCCCTGTGACTGGAAGCTTTACAACAAAAGTCTTAAAAAAGAAAGAAAGTTACTTAAGGACCTGGGAATTAAAGCAAATATAAAAAACTTCAGCTGGGCTCAGTGGCTCAACCTGTAATCTCGTGCTTTGGGAGGCTGAGGTGAGTGGATTGCCTGAGCCTGAGGGTTCAAAGACCCGCCTGAACAATTTGACGAGACCTCATCTCTACAATAAAATCAAAAACTTAGCCTGGCATGGTAGCATGTGCCTGTAGTTCCAGCTACTCCGAAGGCTGAGACAGAAGGATCGCCGGAACCCAGCAGGTCAAGGCTTCGGTGGCCAGGAGTGGCCACTGTACTCCAGTCTAGGTGACAGAGTGAGAATCCAACTCAAAAAAAAAAAAACTTCTGTTGACTACTTTTTAATAAAGCTTAACTTAAGAAAATGCAAATACATTGTAACTACCATATTGTTACTACACCAATTTCAATACAGATTACATATACAGCCTTAAATATCTCCTTTGTGCCCTCATTCCTTTCAATCTTCATCCCCAAAGACAAACTCTAATCTTATTTATATCTCCAACAGGTTAGTTTTGCCTGTTTTTACACTTCACATAAACAGTCATACAACCTTTACTCTTTTGAGTCCAGGTTACCTTTCTTAAAAAATGTTTCTGTGAGCCAGGCTCGGTGGCTCAGCCTGCAATCCCGTGCCTTTGGGAGGCTGAGGTGAGTGGATTGCCTGAGTCCGTGGGTTCGAGACCCACCTGGGCAGAGAGACCTCACCTCTACAATAAAGCAAAAACTCAGCTGGGCGTGGTAGCGCATGCCTGTAATTCCAGCTACTTGGAAGGCTGAGGCGGAAGGATCACCAGAGCCCAGCAGGTCGAGGCTGCGGTGGCCGGGAGTGGCCACTGCACTCCAGTCTGGGCGACTGAGTGAGACTCCAACTCAAAAAAAAAAAAATGTTTCTGTGGTTGTTATATGTTGTGTGTATGAATAGCTCCTTCCTTTTTATAACTGAGTAGTATCTCATTGCATACATATATCAAAGAATGCTTAGTGATTCTCCAGTTGATGAACACTTAAATTGCTTCTAGTTCTTACTACTGTGTATACACCTGTTATATACTCCCATACAAATACCTTTAATGAACATATGCTTTGAAATATTCTGGTTAAACATGTAGGAGCGAAGTTGCAGGACCATAAAATAAGCATGTGTTTAATGCAATTACACAACTTTAATTTGCAAAACTAGTTGTACTATTTAAACTCCAATTATGGGGAGCTTAGCTAAACTGGTGAGAGTGAGCTAAGCTAGCATTATAATAGTCAAATACAGCAATAATCCAAAACTGAAAGTAATAATCAAGGCTTTAACCATGTATTACAATAGTATACATAAAAAACTAAACTAGAAAATGTACCAGTGTCCCTTTGCTTCTCATGTAATGTCACAACAGTTCAGGATCAGGTGGATTAGCACAGACATGGGGGATGGGGAAAAGGAAGGTATTTCATTTCATTGAAGGAGTCTTAAACAAAATAGGGCCAGGGGAAGGGACATGGTGGGAGAGCTAGGAGTGGAAGGGGTGCTGAGTACTTAAAGGGATGAGATTTCTTCCTACGCTCCTTCTTCACTTAAAGGTGCCTGAGGAAGGCCTTTGTCAAAGTTCTCACTTAGTCTTTGGAATGTAGATTCATGGACCAGTGATGCAGATATGCATAAGGACATGGCAAACCAGTCCAGCAGTGAGGTAGAAGAATGGGAGCTCTGAGTACTTGAATATAACTCTATGCAGAGATGGCAATGCACTGGGATGTACCAATTCTAGTGTGGAAAAGGTAAATTTCTTAGAGAGGCATGCCAAGTAAAGCTTTTGAGTTGCCTATGGCCAAGTCTGAAAATCATACATCAGTTTTTGACCAGAAGTCTGACAATCCATTTTCAGGTCTGTGTTTCTTGGTTACTTTTTCCCCCCTCAAATATAGGTGTTTATTGCTAATGTGTCCTATGTCCCCTCTAGGAAATCTTAACCATGACAAAATTGTGAACGTATTGCATTGTGTTTTCTTTAGAAGATTTGTAGTTTTAACTTTTAAGTTACTGTCTAAAATCAATCTTGAATTGTGTGCAGTTCATTTATCTTGCACAACAGCAGTCAATTACTCCAGAACAATTTGTTGAAAATATTTCATTTACCCACTAAATAAACTTGAACAT
This sequence comes from Cephalopachus bancanus, assembly GCA_027257055.1. NCBI lineage: Eukaryota > Metazoa > Chordata > Mammalia > Primates > Tarsiidae > Cephalopachus > Cephalopachus bancanus. The sequence goes on from JAPVLO010000268.1 coordinate 2,807,748, forward strand.
TTTAAAAAATGCATCGATCCTATAGATACCTATTTCTGAACACTCTATTTCATGTGATGTACTAATGTATCATTATGTGAATGCCATAATTTATTTTGATTATGAAATAAGGTGATGTGATTTCTTAAAATGCTTACAATATTTTTTAACATTGTTTTCACTATTTTAGGTACCTTTACATGAGTTTTAGAATCGATTTGTCAAGTAAGACAATTTTTTGTGGAAAATTTTTAGGATTTGCATTGATTCTAATAATAATTTCTGGGTTAATTGACATTTTAACAATATTGAGTTTTTTAAATCTATAAACATGTTTTAATTTTAATGTATTTAAGACTTAAAACTTTTATCATAAACGTTTTGTAGTTCTTACAGTAGAGATCTTAGCATATTTCTGTTAAATCTATCGTTACATGTTTATATTCTTCAGTTCCTTTTGGAAATTATATTTTCATTTAAGTTTCATTTTGTTGCTATTTGTTGCTTGTATATAAAATAAATTTCAATTTTCTATAGTAACATTACAACACGTGAAATTTAAAAATTCATTCTAGTCATAATTTTATATATTCTTTAAGTTTTTTTATGTAGAACATTATCTTCAGTGTAAATAAAACTGCTTTATTTCTTCTCTAACCTGTACACATTGAATTACATTTTTTCCCATTACTTAACTTGCTAGGATCTTAAATACAATGTTGAATAGAAAGGTTTAAAGCAAAAGTTCTCACCTATTCCTAAAAAGCATTCAGGTTTTTACTAAGAAGATTACTAGCTATGCTGTTAACCACAGAATTTACACAGGTGGCTTTCATAGGAGGATAAAGTTACCTTCTACTCCTACTTTGCTTCAATTCATTTATGGCTATTTTTATTTTGAGTATAATGTTTCTAAATTCAAACAAATATTGAAAAACTTTGGTTAAACAAGAATACATAGGATTAAGTAGTAATATAGGGATGAATAGGTGAAAATAATACATATGGTAAAATAAAGGATGACTACTATGGAACACCTAATCTTCTCTGATAGGCAGATCTGAATATACAATGTGGAAAATCACCATAAAATTGTCTTCTGGCACCTTCTCAATAAAGGTTTGTATTTTCAATATCTTTTTTGAAATAAGACAGCTACTTACCTTCCTTGCACCACTGTTCAGTCACATTTTCTCAATGACCAAAATAATAAACAGTGTTATTTTAATAAATATGTGCAAAAATATAGCATATTGAAAAATAGCAACATTTAATTTTTGTTATTTATTCTGGCGGTGATGTTTTATGTGATGAGAATTATAATCACAGACATTGTGAAGATAAGGAAGATAACAAAGATTATTTGAACTTTGGATACATAGTTGTGTTTAAAGCTCATGATAGATTAATTAAGACTACTGAACCTAAGAGAAAGAATAAATAACTGATTACAAATAAAATGCATTGCCTTAGTGACAAAATAGCAGCAAGATCTGACCTACCTTCTATTCGAGGTGTCTCAAAGTAAAAATAATGGACATCTGAAAATATCTGCATCCAATGTGAATCTACAATGTAAACTCCTTAAACAGTTCCTTTAATTTTCCTCAATAGTTATGAAAACTGCCCGTCTTTCATGCTAGTGTTGTTTGACTTTATTTTTTCATTTATTTTCTGTTTCATTACAAATAGATAATTTATACATACAATATTTTGAGTTTAAATGGTTTTAAATAGAAAGAACCAGGAAGGAGGCATAAGAAAAATAGACTGAGTGAGGTATGAGCATAGCTTGCACACACTCAAGGTCTGCATCTTTAGTCAAAGATATCTAGCAGCTAAGGGTTGATCAATTATGTAGTTCACTAAATTAAAAAAAGACAAACTAAGGTTTATTAGAAAATCTAGAAAAGCACTGTGAAACCTAATAATGTTTAAAAGAGGAAATATTTAGTATTGTAAGAGGAGCTTACATTATATATATCCTTAACATTACAATAATCACAGAAGTACTTTATGGACTGATAGTTGCTAATACTATCCTCTTTTTAAGGTAATCATACTGCACCAAAACAAAGTTGAGTTCAAACATTCTGTAGGTGCCTAATGTGATGAAATTCAATTACATGATTCTATTTGATTTTGTGAAAGTTAAGCACACTTGAATATCTTTTCATGCCTTTAAAATTTTTGTGCATCTTCTATTTGAGATTTGATCAAATTCAAACACCAATATCAGTACTTTGCCCTCACATAATAAATTATTTTTATTAAGGATGACTATTTCTTCCTTTCATTGGAAATGAATGCATTATGCTTGTTGAAAGACACAGATCAATATTTACACAACTCACAATTGCAATACAATTTTTTTCTCTGAGGTACTCATGCAACGATTGAGTTGTTCATTCTTTCTGTGATAAAATTCATCAAATCTCATGACTTGAAAATGGGCCATGAATTTTTTGGTTGACTATATTAAAATTGATAACAAAATTAATTGTAAGCAAAACGTTTAATTGGAGAAGATATTCAATGAAACTATGACAAATTTGTAGGTAAGAGCTGACAAACAGGCTACTGAGTTACCTTTTAGTAACAATCTTTGTTATTGGTATGTGGTATGTAACTTACCCACTATAATGATTGTTTAGAAAACTAGTAAAAATGTTGCCTAGAAAATATTTTCCAGAATGTTCTTCTTCTTTGGTGAATGAATTAATAGTTTACTATTTTATAGTCAGACATTTTCAACTTAATTATCTATTTCTCATTCTTGAAGGATTCTGACTGATAAATTCTCTTAGATAACCTTGATTACTCAGGAATACTGAACTGGAAAAATAAAAGCTAACTGAATATTTTCTCAAATTTGCATCCATATCATTATCTTCTATACAAATTCAGTTTATCCAAAGCATATTTACTATCCTCCTGCATACTGGCCATTCAAACTCTGTTGCAGAACAACTGAAACTACATTCTTAAGTTCTAGTTCTTTTATTCATAATAGTATGCATGGCAGCAATTATCACTTGAGACAGTATTAACCAAAAACCTTTTGGTTAATATTGAACAGAATGCTAAGCAATTAGTTAAATATGAGCTGCAAAGTCTCTTAAATTCCACGTTTTTCTCCTATAGTATATGTGAAAAATATGTAAGTAATGTTTTCAAAAGACTTGAAAAACAAAGTAAATTTTATTTTGGCAGCACATATGTCACCAATTCTGTTGTTATAGAGCAAGTTACTCTCAAGGTCACACGTCAGTGATAACCAAGTTAAAATTAGAATTTTCTTTCAGAAATGGCATTGAGTGACTATATATTTATTTCTTACAAGAAAGAATGACACATATAAAAATTTTTCCTCCCACAGAGATTCAGACCTTATGAATATTCGATGTTTATATTTGAATTACACAATTAGTTTTGGGACAAAGTAATATTCTTTACATTTCATTGTTTCCATACTTACATATTTCACCTGATAGAAAGATTATGTCTCAATGAATTCCATGCAACTGACATGGTGATGTAGCTGAATTCAACCCAGGGATCTAACCAGAGAGTAGCTTAAGGTAAAAATGACAGAAATGGAAGCATAAAAAAGGAAATAGGGAAGTGCCACTGGAAGCGCTGCAGTGGCATAGCAAGAGCATAACCCCCAACCTGGGGGCCATTGGAGACCTTGGTGGGGAAGCAAAGTCAGAGCCATCAGGCGGTGCCTTGCCCTGTCTGGCTCAAGCCTTTTAGGCTCCCACACCACTGGCACCATGAAGAAGTTAAACCCCATAAAGTAGCTAGCCCACCAAGAAGTGACAAAGCCAAGAAAATAAAAGTCCTCAGTGAAGATCCTCTATAGAAGTCACATTGTTGTTTGTCTGTAACAAACTGATTTTGTGCACTGTTCTATTATGTATCTGGTTTAATTTATTTCTTTCTTTAGGGTGTCTCTTTTGAATAGAAACCTCTTAAAGTAGACTCCTAAAGATGTCTGAACTTTGTTACACCTGGCTCTAATCAAATCCCATTTGAACACCAGCGTAGTAGGCTGTTTCTGTGTTTCTGGATGTTAGGGATTTCCATATCTGCTATGCTATACAGACTCTACAGTCTTATCCTCAACAAAGACGACTTCTGACAGGCTGAGACAGTACGGTCAACCTGCCACCATTTCCACAAGCTCTTGATTGAGTGCATCCAGTGCCATCATTTCACCATTGCTGGGAGGAGACACAAAACTCCCTTTGACAGCTCTTATCCAGAATGTGAAAGAGGCTTTGACTTGAAGACTGTCTTTTGGGAAAGATGCTAGATGCAGGTGGAGACAATGAGAAACTGCTGGCTCTAGAACTCTTGTAACAGAGTTTTGCTGAGGATAAGATTCTAGACCTTCTGTATAGCATACTAGAGGTGAAGATCCCTACAATCTGGATACAGAAGAAACAACTTGCTATATTGGTGTTAGACGGGGTTCCAACAGAGCTGAGTATAACTAAGCTCACAAATCTTCAGGAGTCAATTTTCAGGAGCCTCCACCCAAAATAGATAAGCTAAGGACAAAGACAGATAAAACAAAAAATAAAGTAGAACCAATGCAAGGATCAATTTGTGCAGACATGTGCAACTGTATGGTCAAAGGGCAGAACAGGAAATTATGTGTTACTTTATTAGAAGACGAAGCAGATTACCATAGAAAGACATAAATAGTCTTAGAAAAGTCTTTCTGGGAAATACGAGCCCATCAGGGTAGATCTGTGAAAAAAAAAGAAAGAACTATTTGAGGGCATTGACATATTGAAGCCCAAGCTGGGCTCGGTGGCTAGGCCTGTAATCCCGCGCCTTTGGGAGGCTGAGGTGAGTGGATTGCCTGAGCCGGCGGGTTCAAGACCCGCCTGGGCAGGCGAGACCTCATCTCTACAATAAATCAAAAACTCAGCCGGGCGTGGTAGCGCGCACCTGTAATTCCGGCTACTGGGAAGGCTGAGGCGGAAGGATCGCCAGAGCCCAGCAGGCGAGGCTGCGGTGGCCGGGAGCGGCCACTGCACTCCAGTCTGGGCGGCAGAGTGAGACTCCAACTCAAAAAAAAAAAGAAATATTGAAGCCCGTGTCATGCTGCTCTTGGAAACTGGCATGAAAAAGAAGGGAAGTTCTGAGTTGAGACTGGAGCCTCCAAATTAAAGAACCTGAACTGAAAACAATTTTCGATAGTTCTTCTCAACTGGACGAGCCTTTTTCAGACTCCCATGTTATAGCAGATGATAGGAAGACCTCATCATAGGAAGTACCTAAATTTTTGATGTCTTTTAATTGATAAGAAGAAAGGACACATCCTGCAAGTGTTCAGGGTCAAGACAAAAATACTTCAAAGATTTATGGCAAACATATGAGAAGTTGGCACCACAAAATCTTCTTAACTTTAGATATTCAATCAAGTTCCTCACAAAGCTTAGTTAGATCAGTGGTGTTAATAAGATTACTCCCAGAAACACATAAATTAAGGTTTTAATTTGTTAAGGAACAAAAGTGAAAGGAAGATTACTCCAAGTAGCATCACAATCATTTTTGTGACTAACTATTATAAACTAAAAGTAAGAAACCGCATTCATTCATGTGGCTGCAGTAATTGAAGTGCTCATTCAGCATATCAAGTGGTTCTCCTCTGAAGGGATAATACATAATGTATTAGAAGGATTTGTACCTCCTTACTCCCAGAATTACGATCACTCCTTTCACACTGGAAGTAACTCTGACGCTGGTGCCTTGGAGAGTGAGTGGCCTGCATATATGATAATAATGGAAAGAGACCTTGTGGGAGAGAGCTTTAGTGTGAAACATATGGACATGGACCCTAGGTCTATCAGGAAGTTGGCCCTCTCTCTAAAGGAAGCATATATGAGGGGTGACCCCCCAAAATTGAATTTATTTATAAAGAAGTGTGCATTTACTCTTACATGTTTGAACTTCAGTCACTTCAAAGTATTTTTGTTTGACACAATATGCCTATCAAGATGCTTTTTCTACTGTTCAAAACAGTTTCCGAACTTGTCAATTTTAATTACTTTTTGTGCTTCTGCCATTTTGCATTTCACCCTTTCTACATCAGCAAAACGTTTCCCTTTGAGGACTTTTTTTTTTTCATCCAGAGAAACAAACAAATCAAAAGGAATGACTAAAGGCAAGATTAGGTGACTATGGAAGGTAGGGCACAGTGGTCATGCCATTCTGGGTCAAAAACTGCTGAGCGCTCAACACAGAGTGGGCCCATGTGCTCATAAATCACCATCATCCATTAATGGTCAAACACATTGAAAGAATCTCCAAAACATATTCACTGAAGCCAAACGCAGCCTCACAACACTAGCTGGGACACTGACGTTGATGGCTTCCTAGAACACTTGCCTAGCAGAAAAAGCGTGTCCTAAAAGGTGCCTGCCTTCCACAAAAATAATTTGGGGGTTTTTGTTCCCACACTGTACCCATTGCTAGCTTTCAGCCTCCACAGATGGTATCACTTTAGCTTGGACAAGCCCAAAGCATCTACTCAGAGCTCTAGAGCTAAAAGCAGTGCAGGGGAAGAGCCTGTCATCTCTTCTGTGGACATACTGGAGCAGTTCTCCAATCCCAAGGAATTGAATGTATGACTCTACCCACACTTGGAAGAAACTGGAGTCCAACAACCATTGATCAAAAACATGCCTAGGAAACTGGAGTCTCCCACTAACTGTCTGTTAACAAAACTATTTTGTTTGTTTATTTATTTATTTATTTAAATAAGTTTAGGGTATACAAATGGTTTTTGGTTAAATAAATGCATTGTATAGTGAAGAAGTCTGGGCTTTAAGTGTATCAATCATCCCCACCTGTACCTGATAGGTGATTTTTTTTTCATCCCTCCCCCACATGACACGCTCTTCTGAGTTTCCAATGTCCATTATACCAGTCTATATTCCTTTGCAAATCCTTAGTTTAGCTCCCTCTTATAAGTGAAAACATGGAATTTGGCTTTCCATTTCTGAGTTAGGTAACTTAGGATGATGGTTTTTAATTTCATCCAAGTTGCTGCAAAAGACATTTTTTTAAATGACTCAGTAGTATTCCCTGGTGTAAGTGTGTGTGTGTGCCAAAAATGTATACATATTTTAAGAAAGAAAAAAAAGCTGTATTAAAATTTTAATACTCAATAGGATGAATACACGTCCATTTGTCTTCAGCAATTACAAGAAGTGCTCAGAGTGGTTACCGCTATCGCCCAGACACTTCTAATTTTGGCGAACATCTCTTAACATGTCTTAAAATGTGTGTATGTATGTGTATATGTATATATACGTATATATGTATGTGTGTGTGTATATATATATATATATATAATTTTTTTGCACCCCTGGTATATCACATTTTCATTATCTAATGATTATTTGATAAGCATTTAAGTTGAGTCTCCATTTTTGCAATTGTGACTAGTGGTGCAATAAGCATACAGGTGCAGGTGTCTTTTTATGTAACAACTTCTGTTTCTTTGGATAGATACCAAGTAAAGAGGTTGTTGGATTGAATGGTACATAACTTCTGGTTCTCTGAGAAATCTCCATAATGGTTTATATAAAGGTTGTACTAGTTAACACTACCATCAGCAGTGTATAAAAAAGTTCCTTTTTGGCATCTGTGCCAAAATCAATTACTTTTTAAATTTTGTAATAATGACCATTCTGACTGATATAGATGTTAGCTCATTGTCTTTTTAATTTGCATTTCCCTAATGATAAGTGTTGTTGAGCATTTTTACATGTTTTTGGTCAGTTAAATATCTTCTTTAGAGAGAAGTATGCTCATGAAGTTTAACCAGTTTTTAATAGGATTATTTGCTTTTTATTGCTGATATGTTTGAGTTTTTTGTAGATTCTGAATATTAGTCCTTTTTGTGTATATAGTTTTCAAATATCTTCTCCAATTCTATGAGCTGCCTATTTACTTACCTGATTATTTATTTTACTGTGCAAAATTTTTAAGTTTAACTGAATACTACTTGTTTATTTTGGTTTTGTTCTATTTGTTTGGGGGTCTTAGATAAATTATTTACCTAAGCTAATGTTCAGAAGAGTTTTTCTTGGGTTTTCTTCTAGGATTTTTAGGGATTCAGTTCTCACATTTAAGTCTTTAATTCATCTTGAGTTAATTTTTGTATATAGTGAGAGATAAGAATCAAGTTTTATTTTTCTGAATGTAGTTATCAAATTTTTCCAGCACCATTTGTTGAATAGGATGTCCTTTCTCCAGTGCATATTTTTTCTGCTTTGTTGAAGATAAGTTTCTTGTTGGTTTGGGTTTTATTTCTGAATTCTCTAGTCTGTTCCTTTGGTGTATGTGGCTTCTTTTGTACCAGTATCATGATGTTTTGATTACTATAGCCTTGTATTATACGTTGAAGTTAGGAATTTGATGCCTCCACTTTTGCTTGTTTTGCTTAGAATTTTTGTTGTTGTTGTTATTCTGTCTTTTTTTTAATGAATTTCAGAATTTCTTTTTTAAAATTCTGTAAAAAGTGATGGTAGGAGTTTGATAGTAATTTCATTGAATCTGTAGATTACTTTGGGCAATTTGGTAATTTTAACAAAGTTGATTCTTTTAATTCACAAGCATAGTGTGCTTTACCATTTCTTTGTGTCCCCTAATACTCTATGATCTTTTCATCAGTGTTTTATACTTATAGAGATATTTTATCTCCTTGGTTACATATATTTCTAGTTATTTTAGCTTTTTAGCAGCTATTGTAAATGGAATTGAGTTCTTGATTTAATTATCATCTGGGTCACTATTGGTGTATAGCAGTGCTACTGATTTGAGTATGATGATTTTACATACTGAGATTTTATGAAATTAATTTATCAAGTTCAGGAGTCTTTTTAGGAGACTTTAGAATGTTCTAGGTATAAGATCATACAATTAGTATACAGTGAAATTTTGATTTTTGTTTTTCCAATTTGGATACCACTTATTTCTTTCTCTTGACTGGTTTCCCTAGCTAGGACTTATAGTACTATATTGAATAGGAGTATTGAAAGTGAGCATCCTTTTCTTGTTCTGGTTCTGAGGAGGAATGCTTTCAAGGTTTCCCCATTTATGATGATGTTGGATGTGGGTTTCTTATATCCGGCGTTTATTATTTCAAAGAAAGCTCCTTCTATGCTTTTTTTGCTAAAGACCTTTTTATGAAGGGATACTGAATTCTATCGAATGTTTTTTCTGGATGTATTAAAATGATCATATGATTTTTGTTTTTATTTCTTTTTGTATAGAGGATCACATTAATTGACTTGCATATTTTGAACCATCCTTGCATCCCTGGAATGAAATCCACTTGATCATGGTGGATTATTATTATTATTTTTTTTTAAGTTGGAGTCTCACTCTGTCGCCCAGACTGGAGTGCAGTGGCCGCGTCCGGCCACCGCAGCCTCGACCTGCTGGGCTCCAGCGATCCTTCCGCCTCACCTTCCAAGTAGCTGGAACTACAGGCGTGTGCTACTACGCCCGGCTAATTTTTGATTTATTGTAGAGATGACCTGCCCAGGCGGGTCTCAAACCCACGGGCTCAGGCAATCCACTCACCTCAGCCTCCCAAAGGCGCGGGATTACAGGCTGAGCCACCGAGCCCGGCTTATGGTGGATTATTTTTAAAATATTCTGTCGGATTCAGTTTGCTAGTATTTTGTTGAGGATTTTTGAATAACAAAAATTTGTTTATGAGGGACATTAGTCTGTGGGTTTTTTTGTTATCTCCTTTCTTGGCTTTAATATTAGTGTGATACTGGATTCGTCGAATAAGTCAGGAAGAATTTGTTTCTTTTCAGTCTTATATATTAGCTTTAGTAGGATTGATACCAGTTATTTGAAAATCTGATAGATTTCATCTGTGAATCTGTCAAGTCCTGGATTTTTTTTTGGTTTGAAGACTTTTAGTTACTGATTCAATCTCAATGCTTCTTATTAGTCTGTTCAGAGTTTTTATTTCTTTCTGATTCAAGGTTTGGGGTTGTATGTTGCCACAAATTTGTCCATTTCTTCTGAACATCTAGTTTATTTGCACAGCGATATTCACAGCAATCTCAGGTGGTCTTTTGTATTTCTGTTTTATCAGTTGTAAAGTCTCCATTTTCATTTCTGATTGATCTAATTTGAATATTCTCTCCTCTTTTGTTAATTAATCTACATAGTAGTCTATCAGTTTTAATTATCCTTTCAGGAACTGAATTTTTCTTTCATTGACCTTTTTTGTTTGTTTCAATTTTGTTTAGCTCTGCTCTGATCTTTGTTATTATTATTTTTTTCTTCTGCTAGCTTTGGGTTTGATTTGCTCATGTTTTCCTAGTTCCTTGAGGTATGACATTAGTTTGTCAACATGTGATTTTTTAGTCTTCTTAATGTAGGCCTTAAGCACTATAAATATTCCACTGAGCTCAGCTTTACTGTGTTTCAATGATTTTCATACATTGGGATGTTGTCTTTCATTTTGAGGAATTTTAGAATTTCCATCTTGATTCCATTGTTGACTCATAGATCATTTAAAAACATATTGTTTAATTTTTATGTACTTTGGTTTAGAAAACTCTTCTTTGAGTTGATTACTACTTTTATTCCACTATAGTCTCAGAAGGTACTAGATATGATTTCATTTTTTGAGTTTATTGAGATTTGATTTGCAGCTTATTGAATGGTCTATCTTGGAGAATATTTCATGTGCTAATAAGAAAAAAAATATATATATATATATGCTTTGTAGTTTGGAGATAGAATGTTCTATAGATGTCTGTAGGTGTCTGTTAGGTCCATTAGCTCTAGGGTTCAGTTTAACTCCAATGTTTCTTTATTGAATAACTACCTTGATGATCTGTCTATTGTTGTTAGTGGAGTGTTAAAGTTTCCCAATATTATTGTATTTTTGTTTCTTTGGTTAGGTCTACTCGAATTTATTTCATAAAGCCAAGAGCTCTGGTGTTGGGTTCATATATATTTAAGCTTTTTTTTTTTTTTTTTTTGAGTTGGCATCTCACTCTGACACCCAGACTGGAATGCAGTGGCCACCCCTGGCCACCGCAGCCTCGCCTGCTGGGCTCCGGCAATCCTTCTGTCTCAGACTTCCAAGTAGCTAGAACGACAGGTGCGCAGTACCACGTCTGGCTAATTTTTTGATTTATTGTAGAGATGAGGTCTCGTCAAATTGCCCAGGCGGGTCTCGAAACTGCGGGCTCAGGCAATCCACTCACCTCAGCTTCCCAAAGCATGGGAATACAGGCTGAGTCACCGAGCCCGGCTTATTTAAGCTTTTTATATCTTCTTGTGGAATTGATCCTTTTGTCACTATATAATGATCCTCTTTGTCTTTTTTTTATTGTTGTTCATTAAAAGTCTGTTTTAGCTCATATAAGTATAGTTATTCCTGCTCTTTTTTTGTTGTTTGTTTCTATTTGTGTGAAATATATTTTCCCCACACTTTTACGCTCACTCTGTAGGAGTATTTGTGTGTTAAGTGGGTCTTTTGAAGATAGGAGACACTTGGAATTTTTAAAAAATTCATTTTTTCAATTTAGATCTTTTAAGTGGCACGTTAACACCATGTAAATTTAAGGTTAGCAATAATATGTAAGATACTGCTCCATTTATCATGTTGATTGGCATCTGGCTGCTTTTTTTCCTCCTCTATTGTGTTGGTGTTCTATTAGCCCTTGAGCTTTATGATTTTTAGTGCTTTCCTATTGATATGTTTAGAACTTTTGTTTCTAGACTTAGAACTACTTTGAGTGTTTCTTGTAGAAGAATCCAGTGGTGATAAATTCTCCAGCATTTTCTTGTCTGAGAAAAACTTTACTTTTTCATCATTTATGAAGCTCAGTTTCACAGGATACAAAATATTTGGTTAATGGTTACACTGATTGAGGAGATTGAAGATTAAGCAGGATTTCCTTTGAGAAGTAGTGTGCTGTCAGTCTGACTGGTTTAGTTTTATATTCAATGCTTTTGTATCAGTGCTCTTGAAAATCTTTCTTTCATATTAGCCTTGCACAACCTGAAGACTATATTCCTTGGAGATGACCTTTTATGCCATGAATCTTCCAGAAGTTCTCTAGGCTTCTTGTATCTGGATATTTAAATCTCTGGCAAGCCCAGGGAAATTTTCCTCATTTATTCTCTCAAATAGGTTTTCCAATCCTGTTTCTTTTTCTTCTTCCTCAGGAACACCTAAGACTTTTAGGTTTAGACAATTTTCACAATCCCGCATTTCTTGGAGACTTTGCTCCATTCTCTTGATTATTTTTCTTTATTGTTGTTTGATTGGGTTCATTTGAAAGCTTTATCCTCAAGTTCTGAGATTCTTTTTTCTACTTGTAGTCTAATGTTAAAATTTTCCAATGCATTTTGTACTTTCCTAAATTAGTCTTTATTTCCAGACGTTCAGCTTTTTGTGTGTTGTCTATCTCTTTGCAGAAATTTTCATCCGTGTCCCAAATAGATTCTTTAAAAATATGTTGGTTTTCAACTTTCTTTTGCATCTCATTGAGCAATTTTATTTGATTTTTTAATTTTTTATTATAAAGATGTGAACAATTTTATAAGCAATCCTTTGGATTCCCTCTCTGGAATTCTGAAGATTTCATTTTGGCTAGTGTTTATTGTTAATGAGTTTGCTCAGTTTTTTGAGGGTGTTGAAAAACTCTGTGTTTCTTAATGCCAGGATTATTTTTCTGGGTAGACTATTTCTTCGTATTGCTGTTAGTTTTTTTTTTTTTTTGTCCCCCCTTAGGCATATGACTTTAATGCATATGGCTTATGCATACTTAACTTTGGCTCTAGGGCTTTCAATGGTATAGTCTTTGTATGAGTTTCTTGATTATAAAGAATCTTTGTGCAATTCCTTTCCCAGATGCTACTAGAAGTAGCAACTATTTTGTACATATTTAGAGTTATTGTCTCTCATGAGTACAAGAGGACCCATAAGTTTATCATCCTCCTCAACGAAGACCAGCCTCTAATAAATACCAAAGATTCCCAATCCCATAGCATTGTTCAAGAAATGTGAAGTTGAGCAGCCATCCCATACTTCTCCATAAAGCCCATCTCTCCCCAGCACTCACCCAGGAGTGATAATTCTGGACAGCTACCTTCTCAGAAGTGATTAACCCCGGGTCTGTTCATCCACATACTAGAACCTTACCAAGACGAAGACGAGTAACAAAACTGAGAAACAGACCCAACATGCTCTTACCTCTCATCCTCCTGGTGCCCCTTAGCTGGGAAGGACAAACATAACAATACTTAACTGACATGAGCCAAAACATCAATGGACAAATGGCTTGCCATATTAAGTCATAACTGAAGTTATCATATTTAAGGATATCAATTCTAGGATTTTAGACTGTCTGACTGCATTGTAATAGACATGGTCAATAATACAGAAAGTACTACTTCATAAAGAAAATCACTTCCCAGCTCTTGACTCCTGCTGACCTGGTGAGTGAAATAGGGGCATGTAAACACTTACCTTTACAGATCAAACAGTGAAAATATTTCATTACAGGCAAAAAAAGAAGACCTTACTAAGCAGGACTTTGCTTTCTGCACTTCTGAAGGAGTAAGTGGAGGCTGACACATAAAGCAGGATGACCTGTGTCTTGAAGAAGTTGATTTTCTTCAAATGAAAAAGAAATCATGACAAAAACAAACCAAAAAATTACCTAGAATTGAAAGAGTTTTACTGCTGATATGTGTATTATAAGCAGCTTTAATCACAGCTGTTAATGCAGGTATCACCAACAGTAATTTGGAATGGATAAGCAATATGTTAATCTTTTTAATAAAACACATGTATTGTGTAAGTCATGTACTCCTGTCACTTGAACTTTTGTTCTTATATAATAAAAAAAGAGTTTTCTCTCCCATACTCTTGTTGCAGAATCATGTTGTATTAAGTATGATTTGCTTCTCTCACAACCCACTTAAAGCCATAAGCATCTGTGTTGACTTAGCTTTCTCTAGTTGGTCCTTATTTGGAAGCAGCATAATCAAGAGGAAAGTCAGCAGTCAGTGACTTTTCTGTGCCAATCGCTTCTCATGCTGGGTAATATATCTTTCTGGACTAGATATTTCAATGATGTTGGGTTATGTTTACATTGTCATATAAATTCTGGCCATTGTTTGTATATATATTCAATCTTTTAGTGCCTCTTTTTGTCATGATGTCACCTGCAAGAAGTTGGTCAATTGAGAAAGTCTAGAGATATAGATTTTCAACATTTGGAGATTGTTTAATTGAGTCCATATGTAGTTGTATGACAGGTTCTCCTTGGTCTTTTAGTGGTTATATAATCATGGCAATTATCTGACAGAGTAGCTTCCCAGAAGCTTAAAAAACTGAATAGAATGCAACACAACAAGATGGTGAACACTGTGACATACACAGCAATAATGAATAGTTCATGTAACATACTTTGGAACAACAAGAAATCTAAATGCCCCAACACATGTTAAGAGAACAAATTCCATTAACCATGAAGATAAAACCTAGAGAACAAAGTTGCTTTTTTTTAAGGCAATACATAGCCTGTTTCATCTTGCCAATTTTATTTATCCAAGTACAAGAAGTATTAGCAAAGACACAGACACCATCATGACTTTTCAGCAGAAAATCTAGAGCAATATCCAGTCAATCCTCCATATCTGTGGGTTCCACATTCATGAATTCAACCAATTGTAGATGAAAAATATTTGGAAAAAATAAATTGCAACTGTACTGAGTATATGTAAATTTTTTTATGTCATTATTCCCTAAACAATATTGTTAACAACCATTTACATAACATTTACCCTGTATTAGGTATTATAAGTAATTAAGAAATGATTTAAAGTATACAAAAAGATGTGCATGGGTTATATGCAAATACTACACCATTTTATATTAGGAACTTGAGCACCTGTGGGTCTTGGTACCTGTGGGAGGTTCTATAACCAATTATACATGGATATTGAGGTAGGGATGTAATTGTTTATGTCAGTAGTCATGTTAATGAGTTCAAACTGACCTGAATTCCATCTAAGGCAGAGGTGATATCTTTAATTACTCTGATTAGAGTCACTCATCATGTTCTTTTAGTTGTTCTTATTTGTATGATTAACACCATTGGAAATATTATCTTGATTGTTCACATACAAATGAATCACTTATCTACATGTGTAGAGTATTTAAGCAATCAAGATTGCACTCGTTTTGGAGTTTGTGCCTGAGTCAATATTTCCAGACATGATGAGTTTCAGAATCAAGTTTCTATGTGCAGACAAATCTCTGAATATTATTACTAAATTAAGTAAGATATTAGTCTGAAGAAAACAAGAACTGGCATCCTGGTTGCTATGAAGTAGTAATGCTGGGGGTACTTAGAGATGTGGGAAACAAAGGAATTGCTTACAACACCAAATCAAAATTAAATACTGACATTAGTTTGGTAACATATTTAGATCTCTATTAATTTATTATCCGTAGCAAGTACTTAGTTTATTTCCTCAGGAAGATTATTGAATTCATATTTATAATTACCTACATTCTAATCAACAGGTTTTGATTAATAGGTTCTTAATAATTGTTTCTTCTTCTGGTAGGGAATGACACTAAAAAATCCAGATGGTGATTTTTTTAAAGTCACTTGTCTAGATAATTACAAGTGGCAAATTTTCAACTGTAATGTCCTGTGGTCTCATTTGATGATATCAGAATTATCCAGAAACTTTTATCATTGGGATATGGTGATGGATGTCACATCAAAAAGTAGGCAAAATTGAGGGCAGTGACTACTATTTAGGATAACTGAAGAATGGTGCTAGAGTTTGTATGTTTTTAATCTAAGAAACATATAAAAGAGGAAGGAAAAAAGAAAAGGGTCATTATAGGTAGGCACCAACAAGAAGTCTGTAGAAAATGGGAAAAGAACAATTACAAACAACAAAATAAGAAACAAAATGGGTAATATAGATAAGACAAGGTTTGATGTCATGAGTGGTAATGGTCCACTATCTGACTGAAAAAAAGAAACCGGATTGAAAATATTTGAAGTTGCTCTAATAGCCTTTGAAAATCTGCCTACTGTCCATGTACCATCTTTACATTTTTTCCATGAGTATGTTGACAGATGACTCATGACACAAAAAATTACCTCAGGTGCTTTTATAAAGTCTATCATCAGTATTGATCTGAAATAAAAACTTAGTGTGTATTATAATGAGTAATTCCATGAAGAAATTTATCTAATTTCTACTAGAATTCATTTGGTATCCCCAAGAGGCTATCCTTGAAACATGAAGAGATCAGGCACATTAAGGGTAGTGAGTTACCTTTGGAACATGTAAGTTATCTTTGGAACATGTGAATATCATTTCAGCTGAAGGATAAGATTTGAGAATGAGACACTCCAAGAGGCTTCAGTCTTAGAGGGGGTTCCAATCTTAGAGGGTTCCCAATTTCTTGTGGCTTTTCCTTTGATTCTTATAGTGAGAATTTGAGAAAGATCCTCTCAAGTCATATGCAGAGGGAGGAAGAAAGGAACCATTGTGAAACATGAGGAGATCCTTATCAGTGGCAAAGGTCTACACTCCAAGAAAGAATTTCAATTGTAAGATTTGCATGAAAGAGTATAATTTTGCAATAATGTCCCAAGTGGACAAAGTAAATTCCTCCTTGCTCCAGCCTCTCCATCCTTCCTGGATGGAAAAAAAAAAAAAAAAAAAAATAACAAGAAAAACATTCTTAGTAAAAAACAGGGCTTGGGGAAAATAGATTGAGAATGTTACAAGCAAAAAGGGAGCAAGGCCTGCAGAGAAAACAGCTAAACCACTGGAGAAGGGCAGAAAGACTTGTGAAAGTCACAATTCTAAGATATAGCACTACTGAAAAATGGAGATTAAATTTGAAGTTTATAGAATGTTCCTAATAACATCTTATCACCACACTAACAAGGCCCTAGGTTAATTACAGTGGATTACAGCTGAAATACTTATAAGATTCAGACTTTCTTTTGAGAGTAGTATATATAAGAAAGACTCAAAAGAAAGGAAGTGAAAAATTAAAAACATTGGAAGCTAAAACAAACATTATATACATTATTCATTTAATAAAACAACCCAAGTTCTAGATACATTAAAATAATTTTTAGTAAAGATCTATTTATACAGCCGGGCTCGGTGGCTCAGCCTGTAATCCCGCACCTTTGGGAGGCTGAGGTGAGTGGATTGCCTGAGCCTGTGGGTTCGAGACCCGCCTGGGCAGCGAGACCTTATCTTTACAATAAATCAAAAAATCAGCCGGGCGTGGTAGCGTGCGCCTGTAATTCCGACTACTCGGAAGGCTGAGGCGGAAGGATCACCGGAGCCCAGCAGGTCGAGGCTGCGGATGGCCGGGAGAGGCCACTGCACTCCAGTCTGGGCGACAGAGTGAGACTCCATTCGAAAAAAAAAAAAAAAATCTATTTATACCAATTTCTGTTAGCTAGCTTTCAATAAAAGCGATTTAAAGTATGCCAAAAGACAAGGAAAAACACAGTCTGAAAAGATAAGATAAAACAAGCATCAAAACCATATTCAGATATAAAATAAATAGTGTAATTGTAAGACAGGGAATTTTAAAAATTATGATTCAAAACAACAACAAAAAAATACAGAATGTGGGGCTTTAAGATGCTGAGTAGAAGCTTCTGGTGCTTGTCTTTTCCACAAAGACTCAGAATTGCAAGCAGTTTATCATACTTCAAATGAATCACCTGAGAAAGAATGCTGGACTTCAACAGAGAAGGAACAGGAAACACCTAAGAGACATTTCTTGACAAGGAAGGCTGCAAACCAACCTACATGGGTTAGGACCAGCTGGGATCTTGAAGATCTCCAATGCCGGGAAAATGGTCTCCCATGGTCCACTTTCCCACGGTAGACTCCTGCAAGTCTAGCCGTGAAAGAGTCCCTCAACCCACGCAGTTCCTGAGACTAATATAGGGAACTGCCTGGGGAATCATACAAAGGCAATGCTCTAGCAAGAGAGCTCATGCTGGGTCCCACACACCTCCTGAGTCTTAAACAGCTACAGCAAGGTATCATTTTGAAAGACCAACATCCACCGGAGTGCACCTTTCCTTGGGGGCCTCAGACAGGCCCCCTCCTGTCTCCACATCTCTCAAATCCCGTTGACATCCTTTGCCCACAACCGGGGACTAGCTGGTGCCAGCAGAGCTGAAGGAAGAGACATTGGCAACAACCACACCACCTCAAGTCTCAGGGCTGGTGCAGACTTACGAGTGCCCTGAAGAAAAGCGACCCGGCTTGCAGCCACTATCTAAGACGGAAACGGATACTTCCCAGCTGCGTGATTATAACTGCTGTCGTTGAAAGCAGAACTACTCTCCTCAGTAGGACCACAGCACAACTGCTGTCATGCCTTTCCCAGATTTCTGCTGGAGGCCAGTGGATTTCCTCACCCTTTCAACAACCAGCACCTTTCAGCTACATGCATGAATAGGAGCCTGAAGATAGCGCCCCCGACTCCCAGGCTAGCTCCACCTTCTCCAGTGCCTGAACACACCTTCTGTGGGTCTTGTGATCACCCTGCCTCATCCACCACCGTTAGCACCTGAACACGCCTCCTGAAGGCCTGAGGATGGACTCATTCATACTACCACTGCCCCTCTATGCTGCCATGGGTCCCACAGGCTCAGAATGTTGCTGTCACCACTGGGGCATGAGAACTAGCCAACCTGACGTCCCCAACCCCAGTAAAACTTTGCCACAGATTCCACTAACAACTGCACCTTAAAACCACTGAGGAAATCACAGACATTGCTAATGTTATTTATACCTGAATAAATCATATGGATACTACACTATTGCGTGAACCAAGAATCAAAGCCTAAGTGACTTACCCAACAATACGATATGCATATATGTAAGGAAAAGTCCTCATCTACTAAAGTAAATTCTTTTTTGTTTGTTTTCTTTTTCTTTTCTTTTTTTTTTTTTTTGAGTTAGATTTTCACTCTGTCTCCCAGACTGGTGGCCAGGAGCGGCCACCGCAGCCTCGAACTGCTGGGCTCCGGCGATCCTTCCGCCTCAGTCTTCGGAGTGGCAGGAACTACAGGCGCGCGCTACCACGCCCGGCTGATTTTTGATTTATTGTAGAGATGAAGTCTCGCCAAGTTGCCCAGGTGGATCTCGAACCCACGGGCTTAGGCAATTCACTCACCTCAGCCTACCAAAGGCGCGGGATTACAGGCTGAGCCACCGAGCCCGGCTCACGAAGGTTTTTAAAGACAGAAGGGAGGACATACAAGAAACTTTTATTGGAATTGTTTGAGATTGTTTTATTTTTGCATAGTTATATGGTATCTTTGTTTTTTAAAAAAATTTAAATATAATCAATAAAGATAACGTTGTTAGTTTATATTGACTGAACACAACTACACTCTGGGATTTGTGTAAAGTATTGAATATATATTTTTTCAATTTTTTGCATTGTCATAACTTACACCCACAAGTCACACTTTGAAATGCTCATTTCTGTGTCTTTTAAATTTTTTTATTTTAAATATGTGAGTTACAATTAAGGATTAGGTAGATAAATGGTCATCATACAGATAAAGTGTGGCTTCCTTTTTGGCTCCACTTAGCCAGGTTTGAGATGAAGTGCCTTTATTGATGTTATGTCCTCTCCCCCTTCTCTGGCAGTGTTGCATTACTGCCAAAACTCTTCCAATATTATTATGATAAACATTCAGTGTACACTTATGAGTGAGAACATTTGGTATTCCACTATTTGTTTCTGTGATAGATCACTGAATATGATAGACTCTAAATCCATCCAAGTTGCTAACAAATATATATAGCCTGATAGCTATAGTCAAAATCAGGGTATAGAAGAGGCATATCCTTCCAGAATGTTGCTTATGCATTTTTGTAGTCGATACCTCCACTTTCCTTCAGATTCTAATATTTATTGTTAAGATATCTGTTCCTAAAGTATGCTGTTGAAAGAATGTCATGCAAATGAAGTCATATAGTATGCAGTTTTTTAGGTCTGGATTCTTTCAATGAACAAAATGAGTCTGAGATTCATCTATATTTGTATATGCAGCAAGAGTCCATTCTTTTTTGTGGAAGAACAATTTCCATTGTTTAGATTTAAATGTATTATATTTTGCTTATTTATTTCAGAGTTGAGGGACATGTGACTGATTTCAATTTTACTAATTGTTAGTAAACTAAAAACATAGCATTTTATGTGAACATGGGCTTTCATATGTTTTTTTAGTCTGCTGAGGTTATCATAACTAGGTGCTTACAAAACTAGAAAAGTAGTGTCTATTTCCACGTTCTGAAGGCTGGAAGTTTGAGATAAAAGTGCCAGAATGGTTGGGTTTTGATTAGGCTTCTCTATCTGGTTTGCAAACAGCCACTTTTTGATATATAGTCTTTCTTTAGTGTTTGCATATGTGCTTGAAGAAAGGGAGAGAAAGAAAGAGATAGAGAGAGGAAGAGAAAGAGGGAGAGATTTCTTTCTCTTTTCATAGGCTATTAATTGCATCATTTATTCCCCAGTATTATAACCTAAAGCCACATTTCCAAATACTGTCCCATTGGAGTGTCAAGTCTTTAACATTTTATTGGTGGAGAGAACACAACAATTAAGTAAATATTATAATAATATCATTTTGCCAAATTTCTGAAAGTGAAATTTCTGAATCATATGATAAATATTATATAGAACCTTATCAGTACCTGAATAATTGCTCCTTGAGAAATGTATCATTTTGTATTTCTTCAAACATGTCAAATTTTTATACTTCCATTGATAGTGCTTAGTACTGTCTATTTTTAAATATATCATGAATATGTTTTAGTTTGTTTTATTAATGAGCAAATGATATTGAGTATATTTCAATTATTTGCGATAGCATTTAATTTTTGATAATGTATCTGTTCAATTTTAAATTAGCTTAGCTAACTTGTGTTTTGAGCTTTCTTTTTATATTCTGTAGATAATTTTTTATAAAATAAATAATTTGCTGCATGCTTTAATGTTTTCTTAAAAATTTTAGTATCATGGCTATTGTGAAAGGAATTGTGTTATTTATTTGGCACTCTGTCTGCTTGTTGCTGGTGTATAGAACTGTCTTTTGCACATTGATTTTGTACCTGGAGACTTTACTAAAGTCAATTATCAGTGTTAGGAGACTTTTGACAGACTCTCTAGGGTTTTCAAAATATGGAATCATATCTTCTGCTAAGAGGAATAGTTTGATTTCCTTTTTTTTTTTTTCTTTTTTTTTTTTATTTGGATACTCCTGATTTCCTTCTCTTGCCTGATTGTGCTGGCTAGGACTTCCAGCATTATGCTGAAAAGGAGGGGTGAGAGTGAGGACCAATGTTTTGTTCTTATTCTCAGGGTGGATGCTTCCAATTTCTGCCCATTGAGCAAAATGTTGGCTATGGGTTTATCATAGGTGGCTCTTACTGTTTTAAGGAATGTTCCTTCTATGCTTAGGTGCTCAAGGTTTTTTTTATCAAGAAGTGATGCTGGATTTTGTTGAATACTTTTTCCACCTCTAATGATATAATAATGTGGTTCTTGACTTTACATCTGTTGATGTGCTGAATTACATTTACGGTCTTGCAAATTTTGAACCAGTTCAACTTCCCTGGAATGAAGGCCACTTAGTCATGGTAGATGATCCTTAAGATGTGTTGTTGGATCCCATTTGCTAGAATCTTATTTAGAATGGTTGAATCTATGTTTATCAGGAAGATTGGTTTGTAATTATCTTTTCTTGCTGGGTTTTTGCCAAGTTTGGGTATCAGTATGATGTTGACATTATAAAATGAGTTGGGGAGAAATACCTTGACATCCACCTAACCAAAGAAGTGAAAAACCTTTACAAAGAGAATTACAAAATACTTCTCAAAGAAATCAAGAATGACACAAACAAATTAAAAAATATTCCATGCTTATGGATTGGAATAATCAATATTGTCAAGATATCGATTCTACCAAGGCAATCTACAGGTTCAGTGCATTACACCTCAAATTATGAACATCATTTTTTCTCAGATTTGAAAACAGCAATGCAGAAATTTGTATGGAAACAAAAAGGCAAAAAAAAAAAAATCCTCAGAAAAAAGGAACAAAGTGAGAGGTATCACACTTCCAGACTTTAAACTTTACAAGAAGTCTACAGTGACCAAATCAACCTGTTATTGGTATAAGATAGGCACATAGACCAATGGAACAGGACAGAGGTTCCAAAAGCAAAACACAGTCTCTCAGCCAACTCATCTTCGACAAAACCACCAATAACAGCTACTGAGGAAAACAGAACATATTTTACAAATGGTGCTGGGAACACTGGCAGACCACATGCAGAAGGATGAAGCAGAACTGCTACCCATCATTATATTAAAAAATCAACTCTAAATGGATCAAACATCTAAATGTAAAATCTCAAACTATAAGAATCCTAGAAGAAAATGTAGGAAACACTCATATGCACATTGGAGTAGGCAACCAATTCTTGACCATATCTCCAAAAGTGAATGCCCTAAAAGCTAATATAGACAAATGGGATCTCAACATACTATAAATTTTTTACACAGAAAAGAGAAAGGAGGAAAAGAGAGAGAGAGAGAGAGAGAGAGAGAGAGAGAGAGAGCAAGCATGCATGCTGGGATACAACCCACAGAATGTGAAAAAAATAATTGCTAATTATGTATCTGATGAAGGCCTAAACTCCTGGGTCTACAAGAAATTCAAACAAGCTGAAAGGAAATCAAAATAAATAGCCCCATTAAAGAGTGGGCAAAGGACATGAACAGACACTTTTCAAAAGAAGGACAGATATGTGGAAAAAATGCTCAACCTCACTAATCATCGGAGAAATGCAAATAAAAACTACAATGAGATACCACCTGACTCCTGTAAGAATGGTCATTATTAATAAATCATAAAAACAACAGATGCTGGTGCCAGTGAAAAGGGAATGTTTCTACATTGTTGGTAGGAGTACAAGCTAGTTCAACTGGTATGAAAAACAGTGTATCAATTCCTAAAAGAACCAAAAATTGGCATTTTATACAATCCGGAAATCCCTCTTCTGGGAATATACCCGGAGGAACATGGATGATTCTACAAAAAAGACACCTGCATATGCATGTTGAAAACCCCACTATTCAAAATAGCAGAAACATGGAATCAACTCTACTTCCCATTAAAAGTGGACTGGATACAGAAAATGCAGTAAATGTACATGTGGCGTATTACACAGTCATAAAGTAGTATAAAATCACGGTCTTCACAGTAAATTGGAGAGAGCTGGAGACCATTGTACTAAGTGCTTTATCACAGAAACAAACAACAGAATACCACATTACCACATATTCTCACTCGTAAGTGGGACCTGAAAATTAATCACATTAGCACAAGGGTGGTATTGTCAGTTGCAGGACACTGCTAGGGGTGGGAGGAAAGGGGTGGCACATAACAACACAAAGGATACCTGGTCCCAAACCAAGGAAAGTAAGGACCAGATGGAGACCCAAACTTCACCTGCATGCAGCCTACTTGAATAGTTAATCCTGACTTGTACCACTTATCTCTATATTTTCAATGAAATCTAATTTTCAATTTTATGCATTATGGACGATGCTTTAGGCAAACTATGTCATTCAAATTTTTTGTTTTCTTCTAAACATTTAATTGTTCTAGCTGTTACCTTTTGGTCACAATCTGGTTTGAATTAATTTTTATGTGGTACATCTATGAATACTCATGTATCCTCAATAGTCCTTTTCTTAGACTACTTTTTATCAATTTGATTGTTTTTGTATTTTATTTTTGTCTGTGTATTCTTCAATGCGACACTTTCTTGGCTAGTGTAACCTTAAAGTAAGTCAGGATATCAGTGAGGAATGCTTTAACTTTGTTTTTTTAATTTTTATATGTATGCATAAATAATTTATGCACATATAATTTTTTTGAAGCATTGGTTGCCAAATTCAAGAAAGTTTATTCTCTCATAGTTCTGAAGGCCAGAAGTCTGAAATCAGTCTCTCTGGACCCAAAGTAAAGTATCTTCAGGACCACCCTCCCTTTGAAGCTCTAGGGGTGAATCTTTCCTTGCCTCCTATAAACTGTCCTAACATGAAGATTTTGGAATCAGTTGGTCATTTTAAAAATTCTGTTTTAATTTTTGCCTGCAATTGTGATTAATTTGCATAGAAGTTTGGGGAGAAGCTGGGCTCGGTGGCTTAGCCTGTAATCCCGCGCCTTTGGGAGGCTGAGGTGAGTGAATTGCCTGAGCCCGTGGGTTCGAGACCCGCCTGGGCAGCGAGACCTCATCTCTACAATAAATCAAAAAGCAGCTGGGCGTGGTGGCGCATGCCTGTAATTCCGGCTACTTGGAAGGCTGAGGCAGAAGGATCACCGGAGCCCAGCAGGCCGAGGCTGCGGTGGCCGGGAGCGGCCACTGCACTCCAGTCTGGGCGACAGAGTGAGACTCCAACTCAAAAAAAAAAAAAAAGTTTGGGGAGAATTGGACGTTTATTAATATTGAACCTTCCAAGCTATAAACATAATGGTTCAATATTAGGCTATTTTTTGATTCTCTGCAATGTTCTGTGGTTTTAAACATACAGATCTTGCATATTAAAGACTGGGTGAAGCCAGTTAAGCCTTCACGCCTTCTGCTGGGCTCCTTCTCTCCAAGACATTCCCATGACTGAGATTTTCTCAGGGCTTTCTGCCTATCCTCTTTCATGTGTGAACACCTTGTGATGAACTTGGAGAAGAGCTCACAGGTAGATACATGTTCCCTTTGTGCCTGTGGCTTCCAGCATTCTATATTCTCATGACAGTTCACACACAGTCCTAGGCAATAAAGTTAAAACCTTATCAATGTTTGTATTTCAAGCTTATGTAGTTTGCAGAAGCATCTATTCCATGTAAATGAGTTTTCATATCTTCATTTCTTTGAAGATTCTTAATTTTCCTTAGATTTTGGTACTAGTTGATAACCTTGTGAATGTATTTCCCTAATGGGTTGAAGAAAAATTAATTTTTTAAAAAAATTTCAGCATTTTAAAAATTATTATACTTTTGAGAATAATACTCTTTCCTGCTTTCTGTACCCTAAATAGAAGCAAGGTGTTCTGGCAATAAAACTTTTATTACAGTCACATAAAAATTTCAATATTTCTTTCTGAAAAAAATTTTAAGAGCAATGTTGAGGAAAGAAGCATTTATTCTTTATATGTTAAATCCTATTCAGTGATTAATATTGTGAAGAAAATATTAAACAGGTTTAAGAGAAAAGAATCTGAAGTAATTTGGCTATAGCACCAAATAACTGCTCTGACATTTACAAATTAAATGAAAGTCACTAAATTTCTCTGAAATTCATTTTTTCCCTCTAAAATGGAAATCGTAATACCCAGCTCATAATTTTCTTGAAACTAGTTGAGATCATATGTATAAAACATTTTTCATTTTTAAAAAGTCCTATTTTTGCTCAATAAGCTAAAGTCAGTGATTTGATTAGATTGTTTCAGAGCGTAAATTTCATCTATATTAACCTTGACAAAATTGAAATAAATAGAAAGCTATTTTATATTCATTATCTTATTTTGGTCCAAAACTATTTCTTAAGTTTAGAAAACAAGAAGATCATTGTCATATATTCATGATAACTGCCATGTGATACATAAAGTTTTACATGTAGGAAATATATCAGTTAATAAAACAGACAAATATATCTGCCCTTATAGTTTTTAGTTATACTAAGCAATTAAAAACAAGACTAAACTTTTTCATTTTTGTCCTTCAAAAAAATTATTATTTTTATAACTCTGTGTCAACAGGTTTTGTGTATTGATCACTTATACCTCAATGACAACCTCAGTTGTTTTCTTTTTACTATGAATTTCTGTATAGTCAGAATTTTATTGTCTCTTCTTATTTAACTTTGAAATATACACTCTACATTTAATGTTAGTTCCCTAAGACCTACTGTGATACATTTTAGATATTATGCATTGCCTTGATTTGCCTGGTAATGTATCCACAAGCCTACATAATAACAATCTCAGGTCCTGCAAATTACGTCTTGTCAATGACAAACTCCCTGGGCTGTGCTTAAAGCCCTTACCAAGATATCCTTCCCCAACCTTTCACGAATCTTCCTGAAATTAATTTACTGGGAACTCAAAAATTGACTGAAACTCCTGCCCAGTATTATACATGACTTCTTCTTGAATGCCGTGAACACCTTGTATATTTTTCACAGTCTACCTAGCTTCCACTTTTCCTTGTGCAAAATGTTCTCTTGTGTCAATCAGAAACCCTAAATACTACACAAAAATTAAGATTATCTCAAATAAGAATGTTATCAAGAGTGGTTTTTTTTGAGTCAAGATTTCATTCTGTCACTCAGACTAGAATGCAGTGGCGTGACCTCCACAGCTCACCATACCTTGTACTACTAGGCTCACTTGATCATTCTAGCTCAGCTTCCTGAGTAGATGGAACTACAGATGTGCACCATCAAACTTGGCTAATTTGTATTTGTTTGCTTGTTTTTTGTAGAGACAAAAGTTCTTTCCATGAGTTCAGGCTAGTCTTGAACTCCTGGACTCGAGTAATACTTTGACCTTGGCCTCCCAAATTGCTGGGCTTATAGATGCAAGCTACCATGTCTGGCCAAGAGATCTATTTTGATATTTAAAAGTATCCTTTGCAAAACTTAAAAAGTTACAAAATCATTTAGACCTATTTCAGCTAATGAAGAAAAATTCTGGAAACTTACTATCTGTAATGGTGCATTTTGGATTGTGTAAGAGGTATGTTTTTACTTCCTCTTCCTTTCAAGATCTCATTAAATCCTTGTATAGAAAGTAAAAGAAATTAAAAACCCAAAATTTGAAATATTAAAGGAAAAGCATTAGTGAAAAAGATATTTAAAAATAGGTAATTGTAATAATGCAATTATTGCCCATATGCCATTTTTTAATTTTTGCATGATTAATTACATATTTTTTAAATTTTGCCAATAATTGATAATTATTTCAAATGCCCAATGTAAAAATAATAAAATATTATTTTCCCCATCTCATATATTCCCATTGTTTTCTTAAAGCAAACAACTTATGCCTTTGATATGTATGCTGTTTTATATTTTGCTGTATTCATTTAAAAATATCCAAGCATATAACTGGATAGAATTTTGGTTACTGTTGTTAAGCCATTATAGGTTTTGCAAAAACAGAAGCAAGCTATAAACATTCATATCAAATTTAGCGTTGTTATTTTATATTGTAATTTCACACTGCTTAGCATATATACTGTATTCTAATAGAGTATATAAAATTTGTCTTTTTTTTTTTTTGAGTTGGAGTCTCACCCTGTCACCCAGACTGGAGTGCATTGCCTCTCCCATTCATCGCAGCCTCAACCTGCTGGGCTCCGGCTATCCTTCCGCCTCAGCCTTCCAAGTAGCCGGAATTACAGGCGTGCGCTACCACACCCGGCTAATTTTTTGATTTATTGTAGAGATGAGGTCTCACCAAGTTGCCCAGGCGGGTCTTGAACCTGCGGGCTCAGGTAATCCACTCACCTCAGCCTCCCAAGGCGCGGGATTACAGGCTGAGCCACCGAGACCGGCTTGATATCGTTATATTAATAAATATTTGATTTCCCTCCATTATTTTTGTCATAGAATACATTAATAAGTGACTTTGTACATCTACTCACATACAGTTGTGGTTTAATTTATAAACCATTGACTGTCAAAAAACTATGTCCCAGGTTCAAAAGACAATGAAATGCTTAATTCAATATATATTGCTAGGTTGCTTATAAAAGATTATAATCAATTCACAGCAGCATTGTGTTTAAATAATATTTGTTTCTTTGTCCATACATTTATTTGTTAGAATTTTTGAAAGAAAAACATACTTTATTTAAATTTGGACAGTAATATAAAACATTATTGTTTTTACAAATTATTATTGTATTTAATTTTTAAAGCCAACCTATAATCAACCTATAGAGTATGTGTGTGCATTGATATGTACAAACGCATATAAACATCTCAACATCCGAGACTGCAGATATATAATTTATCTAGAAAGTTTGGAAGACAGAAGAAAAAAGAGGCACAGTTTAGAGGGTGGATATGCTTTTCTGTGCCAATAAAAAAAGCTTAAGTAAATTATTAAGTCACATACATTATCAGTAGATGTTCAGAAAAATAGAGATTTTTGTTGTTGGGAGCAGAAACTTTCATTCTTTTACTTCTCCTTGTCCTCTACTCCGCTTGAACACTGTTAATGAAAAACATAATTCTTTATTAAAATACATTAAATAAGGCCTACTTAAATGGAGATGTATTTACTGATAGAAGATTGGGTATTATAAGTAAAATTATTCTTCCCAAATCTCTTATAATTAAAAGAGTGTAAGCCTGTGATGAAGACAAAAATATTAATTAATTAACTAAAGTAAGAAGGCTATCACCTCAAACATTCAAAATCCTCTCTTCTCCCTATTTTGAAATATATAATACATTGTTGTTCACTATAGTCACCCTATTGTGCAATAGAACACCAAAACTAATTTCTATATAACGGCAACTTTGTCTATATTGAGCAGCCTCTCTACTTCAAAGAGAGATACTTTTTTTAAGATTGTACTTATCAGAAAAAAAAAAAGCAGAGAGAAGAATGAAAGTTTAGAAACAACTACACATACTTGGAAAATCAAAAGTCGAAACTCAAATGATGACAAAATTTGCAATGCAGTTTTTTAGAAGAGGATAAGTTATGTAATAAATAGTGCTAGGATAACTAGTTATTCATATGAAAATGATAAAACTGAATTTTATACACATAAAATACAGTAATCAATTCTAGATGAAATTATTAATAAAAACAACACAAAAGTTTTCAAGCAAATAGATACGTGAAATTTTTGTTTAATTCTAGTAGGAAATAATTTTTTCATTGATTTTAAAAATTATATATTTGAAGCATATATTATATATTATACATATGCATTATATATTTAACTCATACTACATGAGATTTTAATATATGCATAATGCTTCAACTTTTTGAAAATGGTTTCAGAAAAACAGTCACAAACAATTTTGGAAAGAAAAATATTGCATGTTCTTCAACATTATGATGCCTTAATGACCTAGACGTTTTCAAAGTTTTTGGTTACTATTTCATAGGACAAGATATTATTTTTCTTTCTTTTTTTTTTTTTGAGTTGGAGTCTCACTCTGTCACCGAGACTGGAGTACAGTGGCCGCTCCGGGCCACTGCCCACTGCAGCCTCCACCTGCTTGGCTCCAGTGATCCTTCCGCCTCAATCTTCCAAGTAGCTGGAACTACAAGCACGGGCTACCACATCCGGCTAATTTTTTTTTGATTTATTATAGAGATGAGGTCTCACCAAGTTGCCCAGGCGGGTCTCAAACCCGCGGGCTCAGGCAATCCACTCACCTCAGCCTCCCAAGGCGCGGGATTACAGGCTGAGCCACCGAGCCCGGCTGTTATTTTTCTTTCAGGGAGAAATTTTTTATTATTTTTTCAGAGCCTGAAAAATGGCATATTAATTGAAAAAGTGATTTGCCACATGTTAATAGACTTAATTATGAATAAATGACAGGCATTTCATAAAGAATTAACCAACATTGAAGGAATAATAAAAAGAATCCATAGTACAATGCCTCAAGAAACAAAGGGGATTGTAATGGACTGTATGCTTATGAAACCTCAAATATTCTACGTTGAAAACTAATCACCAGCAATAATATTAGTATTGAAGGTAATTTGGTCATAAAAGTGGAACCCTCGTGATTGGTATTAGAGTCTTTACAAAAGACGCCCTACAGGGTTAGCTTGCCCCTTGCACCATGTGAGAAGACAATGCAAAACCCCATCTATGAACCAGAATGCAGGCTTTTCTTCGACATGTATCTGCCTACACCTTGACTGTGGGCTCTCTAATGTTCAGAACTGTGAGAAACAAACTTCTGTTGTTTATAAGTCACTCAGTTTATGGAATTTTGTTACAGCATCCTGAACAAAATAAGACAATTGCTTTTCCAATGTATTTTAAGTTTAATAGCAATTTACTGAGTCACAGTCTTCTATTGCCGTTTATCTATAAACAGAAATAAAAAGCTATTCAAGTGAATCTCTAAATCATCTCCCAATTATCTTATAAAAAGACTTTGATTTTTTGATTTCACATTGTATGTCTTTTTTTGTTACTTGTTTTTTATATGCTCCTTTTATTAATCTTCTTATTTTTTAATTTGTACCTTTGTTTTTATATTGAAGTTATACAGTATTATATGATTATAGATATTTACCATTGAATATAGCTTGGAAAAATACACTGTTTCTAGAAATGTCACATTTAATTGCCTGTGTTGAATTGTTGCAATCCTCTGGGTAAACTATTATTTGCATACAACACAATATATTAGTCTCTCATTCTATTATACACTTATTTGTCGTAATCTCTTACAGTAAGATTTCTCCCAAATATTCATGGTGTATATTTCCCAGGTAGAAATTTTTTAAATCTAAAAATGATAAATTGAACCTAACCGTATTGCAATCAAGCCATTCATCTGTCTACTACATATTTTTTACCCTTTATCAATATGTATCAGCAAATATAGCACAATCTGTGCACAATTGGTATTTACTGACAATTACCAGCAGACACTCATTGTCAAAAATATGCCCGGGTAAAATTTAAGCATACCCTATCACAATGTGTCATATGATTCAACTTTCTTCCAGAGATGTGCCTACTTCAGAAAAGAGTATAGTATCTTAGCCATCTGTATAGCAAAATAGAAATATTCAAGGAATATGAACCTTATTAAAACAATATATCTTGAATACAATATTTTTCTAGAGCATAGTATCTACACCACCTGTGTAGTAAAATAGAGCTATTTAAGGAATATGGGCCCTATTAAAATAAAACAATATATCTTGAGTACAATATTTTTCTAGAGTACCTTGTGTGTGGTGCTTGCTAAATGCCCAAATGCCAGTTTTGAGACATTGATGTTGCTCCTATATTTATTTGCAAATGTATTTACATGAATGTCTATTCAGGGAAGGTAATTGGTCAATTTGTTGTACAGTGAATGAAAAAAATCCTACATTTTTGTGACTGTCTTCTATGGTATAAGTAGTAAATTCTACTATTTTCCTAAGTTTAATAAAATATAATCTTGCACATCTTCTGAAAGGCTATTTAAACTGAAATAAATGTAATTATGAATATAAATATTATATAAACATTTAGTTAAATTCAGGAAGAATCTTCTAGCTAAAAAAAGTTGCCATCAATTATAAGTGTCTCAAGCATTAAGCATAAGGAAAGTAGTAATGTTTATAATGTAAATAATTTGATAGATATAAAATTTTAAAGAACATATTAAATATGGATATAAATAATAAATAAAGTTGTATTTCCTAAAGTTAAATTCTGTGTAATTTTAACTTTTGAAGAAATTCCGAAGGATGGTTAAATCTATGCACATCTATTTGGTGACTGAAACTGTTCCAAAGCTGGATATTTCAGATAAAAATATTTGTGTACTATAAAATAATATTCACTCAACCTCTTATTTGAATTGTTTAAAATATTGAAACATATTATAAGTCATCTTTTGGATGAAGTTCATAAAAATAACAGAAGCATTTTAATAAAGTGTTTTGTTTCGTTTTGTTTTGCTCACAGCACCTGCAGATCTTCTATTTGCCTTCTTGGGAAAAATATTCCCAAGTAAACATTACAGTTAGTAATATTATATAGGAAAAGTGAAAAATAATGTTAATAGTTGTGGATTAATAACAAAAATTATATTTATCTGACATTTTTAATGTGTGTGTTTTTTTACTGACTTAAGTGGCTATTTTGAGTAAAATGATCAAGAATTTGTATATTCACAGCAAATAACTTTGTAAAATTATGTTTATTCTTAAAATATTCAGTTATCTAAATAACAAAATGTATTTTTCTTGAAAAGTTCTCAACGTTATTCTCTAACACATATTTATTATTATGATAAAGATTGATTCATATGCCACCTCAGATATCAGGATGTCATCAGAGTGCACGAGCAGTTTTATAAATGTCATCTCTTGATTATTACATGTGAAAGTGCAGAAGCACAGTAAAACATCGAAGTGGCCTTTTGGCAATCACTGGAGTATTACATTTTAAAGGTCAGATGTACATGATTGCTTTACCTGAGTCACTTTGTTGAGAGAAGAGCTGAGTCACTCACAACTTGTTCAGATTTGTCTTAATAGTTAAAAATTTAAAAGACAACAACTCTGGAGTATGAAATGAAAATCCAGATTAAAAATGGAAATAAATTATTTATCATAAGATTTTATTTTACACACTTGAATTTTCAGTTAAAACTCAGAGATCATATGAACAATTTATGTTTGATTAGATTAAAACTATGGTATAGCTTTTAGATTTAATGCATTTATGCTAAATAACTGTTATTTAGAATTATCATATTATCCAGCAATCCCATTTCTGGGAATGTATCCAAAAGAAAGGAAATCATTATCTGTACTTTCATGTTTATTGTGGTAATATTCACAATAGCCAAGATATGAAATCAACCTGTGTCCAACAACAGATGAATCGATTTTAAAAATGTTACATGATGAAATATTAGTTGGTCAAAGAAAAAAATACAATCCTGTCATTTCTGGCAACATGGATGGAACTGATGGACATTATGCTAAGTATAATAAGTCAGGAACAGAAAGTTAAATACCACAAGTTCTCACTCAAATGTGAAATCCATAAAAAGTCAATCTCATAGAAGCAAAAAGTAGAACAGAAAATACTAGAGAAGGATATAGTGAAAAAATAAGTAGGGAGAGATTTATTGAAATTTACAAAATTACAGCTAGATTGAATAAATAAGTTACAGCTATAGTGTTTTATACCACTGTAGGATGACTGCAGTTAATAATAATATATAGCTGCAAATAGCTGCATGATATAAAATATTTTCAACACAAAGAACTGATAAATTCCTGAGATAATGTATACATGAATTGCCCTGACCTGACCACCATATATTCTGTATGTTGAAACTTCCGTATGTACCACATGGACATGTACAAGAATTAGTGTTAATTAAAAACAATATTAAAAATAAATTTCAGTAAAAACATAAATATTTGTTGTCTTAATGTGCCTTGTTCTCATTTACCTCTCTGCATCTTTGCCATATTTTCGATTCTCAGTAGCATCAAACCACAGCAACTAAGAAAACCAGCATCTATGTAGATAATTGAGAGGGAAGAACTGGTTTGTATTCCCTGAAGATCTATCCCAAGAGAATTGGTACCATTCTATCTGTCTGGCAATTCCTTGAAAAACTCTTGTTGCTTTATTTGAACTGCCTCAGACCTCCAGGTTTAAAAGGCTTTACTGGTGAGTTCTACAAAATATTTGAATGATTAACACTTTTTTTCCCCACAAACTAAATTTAAAAATAAATGAAAAAATAATTATTTCCAACCAATTCTGAGATTAACACCAAAACTAGACAGACATCACAAGTAATAAAAGGAAAAAAAATAACAATATATGCATATCTCGTATAAGCACACATATATATATCCTCTACATGTATAAGCATATATATGTGTTTACACACACACACACACACACACACACACACACACACACACACACACCCTCTACAATCTACTAGTGAACTGAATTCAACAATGTTACAGAGAAGACAAAATTGTCCACTTTCACTATTATTATTAAACTCTGTCCTTGAGGCTCTAGACAGATTGATAAGGCACAAAAGTGAAACGATAATGATCAAGGTTAAAAAGGAAGTACAAGCCGGGCTCGGTGGCTCAGCCTGTAATCCGGCGCTTTGGGAGGCTAAGGTGAGTGGATTGCCTGAGCCCACGGGTTCGAGACCCGCCTGGGCAACTTGGTGAGACATCATCTCTACAATAAATCAAAAAATTAGCTGGGCGTGGTAGCGCGTGCCTGTAATTCCAGCTACTTGGAAGACTGAGGGAGAAGGATCACCGGAGCCCAGCAGGTTGAGGCTGCAGTGGCCGGGAGTGGCCACTCCACTCCAGTCTGGGCGACAGAGTAAGACTCCAACTCAAAAAAAAAAGAAGAAGAAAAAAGGAAGTACTAAAATGATATCTATTCAGGATGATAGGATCTTTGATACAGAAATTTTAAGGAATTTACAAAAAAACTAATCAAGGAGTTTAATAGTTATAGATTGTAAGCCCGGCTCGGTGGCTCAGCCTGTAATCCCGCGCCTTTGGGAGGCTGAGGTGAGTGGATTGCCTGAGCCCGCGGGTTCGAGACCCACCTGGGCAGCGAGACCTCGTCTCTACAATAAATCAAAAAATCAGCTGGGCGTGGTATCGCGTGCCTTTAATTCCGGCTACTCGGAAGGCTGAGGCGGAAGGATCGCCGGAGCCCAGCAGGTCGAGGCTGCGGTGGCCGGGAGCGGCCACTGCACTCCAGTCTGGGCGACCGAGTGAGACTCCAACTCAAAAAAAAAAAACCAAACAAATAGTTATAGATTGGGTGATTAATAGAAAAAATCAATTATATTTATATATACTAGGAATTAATAACCTAAAAATAAAACTATGAAAAATAATTCCATTATAATATCATTTAAAATAGTAAACTACTTAGGAATAAGTTTCATAAAATTAGTATGAGTATTTTTTTTTTACAGAAGGCTTAATAATTGAAATGCATTCTGTGTTCAGGATTAGAAAGACCTAATTTTATTATGATGGCAATTCTCTCAAATTGATTGGGAGATATAATACAACTTCTCAAAATTCTAGCTATCCTTTTATCCCCCAGAAATTTAAAAGTTTATTCTTAGATTCCTTTTCAAATGCAAGGAATCTAGAATAGCTCAAAGAGTTTTGAAAAGAAACAAAGTTGAAAAGACTCAGATTTCGGACTTTTGGTACTCACTACAAACTTGTAATCTTTAAGACTGTATTCCTAATTGAACTAGAATAGACATATAGAAAAATGGAATAGAATTGGTAATCAAGAAACTATTCCTTATATTTATTAGCAATTGAGTTTATAAAAGGGTGTCAAGCAATTCAGTGGGAAGAAAACAGTCTTTTCAACAAATTATGCTTTGGCCATCAGATACACATGGCAAAAGATTTAAATTAGACTTCTGTCTCAAATTGTATTCAAACATTACTCAAAATAAATTAAAGGTTTAAAAGTAAGAGCTGATCTTCAAATAATAATTTGAAGTAAATATGTATGATCTTAGGACAATGTTTCATTAAAAATGACACCAAAAGTACAAGCAAAAAATGCATATAAATTGTAATTAATCAAAATGTAAAACTTTTCTCATTGAAAGAATAGCATCAAAAAAGTAAAAAAGTAAGTCAACGCAAAGAATGAAAGATAAGTGCAAATCACATACCTAATTAGAGTATAGTTTTCCACATATAAATAACAATTAAAATTTAACAAGAATATAAATAACTCAATTTAGAAATGAGAAAACAGTTTAAATAGACATTTATTTAAAATGATATACAGATAGCCTATAAACACTTGAAAAGATGCTCAATATCATTAGTCAATAAGACAATGCATGTCAAAACCACAATGAGATACTACTTCACACACTTAAACTGGCTAATCTCTAAAACATAAATAGTTGTAAAACACAACTCTCTTGGACTCTTCAAATGTTCTTAACCTGAAAAAAAATATTTTTAAGGAAATGTAATGGAATTGTTCTAAGATTTAAAAAAGAACAAAGAGAAAAAACATTCAAGTTCCAAACCAAAAAGTACTAACCAAATAATCTGGATCGTCTAGGTTTGTAATATTTTTTTTTAAGATTTCAAAACTTAGAAAAGAGTTAAAAGTGTAAAATAAATAATTAAAACAAGTTATATTTTTTTAACTTTAGAAAAATAAGTAACAAAATAATTTCTATTATTACAATTATACACATAATTATATATACAATTATGTATAATTTATATTGTGTATATAGTATAATGAATTTACTATATAATTTTAATATATTAATACAATAAATACAATTAAATCTGTCATTTTGCATAGAGTTATTTATACATAAATTAATGG
Source organism: Cephalopachus bancanus (assembly GCA_027257055.1). Lineage (NCBI taxonomy): Eukaryota > Metazoa > Chordata > Mammalia > Primates > Tarsiidae > Cephalopachus > Cephalopachus bancanus. The sequence goes on from JAPVLO010000268.1 coordinate 2,844,007, forward strand.
ATCTGTACTTGATATAATAAAAAAAGAATGATCCTTTCTATAGCTCCAGAGTAAAATGAAATTTGCTTCAATGAAAGCGTGCACAGTAAACGATTATAAAAGTATAAATGAACTAAGAACCGATTTAACTCAAACTGTCAAAAAAAACCAGGATCATCAAATCACACAATCCTCAACAAAGAAAGTAATCTCATTATTCTTTAGAAGTTGCAGCATGGTAATGAAGTACACTCCTTTCTGGCCAAGTCTATTCACTAGTTCTTTTTAATTGGTAATAAAAGACTAATAGGAGAATTACTAGTGTGGATTGCAAGCAATGCAGTGTTTCTTCAAAAAGCATTTTTATTTATGTAGTTATGTCTGATCTAGTCACTGCTAATTTGTACAAATATTGGCTGAAATATACAAAAACCCAATTAACAATGGTTTGTAAACCAATACTGTTTATTTTCTTATGAAACAAGACTAAAAGAGACTGACATTGTTTCAGCTTTTCAGACTCAGATCCCTTGTCTATAGTAGTCAATTATTATATTTTCATACGTGCTTATAAAATATAAATATGTGGTCAGGTATCTATTATTATGATTATTTAATGATATTGTTTAATTCCTGTATTATTTGCTAATTACTTGCCTTTATATTCATTCCATGAAATAAAAATTACAATACACTCCATTTTCTTTTTTTCTTTTTCTTCTTTTTTTTTTTTTGAGTTGGAGTCTCACTCTGTCGCCCAGACTGGAGTGCAGTGGCCGCTCCCGGCCACCTCAGCCTCGACCTGCTGGGCTCCGGCGATCCTTCCGCCTCAGCCTTCCGAGTAGCTGGAATTACAGGCACGCGATACCACGCCCAGCTGATTTTTTGATTTATTGTAGAGACGAGGTCTCGCTGCCCAGGCGGGTCTCGAATCCGCGGGCTCAGGCAATCCACTCACCTCAGCCTCCCAAAGGCGCGGGATTACAGGCTGAGCCACCGAGCCCGGCTCCATTTTCTATAACTTTATTTTCAGTAAGTCTTATCCATGTTTGCCTGATTTGGGAGTTTGGATATAGCCTATAAATTCACTTGAAAAGAGCATGCAGCTAAATTTTATACATTGAGCATCGTATGTTTTATCTAAACTGAAATTATCATAATAAACACTTAAAAATTTATATATATCTTTTTTCTGATTTTATAATCCTAGTTTGTATTTTTAATTCTTTCATGGTGTTCCTTTTTTTCTTGTTTTCTTTGACTTATTCTCTTTATTTTTATGCATTCTTGATAGTTACCTTTCATAATTTTAATATAAATTTTTAACTTGACACAGTATCAAGTCAACAAAATGTATTAATATATTTTCCTGATAAGTAATGCAATTATTTACAAACAGAGGTCAGTTGCTGTTACAGAGATTCAACATAACACTTTCTTTAACATAACCATCCAGAAACATGTGATCATGTTTGAGTATGCACTGACTTTACGTTTTGCCAAAGAAAATGCATTGGTACCGGCACTAACAAGAGCTTCATAAATCTACTCCCATATCTCTGAAAAGCAACTATTTCTGATAGATTCTGGTCATTTATAAAAACAGGAATGAATACACAAAAGCATACACATATATTTTTATATGCATACACACATACAAACAGCATTATTAATAAATGTAGCATCAAAGTAAGGAAACTGAGATTTCATGTGAGGGCTTACCATTTGGGAAATACTTATATAAACTGAAATCGAATTGCAACTATTCTGTTTACCTTCTCATTCTTTGTTTTTCTTTCCACGTACCTCTTTCTATGCATACCCTCTCGATTTCACTCTTTGGCACCTGAACACAGGTCACGTTTATTCATATAAATGTTCACACACACATTCACACACATACATACACACAGCTCACATCACATCTAAGAATTTAGATAGTACCTACTCTGCAGATTTGAAAGTCTTTTTAGTCATAAAATATTCACATTGACTAATATTTAGTTAGAATAAAAAGCAACAGATTGAGCAATTTTATGTTTTCATAATTGCTTAGTCATTTTGCTTCTGCTTTAATTTGGTGGTTCACCTAAGCACAAAGATGTAAAATGTCTTATTTTGTACAACATACAAGTTTAATTCCAGAATGTCTTCTAAACGTGGTTCACTACTTTTATTATCCTCTGCAGCTATAGAACTGTTTTGAGATAATATCAAGAATAATACGAGAATGTTTCAGTTTTCTTATGGCGTTTTCAATATTTCAAACCCCAGTCTTTTTTTTTTTAACATTTCTTAGCAAAATTCTATGTCCAAGTAGCAATCTAAGCTGTACTCCTTGAAATCCTATCTGAATCTGAAAATAAACCCATTGAGAATCCTCACAATAATAAATTATTCTTGCAGAGATTCTTAAGGTTGTAAATTATTAATATAAACCTCTATTAGAGTAATTTCTCTACATTGCATGGTCATATTTTCTTAGCAATTAAAAAATGCATTATTAAGTAGCAGAGATAGTTCTTGACATACAAAATAAAAAATGATTCTGAGATATTGCATAATAATATTTTAAAATAAAAATTAAATTCTTATGTTGGTGAAAGAGCCAACTTTTGTAACATGAAACCTAAAAAAGAAAAGATTTATCCCTTTGTCTTAAACATAAAATTCAAACCCAAGGTAAGAGAATAAAATCTAATAATCATGGGTCCTTAGATTTATACTATAAATACATACACTGTCATTTATAGAACAATAAGGTGTGGCATGATAATGCAATATTTTATTCAATAACAAATAAATTTATTATAATTTAAAATAATTAAACCATCAAAAGCTTCAGTGTTAATTTAAAATTTCATGATAAAGAGAGTAAGGTAATTCATAGGAATAAATACATTTCTTACTTTATCAATGATAATTAATATTTTTAAGGCTCATGACTTAGTCTCTGACTAATCAATTACTCCAATCAATTTCTAGGTGCATATTTGTTAGATATATTAAAATACCAAATTTTTCCCCACTAAAATTTTACAATCTTTATACATAACTAAAAATCTTCTTAAGTCTAGAAATAAATTCATAGGTTATAGTCAATTTATTTTCAACAAAAGTTCCAAGAACACACAATGGGAAAAGTTATTTTTTTCCAATAAATAATGTGGCAAAAACTGCACATCCACATTCAGAAGAATTATATTCTACCCTATCTTATATTACATTTTAAAAAAACGGATTTAGGACTTAAATGTAAGGTCTGAAACTGTAAAAATACTAGGTGAAAACATAATAACAACTGCATGACATTTGTCTAAATGACATTTTCAGGTAAAAAAAATCACAGGCAGCAAAAGTGAAAATAGACAAATAGGATTACATAAAACTAAAAAACTTTTGTACAGCAAAGAACATAAACAACACAATGAAAAGACAACCTATGAAATGAGAGAAAATATATGTAAACCATACATCTCATGAGTAGTTAATATCCAAAATACATAAGCAACGAAAACAGCTCAATAACAAGGAAATGATTAACCCATTTTTAAAAAAAAATTACAACAAACTTGAATAGGCATTTCTCAAATGTAGACATACAAATGGCCAATAGGTATACAAAAGATGCTAAAAATAGTAATCATCAGGGAAATGCAGATTAAAACCACAATAAAATATCACCTCACATCTGTCACAATGGCTATTATCAAAAAGACAAAAAAGGTTACAAGTGTTGGTGAGAATGTGGAGGAAAGAAAATCCTTGTTCACTATTGGTGGAAATGTGAATTAGTATAGCCATTATGAGCAACAATATGGAAAGTCCTCAAGAAAAACTAAAAATAAAACTAATAATCCAGAAATCCAACTACTGGTTAAATATACAAGGGAAATTAAATCAATATATCAAAGAATTTATAAACCCATGTTCAGTGCAACATTATTCACAACAACCAACACAGAGAATCGATTTGATTGCCCAAGAGTGAATGAGTGGATAAAAAAATGTGGTATATATGCACTGTGAAACACTATTCGGCCTTAAAAATAGTGGAAAAAAATTTTCTTATTTTTGACAAAATGGAAGAACCTGAAAGACATTATTTTCCTTAATTTGTATAAATTTAGAGTACAAGTGCAGTTTTATTACAAGGATGTTTTGCTTGGTGAAGTCTTAATTTACATGAAATAAGACAGGCACAGAAAAACAAACACCGTATGATATCACTTATATGTGGAATCTAAAACAGTTGACCTCATAAAAACAGAGTAGAATAGTGGTTACCAAGGACTAAGAAGAAAGGTTTGAGGAGATGTTGGTCAAAGAACACAAAATTATACTTACATAGAAGAAATAAATTGTCACATCTTATTGTACAATATGGTTGCTGCAGTTAATAACAATGTATTATATTTTTGAAAATCATTAAGAAAATAGATTTCAATAATTCCCATCAAAAACATTATGAGTATGTGAATACATTAATTGTTTTATTTAGCCATTTCACAATGTATATATATAATTTCAACACATCATACTATACACTATAAATACATACAATTTTATTTGTCAACTAAAAAAGTTAATTTAAAAATACACTTTATTATTTGTTGGTCATAATAATAGTAATGTAAATATTGTAAAACTTTAAGTTATTTTAAAGCAGTTTATTTAATTTTCATAATTTAATCACAGTTATTCTTCAGTCACAGAGCAAAGATAGCAATGACAGAGCAATTAGTGAAAGAAAGAAGAGTTTATGCAAACTTTGGAATAAATCATACGTATCAAAAAATTGGCAGGATCATTAAATATTTTTGTCAAATATCACCAAAGCATTCCATATCTATTTATTAAGAAAACTAATAAATAGATGTTTACTTTGGCATTGTAATGTCATTCAAAGAGGTGATTCGCTATTAGTTTCAATAACTCTTCAAATTATTTTTAAGTCAACCCAACTAGTGAAAGCTTTTGACTAAAATGAAGCTTATTATATACTTCCAAGCAATAATGTTTAGAAATTTGCCTTATCACAAGTGAGGAATACAAGCCATATATGATGTCCACAAATGTATCATTTGAATTGTGCCAAGATATATTTTCTTAAATAACAATCTGATCACTTTCACTGCTTAACCTAAAATATTTAATGTCCTATTAACCAACAGAATGAGGTCTAAAGCAGTGGAATGATCTTGGAGGCTTTTTATAATATGACTCTTCCTCTAGCTCAATCTCAACTCCAGTCATTTTCATAACAGAGCTTCCATTTCAGTCATATTGAAAAGTTATTCAAACCCACAGTGAATTTCATGTCTGTAAGACAGACAAAGTCTGTCTCCTTTTATTATATTTCTTTTCCATTATGTATTTTTATAGACAGAGATTTTTTTTAATGAGATTTCAGCTCAATCATTATTTTTTCTCTTCATTATCTCCATACCATGATAAGAGTTACTTAGATTGACCACCAGTGATATGAATATTTTATGATGGCAATGTTAAGCAAATAGGTTGTTGAGTTTTAAATTTGCAATTTATTATGTTAAGGCTTTTGTATATATTGACTCAATTAACAATTACAAAAATTATACTTAAAGATCATGAAATCTGAAATTTGAAAACAAAACTTAGATCATAAAAAAAGAAAACTTAGATCAAAGGTAATCACATCCTGTGTTGGGTGCATATATGTTTAATATGGTTATTTCTTGCTGTTGGATTGAGATTTTATTATTACGCATTGTCCTTTTGTATGCTTTATAATTTTTATAGTTTGAAATCTGCTTTGTCTGGTATCATCATAGCTACCCAGCTATCTTCTGATTTTCATTTGCCTGAAAGATTATTTTCCAGCCCTTAACACTGAACCTGTGGGGTGTCCTTTGCTGTGGAATGAGTTTCCAGCAGGCAGTAGTCTGTTGGATCATGCTTCTTAATCTAGTATGCCATTCTATGCCTCCTCAGTGGTGCATTCAGTCCATTCATATTCCAATTAATTCTTGAAATGTGAGTTTATTTCTGTCATAGGCCTCTTAGGGTATGTTGCTTTGCTTCCTTATTACTTTTGTATTTATATGTGTGTGTGTATTTATTTTAGCAAGAGCTCTGTATGCTGTTAACTCTGTGCTTGCCTATACTTTTGTGATGACTGTGGCTGTTATTTTTTTTCTGTGTTCAACATCTTCTTAAGCATCTCCTGAAGGACTGATCTGAAAGTGGAAAATTCTCTTAAAGATTGGATGTCTGGGAAGGAATTTAATTCTTCATAACAAATAAAGCTTAGTTTGGTGGAGTAGGAAATTTGTCTGGAATTGCGTATCTTTATGAATGTTAACAATGGGACTGCGGTCTCTTCTGGCTTGTAATGTTTCTGTAGTTAAGTCAGGAGTGATTCTAATGGATCTTTCTTAGCAGGTTGTCTGGTATTTTTCTTTTGCTGCCTTTAGTATATTTTATTTCATGCTTACTTTGTGGAGGTGGATTATTATGTGACTTGGGAATTTTCCTCTTTTTTTTGATACCTTGTGGGAGGTTTGTGAATCACTTGTACTTGAATGGTTGCCTCTCTAGTAAGATGTGGAAAGTTTTACTGGATGATCTCATGGAACATTTGTTTCATGGAGTTCTCATTTTCCCTTTCTGCTTCACAGATACTGATTAGGCATAGATATGGCTTTTTGACATAGTCCCACATCTCTCAGAGGCTTTGCTTCTTCTATTTGAGCTTTTGTTCCATGTTTTTGACAGACTGAGTTAGATCCATATTTTGGTCCTCAAGCTCTGATATTCTTTCCTCTGCCAGATTGATCCTGCTCCATATACTGGTTACCATATTTCTAATTTCCAGGTTGAAGTTCTTCATTTCCATGGGCCATTCTGAAATTTTCCAACTCCCATTTTTACTTTGGTGAGTTTTGTTTCAAGTCTTGTAGTTCTTTTTATTTTAGCCATTCATTTATCCACTTATAAGGGCAGAACCCTCAAGACCTAAATACCTTCATTTTGGCCCCTCCTCTCAACACTGTTGTAATAGGGATTAAGTTCCCGACAAAGAAATTATGGAGACACATGTATATCATAGCAGTAATAAAAAAATTAATAGAATGTGCAAAGAAAATAACAAATGAAATATTTTGTTAATATCAAAGAAAGGAGGAAATAACTTTTTAAAGATAACATAAATTCAATGGTCAAAAACAACAACAACAAAACAAAATAAAAAAACACAAAATTTTAAAAAGGCAAACAAAATGAACTTTATCAATAATTACACTGAGATAAATGTAATAAATAGATATGTTAAATATAAATAGTAAGATTGCTAGACTACTTTAATAAAAAAGGAAAACATATACTTAAAAAATGCAGAAAAGTTCTCAGTAGACTGCGGCTAACCTTTCTTGTGTGTAGTTGTCTAGAATAACTGTAGTAGCAGTAGGTGCTAGAAAGGCAACATTTTTTAGATAAAGGGACAACTGTACAGATTATCATTTTACTTACAAGTGGGAACTAAATGATGGGTACATAGAGTCACAAAGATGGAAAAATAAATGCTGGGGACTCCAGAAAATGGTACTATTTGAGGGGATAATGAGGACTGAAAATTATCTACTGGATATAATATTTACTATCTGGATCATGAGTATGCTAGAAACCCAAATCTCACCATTTTGGAAAATATCAAGGTAACAAATCGGCACGTTTACCCGCTGAATCCAAACTTTGAGAAGAAAAACAAAAATAGTTTTGCCTATAAAAGAGGAGAAGATAATGTGACCAGAGAAATAGATGCTGTAGTGACACAGCCACAAGTCTAATGATGATAGCCACAGAAGCTATATGAGACAACGCAGTGACTGTCCCCTAAGAACCTTCAAGAGATCCAACTCTGTCACTCCCTTGGCTTTAACATAGTGCATCTGATTTCAGACTTTGGTTTCCAGAAATTTAAGAAAATGCATTTCTGTTTAAGACACTTTGTAGTGGTATGTCACAGCTCCAATGCAAAGATAATATAATAGCTTTAGTAAAATTTTCTGTTCAATTTACTATGGTTTCTGTCAACTCACAGGACTTTGATTAATACAGTTCTACTTGTTAAGTGTTTATAATGTTAAGTCGTTTTTTCTTGTCTTTTTTTTTTCTGATCAGGAGAGAAAGGAATACAACTTACAGATCAATGGCTTGATACCATACACTAAAAGTATGAATCTGCTCTTCAAAGATGCTACATCTAACATGAAATCTCCAGTTGAGATACTTCTAAATGGATTTGTGGGATAAATCTTATATGGCAAGATCCATCTTTTTTTTAATAGGGGTTATGAACTTGTGAATTAAATTCGTTTATGATGGGACACCCATGTCAGTATCCCTTAAGGGTAGTTTTGTTCTCGACCATTCTCTTGAATTATAACAATTTCTCTGGTTTACTATTTTAGTCAAAAAAGAGATCAAAGCCGGGCTCGGTGGCTCAACCTGTAATCCCGCGCCTTTGGGAGGCTGAGGTAAGTGGATTGCCTGAGCCCGCGGGTTCGAGACCCGCCTGGGCAGCGAGACCTCATCTCTACAATAAATCAAAAAATCAGCCGGGCATGGTAGCGCATGCCTGTAATTCCAGCTACTCGGAAGGCTGAAGCGGAAGGATCGCCGGAGCCCAGCAGGTCCAGGCTGCGGTGGCCGGGAGCGGCCACTGCACTCCAGTCTGAGTGACAGAGTGAGACTCCAACTCAAAAAAAAAAAAAAAAAAAGAGAGAGATCAAAATCAAACTTCCATCTGGCTTTCTCTGCCACAAAATCTCTAATCCTATTTGCCCAGGACAAATACAAGATTTTTGCAAACTAAGAAATACGTCCATTCCAATTTTACATTTTCTTTTTTTTTTTTTCTGAGTTGCAGTCTCACTCTGTCACCCAGGCTAGAGTGCAGTGGCCGCTCCTGGTCACTGCAGCCTCGACCTGCTGAGGTCGATTCTTCCGCATCAGCCTTCCAAGTAGCTGGAACTACAGGCGCGTGCTACCACGCCCAGCTACTTTTTGATTTATTGTAGAGATGAGGTCTAGAAAAATGACTACTCTATATGTCTGTGAATTGCACCAAGGTTTTTGATGTCTATATCATATATCTTTCCTGTATTGGGAGGTTAGGAGCGTGATGATTCTTTAGGTTCCTGAGTATCAATATCAAACCCTACCTCAGAATGTCTGGATATTCCAATTTTGCCTGGTATAGTTTCCTGAATAAATGGATATTAAATAATTAGACTTATATAACTGCATACAGTGTATTTTTAAGCATAATTAGGTCTCTTATTCAGTCAAAGGTTTATAAGTTCAGAACTGGATGAGTTTATTTATTATTTATTTTTATTAATGATCATTATTTCATCCAGGCATGAAATAATAGTATTAATTATGTGACTGGCTGATATTCTATTATTGATTTTCTTTATTTTATGAATTAAACAATAGCCCTGCTGCCTGCCAATCTGCCAATCTATTATTTTCCTAAATTCAACATGTCTTTCTTTTTTTTTTTTTTTTTTTTGAGTCGGAGTCTCACTCTGTCGCCCAGACTGGAGTGCAGTGGCCGCTCCCGGCCACCTCAGCCTTGACCTGCTGGGCTCCGCAATCCTTCCGCCTCAGCCTTCCGAGTAACCAAAATTACAGGCACGCGCTACCACGCCCGGCTGATTTTTTGATTTATTGTAGAGATGAGTTCTCGCCAAGTTGCCCATGCGGGTCTCGAACTCGCGGGCTCAGGCAATTCACTCACACCAGCCTCCCAAAGTCACGGGATTACAGGCTGAGCCACCCAGCCCAGCTTCAACATGTCTCTTATCCATCTCCATAATTCCTGCAAGCCATACTCCTCTGGTTGCCACTGTGAACTTGAAACTTATTACAATAATTGTTTCTTCATAACCTCTGATGATTGAGCACCATGTTTTGACCTCTATTATTTCAAGATTCTATAACCCCCATTACTAAAAGAGAGCTCCATTACATGATAGCACCTATGGTCATCAAACCTAGCCTACACCATGTAGGCCATGGTAGCTGTAACAGCTTCTAATTACTCCTGGTTCTCTCCTCACTGAAATATTCCTCTTTGATAAATAGAGAGTCCTCTACACTGTTTCATGGAATATATTATAGTCATGGTTTCCAGCTTTATCTAATGTACTAACATTTATATGACCAATTAGCTAAACCTTTTGTTCTATTTCTATATTTTTTTGATATTGTAGTATTTGCATTACTACTTCATTTCATGTATGCCACCCTTATGCTTCCACTTCTTCCTTCCCTGCCTCTTTGTCTCTTCCTTCTTCTTCTTCATTTAGTGTGGACCATTTTCCTTCAATATTTTCAAAGCCCTCTTAGAAATGTATTAACAATTTTATCTGTGAGGTTTCTCCAAAGAAACCAAACTAATAGGACACACACACACACACACACACACACACACACACACACACACACACACACATACACTGCCAACGCTTCTGACATTCATATTATATATTGCTACTTTATTGGGAGGTGGGAGAATATATATACAGTTAACCCTTGCACAACTGAAAAATTAGGTGTGTTAACCTCCTGCACAGTCAAAAATCAATGTATTACTTTATAAATTTTCTTTCCCTAAAACTTAACTACTTATAGCCTACTATTGACTGAAGTCCTTGCCAACAACATATACAATCATTTAACATGTTTTATATGTTATATGTATGATATATAGTATTTTCATTAAAAAGTAAGCTAGATAAAAGATAATGTTTTCAGGAAATCGAAAGGAAGAAAAAAATAGTCATAGTATTTATTAAGGTGCTGTGGATAGTCATAAAGGTCTTCTTTGACACCTTCACATTGTGTAGGCTGAGGAGAAAGAAAAACAGGAGGGGTTGGTCTTATTGTCTTAGGGATGGCAGAAATGGAAGAAAATCTGCATGTAAGTGGACCCACACAATTCAAACTCATGATTCTCAAGGGACAATTGTATAAACAAAAAATATTTATTACAGTGAGTTTTCACACACAATTGTAAAGGCCATGAAGATCCAAGATCTATAGTCAGTAAACTGAAGATCCAAGACAGCTAAAAATGCAATTGTAGCCTGAGTTCAAAGGCCTGGGAACCAGGAGAACAATACTTTTAATCTGAATCTGAATCTGAATCTAAATCTGAGTTTGGAGGCTGAAAAAAATTCCTACTCTTCCAGCTCAATGACAAGAAAGAACATATTCCTTCTTTCTTCATTCTTTTTCTTTTATTCAAGCCTCCAACAGATTGAATGAGATTCACTCATATGGAGGAAGGCAATCTACTTTATAAAATCTACTGATTCACATCTTAATTTTATCCAATAATATGCTCACAGACACAGGCAGAATAATGTTTAGTAAAATATCTGAAGACCCTTTGACCTAGTCAAGTCAACATATAAAATTAGCGATCAAAAATGTACAAATTGTCAACTTAGCACCAACATGCATCTCCTTAATACTTAATCTTCAAATAAAAGCAATAGCAAAGTCATACTTTTCCTAAAATTATGCAATTATTCTGCATATACAATGACTCTGTGTGATCAGCAGTCTTCCAGTTCAATGGAAGTGGTATCTCATTGGTGAAACATTCCTATCTTTGAAACTAAGACCCCCTAGGCCAAAAAAAAAAAGTCATAGAAACAGAAAGCAAATATTTTATTTGTGTAATACTACAGATAATAGTGAATGATTCTATTATCATTTCTACCCTTTTATTCCTGGTCCCATAAGTCCTAGCTATGAGATAGCACCGTATATTAGAGACTGATTTAAGGCATACAGCGCCTTCTGGAATAACTTGTCTTATCCGTACCAGGTATTGCTATTTAACTGATGCTATAACTGAGTCTTCAAACATCTGTTCCACCGTTTTATCAAACTAGCAGCTTTTAGGATATGGAGAACATGGTAAGACTCATAAATTCCATGAGTATGGCTTATTTGCACTTCTTTTGCTGTAAAGTGAATTTCTTGATCAGAAGCAATTCTGCATAAAATACCATACTGTTGCAAGGCATTCTGTAAGACCATGGATGGTAGTTCTGGCAGAAGCATTGCATGCAGGGAAGGTAAATTCATATCCAGAGTGTCTGTTTCAGTGAGAATAAAACACTGCCTCTTTCATAATAGAAGACATCCAGTGTAATCAACCTGTCATCAGGTAGCTGAGTGATCACTGTGGGATATAGTGTCATTTACAAAACTATGTTGTTTTCTGCTTTTGAAAGATGGAATTAGCAAAGGCTGTAAGAAATTGACTGTGGTGAATAGAAATTTGTGTTGCTGAGCCCATGTATAACCTTTATCCCTGCCGGCATGGCCATATTGTTCACAAGCCCATAGGGCAGTGACAAGAGTAGCAAGGAAAGAGACTGACTGGCATCCACAGAACAGGCTACCATATTCACTTGACTATTAAACTCTTTTTCTGCTGAAGTCATTTTTTGGTAAGCACTCATATGCGACATAAATTTCTTCACATTTTGTTCTTTCAGGTAGGTCTATCCACATACCTCTCCCTCAAAATTTTTTGTCATGAATTTTCTAATAATTATTCCTCCAAGATTCTTCCATTCAGTCAAATAATTAGGCAATAGCTTATGAATTCGTATATAATTATGTGTTTGGCCGTTTCTCCTTCATGCAAAGTGAACAACCTTTGCAGTGTTCAAAGTTCTGCATATTGGAAAGATAGATCTTTATCACTGTCCTTCAAGGAAGTCTCAGAAAGGTGCTGTCGCCAGGCTCGGTGGCTCAGCCTGTAATCCCGCACCTTTGGGAGACTGAGGTGAGTGGATTGCCTGAGCCCGCGGGTTCGAGACCCGCCTGGGCAGCGAGACCACATCTCTACAATAAATCAGAAAATCAGCCGGGCATGGTAGCGCATGCCTATAATTCCGGCTACTCGGAAAGCTGGGGCGGAAGGGTCGCCAGAGCCCAGCAGGTCGAGGCTGCAGTGGCCAGGAGCGGCCACTGCACTTCAGTCTGGGCGACAGAGTGAGACTCCAACTCAAAAAAAAAAGAAAAGGAAAAAAGAAAGGTGCTATCATGCTGTCAAGTCACTATCTACCTTGTCCATCAATATTTGGAACAACCAGCCTGTCTCATTATGTTTGTTAGTATTCCAGAAATGTTCAAAACTATAATATATGCAGTCAACCAGATTCTTACTTCTTGTAAGCAGTGGATTAGAAATAGCCAGTAGATTTTGCATATCTCTTCTGCCAGATCATGCCATGGGCTATCAGTGCTCTGTTTATTACTGGAAATAGAGTCACTAGCATCTTTAAATTTAATCATATTAAAGAAACAATTTTAAAAACAGAAGAACCAATTCATGAAACTCATTTTAAACAATATGTTTCTCTAGGAGCACTCTTGGTACTAAAATATGTATTAGTCAAGGTTATCCAGAGAAATAGAACCAGACTCACCACACACACACACATATATAGGCTCATATAATCATGGAGCCTGAAAAGTCTCAAGATCTATAGCCTGTGGGCTACAGACCCAAGAGAGTTGATACCATAGTTATAGTCAGAGTTCAAAGCCTTGGCAACAGTAGATAGTGTGATTGTTAGTGCAAGTCGGAGTCCCAGGAAAAGATCAAAATTCCAGCTCAAAGATAGTAAGACAGAGGCAGAGAAGAATTTGCTTCCCTCTCTCACTACTTTTGTTCTTTTCAGGCCTTAAACACATGGGATGAGGTCCACCTACATTGGGCAAAATGATCTGTTTCACTTCATCTACCATTTCAAATGTTAACCTCATCAAGACACACACACACACACACACACACACACACACACACACACACACACACACACACACACACACTTAATCAAATATCTGTATATCCCGTCACCTGGTAAAGTTGACATATAAAAATTATCATCACAACACCTTTATGAGGATGAAACTAGGATATTAAATCATGTAACAAAGGTGAATATTTTCATATTGATAAATGTTCTCAGATTCAACTTTATATTCCATCCTCATTAACTTAGATTCTTCAGAACCTCTTTCTTTCTGCCAGAACATGTTGGCTTGTCTTGCAGGTACTTCAAAACTTAATGATTTTTCTTTTCTTCTATTGAGTAGAGATTTTCAACAGCTATGTTATGTTCTCATCTCGGTTTAGTTAAGGGATTGGGAGCTTGAAGATGGAAACATAGACTAAACTCTTAGGAAATTACATGTTATATTGGACAATATTTCTGCATTATCTCCAAGCATTAAGGGTTAATTTATAAAAATAAGAGATATTTAGAGAAATATGGAATTTACTGTGTGTGTATTTCTAGAAATGATTTCATGTTGGGCTTCTAATTTGCGTTTCTTAAATTGAAGAGTAATAGCACTCAGCGTTCCATTGCCTATCTCTAATGCATTGATAACCAGCATTGGTCACCCAATTAAAAAGTACCTATATTTATTTCCAAACTACCCTTAAAAAATGCTAAGATACAAGCTCATTAGTGCAGTTTTATCCAACAATCTCACCTTAGTTTACTCCAGTTAAAGTTTTAACAATTTCACAACAATTTTCTTAGTGCTGTCATTACTCCACCAGCACCAGTGATGTAATTCTTATTGTCAGCAGACCAACATGTTATTCTACTCCATAATCTAGTAAAAAATTAAAGTTTGCTTCTTAGGGTTATTCCTGACACTGATTGGTAATAGGTCAGGATTTCTGGTAAAGGGAGTTTGAGTTAAAAATTGCATGGAGATAGTTTCTTGGCTAGTGCTCTTGGGGACAACTTCCAGAGACAGAGAGTTAGGATTAGTCTGAAGCAGAAATTGAACTGGGAAGCAATTGCAGCATAGGCCTTGTTCATTGAAGAGATCTGGAGCTGAAATATCCCCTCAGAGTTGCTCCTAATTTGAGATAATGAAGCTATGTTATTGTAAACTCCATATTAACCAGTCATCGAATATTGGCTTCCCCTGGAGAAATGATACTTCATTAAAAGAATATGAAATTTAAACATAAAATAGTGTGCAACTTTATTGGTTACAGGGTAAATGCAATTAAACTTACAATGAGATAACAGTACACACCACAAGAATGGCTAAAATTAAAAAGGCTGATACACCAAGTGCTGTCAAGGATGCAGAGCAATTATCAAATCTTATACACTGCTTATATGAGAATAAACTTATACAAACACTTTAACATATTTGGTGATACCCATGAAACTTGATAAATGCATACTGAATGACTAAACAGGTTTAGTCTAAGATGTATACCCAAAAGAATTGCGTTTATATATCTACCAAAGGACATATAAGATATGCCTAGCTACATTATTTATAATAGCACCAAATCTCAAGTTACCCTAGAACCATTCATCAATTGTTTTGATAAATAAATGTTGGTACTATCACATAAATGCATACCTAGCTTAGATAAACAAAAATCAGTGATCTTCAACCACACATAACAATGCAAATGATTCTCACAAACATTATGTTGAAAAAAATAAGTCAGCTATAAATGTTTGCACAATGTACAATACTATTTATAAGAAGTACCAGTAAATTTATGCTGCTAGCTATAGAGAAATGGGAATTCATTTTAAAGATGTGAAAATATGACTAACCTGGATAGTAATAGCACAAATAAAAGTTAAAATGACACCATGGAGCTATTTATTCTATCGACTTGGTAAAAATTCCAAAATTTGACAACATCTTGCATTATATGTTGAAAATACATTACTGAAAAAATACAAATTTGCACCAACCTCAAAGGGGAAGATTTGCCCATGATGTCTGAAAATGTTTCCTCTAGATCAACATTTTTATCACTTGTAGTGATAGTTAAATACAGATTATTGAGTCCCAACTCTAGAAATTCAGATTAAGCAGGTATAGGGTGAAGACTAATCGTTTGCATTTCTTTTTTTTTTTTTTTTTGAGTTGGAGTCTTACTCTATTGCCCAGACTGAAGTACAGTGGCACACTCCCGGCCACCGCAGCCTCGACCTGCTGGGCTCCGGCGATCCTTCCGCCTCAGCCTTTCAAGTAGCCGGAATTACAGGCATGTGCTACCACGCCCGGCTGATTTTTTGATTTATTGTAGAGATGAGGTCTCGCTGCCCAGGCGGGTCTCGAACCCGCGGGCTCAAGCAATCCACTCACCTCAGCCTCCCAAAAGCGTGGGATTACAGGTTGAGCCACCGAGCCCGACAATCGTTTGCATTTCTAACAACCTGTCACGTATTGCTGATGCGACAGTCTTTGCAAATGACATTTTAAGTAATTCTGTTTCAGACTCAAATTCATTTCTAAAAAACTATTTTACAGATATGCCCTTGTGAATGTTTGTATCAAGGCAAAATTACCAAAATTGAATTAATGATTATTTTTAAAATGTTTACTGTTTGAGAAACATATTCACAATTACAAAGTTTTTAAATTTATAAGTTATTATGTAGTAAATATTTTCTTCATATACATCACCCCCAACAGTTTGACCCCTAATGCCTTCACCGTCTCACACACATTTCAGCAAAGCAAGAACCATCATTACCAGTTTATTCTGCCTCCTTTAAAAGACTTTTGAGAAAAATCTGTTTGTTTTCTGTTTACATCCATTAGTAGGTAAGTTTATGGATACTATAAAGAATGGCAACTTGATTTTTTTATGTTTATTTATTTTGAAGATGTAGGATAAAATTCATGGTTAGTTATACAAATGGTAATTGTACAGGTAAAGTTTGGGACTTATTTTGGTCCCAACTTGACCTAGCTTGAGATCAGGTTCCCTTATTGACAAAGTGTGCGCTCACCCTTCCCTGACAGTTTCCCACTATTACCAATCCCTTTCTTATAGTATTATGATAATTAGTACTCAGGTCTTTGTTTCTGTGATAGAGCACTCGGTAGTATAGACTCTAAGTTCATCCAAGTTGCTGTGAAGTTTATAATTTGACCTTCTTTATGGCTGCATAATGGTTCATTGTGCATGTGTACCATATTTTTTTATCCATTTCACTTTTGATGGGCAACGCAGTTGGTTCTATGATTTTGCTACTGTGAATAATGCTGCAATAAACATGTGTGTGCAGGTATCTTTTCATAGGGTGATTTGAGTTCCTCTGGGTGTATTCTCAGAATGGGGACTGCTAGGTCATATGGAAGGTTGATTTTTACGTCTTTTAGAATCACCTCACTGTTTTCCACAGAGGCTGTACTAGTTTGCAATCTGATCAACAGTGTAGAAATGTTCCCTTTACCCCAAATCCTTTCCAGAATCTGTTGTATTTTAAGTAAGTGATGATGGCCATCCTGACTGGAATTAGGTGGTACCTCAGTTTGGTCTTAATTTGCATTTCTTTGATAATTAGTGAGGCTGTATGTTTTTTCATGTATCTGTTGGCTGTTCATATGTCTTCTTTTGAGAAGTAAGTATTCATATATTTTCCCCACTATCTAATAGGGTTGTTTTTGTTTTTTTTTTTCCTTTCTTTTTGGCAAATTTGTGATCCCTGTAGATGCTAGATGGTAAGCCCGTGTCAGATACACAGTTGACAAATATGTTTCCCATTTTGTGGGCTGTCTCCTGTTCTCTAGATGGTTTCTTTTGTTTTGCAGAAGCTTTTCAATTTGATGAGGTCCCATTTGTCTATCTTATCTCTTACGGCATGGGCATTTTCAGTTTTGATCAGGAATTGGCTGCCAGTTCCAACTTCCATAAAGGTGTCTCCTACGTTTTCTAAGATTCTTATAGATTGAGGTTTGACATTTAGGTGTTTAATCCATTTACAGTTGTTTTTTGTGTATGGTGATAAGTAGGAGTCTTGTTTTCATCTTCTGCCTGTGGTCAGTTAGTATTCCCACCATTTACTGAATAAGTTCTCTTCTCCCCAGTGGTTATTCATGGCCACTTTGACAGAGATGAATCGTTAGTGAAATTAAGGTTTTGCTTCAAGAATCAATCCTATTTCATTGGTCTATATGCTTATTCTTGTACCAATACCAGACTGTCTTGACTATTGTAGCCTTATAACAAAGTTTGAAGTCTGGATGTGTGATACTTTCCACTTCGTTTCTTTGCCGAGGATTGTTTCATCTATTCATGGTCAATTTATGTTTCCTATGCATTTCTGTATTGTCATTTCCATGTCTGAGATGCTGGCAATTTAATGTGTATTGCATCAAATCTGTAGATTGTGTTGGTCCAATCCATGAGCATGGACTATTTTTCCATTTGTTTGAGTCATCTTTGATTTTTTCTGAGTAGTGTTTTGTAGTTTTTATTGTAAAGTTCTTTCACTTCTCTGGTTTGGAAGATGTTGAGGTATTTCATTTTTTTTTAATTACTATTGTTGTTATTGTGAATGTGATTGCAATTTTTATTTGGTTCTCTGCCTATTTGTCATTGGTGTATAAAAATACGATTGTCTTTTGCACATTTATTTTAAACCCTGAGATTTTGCCAAAATCCTTTTTCAGTGCAAGAAGATTTTTGACAGATTCTCTTGAATTTTCAATATATAGATTCATATTGTCAACAAAAAGAGATAACTTGATTTTCTCTTTTCCTATTTGGATTCCCCTGATTTCCTTCTCCTGTCTGATTGCTCTGTCTAGGGTTTCAAAAATATATTAAGCAGGAGGGATGAAAATGGACAGCTTTGTCTTGTTCTGGTTTTCAGGGGAAATGCTTCCAATTTTTGTCCATTTAGCAATATGTTGTCTGTGGGTTTATCTTAGATGACTCTTACTATTTTGATGTATGTTCTCTCTATGCCTAGGTATTTAAGAGTTTTTATCAAGAAGGGATGCTGGATTTTATCAAAAGTTCTTTCCGTGTCTAATGATATAATCATGAGATTCTTATTTTTACATCTGTTGATGTATTTAATTGCATTTATGGTCTTTGGGGTGTTGAATCAGCCCTGCATCCCAGGGATGAAACCTATTTTGTCATGGTGGACAATTTTTGAGATGTGTTGTTGGATTTCATTTGCTAGGATCTTGTTGAGTATTTTTGCATCTATGTTCATAAAGGATATTAGCTTGTAGCTCTTGTTCTTTGTTGGATCTTTTCCTGATTTAGAAATCGGTGTGATGTTAGTTTCATAAAATGATTTGGGGAGAGTTCTATCTTTCTCAATTGCTTGGAATACTTTCAGTAGAATTGGTATCAGCTCCTTCTTGTATGTTTTGTAGCTGGAAAAGCTGTCTCGTTCAGGACTTTTTTTTTTTATAGGCAGTTTTTTAATGACAGAGTTGATTTCCCGAGTAGTTATTGTTTTCTTTAACGTCTCAATTTTTTATTGTTTCAATCTTGGGAGGTTATGTAATGTCAGAAAGTCCTCCATTTCATTTAGATTTTTGAGTTTGTTTTCATACATGTGTGCATAGTAATCTCTGATTTTTGTGTGTGTGTGTTTCTTCAGAGTTGTTGTGATTTTATCTTTTGCATTTCTAATTGTGTTTATTTGAGCTTTTTCTCTCTTTTTCTTGGTCAGTCTGGCTAGGGGGCTTGTCAGTCTTGTTTATCCTTTTGAAGACCCAGCATTTTGTTTGGTTGATTTTTTTCTATGATATTTTTGTCTTCAATGTCCTTTATTTGGGCTTTTACTTTGGTAATCTGGATTCTTCACTGAAGTTAGGGATTTTGTGGTCTTGTCTTTCTAGTTCCCTTAGGTTAATTTGTTAGACTGTTAACTTATGATCTTTCCATTTTCTTGATGTGTGTTTGTAAAGAAATGAATTCTCCTCTCTCTCAGTACTGCTTCACAGAATTGCATATGTTTTGGTAAAATGTATCATTATTTTCATTTGTTTCCAGAAATATTTTAATTTTTGCTTTAGTTTCTGTGTTGACCCAGGAGTTTTTCAGCATCATGCTGTTTGGTGCTCATATCTTTGTGGGGCTTGGGGGAATTTTGTTGATGTTAATATTTATTTTTATTCCACTGTAGTCTGAGAAGGTACATGGCAGCATTTTGATATTACAAATTTTGGTTATGCTTGATTTATGGCCAAGAAAGTGGTCAATCCTGGAGCACATTCCATGAGGTGATGAGTAGAATGTATATTCTGTGGTTGTTGGGTGGAGTGTTCCGTAGGTATCAATTAAATTCATTTGGTCAAACATCAAGTTGAGGTTTTGAATATCCTTGTTGATTTTTTGCCTCAATTATCTAACTAGAGATTTTAGTGGTGTATTGAAGTCTCCAGTTATCATAGTGCTAGAGTCAATACCTTTTATGAGTTTACCTAGAAGCTGCTTTATAAAGGTTGGTACTCCTATGTTGGGTTCATATTTGTTTAGGATGGCTATTTCTTGTTGCTGGATTGAACCTTTTATCATTATGTAGTGGCCTGTATTTTTTTAAATTTTTGATAGCTTAAATGATATATTGTCTGATATTAAGATTGTAACTCTTGCTTTCTTTTGTGATCTATTTACCTGAAGATTTGTTTTCCATCCTTTTACTTTGATTATGTGAGTGTCCATTTTGATGAGATGAGTCTCCTACAGACAGCATATTGTTGCATCATGTTTTGTATCCAGCTTGCCTTTCTATGTCTTTTCAGTAGTGCGTTTAGTGCATTCATGTTCAAGCTAATTATTGAGATGTGACAGTTTATTCCTAACATAAACTGGGTTTGTGGTTTGTTTGTTGATCTTCTTTTGATTTGGGGATTGATATATGTGTGTGTATTCAATATTTTTCTTGCATTCTTAGGAAGAGTATGGTCATTTTTTAAAAAAGTTATTTTGTGTTTAATACTTTCTTAAGCATTTCTTATAAAGGTGGTCTGGAGGTGGCACAAACTCTTAGAGATTGACTGTTTGGGAAGGATTTGAATTCACAAAGGGAACTTAGCTGGGTAGGAAATTCTTTGTTGGAATTGTTTATCTTTGAGAACTTTGATACTGCACTCCAGTCTCTTCTAGCTTGTGATTGAAGTAGGGTCCAAGGGCTCAAATCACAGACACTGACACAAAGTAATAAGTAACAAGGCCAAAGTTTATTAGCCAGATCCGGCCATGGCTGATGGCCACTTGCTGGATAATGAATTCCAAAGCAAGGGCGGCCAGCTGCAACACAGGGCTGCCTTAAATAGTTTAGACTTACATTCTAGTGGGCTAAAGACGTTCTGGGGTTCTTTATTGCATTATTCTGCTAGCGTGGAAAGGAAACAATTTTACAGAAGCAGATATAGCCAGTTATGCAGGTGCAGTGGATAAGGATGTTATTAACTTTGCAACGTTTTCAAAACAGTTTTCAGGAAGGGAGTGAAGTCTGTGAAGCCTGCTCCAAGGCCAAAGCCGCTTCTTTGTTCTCCCCTTACATTCCCTTCTTTGTTCCCTCTTGTAGTGATGTTTCTGTAGATAAGTCTGCTGCTATTCTAATTGGTCTTCCTCTGTAAGTAGTCTGACCTTTCTCTCTTGCTACCCTTAGAATTTTTTTCTTTTATACCTACTTTGTATAAGTGAATTACTATGTGTCTAGTAGTTGGTCTTCTCATTTGATGTCTTGCAGGAGTTCTCTGAGCTTCTTGTGTTTTAGTGGTCATGTCTCTGATGAAATGAGGGAAGTTTTCTTGGATAATTTCATAGAACATTTGTTCCAGGCTGGTTTCTATTTCTCTGTCTTCCTCAGTCAATTAACCATATGTTCGGCCTCTTAATATAAATGCACCTATCTTAGAGGTTCTGTTCTGTCTTTTTAAGCTTCTTTTCTGTTTTTAATAGTGTGCTACTTCCATATTTTGGAAATTGAGCACTGAGATTCTTTCTTCTGCTTATTTAATTCTGCTTTCCATGTTTATCAGTTTGTTATTTATTTCATTCTTTCCTCTTGTCCCTCCTCATTTCTATTCATTCTCTTTATTAATATCTTGATATCTGAGTTTTGTGGTTTGTGACCAGTCATTTTGGGGACTCTTAATTGTTTGAGTTTCATAGTCTATATTCTCAGGTGCTGTCTTCCCAGAGCTCTGTATGGGAGCTGTCTTCTTCTTTTGATCCTTCTTCATTTATGATGGTTTTCCTCCCCCTTTTTTCTCCCTTCTTAAATTCCAATTCTCAGTGATGAAGGTATAGCTTTCACTTCTGTTTGCTCAATCCCCTATTCTTCCTTTTGTAGATCTTCTGGTTTTGTTCAGTTTTGGAGCCAGACTGGGGATGTGAGGCTGTGCTTTTTGTAGTTTTGATATTTGATTAAGGTGTGATTGGGGGAGCTGTGGTTCAGAAGCTATCTGCAGATCACAGTGTGTGCATGCCCTCTGAACCCACTTCCCACCAACTTATAATTTGTCTATGCAGTGGGGGTGCGTGTATGCCCCCAACTCATCCACTGCTTCTGCTGTTGCTACCAGTCCTCTTCATAGATCAGATGTGTCTGTGCCTGATCCAACATGTGGGTGGGTCATCCATCTCTCTGTGATCACTCCTAAAGTTTCCTCTCTGGGCCTGTGATGGTTGATCTGAGATGGGTGTGGAGATTATCTCTGGGTCCCAGATTGGATGTCAAACAGAGCCAGGTGGGCCAACGCAAGTCTCTGTCCAGTCTCTGGACAAAGAAAATGGTGGCAGGGCTCAGTTCCAGATTTCCTTGTGGTGCCCTCTCCACAGTTCCCTTTGCCAGCACCCAAACTGCTGCCTCAGTGGTGATGTGGGCCAGGTGCCATGCACTGAAGAGCAGCTAGCCTCTGCTACCTCCTCTGGAGAGATCCCTAGAGTGGCTGATGCTCCTGCACTCCAGGGGCTCTGATCTTAAGGCAGTGGTGGGTGACAGCTGCCTCTGGAGGGGAGCCCCAGGTGTTTGATCCCGAGTATCACCTCAGATGGACTTTCACTCACCCAGTGGCACACCCACTCACACACACTGTCTTTATGGACACTTGCCCTTGCAGAGACT
Organism: Cephalopachus bancanus; assembly: GCA_027257055.1. NCBI lineage: Eukaryota > Metazoa > Chordata > Mammalia > Primates > Tarsiidae > Cephalopachus > Cephalopachus bancanus. Next base: position 2,866,953 of record JAPVLO010000268.1, read on the forward strand.
TTCAGGTTCCTACCAGCTCTGTCACTATCTTGGCTCTTACCTCTCAGCTTTATTTATTAAATGTTGTGGATTTGATTATACTTTCTATTCAAAAATGAACTCTGTAAAAGAATAATTATTTTCACTTAGGCACTTAATTAGACTTAATCATATACTTCAAAATGTACCACAAAGTTTCCAAAATCATCGCTCTCTTTTATGCAGTTGTCAAATATTATTATTAAATATTCAGTATCATCTACAACACACATATAAATACTTGTGATTTGTACCTAGAATTACTTGTTGGTGGGCTTATAGTTCATTCTAATCAAGGAGAGGTATTCACAAAGTATTTAGAAATTTGTTTTAAAATTATTTTCCCAAGCATTTGAAGCAAGGGCATAGCTTCAGCAAATTGCCAATAAGAGCTTATTCTTGAATTTTTACTGTTCTTCTGGAATCACTTTAGAATTATAGGGACCTGGACAAGTGGAAGTCTTCTTGAATACCTTGTTCTTCCAATCTTCACAAATTTCCTGACCTTAGTTTCTTGTTTTTGTTTAAATATATATATATATATATATATTCTAAGCTGGCATTTCCTTATATGAAACCACTGACTCTAAGTAAATAGAGTGATTTTATTTTTTTAACTGAACTTTGAATTATACCTGCAGATACCCAAATTCCATTTGTCTCTGTTATGTACAATTAGTAGAAAGTTCAAATTTTCATTTCAGTGTTTGCATCATTTGTCTCACTGTGTTATATCATTCCTCTTCTATAACACTGAGTGTGCGCATATGTGTGTTGTGTGTATGTATGAAAGGAGTTAAATGTTTAATTAAATTTTGCATTGTCAGAGGTAATGCAAAAATAATTCACAAAAATTAAAATTGCTGTTTTTTTGTCTCCTCTTTGATATCACTACTCATGCAGCTAAAAGGTGAAAGCATTTTGCACTGGGTATTGTCAAGCTCTAGACTTGTCACATTATTCAAATAAGAATTACTAATGAATTTTATGGAAGAATAGAACGTTTAGCCAGTCTATCCCTTCTCATAAGTTGCAAAATCGCCTTATTGCATGTGACAGCTGTAAGCTTTTCCAGAGAATTGATATAAACTTAGTAGAGCCTAGATAAATTATAATTTAGTATTTTCAAATAAAAGGCTATTAATTTTTATCACTTATGTTACACCTGATACTCTCTAGATGCATAATATAAACTTGAATTTATTTATTTATAAACCAAGTATTCATTTCTAAAAATGTGCAATTGTTATTTCTGTCTCACCACAAATATACATTTTATGTCTTTACGTCTTACTGAGGTCAATGGAACATAATTAATGAGGATTTAATAACACTGCAAAACATGATATTTCAGTGCAATATCATGATGCAAAGCAGATGAATATACAGGGTCATTAGGATTAATAATATTAAAGAAGAAATTTTTCAATTTACATTCAAATAATTTTTTTAAATCCTAAAATTTAATTAAAGGACATACTACCTGGATCCTTCAGAATATTGTTGCACCTTTTCATAAATATTTAGCATCAATATCTTCAGCTCATTTGGAGCATTCTGCTAGTGATAGACAGCACCTCCTCAACCTGTGTATGAGAATTCTCAGAAAATGTGTTTCTCCCAAACGTATCTCACTCAGTGTCTTATTTCTATGAATTCTACATTTCCATTTTGGTCATTCTTTACCAAAATAGTTCTACTTCTCCTTTTCTTCTCTTTCCATCTTCCTTTATTTCATCAGCACGTTCTTTTTATTGTTGTTGTTATTTCTGTTTAAAGAAATTTCAGAGGATTAAAGCATCACATAGTATAGGCTCTTACTTAAAATGGAATATTACATCTCTGTATCTTAAAAGCTCTCATCATCACACCTTCTAACTTGCTAAGTAGAACTTACATCTGTGTCAGTTGGTCTCGTTTCTTACTCCTTGTCTCTTACAGTCTTTGTCGTTATACCCACTCCTACCTCAAAAGCCCAAAAGATCCCTCTTTTTATCTCTAAAGTCTTATCAATTTCATGTCCATAAAAGTTTCAGTTTGTTCTTTAAGTCCCAAATATCTTTTGGCCTCCTCAGCATTGCACAACAAGTAAGATGCTCTCCTTAAAAAAAAAATTTTTTTTTAAAAATCTACTCAGGACTGTCTTCACTAAGCATTAATATATTTTAATTTCTAGTATTTTATTTATCCTATTCCCGAATGAACTCAACCACTCATTTGCCAGAGCAAATTTTTAAGTTATGTGTAAATTTTATTTTCTGCCTTATGAATGTAAGACTGATCCTAAGCAAGGTTATTTAGGGTAATCAATTCTATTTCAAGGATCGTCAAGTGCTAACATCACAAATGTCTTCACAATTTTTCTTTCATTTTAGAGCTCAAAATTCATGTCATGAAGAAGTGAAATGAAGAGTGCCTAAAGGCATTCTATTAAATGCAAAATGTTCCCTGTGAGGACTTATACTTAAACCCCTACAACTGCTTTCTTTTTTTTTTTTTTTTTTTTTTTTTTTTTTTTTGAGTTGGAGTCTCACTCTGTCGCCCAGACTGAGTGCAGCGGCCGCTCCCGGCCGCCGCAGCCTCGCCCTGCTGGGCTCCGGTGATCCTTCCACCTCCGCCTTCCGTGTAGCCGGAATTACAGGCATGCGCTACCACGCCCGGCTGATTTTTTGATTTATTGTAGAGATGAGGTCTCGCTAAGTTGCCCAGGCAGGTCTTACAACTGCTTTCAAACTAAAGCACTCCAAGACCCATCCAAGATGGAGAAATAAAGGGGATATTGCCCTACTTTAAAATACTTTGATTCCTCTTGAATACATATATTGCAGATCATTTAGGAAGAAAACATGATTATGATCCCATACAACCTGGAAAGTCATCTAAATAAATATTAACCAAAGCACATTTTCGCTGAAAATAGAAAACTAATAAGCCAAAAGCAAAATATATCCTGCTAATTCATATCAATTCATTAAGATAATATACATGTAATAATTTTATAGAACCATAATCACCAAGCTCTTTGTCAACTTTGATTATTGAGCGTATGCTAAACCATACTATGTAAAAGATTTTTCTCTGTTTTGTCTATTTTTTACGTAAAACTATGAGGATAGACAAGACATTTCTACCATTTCTACATCTTAACATTTTCCTAAAATGTTTTCAATTGTTACATCCCTCATATCACTATGAGGCTGCAGAATGTGTATGCAAGTTTTTTGTTTGTTTGTTTGTTTGTTTGTTTGTTTTTAATAAAGATGTGTGGTACAATTCAGGGTTAGGTATACAAACGTTGATTATGCAGGTACCCTTGTTGATGAGGTATGTCCCTCCTTCCCCTAGCAGTTTTCCTCAACTGCCAATCCCGCCCCACCTCCCCTGATAGTTTCCCATTACTGCCAATCCCTTCCTTATTATGTATTATAATAATTGCTCAAGGTCCGCTTATGAGTAAAAACATATGATAATCTGTTCGTTGTTTCTGTGATAGATTTCTGACTATGATCAACTCGAAATCCATCCAAGTTGCTGCAAAGGACAAATATGGACTACGTAAGTTTTAAAAGAATGGTTTTAGTTTTCATCTATTACTTGATTAGTTGAAAGGATGATGGAAAGGCCTACTTTTATTGTGGACATGAAGATTATATTTGTTTCTTGTTTTACCTTTATTGTTCAAACATTTTCTGAGCATACTAACAATATTGTCAAAAAGTAAAGAATGAAAAGAAATATTTTTTAAAAGCATGCTTAAATGTCAGTGAGAGTCCTGAGCAGCCTCTTTCAAGCAATCTTTATATAGCAGATTTTAATAGATCATTTTGAATTGCAATTTACCTCATCACAAAGAATTTAAAAGGTTAAATGCAATTATTTATTTTTTCTGGAATAATTACTATTGCCACCATCTCTTGGATTTTTATTTTTAATTTTATTGTATTTCTTTTCTATGATTTTATTTTTTCACTTTTTTCTTCCAATCACACCTCCACTTTCTGATGATCTATTCAACCTAATTAGATTTGAGTCTCTAGATCTATAAAATATATTCTGACTTTGTTCTTTTTTGAGTTACTTTTGGTTTATTGCTTCTCACTTGACATCATCTTCCTTTCTTCTATTTAAAAGAATAACTACCAGCATTTTTTCTTCTTGTTTCCCTAATGGACTATGTTTTATGTTTGAGCACTTTCTGACCAGCTTCTGTAATATTATTTGAGTACCTGATATTGGAATGTATTACTTCAGCCTAGAAAGCATTTTACAAAATGTTCTTGGAAAAACAACAAAAAACATTTGTTGTTGTTGTGCTATTGTTCTTCTTGTAGGCTGTAACTTAACTGATTTCTAATCAGTAAGTTTAAGTAACGAATTATACATTTTCTTTTTTCTTTTTCTTTTTATCACAAAATAGTCCCACTAACCACAAACATATAACACTGATTTAGCAAACTGAACCGAAACTGTTTCAGTCTGATTCTGTACCATTCTAATTTTGCAAGGATTTCTTAGCAGCAGTTTTAAAAAGATAATTTATTAGGACTTAATGTATATAATTTGAAGAAAGTTAGTAAATTTCTATGCAAGAGTAAGTAAGGCATTTTCTGTCTTGTTTTAAAAATGCCATGTTTATTATTATGGGTATCTGTAAATTTTATAGGCATTTTTTCTGAATTTATTCATAATCAATACTTTATTATTACACATATTTTTATCTATGTGAAAATCACTTTGAACTTTCTTTGAATAATTTTCATTTTGGGGGGCAGTTTTGCCACTTTTTCCACTAGGTGATTTTGTATTTTATCTAGTACAATACATGCTGCTTTGTTTCAAATTAGTCCTCCCCCTTTTTTCCCCCCTGTTGAGTCTGATGTCCTATGAATCCAGAATACAAATAAATTATACCTCTTTCAAGGTATAATTTTCAAGAAAGATAAATATTAGTCAAATAAATAATAAAAATATTTCAAAAATTTATTTAACTCATAACAAAAATTAGTTAACTCATTAATATGAGAAACACTGAGATGGTAAAACTGTTTTAGCGAGCATTTGTGAAACTGAATTTTTATTGATGCTGATAAAAAATGTTGAAATGAGACTGATAAGTTAGATACAAAATAAAGTAATGTAAATTAAACCATAAACATTGTCATTATTTTTTTTCAGATTTAAAAAATTATGTTAACATCTAACTCCTTGGAGAACTAGACTTAATAAATAGTAAATATTAGGTAAAGCAGAGTTTTATCACTAGGAGGATAAACATCTTCTGGTTAGACTTATTAAACTATACTAGTGTATATTCAGAAGACAGATGGCCATCCTTATGCCATATGTCTAAGTTTTGGACAGTATTTTCTTAACTTCGCTCATCTACCCAGATACTGAACCAATTGATGAAATTAAAAACTATGAAACAATTAAGCTAGCTTCATTAGCTGAATGTAATAATAATACTTATATCTCAATACCCCCAAAATAATCAAAAAAAGTTAGCCATAAGCAGAGTTTAATAGCTGCAGGCTTTGCCCCAAAGACTATATACTGCTGTGGTAGAATTAACATAGAAGAATTTGAGATAGAGAAATCCCACAGAAGGCTCATTAGGTAAGCAGCCAACATTAACTTATCTACTCAATCCAGTGGACTGCAAGATTTTTCATTCCTAATTCTCTGATCCACTGTTAAGGATCATAAGGTAAAGAGAATGGAGAGTTTGGGAAAACATTCTACGAGGACAGATGTTCATTTACACAACGGGCCAAATCACAGTAAGACATAAACATCAGGGTTATCTTTTGTACTAGATAAAAATCGGGAATCATATCTAATATTTTGGATATATGACCCTAACAAATAGTTAACAGCAAGTAAAAACAGAGATAGATTCACCAGAGAATAAATCCCTGTGACATCTCTTATAGGTCATTTTTTTTCTATTTTCTTGATGTTCATGAGATTTTTCTCCTAAAGTTTCCTACCTCTAAACTGAAAAGAATCTGTTTTATCCCCACAAAGCACACTCTACACATCCCAGAGATCCAAAAAATCAGATCCAAATATTCTCACTCTGTTGCTTTTTATTTCTTGTTATGCTATAACTTCTCACTTTATACTATTTTGGTAATGGAGAAATAAAAGTATCCTTTTTAGGGAATAACATACAGTAATATGACAAAAATAAAAAAGAAAGATCAATTTCTCTCTATCCCATTTTCTATATGGTAAACCTTCACTAAATTCTAGTAGCAGTTTGAGTGGCTTGAAACTGAAGTAACATACACAACAAGATTGAAATTAAAAAAGAAAGAAAGTGAAGTACCTGACCAAATGTCCTGTGATCATAGAGTTTTAAATTCAAAAATACATTAATCTGTATAAGCTGTCAAAAACTGCAAAGAGTTTGAGATTTTACCATATCTTCAAGCTAACAATTTTACCTGCCATAGTTTCATTAAAGCTGAAAGAAGATACAAGACATTTAGGTAAGAGAAAAAAAGGCATTTTTGTTGCTCAGAGCAATAGCAACAGCCAAAATATCATCACGTTGATTCTTCCAGTCCCAGTTCCCACAAGATGATGGAAAGAGAATCAGACGACACCTGAGCATGCAGTAGATTTTATTATAAGAGAAAATCTCTGAATATAATATGCAATATATGTATATAGCAATATAATGCAATACAACAATAATTCAATATATGTATACTGCAATGTATATATTCAGCATATCAGATTTATGCTTCAGAAAGAGACACTACTTCTATATTTCAAGCCTATATGCACATCTTGCCATTTTATTTTTTTAGAGGGTAACACAATCTCCTTTGTCAAGGGTGTTTACTCTACGAACATCCCTTAAAAGATAACCCAGAAAAAAAGGAAGTCAACGTCTTTGCTTACAAGATGTGTAGACATGCAAGAGAGCAGTGAAGATGACACGCCTAACAAATTCTACCCCTCAAGCCTATGCAGTCTTGTATTGTATTATATTGTCCCAAGAGTGTGACAATTCATCAGAACTCAGATAAATCTGACCAAAAAAGGTTGGAAGGAAATCTCTTCAATTTGGCCAAAACCAGTCTTGCAGTATTGACATCAACAATGCTTCCAAGTAGGAACTCAGCAGCTGGAAAAAAAGTTTAATAATCCATCAAGGTATACCCAAGAAAATCATGCAGTTTTCTCCTTAAATTGATATTTTTACTTTTTTTCTTGGTCCAGAGCATTAACCAAGGTAGAGCTTAATTTATCACTGATTGCGCAGACCATCTTGTCCACAAGGAGGATGTCTTAGGGCAATTTGATCATCCCTAATAATCTTGGCCAGTGAGTTGAACTTTATTCAAACGTCTTCCAGGGAAGGGAAGACATCATTGATCACTGTATCTGAAGTCAAGAACAAATTTTAGACCATATTTTCTAACTGGATGACTCTCTTATAGGGATAATTGTTCATAGTGTGTGTACAAATATGTTACTTATCCTTCCTGGAAACTCCAATAAGTAAGTAACGGTAACCTTAATTTGATCTCCAAAGTTATCTGAGGGCAACATAATCTACTGGTGGTATTTCCTTAAGTACTTGAAGTTCTCTTACAGTCACCCCTGAAGTATAAGTCATACATTTGAAAGGGGGTCGGGTTAAGGCATAGCTTCCATAAAATGAGTATGGTCTAGGTATAAAATTATGTTCTGAAAAGAAAGTGTTGTTTATAATTGTTGGGGCCTTCCAAGTGGGACTTACATCTGGAGTACAAGTTGACAGTGTCACCCATGCTCCAAGGCATTTCTTACATGCAAACACCTCCAGGGACTAAAAAAGAAGACAAAAAAAAGGTAAACTGCATTAATATCTCTACTGCCTCCATCTACTCTAGGTGCTTTGGTTATTGCTTTCCCTTCACCACTTCAGTCAGAGTTTCCCATTATGGCTGCCATAGCTATAATGTTACCATTAGTTTAGTTATTCCTCTCCTTGCATAGAAATCTTTTATTAGAAGGCTAAGGTGTTTGAGAGAAAATGACATATTTACAAAATTTACAGAGAAGTATTATGAGGCCAGACTCGGTGGCTCAGTCTGTAATCCCAGCACTTTGGGAGGCTGAGGTGAGTGGATTATCTGAGCCCAAAGGTTCGAGACCAACCCAGGCAACTTGTGATACCTTGCCTCTAAAATAAATAAATAAATAAATAAATAAATAAAATTACCTGGGCGTAGCAAGTACGCCTGTAGTTCTGGCTACTTGGAAGGCTGAGGTGAACGAACTGCCAGAGCCCAACAGGTAGATGCTGGGGTGTCCGTGAGTGTGCCACTGCACTCTATCCTGGGCAATGGAGTGAGAATCCAACTCAAAATAAATAAATAAATAAAAGTATTATGCCTCCAATTTGGTCTCTGTGAACTTTATGTACCCCTATAGGGTGACTCAGCAAGCAATATACTTATAAACTCTACCAAGCAGCATATAGGCTAAGTTATTCCATTAAGGAGACCAAATTAGCTAAAACCAGAATTGGGTTTGAATCTAAGATCCTTCTAAACCAAACTGTCATGCAGAAGATATATCAGTTGACTTTGAATTGCTGATAGAAGACAAAAGAAGAATCATGTGAAGATTGAATGGAATCTCAAATTTTAAAATTTGATCTATAGTAACACCACATCACTTCCATCCTGATCATCATCCAGAAATTGTCTATGAAGTGGTGGTCTTTTTTGGGGGGACAGATGCATTAAGTTGTCAAACTGCCTCACTAATGTGTGTGGACCAGAAGAAAGTGATGGAGATAAAGCAGGAAGTCTTTTTTAGCTAATTTTTGAGGAGGCAATTCCAATAATTAGCAATACCAGAAGCATAAGGATGACAACAACCAACCTTGGCTTTTAGTCAATACTAATTGGTAATTGTTATAAAAGTCCCACTATTAATGAAATAGAAGATAGTCTGGAAGACTGAAAACAGCATAAGTATCTCCCCCCTTCCCCAAGGGCCACATGTAGCCAGAATCATCTTATTAATTTAAATAGAGACATAACTTAAAACAAGTATCAACAGCAGTAAGGTACCTTTGATAACCCCAACAATGTTAAATGTCCAGTATAGTCAATCTGGCAGAAGGAAGGAAGTCCAAGTCCAGTATGGTGTAGCATTCTTACAAGACAAAAAAAAAAAAAAAATTCAAATTTGACATAGGCCATAGTCTTGTATGCAGTGGTAGTCTCTGCATCAGAAATATAGGGTCTTTTATATTTTTGTTCAGTCTATAATGTTGGATATGTCGGCAAATATGGTATGAGAATGAACCCAGGCAGAAATATTTATGATCTTGTGTTTACAAGCTCAATCAGCAGTTTAATCCTAAGTGATCTGATTAGAGAATGGGTCTATATAATTGACTCAAATGATCAGATCGATAGCTATGATTTGTGTCCAGTATGTAGTTCCAAACAAGAGTCTTTTTTTTTTTTTTTTTTGAGTTGGAGTCTCACTCTGTCGCCCAGACTGGAGTGCAGTGGCCACTCCCGGCCACCGCAGCCTCGACCTGCTGGGCTCCGGCGATCCTTCCGCCTCAGCCTTCCGAGTAGCCAGAATTACAGGCATGCGCTACCACGTCCGGCTGATTTTTTGATTTATTGTAGAGATGAGGTCTCGCTGCCCAGGCGGGTCTCGAACCCGCGGGCTCAGGCAATCCACTTACCTCAGCCTCCCAAAGGCACGGGATTACAAACTGAGCCACCAAGCCTGGCTCAAACAAGAGTCTTTAATCTGTTTATCTGTAGCTTTACAACTGTTAGAATAGAACATTGGTAAAAACCCAAAAATCAGCAAAATTGTAACAAGATTCATCAAGGAATATTGGCCAGAACAATAACAATCATTTGCATTTTGCCTGGTGAACAGAGCATTCACATTCATTTTTAGTTCTTCAAAGCTGGCATTGAGTTTGGACAGTCATAGCAGCATAATGGAAATCACGTAGTTTCAGTTTGATTGAACCTCACTAAAGTACGACCAGGAATTTATGGGCTTCCCTGGGACATGAAAACCCAAAGAGACATCAGCTTTGTTTCAGATGATGAAGTGAGGAATAAAGGTTTTCACCAAAGATAGATGTTACTTTATCTATTTCATCATACATAGCCAAGATATCACAGAGACCAAGATTTTGTATATACCACTTCTCTTTTTCAAACATAACTTATTGACTACTACCCACCTTATTGGTCATTGGTATACATTGTATGAGTTAATTCAGTGCAAAATGGAGATATCAGTTCAGAGAGTGAGCCTTTGTGGATCAAAATGCTTCAACAAGATCCCAGTAGCAAGCCATCAGCGGCTTTAAAAATCAGTATACTTAATAGCTACATCAAAAAGGGTGGAAGTTTGCAGTATCAGAATTATTTGTATAAAAGTAAAAATAATTACTTTTTAAATCCTCAACTATCTTATCTCCCAAGTATACAGTAAACATATTCAGAAGCTACCTGGCATAATATTGCAATAGACTGAATGCAGAAGTATACATAAAAATTCAGAGGTTTTCTGACAAGAGAGTGTATAATAGTGGCGGTCTTTTCATTATTTCCTTGTTTATTTTTAATTAGTTAATTAGTTTAATTTATTTTTAGTATCATAGTCGATTATCAAGTATTGCATACTGTATGTAATTGTGTTATACTTTTTGTTTCTTTGTTTTAGTACCTTTAGGGATTCAGGTGGTTTAGGTTACATGATTACATCACTTGGTGGTGAAAAATTCTGGGAATAAGAGTACCCATCAACCCCCACTATTGCACATTGTATCCAGTAGGTTATTTTTTAGCCTCCCCTTTTCCCAATCACCTCTTCCTCCCCCTAACTCCATTATCTATTTTATCATTTTATATGCCTTTGTGGATCCCTAGTTTAATACCTGCTTATAAGTGAGAATATTCATTATTTGTTTTTTCATTCCTGCATTACTTCACTTATGACAATGGTCTCTAATACCATCCAAGTTACTGCAAAAGACTTTATTTCATTCTTTTTTTCATGGCCGAATAGCATTCCATGGTGTATATATACCATATTTTCATAAACATTAATCATTTGACGGGCTATTGAAGTCGATTCCTCATCTTTGCAATCACAAATTGTGCAGTATTAAACCTATTAGTGCATATGTCTCCTTTGTATAATAATCTCTTTTCCTTTGAGTATATACAAAGTAGTGGGATGGCTGGATCAAGTAGATGACTTACTTTTAGTTCTTTAAGAACTCTCCATACTGTTTTCCATAGAGGTTGTATTAATTTACATTGCCACCAACATTGTATAAATATTCACTTTTTACTGCATCAACACCAACATCCATTGTTTTTACATTTATTAATAATGGCTATTCTGACTGACAAAAAGTATTATCTCATATTGGTTTTATTTGCACTTCCCTGATGATTAGTAATGTTGAGCATTCTTAACATAATTTTGGGCCATTTGTGTATATTCTTTTGCAAGATATCTTATTCACGTTGTTTGTCCAATTTTTATTGGGGTTATTTGTTTCTTGCTGATTTCTTTGAATCCCTTGTAGATTCAGGAAAGTAGTCCTTTGTTGAATGTATAGTTTGCAAATATTTCCTTCCATTCTATAGGTTGCCTGTTTACTCTGTTGATGATGATGATAATGATGATTGCTGTGCAGTAGCAATTCAGTTTAATTAAGTCTTGTTTATTTTTTGTTGCATTGGCTTTTGGAGTGTTTGACATAAATTATATGCCTAGACTGAGGTTCACAAGAGTTTTTCCTCGGTTCTCTTCCAGGAATTTTATAGTTTCAGGTCTCACATTTAAGTCTTTCATCCATCTTGAGTTAATTTTTGTATATGGTGAGAGATAGTTGTAGTCTTTTACATGAGACTATCTAATTTTCTCAGCACCAATTGTTGAAGGATGTCCTTTCCCCATGTATGTTTTTGCCTGCTTTTTATATGATTATGTAGTTGTAGCTATTTGGGTTTATTTATGAATTCTCTATTCTGTTCCATTGGTCTATGTGTCTGCTTTTGTACCAGTACCATGCTGTTTTGGTTATTATAGACTTGTAGCATAATTTTGAACCCAGCATTTGGATTTGTTTTTGTTTTTTATTAGAATTACTTTGACTTTGGGGGATCTTTGTGACTCCAAAAAATTTTAGAATTTTTTTTCTAACAGTGTGAAAGATGACAGTAATTTGATAGGGATTGCATTAAACCTCTATATTGCTTTGGGTGGTATGGTCATTTTAACAATATGCATTCTTCCAATCATGACTGACTGTGGCCTGTTTTTCTATTTGCTTGTATCCTCTGTGATTTCTTGCATCAATGTTTTGTAGTTATTCTTGTAGAGCTCCTTCAACTTCTTTGGTTAAATATATTTCTAGATATTTTACTTTTTGGGCAGCTTTTGTAAATGGAATTGACTTCTTGACTTGATTCTGAGCTTGTCTGTTATTGATGCTTAGCAGTGCTACTGATTTGTGTGTGTTGATTTTGTAACCTGAGACTTAACTGAATGCATTTTTCAAGTCCAGGAGTCATTTGGAGGAGTCTTTAAGGTTTCCTAGTATAAAGTCATATAGGCAGAGATAGTTTAACTTCTTTTTTTAATTTGGATACCCTTTATTTATTTCTCTTTTCTGATGGTCTGGCTAGTACTGCCAGTACTCTGTTGAATACAAGTGGTTAAAGTGGGCATCCTTGTATTTTTCCAGTTCTGAGGGGAAATGGTTTCTCCCATTTGATTTGATGTTGGCTGTGGGTTAGTTGCATATGGTTTTAATTACTTTCAGGTATGTTCCTTCTATGCCTATTTTGTTGAAGACTTTTTTCAAGAAAGGATGCTAGATTTTATCAAATGCTTTTTTCTTTTTCTACTAAAATGATCACATAATTATTTTTAAAAATTCTGTTTGAGCCGTCATTATTTTGCTAAGCCATTGTTTGACCATGTGGCTCCTTGAGCCATGGTTGTCATGTTTCCAAGCCTTGGCCCCCTCCTCTATCTTGGGGAGGTGAATCTCCTCTCTCTCTCTCTCTCTCTCTCTCTCTCTTTCTCTCTCTGTCTCTATTATACTTTTAAAATAAACTATATTTTCCAATCTAAAAACAAAAAAATAAAAAAATTCTGTTTGTGTGGTGGATCATGTTTATTGACAAATAACATAGTTACAAATTCCTTCAGCATTGCTTATTTGAGAAAGACATTATTTCTCCTTCATTAATGAATCTAGTTTTGTAGGACACAAAATTATCGTCTGACAGTTATTCCGTTTGAGGAGATTAAAGATAGAACCCCAATGCCTTCTGGCTTGTAAGATAACTGCTGAAAAGACTGCTGCTAGTCTGATAGATTTGCCTTTGTAAGTTATTTGATGCTTATGTCTCACTACTCTTACAATTCCTTTTTTTAATATCTACTCTAGATAATCTAATGACTATATGCCTTGTTTTCAAGTTGTGAAATTATTTCTTCTACTTGGTCTAGTACATTGCTAAAACTTTCCACCTATTTTTTTACTTTTCTAAATGAATTTTTCATTTCTATAAGTTCAGATATTTTTTCAAATGTATCTATCTTTCTAGAGAATTTTTTATTTCTGTCCTGCGTAGTGTTTTTTTTTAATTTATTTATGTTACTTTTTAACATTCTCTTAGATCTCGATGAGTAATTTATAAACAACCTTTTGAATTTTTTATTTGAAATTTTGAAGATTTTATTTTGGTTACAGTACATTGCTGGGGAGTTAGTATAATCTTTTGGGGAAGTTATAAAACTCTGCTTTTCTCATGGTGCCTGGAACATTTTTTCTGGTTTCTTCTTATTTGTGTAAGCTATTTCCTATTATTATTGTAACATTTATTTTGAAACTATTGTATTTTTTTGTTTCCTTAAGAATGTGTATTTATTTATTTATTTATTTGGTTAGTTAGTTAGTTAATTTTGAGTCAGAGTAACACTCTGTTGCCCAGGTTGGAGTGCAGTGGCATGCTCACAGTCACTACAGCCTCAATTTAGTGACTCCACTCAGTCAATCCTTCCACCTCAGCCCTCCAAGTAACTGAAACCACACCCAGCTGATTTTTTAGTTTGTTTTAGAGACAAGGTCTCGCCGTGTTACTTGAGATGGTCTCGAACAACTAAGCTCAAGCAATTCTCTTGCCTCCACCTTCCAAAGTGCTGGGATTATAGGAGTGATCCATCGCGCCTGACCAGAATGTGTCTTTAATGTGTGTAGTTTATGCTCATCTTGTTTCAACCCTGGGTGCTTTCAGTGACAAAGGCTCTGTATGAGTTACGTGGCTATAGAAAATCATTGCACATTGACTTTCTCAGATGCAGCCTTTAGTAGCAATTATTGGATGCGTGTGTAGGATCACTGTCTCTTGTGGATCCAGAATGCCAGAGGACTAGTGAAGCCCACCTCATTTTCCAGTGGTGTGCTATGCGTTTTTTCCAGTATTATTTCTCGAGGTTGAATCTTTAGGAGGCACCCATGGGTGAGAACTGGTTACAGCTGAAGCAGGTAATGATATGTAATAGCCATATGGTTGGCAAAAGTTTCAATTCTGATTGAGACAGTTAGGGAACTCCCTGGGAAACTTATTGTCTTAGCTGAGGAGAGAGAACAAGCCTCTGCTCCACTGCTAGTCTGGCAGGGAAGTGGTCTACCTACCTTCCCTTTATACCTCTATCCTGGAGTTCTGGATTTTCAGATCATGCATGCATCTCTGTCCATCTACAGGAATGTTGATGTTCCATGTAGAGAGGGAGTGAAATTTTACTCCTTGTGCCTGAGTCTTAAGAGCACACTTTCCATGTGGATGCAGTTATCTCAAAATGCTGCTAATACAGGTGCACTCACACTAAGTTTTCATGAGAGAAGATAACGTTTTCAATGATGGGTGAGTCAGAGTCTTCTTCAATCATGGGCACCAGATTTGCTAAACTGCTGGTCTGAACTGTCACTTTCCCCCACTGAGCCCAGCACTGTGTCTGCATTTCTACTGAAAGAAACTTTCCTCAGTTGGGAAGTTCTAGACCCCAGTGAACCTGTATATATATTTATCCCATAAGTTGATCCCCTGATGTATTGTACTCCCCTCTTCCCTGGGAATGACTATAAAGACCCAACTACTGTGAGCCTTGCTGCTTTTATGGGTCTAGCCACCGTATAGGGCTGCCACAATTCAAGCTGGCTGGGAAGTATCTGCAAGGGATCCATTGATGTGAAGGCACAAGTGTTGAAGGTTCATGAGCAGAGTGAAACCCCACAACTTGTGTCCATCTAGTACATCTAGGACTGCAGCTCTGTTCCAGGAGGAAAAGAAAGAGACTCTGTGTAACCTGGTAACCTGGTACAATGCCCTCAAGAAGCTTCTAAATCATAGCCCACTCTGGTACCTTAACTCCCGAGGGCAGAGAAGCTGTCATTGAATTCAGGTACCAGTAGTCCGCTCAAAGACTAGAGAAGCTGGAAGCGTTCCTACCTACCTTTCCCATGGAATACTAAGTCTCTCAGAATTTGATCTCTGCCAGTTTCTTGTTTCTTTCTTTTTTGCATGTGTCATAGAATCTTCCAATTAACTCTTTGAAAGCCTCCAAGCCTCACCCTTAACATTTCATTTGAACTTTTTTTATTTACCTATATTATTTATTCTGTCTTCTGAGGAGAATTAGACTATGTGCAGTGATATGAGCTTTGCTCTTAGTACCTGCCTCAGGGGGGTGGGGGAGGATGCTGGGTGGAACTGAACCAGGCTAATCAGTCTCTGGTTTCTCAGTGGCAAGTGCAAGCACCATATCTAATGGGGGTGGAAAGGGAGTGGCAAAGACACTGTAGGATATCCATGGTTGTATATAATTTTGTATGGTGGTTTTCTTACTTGCCAGTTATTGCAGTGCTGTGCTGAGTCCATGCACAGACGCCAGGACTCCTGAGTAACTGGAGTGATCTAGATAAAGGTGTTATGTGAAATTTGGCAACGGACCTTCTCAAGCATGTTATTGTGTCAGACATTGAAAAGGAGCAGTGGCAGTTAACCTCTGGCTAGGAAGTGGCACTTGCAGGAAACAGCCAGGTGTGGTTATGGCTATGGGCTTTCTAGTGAACATATGTTATCCTAGAGAAGGATTCAAATGCCCCAGGTGATGTGGAAGGCTGTGGGACAACCGAAACTTTTTGCTCATTTTCGGCCTTCAAGTCAGTACACAGGAATAGCCAATGGGGGCAGGGCACTGGGACTAGCAAGTCTGTGCTCCAGCTCCCCATATGTGTGCACAAGTCATGGCCCCAGTGGGAATCAGGAGGTAGTCCTCTGCCACTGGGGTAATGTTCAAGGATGAGCAGACCTGCCCTTGTTGCCCAAAAGAGTTCGTGCAGAGAGAAACGGGCTGCTGGAGGTGTCAAGTCCTACCCAGCTGCTTTCTGTGCCAGAACACAGAATTACACCAAGTCACAAGTTCTGCACCAGTGTGTTCCAGACAGAAACCACGTATTGAAGCAAATGAAAGCATCCAATCTTTCTGTTCCTGTTCCTGTTCCGACCTGCAGCTGGTAGCAGGATGGAATCCACTGAGGCTAGGCTCTTACAATGGCACAGCTGGAGCTGCTCTAGACTTGAAACATCTGCAAAACTCCACATAGGTTCCAGTAACACACTGCTGGGCAGTATCTAGGCAGTTTCCCGTGTGAAATTGGCTTGAGAGGCCATCAAAGTCTGTGGCATGGGCACAGAGCCCTGGAGTTCCCTCACTCACCCTTTTCTTACAGTCCAAAGCTTCTCTTGGTCCATGCTGGCATCCCAGTTCCAAACCAGGCTTTCAAATTTCTCTCCTCTTCACCCATTGTGAGTTTTTCCCTTTTTCTGGTGACCTCTGGGGTACTCGTGGTCATCCTGTTTTGAGTGCTGAGGTTATCTCCATATTTTGGCTCCTCTCTGTGAAAGAAGCATATGATACATTCTTTTTGTCAACCATCTTGAACCCACCCCTCAAATATAATTATTTTTAAATGACGTTTTAGTTAAAACTCAAATCACTCTATAAAAAAATATACCTGCACAGGTATGTTTAGCGCAGCATTGTTCACAGTAGCAAGAATATGGAACCAACCATGCTGCCCATCAAAAGAGGACTAAATTTTAAAAAAAATGTGGTACATATACACAATGGAATATTATGCAGCCATAAAGAAGAGCAAAACTATGAACTTCAGAGCAATTTGGATGGACGTAGAGTCTATAATACTGAGTGATCTATCACCGAAACAAAGAAATGAGTATTACATGTTCTTACTCATAAGCCGAACTTGAACAATGATCATAATACTATAAGAAAAGGATTGTCAGTAGTGGGAAACTGCCGGGGGGGGGCATACCTCACCAACAAGGGTACCTGCATAATGAACATTTATACCCACATCTTTAAAATAAAAAATTGTAATGAATAGTAATACATGGCAAAAAGAAAAACTGTCCTAATATTTTGAATATATTAAAATTACATATTAAACATTTTAAATAAATACATATGTATGTGTATAAGTATACAGAAAATTGATGGTTTTTAAGTTCTAAAATGTTGAATAGAGATAATAAAATACAAATAAAAATCATTGAGACCTCAATTATTTTAAAAGTGTGAAGTGCCCTGAGACCAAAATGTTTGAAAACCACTGCTTCAATATACCAAAGCATATTTCTACAACAAGCAGAGCATTATTCTCTTTACATTTCCCCTCGTTAATATGTCTGTGTACACAGCCATGTTTATTCTATAGTCCCTAGCACTGAAGCCCAATTTGGGATAAAATAAAAGACAATGGTGTCTTGACTTCAGTGCCAAAATGTCCTAAATTAGCTGAAGAGAAAGACTGTGGAAAGTGTCTGTAGATAGCTGCAGATGATCAATTAACATATATCACTCAAAATATTCAATGATTTTAGAAGTAGAAGAGCATTTCAGAGTGCGTTATCAGAAAAAAATTATTAATAATTACTACAAATTTACTATAGGCAATAGGCAACTATAAATAGATAAGCTTAGTCACTGAGATGGAATTTTCACAGAAATAAGTGATCAATCCTTATGTGGGCAAACTGTACACCTGTCATAGAAAAATAGAAGAGTGAAGAAAAAAAAATCTACTTTGGGATTTATAAAAATTTTCTACTGCATCTATTCTGTAGCATTTAAAAATAAAGAGAAAGAACATCCAATTCATTCCATTGTAAAGTGTTTACCTTAGGGAATAGAATAAAAGGTAAAAGAACAATATGTATTTTGTTCAGTTAAATTATAGAAAACAAAAACTACATGAATTATGAAATTAAAGGTGAGATTACATGACAAGAGAATACCACTTAAAACATTTTGTCTGAAAAGCAGAACTAACTAAAGCAGAAACTAGATAAGAAAAAGAGAGACTATGAGAAAAATAATATAAAATATCAAAATTAAAGCCGGGCTCGGTGGCTCAGCCTGTAATCCCGCGCCTTTGGGAGGCTGAGGTGAGTGGATTGCCTGAGCCCGTGGGTTTGAGACCCGCTTGGGCAGCGAGACCTCATCTCTACAGTAAATCAAAAAATCAGCCGGGCGTGGTAGCGCATGCCTGTAATTCCGGCTACTTGGAAGGCTGAGGCGGAAGGATCACCGGAGCCCAGCAGGTCGAGGCTGCGGTGACCGGGAGCGGCCGCTGCACTCCAGTCCGGGCGACAGAGTGAAACTCCAACTTAAAAAAAAAAAAATCAAAATTAAAATTCAGGTTAACATTAAATGTTACAATGTGCAGAGTTATTGAGCAAAATAAATAAAAGATTTATAGAAAGAGAGGTAAGAAGTCTTCTCGCCACAGAAAGGAAAAAGGCAAGTATAAGGATAAAAGAAGATCATAAAATAAAATCTGGGTGACAGAGTGAGACTCCAAAAAAAAAAAAAAAAAAACCACAATAGAATAAAATAAGAAAGAATTCTTGAAATTGCCTAAGCACTGTCAAACGCTCAACAGATTTCAGGTTTTAATAGTTTTGTAAGGATAAAATGACATCCTATATATCCTAGGGAAAATATCTGAATTCTAAATAAAGAATTGTGTAAGTACATGTCAGAAAGAAGAAAAAGCAAGATGTTTACAAAGAAAATTCATTTTGAATATACATTTTCTGTCTACCATACATATCAAAAAATTAGAGCAATATCTATAAAATGTTGAGTAAAAGAGGTTACCAAAAATATTGTAAATATGCTATACTTCAGAAAAAATCAATTTGCCTTTTATAAAAATATGTGTATTTCAGCTGTTTAAAAATAAATCAAATAAAGACTTCAAGGACAGTTGTAGTTAAGGACAGATTTGAGAATATACCACACATGAAAAACTTCCTGTTCAAAATTATTTTCATTGAATAAATATAGTTATTAAAATAAATAAGACACACAAGAAATATAATTACTTCAGAAATCATATTATTTAATACCAATAAAATGCCTTATTCTATTCTCTATAACTTTTAAAAAAAATTTTTAATACGAATTGAAACCATAGTTTAATTTTCTAAGTTAATTTGAGGCCCCCTAAGGGTTAAACAGTGACAGAAGGGAAGGCTAAAACAGCATAGCAAATTTCTAAGAGTAATGTGCCTTCCTGTTCAGTAATCCCTAAATTATTTTTCAGGTATGAGCAAAAGCAGACTTAAGTTTCCATTTTTTATATTTTTGTATGCTCACTCATACATATTGGATGGATGTTTGCTTGTAATTTTAACTTCATACGTTTTTATGCAGAGACAATGTCAAGATTTTATTTGATACTAAAAACTTCTGATGAATTACAGAAATGAGTGGTCTACATCAGAATTTATGGTTTGCAACTTGAATACGTGTTCACCAAGTGATATAGACATAAACAAAAATTATTATATTGTGATAAATATTCTCGAAATATCTATGTATCATAGAAGTAAGGGTAATAATTTTAAATGTATTGGGGGGCAAATAATTTCAGCCTTTGAACTATTTAACAGCACCATCTTAAATAAATTCATTGGGCTTTGTTGGCCTTGGTTCCATATTTTTACAGTTTATTTAGTTCATTTCTAATGCCAGTGGCAGTATTAAAACTTAATCATACTCTTTCCATTAGCTTCAAATACATTGATTTTTAATGTTTTTGTTATTATTTAACAATTCCACAGCTTGTAACTAACCCTGCCTTTGTTCAATGGTGAAACACTGTGGGGGGAAGAAAAAAACAACTTTAAATTCCAGATGGTATAATATGGACAATGTATCAAATGATTCGGTTTTACCAGTGAATAAATGAGTGAATAAAAATTTGTATAAATTACTTCTAATAGCACATTAGGATATTTTAGCCATAGAACTAGAACTTTAGGCTAGAAAATACCTTGAAAAATGTACTCTAATATTGGAAGAATAAAAAAGATAGACAAATATTGAAATGTGCAAAATAAGCCAGGCTCAGTGGCTCAGCCTGTAATCCCGCGCTTTGGGAGGCTGAGGTGAGTGGACTGCCTGAGCCCGCGGGGTCGAGACCCACCTGGGCAACTTGGCAAGACCTCATCTCTACAACACATCAAAAAATCAGCCGGGGTGGTAGAGTGCGCCTGTGGTTCCAGCTACTTGGAAGGCTGAGGTGGAAGGATCGCCGGAGCCCAGCGGGTCGAGGCTGCGGTGGCCGGTAGTCGCCACTGCACTCCAGTCTGGGCGACAGTGTGACTCCAACTCAAAAAAAAAAGAAAAAAGAAAGAAAGAAAGACTTGCAAAATAGTCCCCATAAAAAACAAACAGTAAAAAAAGAAGATCTTGTTATACTTATGTGACTTACAGATTGTTGAATAAAATATTATTTATCTTCCATAGGCATACAATTGTCAATATAATTAATATTTTGCAATTTTAGAGCGATATTTTTGTGTTTAGAATTGCCAAATAAAAGTTTTTAAGCAAGACTTTTTTTTTTTTTTTGAGTTGGAGTCTCACTCTGTCGCCCAGACTGGAGTGCAGTGGCTGCTCCCGGCCACCGCAGCCTCGACCTGCTGGGCTCCGGCGATCCTTCCGCCTCAGCCTTCCGAGTAGCCGGAATTACAGGCATGCGCTACCACGCCCGGCTGATTTTTTGATTTATTGTAGAGATGAGGTCTCGCTGCCCAGGCGGGTCTCGAACCTGCGGGCTCAGCAATCCACTCACCTCAGCCTCCCAAAGGCGCGGGATTACAGACTGAGCCACCGAGCCTGCCTTGCAAGACTTTGTAAAATCTATAAAGCCTTTATTATTTTTTTGGGTTTTTATTTATTTTATTTTAAAGATGTGGGGTGCAATTTAAGGATAGGTATACAAATGGTCATTATACAGGTAAAATTTGGGCCTCACTTTGGTCCCCACTTCTCCTGGTTTGAGATCAGGTACCCTTATTGATGAAGTGTACCTGCCCCCACCTCCCGGTGTCTGAAATGCTCTTTTGTATTTACAAACTAGAATCTTTAATTCCTATTTTTTGTAAATAAATCCTTTGTTATTTCATCTTACTTTTTTGTTTGTTTTGTTTTGCTTTGTCTTGTTTTTTTGAGTTGGAGTCTCACTCTGTCACCCAGGCTGGAGAGCAGTGGCATGCTCACCATCACCACAACCTCAACTTTCTGGGCTCAAGTGTTCCTTCTGCTTCAATCTTCCAAGTAACTGGAACTACAGGTGCACGCCACCATGCCCGGCTAATTTTTTTATGTTTATTGTAGAGATGAGGTCTCACAAAGTTGCCCAGGCTGATCTCGAACCTGTGGTCTCAGGCAATCCTCTCACCTCAGCCTCCCAAAGTGCTGGGATTGTAGGCGTGAGCCACCACGCCTGTAATACTTTTTCTTTTTTTTTTTAGTTCCCTTTTAGAATTAAAGTACAATTTACACCGAAGAAAATAGATTATTTTGCTGTGCAATTTTATGAGTTTTGACAAATTCGTGTTGCTTTGTAAACACAATTAGCTCAAACATTAGTTTTATTGTCACAAAAATTTTCTTTTTGCTTCTCTAGAGTCATTTCTTCTCCTCCCTGAGACTATGGCAAACATATGTTTCCTATCACAATAGCTTTGACTCTTCAAGATATCATAAAAAGAAAATTATTTCCTTTTTAAATTTTTGAGTTGGGCTTCTCTCATTTACTAAAATGCACTTGAGATTCAAGAATATTGGTGCATACTTTGTTCCTTTGTATTGTAGAGTGTTATTCCTATGTGTCAATTTAGCAAATTTGGGGGGAAAGTAGGTTTCCTTTTTTTCTTTTTCTTTTTTCTTTTTTTTTTTTACTAATTTTGATGATAGTAAATACATATTTGTACATAAGTTTTCATGTGGACAAAAGTTTTAATTTCTCTTAGGAAATACTTAAAACTTCTAAGGAAATTGCTGGTCAAATGGTACGTTAGGGTTAATCTCAGAAGAAAGTGTCATACTGTTTTCCAAAGTGGCTACCCATTAACAATGTATGAGATTTAAAATCATCCCGTATTTGTGTTGTACTTTCTACTTTTTAGCATTTCTGTGTTATCTTTTTGTGTGTGTGGCTTTAATTTATATATTATTCTAATGACTAGTCACATTGAGCATCTTTTATGAGCTAAGTTGCCAGCTGCATCTTTTTTTGGTAAAATATTTGTTCAGATATTTAGCCCTGTTCTAATTGGGCAAATATTTAAAGCAATATAGCTTTCATGTTCTTCACTTTGAGCTCCTTTTATATTCCTATTCAAGTACTTTATCAAATATATGATCTATAAATAATTTATTCCAACTTGTGTCCTTTCTGCTCTCTTAATAATGTCTTTGAAGAGTGTTAATTTTGATTAAATCTCATGCCATCTTTTTTCTTTTATGGATCAAATTTTTGGAGTTATATCTTAGAAATATTTTCTTGTATCAAGATCAAAAAAATGTCTCCTATATTTCCTTTTACTATTTTATAATTTTAGTTATTTTATGTCTCTGATTCATTTAAATTAATATTGCATAAATGCTTATTAGAAGTCAAAGTTCTTTGTTTTTTTAAATTTTCCATATGGTTGTCTAATTGTACTTTCTCAAATGGCTTTTAACCCATGTCAAAACCAGCCGAATATATTTGCGTGAACCTATTTCTGACTTATCCATTCTGTTCCATTTATCTATTTGTTTATTCTCTACCGATGTCAGACCAGCTCTTTCTCATCTCATCACTAGGGTTGCCAAATAACTTATTGTCAAAGTGTTTGGAGTACATTATGTTACTATTAATAATTACACATGACAACAGAGCATAAAAGATTGTCCCAACAATTCTAATCATAGATCAAGATTAACACATAGTGGTCTCTGGGTTCTTCCATTTGACTTTATGGTGGTGGCTCAGAAAATTATAGCCCACACCCAGGAGTGTAATATTTTATGCAAATTTAGAAGTAGAAGTGTAAAGTGACATAAATGGAACTTGGCATGTGGAATGTGAGAGCTGTTCCAAACTAGAACTTCAACTCTAACTCCAGGCAGAATGAGGGGCTTTGCATGGGTACAAACAAAGGCTATGGCACACTGTCGAGGCGGTGGGTAATGCCTCCAAAAAGAATGTGATCCAAGGAAGCTAAAAAACTGTCCAAGGTTTAAGCCTAATATATCTCTGTTATGCAGGGTGTTTTTTGAATGTAAATAAGCCTAATAAATGACATTTATTGAATTACAGGTGACTATAGACTAGGTGCTATTACGTTTTTCATATACATTTACTTGCTTAATTCTCAAAGAAACTACAAAGCAAAAACATTTTAATTGGTGTTTTATAGATCAATAGAAAAAAAAAGTCAGATCTAGGATTTAAAGCCAGATACATCATTTTCAGAGTCTATATTTTTAACTATGAAGTTTTGAGCTGTCAGTATACCTTACCATATGTAAAGATCTTCTATTTATTATACAATATTAGATAAATATTAATACTGATGGTTATTGTCATAATAATTATGATCAATTCTGAGATCTTTAGATTATTTTTAAAATAGTCTAGACATATTATATTATGAAATTTCAATCTTTCTTTTTAATTATCATTTATATTTTCTAAAAACCTGTATCTATTAGTGTATTCATCTATTTCAGCATGTTTTCACTCATAAGTGAACCTTGAACAATTATTATGATACTATAAGAAAGGGAATGGTAGTAGTGGGAAACTGCTAGGGGAGGGAGGGGCATACCTCATCAATAAGGGTACCTGCATAATCAATGTTTATATTCCTAACACTGAATTGTACCCCACATCTTTATAATAAAAAATAAAAATAAAAAAAATCTCATGCAAACTCATAAAGTTGTTGTAAAGGTTAAGAGTTAATATATGCAAAATCATTAAAATATCTGGCATGTGAAAGGCAAAAAAAAAAACAAAACCGTATCATTAGTGTATTCTTCTATTACACTGTGGTCCAGATTTTGAAAATTTTATAACTTCTTGGGGGATATTAGTTTTTAATGTTTAAATTATTTTTAAATGCAATATTTTAATCGTAATAATGCCTATTAACGTTGCAGGCATATTGTTATCCTCAATTAGTTGCTATTATCATTTTGTCATACCATTTTGTGACTATTAACACACATAAAAAACTTATTCAATAAGAATAATGTAAAAAAAATAATTTTTGACGAATTGGCCAATAATATTTTCACTAAGAGAATAGTCCATAATAAAACAATTAGAATGTATTTTAAAACAAAGCAAATTAAGTCTTAGATGAAGAGCATTAATTGTTTCATCTTTTTTTTTTAATGTTTCATTTTACTAGCTAATACATAAGTACAATTTTTTTTTTTTTTTTTTTTTTTTTTTGAGTTGGAGTCTCACTCTGTCGCCCAGACTGGAGTGCCGCTCCCAGCCCCCGCAACCTCGACTGCTGAGCTCTGGCGATCCTTCCGTCTCAGCCTTCCAAGTAGTTGGAATTACAGGCGCGGTGCTACCACGCCCAGCTCATTTTTGATTTATTGTAGAGATGAGGTCCCGCCAAGTTGCCCAGACGGGTCTCGACCCCGCGGGCTCAGGCAATCCACTCACCTCAGCCTCCCAAGGCACGAGATTACAGGCTGAGCCACTGAGCCCAGCCATAAGTACAGTCTTAATGTTAAGGTTTTCATTAAACTAAAAAACAAATTAGATACTATAAAATATCATGTTTTAATGTAGATTTTAGTCAACATATATATGATTTACAAGAATTATCTGCATTAGTTTAAAAAAAGAAAACTTCGTGAGATACAAATGTTAATCTTACTAATAATGGCAAACTGTATTTGGAGAATAATAATTTTTGTTTAATTTATTCATTAAGATTTGGAAACAATAGAAGCATCTAGTACAAAATATGCTGCAACGTCTTAATATGAACTTGATTCATTACAGGCAAATTCACACTTTGTTTTAATTATTTTGCAATTTGAGACTGTTTTAAAGAGTTGTTATAACCAGAATTCATTTTCACTTTCCTAAGATTCTTCCCCTTAATAAAATCAAAAAGCAGTATGTGGCTGCAACTCACTATAAAAGTAAAACTGGATGAGGAATTATTTTTAGCTTTTTTCTTTTTCTTTTCTTTTCTTTTTTAACTTATGATCACTTATAATTTTATGTAAGATTGTAAAAAAGTATACCAGCAGCTCTAGGTTTAGAATGTAAATAGAGAAGAGAAATATTCTTGGAGAATTTTAAATCTGACCCATTTTGAAGTGAATATATTGAAACATATCAATTTATAAATCCAATTACATGTATCTGTGACATGGGACATTTAAAGGTAGATGTTTTAAATATTATTTCCAGTCTTGCAATGCTCTCCCCAGTATGGAGTTCTATCTGTCCTTTTTCGTATGTCCCATTGAGCTATGCTACTTTTATTTTTCATTGATTTTTGAGACATCCAACTTAGCAGATGTTTCTTATTTAAAATGTCCAGGGGAAAAAATACATCTAAAATTTCTCAAAGCCCTTACCAAGTTGTCTCTTAATATTAACAGAAGATTGATTCTAGGACCGCCTTTGGATAACAAAATCTACATATGCTCAAGTCAATGATATAAAATGATATACTATTTGTATATAACCTACACACAACCTCCTATATGCTTTAAATAATCTCTAGATTACTTATAAAGCCTAATAAGATGTAAATTCTATGTAAAATAGTTATTATATTGGATTATTTAGAGAATAATGATCAAAAACGAGTTTATACATGTTTAGTAAAATATAATAATACATTTTTCTGAAATTTTTGTATTTGAAGTTGGTCGAATCCATGGATGTGGAAATTGACTTTGTATATCTGTGGATTCCTCACCCATGGATCCAACCAACCATAGATAAAAAAAAAATTTTTTTTAAGAGGTTTGCATCCATATTGAGTATGCACAGACTTTTTTCCTTGTCCTTATTCCTTAAACAATACAGTATTGCAACTATTTGCACAGTATTTACATTGTCTTAGGTATTATAGGTAATTTAGAGATGACTTAAGGTACACAATTGGATGTCCAAGGATTATATACAAATACTACACCATTTTGTAAAAGATACTTGAGTATCTGTGACTTTTTGTATCCACATGGGTCCTGAAATCAACCACCAAGTGACTATGAATCTTCACAGGAAACCTGATGGGAAAAGAGTCACAAAATTTTTTACCTCCTGCTTAAACACAGAGGAAACCAAAACATAGAATTTTAAAATATCAAGCCCAATGTTACACAGCTAATGAGAAGAATTAAATGTAGAATTAAAACCAGGACAGTATGCCCTCAACATATTATTTCATCTTATTAAAAATAGAAAATAATTCCTTTAAACATATTAGGCAAATTAAAATGTCTATTTTATTCCCATATACATTTTTCCTAATGCAAATAAATTTCTATTTTGTGATTCTCATATAAAAATTCAGAATCACATAAATATAAATTCTAAACTAAAGTGTTGGTTATTTCATTATATTGTGAAAGAAATTTCTCAAATTTAGTTTTGCTATTGAAAATAAAAGCAAAACTCTAGAAAACTTTCATACAACTTATACTCTATTCTGAAATATGTTTATATTTTTTCTATTTGTGAGATATCTGAACATATGGATAAAAGCTTTTACTAAAACAAATGATTTCTAGTATTTTTTAGGTTTGAGTAATATTCAATATTAATGGTCTACAAAAGTCATAAAATTGAGGACACTGGCAAATGCTCTTGATTGATGATAGGACTAGACAGTGTTAATTTATTGAAAAAAATGGGGAAAACCCAAAAAACTGATTTGAATTTTAAAATCATATCACTAGATATCTGTATCAATATATTTGTCAATACTTTTTGAATTTTAACAGATCAATAAGAGAACTTATTTAAAATGCTGCTGTATAAACATTTAAATTTATAAAACCAGCAATATTTTATTACTTCAATATTTCTTTCTGTCTCCTGTATCACTTCTTATTTTCTTGTAATTTTTATTAAGTCAAATAATAAGTGCCCCTGCCACAGTCATGTGTGCAATAACACCTTTCAAAAGTTTTACCTTGGGCTGTGTAAATCTCTGCAGTTATAAAGTGAAATATTTTAACAATATAAATTTTCATAAAATGTGTTAGGCAACACGTCCTAACTGGATTTTTTTTAGTAAAAAGGGAGATAAGGCTGATGGCTATAGCTCTGTGCCAAGGCCAGGTTCATGAATTGGTTCACGTGTAAAGGGGATATCATTCGCTTATTTTATTCATCTGTTGAGGCAGAAAATAAAAAGGAGGCAGATTGTATTTGGGGTCACAGTTCTAACAGAACCTGGTAATCTATCTTTGCTTTAAAGGAAAAGAGAGGAGAAAGGGTAAGATTCCTTTATCAGCATTGGAATTAAGGAGGTTGGTATCCTGGAAAAGAAAGGAGACAGTACAATATGAGATAATAGAGAAATCAAGCTTGAGAGAAGAGAAGTTTCTTCTTTCATTCTTTTTTGTTTTTGTTATTGTTGTTTACTATTGGAGGGTCCAGGAAGGGAAGAACTTTGTCCCAATAGAATTGGAGCTGAAGCAATTTGACTACAAATAGAAAACCATTCTCCAAGGAGGAAAAATATTTTTACAGTTTTTAAAGGACACAGGCATTGATTAGAATAACTATGAGTTAGATTTCAATTTTGTTTTGCTTTGTTTTGTTCTTTGGTTTTTTTTGTTTGTTTGTTTTTTGTCCATTTCGGAATTATGGCTTACAAGTATTGGTTATGACTACAGAGGAAGTCATGAAAACTGAAGTCTCCGAATTTATTGAAAACATGGAGTACTTTGGAATCTACCAGGTTACATAATTAAGAATGTGAGACTATCTTTTCTAATTCATGCAATACAGGGTAGTGAAGACCATTAGGGGTATATGCACGTGGACTCCATTATATACTAAATTTTATTGCATATACAATAAATGTTATATTTTCTCTCCCAAATTATATTTTAGGTAAAAAAAAAAAAGAGTAATTCAATTACTCCTGTTCATTATTTAATCTTCCTTTGAATTTGTTCATGGAGTATGCTTATAAAATAAATGATCAAGTGAACAGTTAGGAGCACCGTTTGTTATTGCTAATCTTTTACGTCACCGTATGATTTCTAATAATACTATGAAGCCAGGGGCTTGTTGAACACACTTTTATTTTTCTCTTTAGCCTCTAATTCTGGCCGGGCTCAGTGGCTCAGCCTGTAATCCCAGCACTTTGGGAGGCCTAGGTGAGTGGATTGACTGAGCCCGGCGGTTCAAGACCCACCTGGGCAACTTGGTGAGACCTCATCTGTACAATAAATCAAAAAATCAGCCGGGCGTGGTAGCGCGTGCCTGTAATTCCGGCTACTCGGAAGGCTGAGGCGGAAGGATCGCCGGAGCCCGGCAGGTTGAGGCTGCGGTGGCCGGGAGCGGCCACTGCACTCCAGTCAGAGTGACAGAGTGAGACTAACTGAAAATAATAATTTTTTTAAAAGCCTCTAATTCTTTAAATAATAGACCATGAGTCAATAAGGAAAAAAACGTAGATAAACTATTTTTCACTGAAAATATCTAGGCTTTACCATATCTAAACAAAGAAAAGCTTTCACTACTAGGAGAAAACAATATTTCAATTAGTTTTGCTCAATACCTAGTATACTAAAACTTGACATTTCCAAGACATGATGTCCTTTTTCACACATCATTTTCATAAATGACATTCTTTCCATATGAAAGAATCGGATGTTTGACCTAGAATATCAAAGAAAACCCCACAGGGCAGGTAAACCTACTTTGTAAAACCTAAAAAGATAAAGAATGTTTTGAGCTCTACTGCTTAGAAAATTAATGAGTTATTCGTCCCACTCAGGAATGGATTAGAATTTACTGAAACCCACTTTTCAGACCCCCGTGGGTGTGTTATATATAAATAGCAGATGAGAAGAGCATTACATGAATTAAAACACTAAGCTTCTTCGCCTAAATTAAAATAAATAAATAAATAATGTGTTATTGTAGGTCACTAAGTAAATTCATGTAGCCTAAAAAAGTGAATACAGTTTTGATAAATACAAATTTTCTTCAAGAAATGTATTTTCTGTTAAGTATTCAAACATCCCATCTAAAAATACTATTTAATTTTGCTGAAAAATCAAATCACACAGTTATCTTATACACATGACTTTAAAAAATTTTTTATCTTCCTTCCAGGGGTGAAAGACATCAATTATGTACTGAGATGATTAAAGTTTTTTTTTACTAGAGCTTTAATCAACCAGTTCAGATACTTAAATCAGGCTTATCGACATGATTTTATATGTTGAGATGCCCAGAAGATGTGCTTTTTGAAAGTAAAACTCAATTTAATTTTGAAGAATCAGCTGAAATCACTGCGAGCATTTGAACAATATAATTGACTTATAAAAGTTGCAATAGGTATTATAATAATGTAATCATAGAAATATATATAGTTAAATGATTTTCTTCTCTGATCATTTACAATAATACATTTCCATCCCTAATGGCTTTTATTTGATGTACACTACTGCATTGTTTAGGAAGACACCACACAATTCTCATAAATATCCGCCAACAGATTACTTAAAATTTGTACTAATAATTATTGTTTTAGATGTATTATTGACAAATTACAAATTAAAAATGAGTTCCAGCTATTTTAGGGATTACACTTTTTTCTGAGTACCTACAAAATACATAAAAATTTCTAGACTCTTCTTGTTACTGAATTCAGATTTGACTCTTGAATATCTGGAATGGTTTATTTTATACATGGCACAACTCCTCTCTAACTCTCTTTGTTTCCACAACAAAGTTCTCGTTCCTTAAAAGGAAAAAAAAAGATACAGGTAAAAGGATTTTTAGATGTATAAAGAGAGAAAAAAAAAACCTTTGGGGCTCACTTTGACAGTTTCTTCTTCTAGAACAGTGATTTCTAATTTATATTTTAGAAACATATCCCAAAATAACCCTAAAAATCTGGTATGTATTACCCATGAAGCGCAAACTCACCTCCCTCTGACACTAGATTGTGAATTATTGAGCTAGACTAGTGGCCTCCAGAGCTACTCAGGAGGGTAAAGTTTT
This sequence comes from Cephalopachus bancanus, assembly GCA_027257055.1. Classification (NCBI taxonomy): domain Eukaryota; kingdom Metazoa; phylum Chordata; class Mammalia; order Primates; family Tarsiidae; genus Cephalopachus; species Cephalopachus bancanus. The sequence continues at coordinate 2,897,659 of JAPVLO010000268.1, forward strand.
TCCAAAAGGTATGGAAAGAAAAGATTAGAGCTTCTTCATATATTTATTCTTAAAATATTCTTTTAAGATGTTCATTGTTTTATATTTTATACTGTTTGTATTATAATAGTAAATATGTGTGTGTACATATAAATTTGGTAATATAAAATTGGGGCATTCGTGTTAAAAATAATTCCAACAAATATACACACTAAAATTACAAGAGATGCAAGTAGAGGCTGCGGTGACTGTGAGCGTGCTACTGCACTCTAGCCTGGGCGACATAGTGAGACTCCAATTCCAAAAAAAAAGAAAACAAAACAAAATTACTAGTGATTATAGGCATATATTTGAAATACAATGCATTTGTGAGTGTAATATGCAATTATATTTAACTAAAAATTGCATATATAGCTTTACGAAGTTTCTTACAGATGCTCTGCTGATGTTAAGGATGTGTCAGTAGATATAGGTAAGAATATTATTCAAATGTATGCATATCATATTGCTGTCTTTCATGATGTGCCAGTATTGACAAGCAACTTGCGAAATTAAGATATGTTTTCAGGCAAATTACATAGCTGGTTTGGAACAATATCCACTTAGGGATATGATTGTGAACAGAAAACATTCACTTGTAACCAAAAGCAATTTTTACTAACACCTAAAACCACACCGACTATTTAATAAATACAAAAATTGTAGAGAAAAGTGAATTAGGATCAGGTATATTAATGTGAAAGGAGTTAAAAAAATATATAAGTGGAAAATTATTTTTAAATCACTTAAATATTATCTTGATAATTTATAATAAGCTGAAATATTGACCATTTAGTTTATTGCACTAAAAGCTATATTTTGCTAATCTAAAACTTAATTATTTTCAACCCCTATGAACTTTACATCATATATCTATTCAATCTGAATATTTATAAAAATTTAAACTGAAAAATTCAAAGCATCAATTTCAACATTATTAGTACTGTATTGTTTTCTAAATTGAACATATATGAATTAACTTACATGAGGTGGCTTCGGCAATACCCCAGGAATTTTAATATAAATTAATACTGATGGAATAATTTTAAGTAAAAGAAAATGCCTACCTTGCATTGATAATTACCATTTTATATGATTTATTCTTCCTTTCAACTCATAAACTATCCTATAATGTTAATTTACTTGCATTCACTCTCTCCTCATTCAGAAATAGTAGTCTTCTCTTTCACTTGCTTTCTCTCTCTTACCCTCTCTTTGGTTCTCTCCCTCTTTATTCCTTTACTGTTAAAAAAAAAAAAAAAAAAACAAAAAGTGACCTTATGTCTAGTTCAGTGTTTGAAACATCTTAGAAGCATAATGAATATGGGTCTTGTAGTCATTTAAATAATATGAGAATTCTCAGGAACTGCTGTCACCAGGGAAGTTTCTATTATTCTTTAACTGTTCTATTTTTGTTCATATTAAGGTGTGTTAAACTTTTACTCAGTTTACTTGTGATTTTTCCTAAATGTACCATATATATATATATATATAAAACAAACCTATAAAATAATTTTAACATACAAAAATGTTTCTATTCATTTTCTATTTCTACAAAAAGTAAAGATGCTAAATTTTTGGTGCATGGTATGTCATTTTTATTTAACAAACATTTGTCTAATTGAATAGATGAGGAACAAGGGGAAAAATAATTTGGGGAAAAATACTTTTGAATAACAACTTCTCATGCAAACTTTAATTTTAAATAAAATGTTCAAATTACTTAAGTCACACATTGTTTTTCTGTCAATACAGACACAGCAACAGATCTCTTACCATTCAAATTGTAATTACCTCTCTCAATGAAACAATGAGATAAACTATAAACTATCATATTTTTTCTATGCTAGTGTCACCATCCTAGATAACAACAATGCAACTGAATATGTTCTTTTTAATATATATCATTTCTTCAATTAAAAATAAATTTAACTTCTACTTCAAAATACATTTCTTCTCTGGATTATATGTGTCTATATACCTTTATATGGCTGAATGAGATATGAGTGCCATTTTTATGTCTCAAATGTGTTTGAAATAAGAGTTGTTCATATGTACCTCTATATGAATCTCTAATTTTTGTGACATCTCTCCTTTGAAATAACTTTGTTTATAAAAATTTATAAAACTAGAGTTTATTGTAGACAGCTCATTTAGACTTGAATGCGTTTTTTTTTTTTTTCTCTCTACTATGGAGTAAACATTCAGAACCATGTAACAAAATGCTAATTGCCAATATCTCATACAATTTTACTTTGAATACTTTATGCTCTGATATTGCTTAGTCTTCTAAATGCTGCTAAGGCTCATACACTTGTTGGTTTGAATCTTTGTAAGAGAAATACATTATGTCACTGTAAATGCGAATCCTTTCACTCATCTAATAATATAAAATATGGAAAAAAATTTGAGGTTGAGTGTACTCTACAAATGTGAAAAAGAATGTAGAGAAACTGCTTTTCTAAAAAATAAATTTCATTTGCTTTAGACATGCTTATAGAAAGTAATGTTATACTTAAGAATGACTTTAGAAATCATATATTCCAAGCATATCTGGTTTATGAGATGCCTAAAGTATTTAAGTGATTAATCTGTCTAAGATTACATATCATAAGGTTAAAGTTATAAAAATTAATTTGCAATGGTCCATTGTCTTTATGGCTAAGTGTCAATTTATTAAAACCATTTTAAATGGATAACATCATGTAATAGGTAGAACAGGTGTGGTTGGAAAGATTCAACTTATTAATGTATAACCATGTATTAAGAAAATGTGGATATAGAGCCAATGGATGACTGCAAGTTCTTTAAAATTCCCAGAGTATTGTCTAACACAAGGGTCAGTAAACTATAGCTTCTGGCCCAACCTGGCATCTGTTTCTATATGAATCACAGGCTAAGATTGTTTTTTACATTTTTAAATGATTGAAAAAAAATTTTTTTAAAGATATTTTGTGACACATAAAAATTATGCAATTCAAATTTCAATGTCCACGAATGAGATTTTATTGAAACATTGTTCAATTAGGATTATGCAGAGAAACTAAACCAATAGGATAAATGATAGATAGCTAGATAAATGACAGATGGATAGATTGGATAGATAGATGATAGATAGATAGATGATGGATGGATGGATGGATGGATGGATGGACAGACAGACAGACAGACAGACAGATAGATAGATAGATAGACAGACAGACAGATATTGAATAAAGGGAAGTTATTAGTAAAATTGGCTCACATGGTTATAGAGGCTAAGGCACATGATAGGCTGTGTACACACTGGAGAACCAGTAAACCTGGTGACATAGCTCCAGTCTGAAAATTTGAGAATACGAGGCCCTGTGGGTGCAAGTCGTGGAGTGCAAAGGCCAAAGAATTTGGTGTTTTAATGTTCAAGAGCAAGAGAAAATAGATGTCACCGCTTCAGAAGAGAGAGAGAAAGAAAGAAAGAAAGAAAGAGAGAGAGAGAGAGAGAAAGAAAGAAAGAAAGAAAGAGAGCAAATTTGCCTTTCCTCTACTTTTTTTGTTCTATCTGAGCACACAGTTGATTGTGTGATGCCCACTCACATTGAATGATGGCAAATTTTCCTTACTCATTTCCCTGATTGAAATCTCAATCTCTTCCAGAAACACTCTCAAAAACATATGAATGCCTTATCAGTTGTTTGGATATCCATTAATCCAGTCAAGTAGACACCTGAAATTAACCATCACACTAGCTATATTCATTTTGCTCATTCATTTTTGTACTATCTATATCTGCCTTTGCACTAAAGTGAAAGAATGGAGTAGTTGCATCAGAGAACATATGTACTATAAAAGCCTAAAATATTTATTATACAGCCCTACACACAGAGACACGTGTGCACACACACACAGACGTACACACAATGACCCTTGACCTAACAGGTTTACCCCAGTATTGTTTCATTTTCTATGGAATGTATTTTTGTTGGATCTCTTTTCTTTTCTCACTCTGTCGCCCAGACTGGAGTGCAGTGGCTGCTCCCAGGCACCACAGCCTCGCCTGCTGGGCTCCGGCGATCCTTCTGCCTCAGCCTTCTGAGTAGCCGGAATTACAGGCATGCGCAACCACGCCCGGCTGATTTTTTGATTTACTGTAGCGATGAGGTCTCGCTGCCCAGGTGGGTCACTATTTGTTGGATCTCTTATTGAATAGTGATTGGAGGCTAGTTTCCTGATGTTACAGGCTAAGATACAGGTGTTTGGCAGTGAAGATGCAAAAGATTCAAAAGATTCTGTTGAGTAGAGATGATACCTCCAAAGTGAATGATACAATTGCCAAATTAGACGTTAACCAAGTTGTTTTTCAATTTAGAAAATTTGCTTCAGCATTCTTTTCTCAACTGTTCGTGAAAATCTCCTCTCAGGATAATGTAAAGAGCTTTATTTATATCTAGCAAGTTTCCTCTTTAATGAAATAAATAATACTTTGACTAATATCAAGACTATGTATGAGGGCCATGTTTTTTACTTTTTTTAAATAATACTTTTATACCTGAAATTATTTTGCTTTTCAGTAACTGTAGCAGATATAGTCTGTTAAAACAGCTTTCTTTTAAATAGTATATTCCATGAATCATGGATTGTTATTGCAGCCAATTTTTTTAAGACTTAAACCTTTTTATTCCAGTCTTTTAATTCTGTTTGATTCAAAGTGTCACCCTCTGCTACTAAGAAATAATATTAACCTAGAGTCTTATTGTAGAGAATGTTTGTCATATGCTTTCTCACATTTTCACTGTTAACTCTTGCTCTCTTTTTGCTTTTTGCTAGTAGACAAATTCTTTTTAAAAAGGGAAAGCAAGAGTTAAATTAGTTACACATGCCCCATATGAATTGATGATGATAGATTTTTAAAGATTGGAATTGGAACAGACTTCATAAGGGGTTACAAGTTTGCTATTTTGTGTCAACAACAGATAATGTGTGACTTACAAAAATGTATTATTTAACATACGCTCAACATTTAGCAGCTGACTTGATTCCCATCTTCATATAATTTGCTTGTCTCTTTCTCCTCCTACTGTTTATGGTAGTTCCTTCCAAGTCTGTAGATCTCATATATCCATCTTGTATCTTTTCAGAATTAAGACATGAGGAACTACAAAATATCAAGTAATATCTCTGCACTAGTTCTCTCTGGAATATATTCTACACCAGGCAGATAGCAAGTCTGAAGGCTACACAGCCAATATTCTGGCGACACAGAAAAACAGTCTTCTCTTCTTCAAATATCCACATATTTTACTAACATTCTTTTGTCCCTCTTTCTTCAGGTTTAGGAAGAAGAGCCAGTTGAATGCTCCATGCTTTTAGCAAATAAATGGGGAGAAAGTAACATAATATGGTAAAAACTGAAGTACTATTGTCAAAGTAAATTATATTTTTATGTTTGCCCCCTCACCTTTGACATCTCTCCTTGTTTTCAAACCAGCCCAGTGTCTGGGTTTATAGGAGTTGGGCACACAAATAACCAAACCCTCTATACATTTATCTTTAGTATGGCTAATGATGTTGTTTTCAGTAATATGCATAAACCATTATTAAAATTTCCAACAGAACTGTGGCTCATCCTCTTAAATAAAGTGTGTGTGTGTGTGTGTGTGTGTGTGTGTGTGTGTGTGTGTACATTCCTTTTATCTTAGGTCAGAGGGGGAATTGGGTAGAGTTTATTGGAAGGCTTACTGAAGTGGAAGAAGTTAACATTTCTCTAACTGCAAAATAAGGTCAGTCTGTGCAAGAAAGCATGATAAAAGATATATGTCTCTAGTGTTTTCTGAGCTTTGCATTATTTTTTAGACATGAAGGACTAGTCGAAACAGCCTTACTCTTCTTGTAACTAGGGGAATTAAAAATTTTAACCATATGAAAATAATTTTCAATTCACCGATAGTTTTTGTTATGGTTGTTTTATGTTTTACTTTTTGATTCATGGTTTCACTTTATCGCGCAGGCTGGAGTGTAGTGGTATAATCATGGCTTACCTCAGCCTCAACCTTATGAACTTAGGGAGTCCTACTTCACCCTCCCTAGGCAAGCACCACCACACCCAGCTAATCTTTTGAATTTTTTTCTGGAAACAGGGTCTGTCTGTGGCCTCAAATTCCCAGACTCAAGCAATCCTCTCACCACCATTTCCACTTTGGGAGGATTATAGACACGAGCCCCATGCCTGGCCCAGCAGACAACTTTCAGTTTTAAATATATTACTTGTACAAATATTGCTTTTATGCTTAGATAAAGCCCCAGAAGTTCAGTTGGCCAGCCCATTTTCCCCTCTAAGACAGACAGAAATGCAACTGGCCCAGAAGATTCTCTTATGCCTCAGGAAGCCTAAATGATTTGATTTCATAATATTGCCAAATTAACATGAGGATGACAGAGTGGATCACATGTAGAGTCACAGAGAAATGATTACAGAATCACAAGTCATTTCAACATGCTTGGCACTATATTGTTATTTTGTTTTGTATTGTTTTGCTTTGAATGAAGGAATTGAAATAGTACTTCATTGTCTATAGCTTTATTTAGTGATATTATGTATGTAAAGATATACTTTTGTGCTAGAAAATAAACCCACCCAAACATATATGCTTGAACGTTTGCAGTCCATTTATCAGCAAATATCATCATTCCCAGCAAAACAAGACACTTAAATTATTAGTGTTAATTTAAAAACTCATATTTAAAAACACATCTATTTAAAATTCAATTATTCATGAGTGATCACAAATGCCATTTGAAGATATCAACTACATTTCTAGAAATTAACATGTATGCAACCTCTAATCTTTTCGGGTAATGGTTAATTTTTTAAAACACATACATATGATTTAAATATTCAAAGTTTATCCAACAAATACAGAATACTGTATGTATGCTAATAATGGTTACACATTTTAATATTTTGTTTTAAGTACATAATACACAAAACACAATCTTAAGAAATATTTCAACATAATAGTCTTATTAAGTTAGAAATTTCAGACACCATAACTATTATTTATTATAATAATTTACTCGTGCATTATTTTAAACAATTAAGATTATTACTAAGTTATTATTTTTTTAAATAAAGTATATAGGTCTTTGGTGGAATAATATAACCTTCATAATTTCTGCACTCCATAATAACATACAATTTTTAATTTAAAACGATAATTTCAATTGTTTTAGTTTCTTTAGACTTCTAAAACATCCTTCAAATATAGTAATTAGATTAGACTATAAAGCAATTGACTTAAAATAACCTTATTAAAATTAAAATGTCTATTTGAATTAAATCATGCTAATTGAATCTTATTCCACTCCCCAGCAATGAAGCAAAATATACTTATTTATCATTTTCTTTTCTTTTTTTTTTTTGAGTTGGAGTCTCACTCTGTCGCCCAGACTGGCGTGCAGTGGCTGCTCCCGGCCACAGCAGCCTCGACCTGCTGGGCTCTGGCGATCCTTCCGCCTCAGCCTTCCACGTAGCTGGAACTACAGGCGCGCACTACCACGCCCGGCTAATTTTTAATTTATTGTAGAGATGAGGTCACGCCAAGTTGCCCTGGCGGGTCTCGAACCCGCGAGCTCAGTCAATCCACTCACCTCAACCCCCGAAAGGGGTGGGATTACAGGCTGAGCCACCGAGCACGGCAATTTCTCAAATTTATTGTGCAAAATTAAATTATAGGCAAATATAACACACGCAACCAACTTCCAATGCAGCATACATTCACGATCTTCTAGTAACTTGACAATTTGTGTTGATGACAGTAAAGCGTCTATTTCCTTTAATTGATCTTGTACATGTGAATTACCTGCCAGTTAGAAAGCTTTATACTCAGTACATGAAGGTTTTTAAAATTAACTTGACAAAATGCAACTGAGCAACATCATTCAAATGGGCAAAACCCTTATGTATCCTCAATGGAACTGGGAAAAGATCTTACTCTGAACCAGTTATTTGTTACCAGGAATTAATTGCAAGAAAATTTGGCTGAGCTCAGAGGCTCAGCCTATAATCCCAGTACTTTGGGAGGCCGAGGCGAGTGAATTGCCTGAGCCTGAGGGTTCGAGACCAGCTCTGGCAACTTGGTGACACCTGGTCTCTAAAACAAACTAATTAATTAATTAATTAATTAGGCGGGTGTAGTAGGGAGTGCCTGTAGTTCCAGTTACTTGAAAGACTGAGGCGGAAGGATCACCAGAGCCCAGCAGGTCAACACTGGGGTGTCTTGAGCATGCAACTGTACTCCAGCCTGGGTGATGGAGTAAGACTCCAAATCAAAAAAAGAAAAAAAAAACAAACAGAGTTAAACCTATTTTTGTCCTATATAAAGGAAGCAGTTTCTCATATTCCAATTGTATATGTTTCACAAAGTTATTATTATTAAAGTTTAACTTAACAGTTTTATGAGTTTGACTATAGATACAGATATAATTTTGTTTTTCAGATAAACAGGATCTTCTCACCCAGTCTGTAGTGCCTGATCAGAGCTCACTGTAACCTCAAATACCTATGTTCAAGTAGTCCTCTTGAATCAGCTTCCTGAGTAACTAAGACTACAGATCACCACACCAGGCTAATTTTTAAAAAAACTTTATGTAGAGAAAGTGTGTTGCTATAATACCCAGGCTGGTCTCAGTCTCCTGACCTAAACGATTCTCCTGCCTCGGCCTTCCAAAGCACTGGAATTACAGGCCTAAGCTACTGAGCCAGACCTGTATAATTAATACATTGTGGAAAACGCTGACTTCTTATAAAGATATTTTCTAAAGCTTCTTTTAATGAGCATTAGTCTCAAGTGCTTTAATATTTTCACCTGAAATATAAGCTACTATCATCAGAGGCCTCAATTAAAATAATTCTGGCTTTTCCAGCCTAGTAAATATGTTGGAATCTTGCTGCTATCTGATATCATCCACATTGATTTTTAAAGTTTATTTTTACTTTAAAGCATTTGTTTCTGCTGTTATTTTTTTTTTAATTTTTTAACCTCTTAGCTTATTAAAATCTTTCACTTGGCACTAATACCAAGAGCAGGCAAGTGTTGGTACGATAGTAAAATATTTACACAGACTTTTCATTCAGATCAGTTTGCAATCATGTAAATCACAGCCCTTTGCCAATGTGTGTGAAATGGGCAGAATTTCAATGCCTTGAGGACACTACTGGCTTTGTTTTATGAAGGATGAGCATGGGAGATGCTATGTTGCCTCTCTCTTATCCTGCCCGATAAATAAGTCTCAGCAATCTACGTAAAAATGGATATTATCAATGTTACAAATGTCTGAGAAATGAGGCAGTGGGTAGCCATCAAAATGAGAAGGTACATAAAGATGGCCACAGACATTTTTGAAGGTGATATATTTTTAAATGACACATGATACATTATTTCCTTATAGGGAATGTTCTTGAGGCAGGAGAAGTGACATGATGTGATTCATCTGAGATGCCAACTTCTCAGAATGACCCTAATTCTCACTGAGATGTCCATCAGCTGATGAAGTAGCACATATGAAATGAAATTAGGCCATAAAAACAACAAAAAAAGTATTTTCTCCTTTTGAAAATGTTCTTGTTTATATCCTGCAGACCCTTCTTGCCTTCTTTATTCCAGTTCAATTTTCATTTATAATTCTGAATAAAATTATCTAGTGTTTAACACCAGGCAGAGCAAATTTTTGAACAATTTCCAGGGCATTCATACATTTTTAGTAGTTCTTAGTAGAGTCTAACTTCAGTCCTGCTGGAGGCCATAAAACTTTTATAAACCCTGATATATTTTGATTTATTGTATAGGGCTCTTTGATGTGGACTATAAAAATACTGGCTGGATGAAAATAACATTTTTAAACTGAATATCATAAAATCAAGAACGGTGTGGGTATGGTTCCAATGTCAATTTAAATGGCATGGAATCCATCTCCTATAAAATTTGTGCATCAATGCTGGTATTCCAAGGGTAAAAGTTATAGAAATTATTATTATTACTAGTCTATAACCAAGTGCTTGGGTCAAAATTGTATTGTATTTTGTCCTTTGCTTCTCTGTCTAATTGAGATGATGAATACACCAAGCATCCAGGCATGACTGAGGGTGTGGGGTATGAGTGGAGGATTTGTGTCTATGTTCAAAACCTGCTGAGACAGGTGACTTAAACACTGACACTTCACAATCTTATCCAAACTTCTAGAAGCCTGCACTTTGTTTCTCCTAAATATATGAAAACTGGGACTTTTTCTTTTAGGAATTATATTAAAGAGGGATAAGCCCATAAGACCTGAAGAGATGTCAGCCAAAACTTTAGTCTCTTTAAAATAAATGTATGTGTGATTAGTTTCAAGTATTCATGTAAAAGTGAGATAATGAAAATTCAGCAAAGCTAGGAAGGCAAGACTTAAGAGTCAAGATTTAAAATCCTAATATTAAAATTCATTTGAGTGGAGAACCAGGCACAAAAGTAATCATTACTTCAGCAAAACAATTTATAATTACATATCTCCTGAAAATGTGATGGAAGCAGGTGCTGACAACTTTCTACAGAATGAGGTAGGATGTCCGGAAATGATCTGTTGAATAAATATTATTATTTATTTAGCAAGAGCAAATTTCTATTAAATTTTGTGTGGCATTTGTATTATTTTATTGACTGACAGAAACTTTCTAAGATCTGTCATAGTTTCCCTTCCACCCTGGTTTTGCAAACCCTATGTGGCAAGTAAGACCTGGTATTTCCACTGTGATTTCTCCTAACATATAAGGTATTGCTGAAAATCAGACATAGCACTAAGAACACATCTTCCATAGTGAAAGGGCTGGAGCATGGATCATTCTAGAAGACAAAGATAGAGAGTGTCAAGATTCATTAGTTGGTCTCTCTTGGTGAGAAAAACAACTAGACAACCAGGTTAAAGGGGTAAGTCAGGGAGAAAAATAAAATACAACAGAAAAATGAAGTTCAGGTAGAAGAAAAAGATAGTGTTAGGGCTGAAAAGATACAAGAGAAGAGGATTTTCAATTTTTACAAATATGCTAAGGCCAACTCTGAACTTAGGGAATATTTATTGCCTGCTCAGAAAAGAAAATCTTATCAATATTATGTCATAACAAAAAATTCAATTTCATACTTTCTTCTAGAATACTCTTTATAAAACTGCCTGTGGGAAATGCTATTAGTGCACAGGCAAGCAGGTTTCTATTTAGAAACCTTCAGCAGTATTACCATTATGTGTCGGCAGAAATGAACATCCTAAGCAAGGTTAAGTTTTAGACTTAACATATTTTACACATATTGCTAATGCAGCAATATGTGTAAAAGAATATGAGATGTGATGCAATTTCATGTAGAAGTGAAGCTCTGGAATTAAGAAACTTAAACCTCTTTCAATAGAAATACACCAAAGAAAACATAAAATGGATTAATAGAGAAGGGGAATAAACTAGAACTAAGAAAAATACTCAAAATACCTTTGGAACAAGTTTTGCTTTCAAGTATAAGCGGCAAAATCACACCAAAGTTACATTTGACAAAGATACATATGGAAATGTTGACTTATCATCACATATATCTCTAAAAAACCTTATATTTAAAAACAGGTTTTACAATAGAAAAATGTTTGGTGGCTAGCAACATTTAGCCTGACAATAATAAAATTACTTCTACTTATAGAATATTAAAATGACGATTTTTATTGCTGTATACTTTTTGTTATAATATGTAAATTCTGCATATAAAAAACAAAACAGAAAGAAACAGAGGTCAGAGAGAGCAAAAGCCTTATAAATACTCTTATTTATTTCCTTTTTGTTTGTGTTGCTTTGTTTATGACATATATTTAAATTTTCATGAGAAATTATACTTTTTTCTTAAGCTAGCTCTAGCAGGTATTCATTTTTGCAATAAAAATCCAATACAATATAATAAACAAAAAAGTATGAAAAAGAATATTAAGTTTTATTTCCAACCTTGAAAGAACGAGCAGGGGTTGGTAGGGATTTTGCAAATATAAATGGAAAATAAACATCTAGTTAGTCTTTCCCCATCAGGAATCAGGAAGGTTGAAATTTTTTTTTTTTTTTTTTTTTTTCTGAGTCAGAGTCTCACTCGGTCGCCCAGACTGGAGTGCAGTGGCCGCTCCCGGCCACCGCAGCCTCGCCTGCTGGGCTCCGGCGATCCTTCTGCCTCAGCCTTCCGAGTAGCCGGAATTACAAGCATGCGCTACCACGCCGGCTAATTTTTTGATTTTATTATAGAGATGAGGTCTCGCCTGCCCAGGCGGGTCTCGAACTCGCGGGCTCAGGCAATCCACTCACCTCAGCCTCCCAAAGGCGCGGGATTACAGGCTGAACCACCGAGCCCGGCCCGAAGGTTAAAATTGATCCATAATTTTATTTTTCTGATACCAAGCAACATGAATATGTTTCTTCAGGTCAAATAGAGGAAACTCAGAACTTCGTCTTTTACTTTTGTCTCTCATTTATTTATCTTCATGCCACTACAGATTTGAGCATATTTTAACCTTATACATCTTGGAGAATATTATGATTAGCAGCTCTTGAGTTTGCATGTTATATGCCCATTTATGTGGAGAGAGGATTACGTGTGTGTGTGTGTGTGTGTGTGTTGTGTGTGTGTGTATGCTCATACACAAACATACACATATACATACAGATACATATATGTATAATAAATCTATCTGAATACACAATAAATTGTGAAAGATATTATGCTTAGAGTAGGGACTACTACACAAGAGTTAATCAGAAAATTGCATAAATAAGTAGATTACAGATCATATTTGAGCTTTTTGCAAGTACTGATAAATACAAAAGCTGTTATAAGTGGTGGTGAAGATATAGAAATGGCATACCTGGACCAATAATTCTAATAATTCATTTAAAAATATCAGTAGGCAACCAAAGCAAATTTTATCTGATATGAAAATGGTAACATGAGAAACAAAGACGTTTTTTTTTTTCTGGCAATGTAACAGGAGGGTGAGTACCAGCAGTGTTTATAGCAAAGAACAGGAAGAGTTAAATGTCAGAAGCTAAAAATTTTTATTTACATAGACTCATATATAAATAATCAATTGATGTTTTGTAAAATAGAAAAAGCAATAAAATGGGGCAGGGGGGAATCACTCTTTTCAACAGTACTGGAACAATTAAAAAATCATATGTGAAAAATGAATATAAACATAGGCCTAATAACCTTCACACAGATGAACTCAAAATGGATCATAGAACTAAATATAAAATAAAAAATAGAAAACTCCTAGAATATAGCACAGGAGAAAGTTTAGATGACCTTGGACGTGGGCTATGGTCTGAATGTTTGTGTCACTCTAAAATTTATACACTGAAATCCTAACCCGCAAGACAATGGTATTAGAAGGTGAGGTCTTGGGAAGCAATTAGATGATGACCAAAGTCCTTATTACTGGGATTAGCATCCTTATAAAAGAGAGCTCAGAGAGCTATTTAGGCCCTTTTATCATATAAAAACACAGACAGATGTCCATCACTGAAGGAAGTAGGTGCTCACTAGACACTATATCTGCCGACACCTTGATCTTAAACTTCTCAAGCTCCAGAACTATGAAAAATAAATCTTGGTTGTTTATAAACTACACAGTCTATGTTATTTGTTAAAGCAACTCTCATGGACTATGAAAGAATGGCAATGGCTTTTTTTGATAAGAGTACAACTATCACAATCTCTGAAAAAATAATTAGTAAACTGGACTTTACTAAAATTCAAAGCTTTTGCTCTAAGAAATATATTAAAATGAAAATAAGAAGACAAATTACATACTGGGATAAAATATTTACCAAAGACATACCCCAAAATGGACTATTAACCAAAATATATTAAAGAACTATTAAAATTCAACAATAAGAAGATAAGCAACACAAATTTTAAAATAGAAAAAATATTGAAAGAAATATCTCACCAAAGAATACATAAAGATGACAACTAGAAATATGAAAATCTTCACATCATATGTTGCTAGGAAAATAAGAATTAGAACAATGTGATTACCACTACAAGTCTATTATAATGGTTAAATCCAGAACATGTCAATACCAAATGTTGACAAGGATCTGGAACAACTCAGAACTCTTGTTCTATGCTAGTTTAAATGCAAATGGTACAACAACCTTGGAAGAAAGTTTGATAGTTTCTCATAAAACTGAACATTTGCTTACCATATGATCCAGCAATTACACTTGCTAGTATTAACCCAAAAAAGTAATATTCATTTTTTTACTTTATAAATGAGCACAAGGATAATTTGCTATGTTACAATTTATTTTCTTTAAAAACGATATCCAGTCATAAACCTGCACACAAATGTTTACAGCAGCTTCATTCATAATTGCTGAAACTTAAAAGCAACTGAGATATTCTTGAGCAGGTGAATAGATAAATAAATTATGGTACTTTTAGACAAAGGGATATTATTGATCATTAAAAAGAAATGAGTTATTAAGCCATGAAAAGACATAGGAACCTTAGATATATATTCTAAGCAAAAAGTCAGCAAAGGCTGTATAATTCTGGTTACATGGCACTCCATGGAGACAGTTGAAAGGATCAGTGGTTGACCTCATTCTTCCCAGGTGGGATGGCTGGACAGAAGCAGGTGGGGATGGCTGCTTCTGTCCAGCCATCCCCACCTGGACAGAAGCAGAGGTGGTCACAGGCCTGCAGGCTCTTCTCAGAGAAACAGAAAGCAATTGCTGGTCACCACCAACTTCCTGGAGCTGGAAAGTCTGTGAGAAACACTACTATTGTTTTTTTCCGTTCATCTAAAATAATGTCCTGCCTGTGACTGGAACCCGACGCCCAGGCAGGACTAGTCCTCACTCCTGGTTCCAGTGCTTTCTGCCACTTCATGTTCTGCCAGGCACTTCCTGGCCTGTGACAGAGGGGCAGAGTTAGAGGGAAGGGAGGGATAAAAGCTGTAACATAGAGGATTTTTAGAGAAGTGGCTATTCTGTATAGTACTATAATGGTAGATACTAGTAAATATTCATATATCAAAACCCATAGAATCTACACCAAGATAAAATTGTAATATAAATGATGAACTTTGGTGATAATGATGTGTTAATGTAGGTTCATCAATTGTTAAAAGTGAACCAATCATGTGCAGAAAGTTGTGAATAAAGAAGGCTATGACTGTGGTGTGGGGGAATATATGGAAACTTTTTGCACTCTGCTCATTTTTTCCTGTGAATCTAAAACTACTTAAAGTGATTTATAAAATTAATTTAAGTCAAATATTAAGTCCTATTTATTACACTTAAAATAAATATTTGTGTATCAGCACATAATTATTGATATACATATTTTTAAGTTAACATTTGTTCTTATAATTAGGCATTAAACTGTATGAAATATGCTGGATTAATTCATATGGATTTCCAGATTTTTTAAAGATTGTATTATTTCTGATTTTATAGCATATCAGCTGTAAATCAAAGCAACAAATTCAGATTCTATCATTTATTAATGTTTGAACATAAAATCACTTCAAATTTTACTCATACGAAGTTAGTATTTGAGGAATACATTTCTTTCTTTCTTTTTTTTTTTTTTGAGTCAGAGTCTCACTGTCACCCAGACTGGAATGCAGTGGCATGCTCACAGTCACCACAGCTCGACCTTCTGGGTTCAGGCAATCCTTCCACCTCAACCTTCCAAGTAGCTGGGACCACAGGCGCACACCACTATGCCCATATAATTTTTTGATTTATTGTTGAAACGAGGTCTCACCAAGTTGCCCAGGCTGTTCTCCAACCCCTGGGCTCAGACAATCCTCTCGCCTCTGCCTCCCAAAGTGCTGAGATTACAGGTTTGAGCCAGCGTGCCCAGCAAGGATTATATTTCATGTTTGCATTTAGTAATATCAAATTTAAAAAAAAATTCCAACATAGCCACTGGTATGAAAATCAGAGGAGAGAGCTCGCATATGAAGAGTAAACTTAGGAATAGACTCCTGATATAGAACAAGCAGAAGTGAATTGTAATAGAGAGGCAGAAAACCCACCAGTGTAGAGTTTTGATGCAGTAATTCCAAGTCTCACAAAATAAAATGATCTGGTGAGGAGGGTGAGGTTTAAGAAAATCAGTGTGAAAATACTCAAGCACAGTCTTTAAATTATAGCATCAGTAACAAGTTGATTAAGTTTGGAGAGAAGTATCAGGAAAGGTAGAGATGCGATTGTAAGGAAATATTTAGTGAGCAATATCTTAACATTGTGTATGTGTGTATGCAAAGTTATAGGTATTATTATAAGGATGTTTGGAAGGTAACTCATTTATTCTCCAAAGAGCATTATGAAATAATTTATATCAATAATAAAAATATACTACTAATATAATAGTAATTTATCAGATGTAGAGATTAAGGTCTTGAGAGTTGCTATAAAACATAGAAGCTACATGGTACACAAAAGGAGGTAATAGCCAAAGGGATACCGTTATTACCTATATCACTCATTCATTCTTTCAGTAATGCCATGTCTGAAATTTATTTTAAATGTTGTCATTCACTATCGATGCAACAATGCACATGATACTTAATGTCCCTGCTTCAGATATAGCGTTGGGAAACAGACTTAAACATCTTTTTGAATATTTTTAAGCATTTATAAACAACCATTTTATAAACTAGGACTCATTGTCAAGGTTGTCTCTGGGGCTAAGAAATATCTTTTCAGATTTGTCATGTCCACTGATACCAATGATTAAAAACTTCTTGAGGTTGTCTTACAGATTTCAGGGCTTTAACTTTTAGAAGAAAGTGCTAACCTTTTTACTCTCTTTTTTAAAATTGTAAGTGTTAGAAATCAATGCATCATCTTAATATCTGTATCTTGACTTTGTGTTACAAGTTTTGTGGCCATCTGGGACCACACGAAGTAGGCTGGAATTGATAAAATTAGAGACAATAGAATAGTGTTAACAAGTACAAAGCAAAACATATTTTTAAAAAACAAGAGTGTGATAAAAGTGCAGGGTGTGATTCACACAGGTCTAACACTCATTGGGATTAATCTTTAGGTAAGTGAAATTTTGTTCAGTTGGCCTAAGGAAAATATGTGTACTTTCAATGAAGTAACAAAAGATGGGTGAGACGACTACCCTATTCTAGAAAGAGTGATCTTTCAAGGAATGTGTGCTTAATATCAAGCTGTAAATAAAACTTGCCAAATCATGGTGGGAGATCAGATGATACTGTATTCCATTTAGCTGTAGATATACTCAAGTCAGAACATTTTTCCAACATAAAAAATGGACATTTTCTCTCTAAAACAAATACTATAGTGGAAATTACCAACATCCAGAAATTGGAAGATAAGAACTATAGAGGAAAGTTGAAAAATCGAGAGTTCTTAGTACCTTGTTGTAAACAACATAGAGATTAGGCTAGATAAAATATGAGTGGAAGCCACAATGCAACTGAGGACTGCTAATATTTGTAACAGTCACGTTAATAAGAATCACCATGAACAAAAATGCTAAGAATTATAGTGGCAGAAAACAAGAGTATGTGATAAAAAAAAAATGATCTCAGAATTGAAACTATAGGAAATACAGTATTTTTAATAAAGAAATTTTAATGTTAGCTTTTGATTGCATTTAAGAAATTCAAGGAACACTGAGACCAGAATTGTAGAAGAATCTTGGCTGTGCATTTTTAAGATCTCAAAAATGATGGTAAAGGATGAGTTTAATTAAGAAAATCTGAGAGGTGAAATATTTGCAGGAAGTAGATGAGTGGAAGCTTACTAGGTATGGTCAAAGGGAAAGATAGTAAAAGTGACACCAGAATAAAAATCATGTGGCGAGGGGTTCTTGGAAGACAGCAGATCTAGCAGAAGAAGGAGCCAAAGCCTATTTGGTTTACTTTCCAAAGTAATGAGTATCAAAAAGAAATTGTGAAGAAGAGCAGTTTACCTTACAGAACATCTCAAAACACATGGTGAAGTGAAAAAAATACAATTAATGAAAGATTGCATATTGAATAGAAGAAATAAAATGGTAAGTTAGCTTGCGATGACAGAGCAATTCCAAAATATAAGTATAGCAGTCTAATGTGTTTATATTAATTTAATTCTTTCATTTAGCATCAGAACAAAGGAAAATTCATTAAAATATAGCAATCTGCTATGAATTAGAAAATATATTTATTTTTTCCTCAGATATAATGACATAGTATTCTGCCATGCTATAACGCCTGTCAATTGTGTGAACTTTGCAACTGGCATAGTAAAAAATAATACACAGCAAAATAAACTCGAGGGTCCATCCACAAAAAAGAATGCATGATTGCTTGTGAGGCTTGTGGTTTAACGTGACTGAAATCACAATAATCTGAATCTTATTGTTATGAGATATTTACATTCAACACCATGTAGGTAATTAACAGAGGTAATCATATTCACTATACTGTTAAGCAAACTTCAAATTCCATTCACCTGGAACTTGTGGCTTACTGACTGCCAAAATGATAAAAACAATGTATAACTGAGATAATCAATAAATAAATCTTTAAACAATATTTAATATGCTAGAAAATGGGCATACTTGAAAATAGTGATTACTTATCTTGTTTTGGAAGTATTAGGTCATATGTTACAAAGTAAATATAGTAAAATTATTAGAACCTTAAATATTTTTATTATTTATTTACCTATGGAAACTAAAAATTTATAAATGGTGTAAACATATTTTATTGAAAACATACATTTAGTATCTTTCAGCGGTAAAATTTTACATTTTTCTAGAAATCAAAATTGAAATTAGCTTGTCAATTTCTCTATATTTCACTCTTTATTTCACTTAATCTTTCAACAAAATTTAAGTGCTAACCATGTTCTCAATGCTGGGTCCCAGAGATATAAAAGTAAATTAGAATTAATAAAGATGGTTTATTGTAAATTATATACATATCTGACCCTCTTCTAGAATACATAGACTACATTTACTAACATCAACACATTTAGAAAAATGTATATATGCCTGTTACAATGTCTTAGTGGTATTATTTGATTCTAATGTAAGGCATTTCATATTAGTTCCTGTTTGTATTAATTCAGGTATATGTATATTGGTTACATTGACCCTTATGATGCTACAAAATTAACAACTAAACAATGTCAGCAGTGAATAACAATAAGCTTTTCTGTGCAGTCATTCCTCTGTACACATTTTCTTACAGACAAGTAGGATGGCTTGTCTTTAAATATGTCTGAAGGAACCAAAGGGGCAACAACTACCAGGTTTGTGCTTTTTTTATGGAGGAGGCAATGACACATGCAAATTGGTGGGACACACAATGTTTTAACAATCAAGACTGGGAATTGGTATGTCATCGCTTCTGACCTTAACCTGTCAGTCCAAGTAAACCACACAGCTAAGCCCAACATCAAGGAGGCAGGAATATACACACTACCTCTTGTGGAAGGAACTGTAAAGTCAAACAAATACTGTGGATATAGGAAGAGGTGAATAAATGGGGATAATAACACTATTTACCATAATCTACTAGAATAATATATAAACACAATTGACATACACTGTTTCTAAGACATTTCATGAAGTTTTTCAATTTAAAGAGAAACAAAGTACAAAATCTAAAAACTGATTGATCGTGAAAAAAATACCTTTCTTCAGAAATTTGTAAAATATTACGGGCAAGCTAGTTAAAGTTGTAATGTAGTTCTAAGCTTTACGCAGAAGAAGACATATTTTATACAGTAGTAATTTTCAAATTAGATTGCATGTCAAATCACATGTGATATATGCTACATAAAATATTGTTGCCCAGGCTTTTCCTTTGCAGATTTTATTTAACAGGCGTTGTATAGAGTTTAAATTGTGCATTTTTAAAAAGCAATAAATATTCAGAAAAGTGTTAGGATATAAAATACAAAAATCATGGGTTTTTTTGTGCAATGCATTGAGTATACAAAAAGAAATTAAGACAACAATCACATGTACAATGACTTAAAAAAATAATGCAATCAGCAATACAAAAATATCTCTACACAACACTATAAAAATGGATGAAAGAAATTGATGAAGAATGAAAAAATGTTTAGTTTCATGTGTATGGATTGGAAGAATTCCAGTTAAATATCAATGCTATCCAAACTGACCTAGAGATTCAATGCCAAAAATTATCAAAATTCCAATGGCATTTTTCACAGAAGTTAGAAAAAACTATGCTAAATTATATATAGATTGACAAAAGTCCTCGAATAGCCAAAGCAATCTTGAGGAACAAAAGAAAAGAAAGCTATAGGCAATGCAATACCCGATTGTTAACCATATCGCAAAGCTATAATAATCAAAACAGTATGCCACTGACATAAAAAGAGACACACAGACCAATTGAACAAGATAACCCAAAAGTAAATTCACACCATTATGGTCAGTTAAGATTTAACAAAGTGCCATTAGTACACAATGGGGAAAGGACAGTTTCTTAAATAAACTTTGTTGAAAAATCCAGTTGTTTGTGTCATCTTTGACATCTCTGAGCAGAGTTTTATAATTTTTTTGTAAAGGTCTTTCACTTCTCTGCCTAGGAAGATGCCAAGGTACTTCTTTTTTTATGTGACTCTTGTGGAAGGGATTGCACTTTTTATTTTGTTCTCTGTTTGTTGTTAGTGTATAAGAATATGATTGTTTTTTGCATGTAAATTTTGTACCCTGAGATTCTGCCAATGTTCTTTATCAGTACCAGGAGGTTTTTGACCATTCTTTTGGATTTTTGAGGTATAGGATCATATCATCAACAAAGAGGAATAACTTGACTTCCTATTTTCACATTTGAACACCCCTAATTTCCTTCTCTTATCTGATTATTCTAGCTGGGACTTTCAACACTATGTTGAACAGGAGAGGTGAGAGTGGGCAGCCTTGTCTTGTTCTGGTTTCCAGAGGAAATGCTTCCAATTTCTGTCCATTTAGCAATTTTTTGCTTGTGGGTTTATCATAGAAGACTCTTACTATTTTGCGGTATATTCCTTCTATGCCTAGGTGTTCAAGAGTTTTTATCAAGAAAGGATTTTATCAAAAACTTCTTGTGCATCGAATGATCTGATCATGTGGTTCTTGTTTTTACATCTGTTGATGATGTAAAAACAATGAATGACATTTATGACTTGCAGACGTTGAACTAGCCCTGCATCTTGGAGATGATGTCTACCTGTTCATGGTGGATGATCATTGAGATGTGTTGTTGGATCTGATTTTCTAGAATCTTGTGGAGAATTTTTGCAGTTATGTTCATCAAGGATATTGGTCTGTAGTTCTCTTTCTTAGTTGGCTCTTTATCTGGTTTGGGTATCAGTGTGATGTTAGCTTCATAAAATGATTTGGGGAGCACTTTATCTTTCTTGATAGCCTGGAATATGCTCAGTAGGATTGATGCTAGGTCCTTCTTGTATGTTTTGTAGAATTCTGCTGGAAATTCATCAAAAATGTCACAAATAAATGGGAAAATAGTTCATGTTAATGGTGTGGAAGAATCAACATTGTTAAAATGTCCATCCTACCAAAGGCAATCAATAGAGTCAACCCTATACCCATTAAATTACTAACATCATTCTTCTCAGACTTGTAAATGACAGTACAGAAATTCATATGGAAACATAAATGACCACAAATAGCCAAAACAATACTTAGCAAAAAGAAACAAAGTGGGAGGTATCACACTTCCAAACTTTAAACTTTATTATAAGGCAACAATAATCAAAACAGCCTGATATTTGTATAAGAACAGGTATATAGACAGTGGAACAGGATGGAGATCTGGAAGCACAACCTCAATTTCTCAACCAATTCATCTTTTTTTTTTTTTTTTTTGAGTTGGAGTCACACTGTCGCCCAGACTGGAGTGCAGTGGCCGCTCCCGGCCACCACAGCTTCGACCTGCTGGGCTCTGGCGATCCTTCCGCCTCAGCCTTCCAAGTAGCTGGAACTACAGGCGCACGCCACCATGCCCGGCTAATAATTTTTTTAATTTATTGGAGAGATGAGGTCTCGCCTGCCCAGGCGGGTCTCGAACCCGCGGGCTTAGGCAATCCACTCACCTCTGCCTCCCAAAGGCACGGGATTACAGGCTGAGCCACCGAGCCCGGCACCAGTTCATCTTTGACAAAGCCTCTGCCATCAACCGCTGGGGAGAGTGTTACAGCCAGATAGCGAGAAAGGAGACACCACCACGCAGAGATTGTCAAATCGTGAGTCCTTTATTTAGGCCAGTGACTGAAAGAAGCTATTGCCATAAAAGTTCTCAGTCCTGAACAGAGTGAGTAGAGGGTATATAAAGGCAAAAATGACATAAGCTGTACAGGTTGATTAATATTCCTCGGCAAAACATTTGATTATGAAAGGGTGCAGATGATTACAGAATTTGCACAACTAAGGAGTTTCCAAGCACTGAGGGAAACAGGAATGTGGGTGTGCGGTGTGATTATGGAAAGATTACATAAGGGGATTACTCCTAGGATAACATGGAAGATCTGTAACAACGTGGAGTTATTTATGTCAAGCAAGCTATTACAGGTTATTATAGGTTTTTCGGATTAGATATTCCATGTTTCATTCCTCCCTTTTACTTGTTCATGAGTCAATGAGTTGACGCATCAGTTAGAAGTATATTCTTGTACTGGGGTTTCATATATAGGTTTTACAGAACTGATTCATTGTTTGACAAAATGAATAAACCAGTTTATTACTCAGGGTCCAATAAGTAGACCAAGGAAAATAAGTATGAGGGGTTCAGCTAGACTAGTAACAAGAGTTGTTAACCATGGGTTTTAATTAAACAGGGCCTGGAACCAGGATTTCTTATTATTATTTTTTGTCATTTGTCTAAATTTCGTCTGACCTTTTGAAGAGTATTTTTAATAACCCCTGATTTGTTAGCATAAAAGCAACAAGCCTTTTAACAGACTACACAGAGTCCTCCTTGGGATAAGAAAAGTAAGTCTCGGTCTTTACAATTTTGAAGGACAACTTTAGCCAGGGATTTTACCTGGTAGTGGAGTTGGTCCTTGGCAAATTGTAGATTTTCCAGGTCAGCATTAACTTTGGGGGCAAGGTTAGATAGACCCAATTCTCCATGAACCGGAGCAGCGGTGCTGATTGCAGCCATTCCCGCTATACTTAGTCCAATCAAGGCAGGTACTACCAAGCGAATGGCTCATTTTGAATGAGCCATTGGAAGACCAGGGGATTAAGTAGAAAAGCTCCTTTGGGACCACTATAAGCATAAACCTGAGGTAGCACATGAACAGTGATATATAGGGTAGGCTGATTACACCTTTTGGTAGTAGCACATTTGGTAAGACCTGTGGGATTGGCCAACCAGGTATTGTCAGGGGCCAGTAGGCCATGAATTTAGTCATAGTTGTGATGAGAGACAAGTTACACATATCAGAGAATGGAGAAGTTGTTAGATTGTAACCTGGAGTTATGAGACAGGAGGCTTTACCAGTTACATTTTCTAGAGTAACGTGAACCATTTCCAGAGTGCAGTTAGTTTTCCAGATGATAGGAGTTTCAAGTCCTAAGCCTACATAGTAAGGGGGTTTTGGCTTTAAGCAAAGCCAACAATCTGAGGCCAACTGGGGCATAGTAGTATTAAGCAGACGGTGCATATTATTTAACATAGGAAACAGACAAGGGGGTTGACAGGCTAAATTTGGAAGCTGTCGAGGTGAACTCAGGAGCTATTGGAGTGAACCCGGGGTAGTGGCTTGTAGGCAGGAGGCCGAGGCTGAGGCGGAGGTTGGTGGTAACTAAACAAGGGATCCTCCAGCTCTGCTAATGGCCTTATGGGTTTGGCCACGGTTTTGTAGGCAAGTGTGTGCCATCGAATTGTGAATAAGGTATCTCAGTCATAATCATTTATGTAGAGTCATATACCTCAGTTTTTTCCCATAATCTAAGAATTATGGAGCGGATTAGTAACTTTTATATATACAGGCCGTTCTGGACCAACAGTTGACCAAAGGGTGATTTTAGAGGTGTCATTAGGTCTCACACTGTAAGTTGCAATGGTGACACATTTCCAGTCTGGGAAAAAGAAGTCATTTTCCCGAGAACAGTTTTGGTCAGTGGGGTCACCGGGGCAGAGGTAAACGTCTATGTCTGTTATATAATAAGAGGTTGCCAATTGTGTGCATGATTCAGTGTAGTAAGGGTTTTGTCCAGGCGATAAGTTGATTATTCCACACAATATCCCAGATAGACATTCTTTTTTTTATTTGTGCCAGGTCAGGAAGGTTTACTTTAAACTGTACTGGAGGTGAGCTATAGGTCCAGTTTTGAATTGCTAGGACCTTTTCTGATGTGAAAGAGATTAAAGAAAGGGTATAGGCAGTACAGTAAGCCATTTTAAGAGGGGGGAAACAAATTAAGAAGCAACACCATAACATAGTAGGGCAATAACGCATCCTACACATAGGAGATAGGATAGCATTAACAGAGACTTTTTGCCACATTTCCAATTTGCGGGAGCTATAGTAAGCAGTACTCCACCAAAACCCAAAACAAGTGGGATTACAAAAATGAAGTAAAAGATGAATACAATGCATTTAAAGAAATTAGCAACCAGTTTGTTTGATTCTTACGGTTTAGATATATGTAGAATGGTGACCTTGAGAGGGTTCTTGGAGTCCTTGGTTGTAGTCCAGGTTGCTGAATGGTGACTGTTTTCCCTTGTTGAACGAGGGAGTGGATATTTGGGGTCCCTTGCTGCCGCAGTGCCATCATTGACACGAAATGGTGGAGTTAGGTCAGTTTCCCTGGCCCTTGTAACTCGGGTGTGGTAAATCCAGGCTGTTATCCGTTGACCTTGATTGCTGTTGGAGTGGTGAGGATGACAAGAAACGGTCCCTTCCAGGCAGGAGTTACGTCTTTTTTCTGGAACTTTTTGACAAAAACCAAGTTGTTGGGCTGGAATGGATGACAAGGCAAGGAGGAAGGAGTGGGCAAGACAGCACGAACACTGGAGTGTACAGTTGCCTAGACCTGTTGTAAAGACTGGAAATACTTTAACAAGGATTAGTTGTTTTTTCCAGAATGGGATCCCGCAATCAAGGCCACAAAGAAAGAAGTGTCCCAGACATGATTTTATATGAGTAAACCCAGCCTTATATGGGGTGCGAGTATGGAGAAGAGCTATACGTAAAAGATTTACCTATTTTTTACCGGTTTCTATTATTAATTTGGTTAAAGTGGATTTCAGAGTTCGGTTCATGCATTTTACCTGCCCAGAGTTTGTGGTCAGTAAGCACAGTGCAATTTCCAATTTATGCTTAGTGTTTTACTAACCAGTTGTACTATGGACGAAGTGAAGGTAGGACCATTGTGAAAGCCAATAGAGAGGGGGAGTCCATACCTAGGAATAATTTCATTTAGTAAAAGCCTGGTAAATGGTGCTGAGTAAACTGACTGACCATATGGAAAAGAATGAAACAGGACTCCTACCTATCACCCTACACAAAAATCAACTCCAAATGGATCAAAGACCTGATGTAAAGCTTCATATTTTAAGAATCATAGAAAACACAGGAACCAACCTTACAGAAATCAAAATAGACAACCAATTCCAGATTAAAACCCCAAAAGCCAATGCCATAAGAGATAAGGAAGACAAGTGGGCCTCACCAAAATGAAAAGCTTCTGCAAAGCAAAAGAAACCATCAAGAGAGTGGGGAGACAGCCCACAGAATGGGAAAAAAATATTTTCCAGCTGCATATCTGACAAGGGTCTAACATCCAGGATCCACAAGGAATTCAAATGTGCTGTAAGAAAAAAAAACAAACAGCTCCATTAAAAAGTGGGCAAAAGACATGAATAGACACATCTCAAAAGAAGACATATGAGCAGTCAACAGACACATGAAAAAATGTTCAACCTCACTAACTATCAGAAAATTGCCAATTAAAACCATATTGGGATACCACCTAATCCCAGTAAGAATGGCTATCATTAATAAAACAAAAAACAGCAGATGCTAGAAAGAATGTGGAAAAAGGAAACACTTCTACATTGTTGGTGGGAATGCAAACTAGTTCAACACTTATGGAAAACAGTTTGGCAATTTATAAAAGAACTAGAAATTGACCTTCCATATGACCCAGAAATCCTCTTTCTGGGAATAGACCCAAAGGACCTTAAATCATTCTATAGAAATGATGCCTGCACATGCATGTTTATTGCAGTACTATTTACAATAGCAAAAATATGGAACCAATCATGCTGTCCATCAAAACTGGACAGGATAAAAAAGTGTATATACACACAACGGAATATTAGACAGTCATAAAGAAGAACAGACATACGGACTTTGCAGCAACTTGAATGGATTTAGAATAGCTCAATGATCTATCACAGAAACGAAGAACTGAGTACCACACATTCTTACTCATAAGCTGCCCCTGAACATTTAAGTTAACACAATAAGAAAGTGATTGGCAGTAGCCAAAAACTGTCGCGGGGATGCGGGGAGCACATAATAAGGGTATCTAATCTCAAACCAGGTGAATTTGGGACCAAAGGGAGGCCCAAATTTACTTGCAAAATGACCACTTGTAAACCTAATCCTAAACTGACCCCATATCTTTAAAATAAAAATAATTTAAACAAAAAAACCCTAGTTATACATATATAAAAGAATGAAATTGAACTCTATTTTACACCATGATAAAAATCAACCAAAAGTAGATTAAACACTTAAATACAGGGCTTGAAACACTAAAACTATAAGAAAAATGACTGGCAGAGAAATCTTGACACATTGTTCTGGGCAATATTTTTTTAGATCTGAATCACAAACGTACAGGAAATGTAAGCAAAAATATTTCTTGCATGAAATTGCGCCAAATAGCAAAGGAAACAATCATCAGAATAATAAGATAACCTATAGAATGAAGATATCTTCAAAACATTTATCTGATAATGTTCCAAGATCCAAAATGTATGAGAATTTCAAGCTACTTAGTAGAAGAAAAAAAAAAAACCCAAAACCTAATAACTCATTTAGAAAAGGCCAAAGGACCTGAATAGACATTTCACAAAAAGAAGACATGCAAATGTCAAGTGAGTATATAAAAATTCTCAATCTCACTAATTATCTTGAAAGTGTAAACAAAAAAATAATATATTACTTCATACTTATTAGAATAGCTGTCTTCAAAAAGATGAAAGAAAAGAATTGGTGTAAATGTGAAGAAAGGGTAACCTTACACTGTTGGTGGAAAAGTAAATTGGCATAGCCATTACAAAAAATAGCATGGAGATTCCTCAATGAATTAAAATAGATTTTCTATATGATTCAGTTATTTTACTTCTGGGTATATATACAAAGAAAATGAAATCACTATGTCCAAAGATCAGTACTCTTGTATTCATTGTTATATTATTCATCATTGCTAACTTATGAAATCAACCTAAGTGTTCCTTGAGGAATAAATGGCCAAAGAGAATGAGATAGATTGATAGATACATAGATTAGATAGATCGATAGATGATCGATGGATAGATAAGAGCAAACAGACTATTATTTAACCTTAATAAAGAAGGAAATTTTGTCATTTGTAACAACATGAATGAACCTGAAAGATATTATGTTAAATGACATAAGTCAGATACAGAAGACAAATACTCCATAATCTGATCTATAAGTAAAATCTAAAAGTTGAACTCCTAGAATAAGAGTGTAATGGTGGACCAAGAAGATAGAAATGGGAAAATGGGGAGACGTTATTCAAAGCTTTCAGTTATATTTATGCAGAAAGAATAAGTTTTAGAGATCTAACATATAGCTTGGTGACTATAATTAACAATATTGACTTGTATACTTGAAATTTCCTAAGAAAGTAGATCTTTTTTTTTTAATTTATTTATTTTTTATTATGAAGTTGTGGGGTACAGTTAAGGGTTAGGTATACAATTGTGTTTCATTCAGGCACCCTGTTAATATGGGGTGTTTCCCCGTTCCCAGACAGATATTTGCTACCCCATCTTCCTCCCCCCCATAGTTTCCCAGTACTGTCAGTCATTTTCTTATAGTATTGCATTGGATGTTTAAGGCCCATTATATGAGTGAGAACATGTGATACTCGGATCTTTGTTTCTGTGAGAGGTCACTCAGTATTATAGACTCTAGTTCCATCCAGGTTGCTGTGAAATTCATGATTTTGTTCTTTTTTATGGCTGCGTAGTATTCCATTGTGTATATGTACCACATTTTTTAATCCAGTCCTCTTTTGAAGGGCAGCATGGTTGTTTCCAGGTTCTTGCTATTGTGAACAACGCTGCGATAAACATGCGTATGCAGGTATCTTTTTTATAGAGTGATTTGTGTTCTTCAGGATATATTCCCAGTAGGGGGATTGCGGGGTCATATGGGAGGTTGGTATTTAGAGCTTTTAGGAATCGCCACACTGCTTTCCACAGAGGTTGCACTAGTTTACACTCCCACCAACAGTGTAGAAGTGTTCCCTTTCCGCCACACCCTCTCCAGCAGCTGTTATTTTTTGACTTGTTGATAATTGCCATTCTGACTGGAGTTAGGTGGTATGTCAGTGTGGTTTTGATTTGCATCTCCCTGATGATTAGTGAGGTTGAACATTTCTTCATATGTTTGTTGGCTGCTCAGACGTCTTCCTTTGTGAAGTGTCTGTTCATATCTTTTGCCCATTTTATAATGGGGTTGTTTGTTTTTTTCTTTTCAGCACGTTTGAGTTCCTTGTAGATCCAGGATGTTAAGCCTTTGTCAGACCTGGTGTTGGCAAATACTTTTTCCCAGTCTGTAGGCTGTCTCCCTGCTCTCTTGATGGTACCTTTGGCTTTGCAGAAGCTTGTCAGTTTAATAAGGTCCCACTTGTCTATCTTCTCTCTTATGAGCTGTGGGTTTCGGGTTTTGTTCAAGAATTGGAGGCCAGTTCCGATTTCCATGAGGGTATTTCCTTCATTTTCTAAGGTTCTTATGGTTTGAGGTTTTACATTTAGGTCTCTGAGCCATTTGGAGTTAACCTTTGTGCATGGGGATAGATAGGGGTCCTGTTTCAATCTTCTGCATGTGGTTAGCCAATTTTCCCAGCACCATTTACTGAATAGGTTCTCCTCTCCCCAGTGGTAGGTGGTAGAGGGTTTGTTGAAGATGAGTTGGTTGAGAAATTGAGGTTTTGCTTCTGGAATCTCAATTCTATTCCATTGATCTATATGTCTGTTCCTATACCAATACCAAGCTGTTTTGATGATTGTAGCTTTATAGTAAAGTTTAAAGTCAGGCAATGTGATATCACCTGCTTTGGTCTTTTTTGGTGAGGATTGTTCTGACTATTCTTGGACATTTGTGTTTCCATATGAATTCCTGTTTTGTTTTCTCTAGGTCTGAGAAGAATGTTGCTGGTAATTTGATGGGTATTGCATTGAATTTGTAGATTGCCTTAGGTAAGATGGACATCTTCACAATGTTGAGTCTTCTGATCCATGAGCATGGAATATTTTTCCACTTGTTTGTGTCATCTTTGATTTCTTTGAGCAGTGTTTTGTAGTTTTCCTTGTAAAGGTCTTTCACGTCTCTGGTTAGGAAGATGCCAAGGTATTTCATTTTTTTGTGTGTGGCTATTGTGAATGGAATTGTGTTTTTTATTTGGGTTTCTGTTTGTTTATTATTGGTGTAGAGAAATGTGATTGTCTTTTGTACATTTATTTTGTATCCTGAGACTTTGCCAAAGGCCTTTATTAGTGTAAGGAGGTTTTTGACAGATTCTCTTGGGTTTTCAAGGTACACAATCATATCATCTGCAAAGAGAGATAACTTGACTTCCTCTTTTCCTATTTGGATACCCCTGATTGCCTTCTCTTCTCTGATTGCTTGAGCCAGGATTTCCAATACTATGTTGAACAGAAGGGGTGAGAGTGGGTATCCTTGTCTTGTTCCAGTTTTCAGGGGAAATGGTTCTAATTTTTGTCCATTTAGGAGTATGCTGACTGTGGATTTCTCGTAGATGGCTTTTACTATTTTGAGGTATGTTCCCCGTATGCCTAGATGTTCAAGGGTTTTTATCAAGAAGGGGTGCTGGATTTTATCAAAAGCTTTTTCTGCATCTAATGATATGATCATATGGTTTTTGTTTTGACATCTGTTGATGTATTTAATTACATTTATGGTTTTATGAATGTTGAACCACCCTTGCATCCCAGGAATGAAACCTACTTGGTCATGATGGATGATTTTTGAGATGTATTGCTGAATCCGGTTTGCTAGGATCTTGTTGAGAATTTTAGCATCTATGTTCATCAAAGATATTGGCCTGTAGTTCTCTTTCTTTGTTGGATCTTTACCTGGCTTGGGTATCAATGTGATGTTGGCTTCGTAAAATGATTTGGGGAGCATTCCATCTTTTTCAATCGCCTGGAATACCTTCAGTAGGATTGGTATCAGCTCCTCCTTAAATGTCTTGTAGAATTCTGCTGGAAAGCCATCTGGACGAGGGCTTTTTTTTTTTGTAGGAAGTTTTCTTATTATGTAGTTGATTTCCTTGATTGTTATTGGTCTACTTAGGGTCTCAATTTCTTCTTGTTCCAACCTAGGTAGGTTGTGTGATGTCAGAAAGTCCTCCATTTCCTTAAGGTTTTCAAGTTTGTTTCTGTACAAGTTTACGTAGTAGTCTCTAATGATCTTTTGTATTTCTTCAGGGTCAGATGTGACTTCATCTTTTGTGTTTCTGATTGTGCTTATTTGGTTTTTTCTCATTTATTCTTGGTAAGTCTAGCTAGGGGACCATCGATCTTGTTTATTCTTTCCAAGAACCAGTTTTTTGTTTCATTGATTTTTTTTGTATTATTTTTTTGTCTTCTATGTCCTGGATTTGGGCTTTTATTTTGGTGATCTGGATTCGTCTGCTGAAATTAGGGTTTTTGTGGTCTTGCTTTTCCAGCTTCTTTAGGTGGTTTGTTAGGTTTTTAATTTGTGTTCCTTCCATTTTCCTCATGTGTGTTTGTAGGGATATAAATTCCCCTCTTATTACAGCTTTTAAGACGTCCCAGAGATTTTGGTAAGATGTTTCTTCATTTTCATTTGTTTCCAGGTATCTTTTGATCTCTGTTTTGATTTCATCATTGACCCAGGAGTTGTTTAGCATCATACTATTTAGTGTCCCTGTCTTGTGGGTTTTGGGGGGACAATGTTGGTGTCAATGTTTATTTTTATTCCACTGTGGTCCGAGAAGGTGCATGGTAGAATTTCAGTCCTTTTAAATTCGCTTATGCTTGATTTGTGTCCAATTATGTGGTCGATCTTAGAATATGTTCCATGCGGTGATGAGTAGAATGTGTATTCTGTGGTCTTTGGATGGGGTGTTCTGTAGGTATTAATTAAGTCCATTTGGTCCAGAGTCTCATTGAGGTTCCGGATCTCCTTGCTGATTTTTTGTCCTGATGATCTGTCTAGGGTTGTGAGTGGTGTATTAAAGTCCCCAGTTATAATGGTGTTAGAGTAAATGTCTTTCTTTAGTTTTCCTAGAAGTTGCTTTATGAATGTTGGCACACCTATGTTGGGTGCATATATGTTTAGGACAGATATTTCTTGTTGATAGAGTGAAACTTTAATCATTATGTAGTGGCCCTCTGTATCTTTTTTAATTTTTGATAGCTTAAATGGTATTTTTTTCTGAAATTAGGATCGCGACTCCTCCTTTCTTTTGTGTTCCATTCGCCTGAAAATTTGTTTCCCATCCTCTTACCTTGAGTCTGTGTATGTCCTTTCTAGTGAGATGGGTCTCTTGAAGGCAGTATATTGCTACCTGGTGATATTTCATCCATTTTTTCATTCTATGTCTTTTCAGTGATGCATTTAGTCCATTCACATTCAGGCTAATTATTGAAATGTGAGAGTTCGTCCCTATCATGTAGTTCTTATTGAGTTGTTGTTCTTCCACTTGGTTTTTTCTTTTTTTTTTTCTTTTTGTCTTTCTTTTGGTTTTGGGGTTGGTTCATGTATATTTTATTCTTTTCCCTGTACTCTTGTGAAGAATGTTGTTCTTTTTTCCTTTTCTTCTGTGTTTAGTACTTTCTTAAGTGTTTCAAGTAGAGAATGTTTGGTGGCAGCATAAGTTCTTAGGGATTGGATATCTGGGAAAGATTTTAATTCTCCCTCACTGATGAAGCTTAGCTTGTCCATGTAGGTTATTCTTGGTTGAAATTGTTTATCTTTTAGGACTTTGAAGATAGGGCTCCAAGCTCTCCTAGCCTGCAGGGTTTCTGTAGATAAATCTGCTGCTATTCTGATTGGTCTTCCATGTTAGGTGATCTTGCCTTTTTCTCTTGCTGCCTTTAGGATATTTTCTTTTGTGTCTACTTTATTTAGGAAAATTATTATGTGTCTAGTAGTTGGTCTTCTCATTTTTTGTCTTGCAGGGGTTCTCTGAATCTCTTGTGCTTGAATTTTTGCATCACTGATTAGATAAGGGAAGTTTTCTTGAATGATCTCATGGAAAGTTTGTTCCAATGTTGTCTCTGTTGTCTTGCCTCAGGGAGTCCAATTACTCTTATGTTAGCCTCTTGAGGTAGTCACTCATCTCTTAAAGGTTTTGTTCTGTCTTTTTGAGCTTATTTTCTGTGTTTTTAAGAGTTTGGGTTACTTCTGTATTTTGATCCTCAAGCTCTGAGATTCTTTCTTCTGCTTGGGTAATTCTGCTTTCCATGCTTATCAGTTTGTTATTGATTTCATTCACAGTATTCTTTATTACTGCTATCTCAGATATCAGCTCCTTCCTAGTTTCTTCTTGTGTCTTCTCAATTCTTTTTAATCTCTCCATTATTGTCTTGATATCTACATTTGTAGTTTGAGACCCTTCATTCTGGGGGCTCTTCATTGTTTGCATTCCAAAGTCAGTTTTCTCAGTGTCTGCTCTCCCAGGCGTCTGGGAGAGACCCATACTCTTCTTTTGGTTTTTCTTCATTTCTGTAGATTTTTCTCCCTCTCCCTCTTTCCCTCCCCTTCTTCAATTCTGTTTTTGAGGGAAGGTGGCGTTGCTTTTATTTCTCTTCCACAATGACCTGTTCTTCCTTATGAGGGTCTTCTGGCTCTGTTCACTTTTCCGTCTGCTTTACAATCTGTCTATTCAGCAGTATGTAGTCTTGGTCCCTAGATTTAAAAAGGGGGCGTATAAAAGAGGAAAATAATGAAGGAAGGGGGGGTCAATAGGGAGTTAGAAAGAGAGAAGTGCGAGAGGGAAAACAGATATACATACCAACTATCAGGTGAGAGAGAGACACAGGGCCGGGAAGAGGTGAAGAAAGACACGTAAGAAAGATTCCCTAAAGAGTACTGATAGCTACACAGAGACAGGCCAATAAAATCGAGAAACAGTGTAAGTCAGAAGGTAAACAACGAACATGATGTAAGCCAATGGTTACAATGATAAATTCATAAGTCAAAATAAGTGAAAGAGAGAAGTGCAAGAGGGAAAACAGATATACATACCAACTATCAGGTGAGAAAGAGACACAGGGCCTGGAAGAAGTGAAGAAAGACACATAAGAAAGATTCCCTAAAGAGTACTAATAGCTACACAGAGACAGGCCAATAAAATTGAGAAACAGTGTAAGTCAGAAGGTAAACAACAAACATGATCTAAACCAACAGTTTCAATGATAAAATCATAAGTCAAAATAAGCGATCAGACTAAAGTCACTTCTCTGATCTCCGATTCCGGCCTCTCCCTTTTGTTTTTTGTTACAGCATAGGAGTGGGGCTTTGTCTCCTGTTTCATGCTGTTGCCTTAGGAACTGAGGTAAAGTTTGTTGATAGGTGGGTGGGGCAATGGAAGTCTCTGCCTGGAGAATGGCATGGTAGTTTAAGCAGATCTGTTTTTCTCGGCTTGTCTGGGTCCCCCAGCTTGGGGTCTCACACTTAGTGCCTCAGCCAGGATGGGCCTGGAGTTCCAGAGCTCCAAAGGGCAGGCAGTGGGTGGCAAGAGTGGCCCTGGGCCCCCCACAGGGTACTTCAGCCAGGAATGGGACCAGTGTCTCTGAGGGGCGGGCGCCCAGAGCCTCCTTGTGTGACCAGCAGCTTAGTGCCAGGTGCCAGGCTGGAGACAATGCAGCCAGGGTGGGAGCTGGAGGGGGCTGGGACCCAAGACTCCCACGCATGCAGTGGAACAGCAGCAGCAGGGGGCTGCAATATCTGGCCTTAGGAAATGAGGTAAAGTTTGTTGATAGGTGGGGTGGGGCAATGGAAGTCTCTGCCTGGAGAATGGCAAGGCAATTTAGGCAGATCTGTTTTTCTCTGCTTGTCTGGGTCCCCCAGCTTGGGGTCTTGCACTGAGTGCCTCAGCCAGGGTGGGCCCAGAGTTCCAGAGCTCCAAAGTTCCAAAGGGCAGGCAGTGAGCAGCGAGAGTGGCCCTGGGCCCCCCACAGGGTACTTCAGCCAGGAATGGGACCTGTGTCTCTGAGGTGCAGGTGCCCAGAGCCTCCCTGTGTGACCAGTGGCTTAGTGCCGGGCTGGAGACAATGCAGCAGGGGAGGGAGTTGGAGGGGGCTGGGACCAGAGATTCCCACATAGGCAGTGGAACAGCAGCAGTAGGGGGCTGCAATATCTGGCCCTGTGTGGGACCGAAGTTCCTGGGCCTGGCACCAGCATGGTTGGTGGTGGGCTGGGGGATAGAGGAAGAGAAGTAATAGCCTTTTTGGGAACTCATGTTCAGAGAATCTCACCAGTTCACCTATGCCATCGCTATCTTGTTCCTATGCCTCAGAAAGTAGATCTTAAATGTTCTCACCTCTACACAAAAAGGATAACAACAAAAGTTGGCAATTATTTGAGGTGATGATATGTTAATTAGCTTTATTGTGGCAATCATTTTACAAGTAATACATATATAGACACATAATATTGTATATTTTATTTTTTTATTTTAGTTTTTATTTATTTATTTATTTATTTGAGTTGGAGTCTCACTTTGTCGCCCAGACTAGAGTCCAGTGGCCACTCCCAGCCACCACAGCCTCAATCTGCTGGGCTCCAGTGATCCTTCCACCTCAGCCTTCCAAGTAGCTGGAACTACAGGTGCGAGTTACTACGCCCATCTTATTTTTTTTTTTTATTTTTTGTGGAGATGAGGTCTCGCCAAGTTGTCCAGGCAGGTCTCGAACCTGCGGGCTCAGCAATCCACTCACCTCAGCCTCCCAAAGGCGCGGGATTACAGGCTGAGCCACTGAGCCCGGCAATATTGTATATTTTAAAGATATATAACTTTATTTGTTATTTCTACCTCAATAAAGCTGGGAGGAGAAAAACCTAAATACTAATAACAGCTTCAATCTCTACCAGTGTCATGAGAAAAAAAGCAATTAGGCTAAAAATCAAAAACAAGGTAGTTTTTGCTCTTTTACTAACCATCACAAATCTTAGTTACTTAATAGTTAAGCTACATTTTCCCTTACAACTTTAAATTTTCATTTTTAATGATTAAATACATTTTAATTAAGCATTTATTAAATTTCAACTAGATGAGAGTAACTGCTTTGTATTTTTATGTTTTATTCTAATGGTTTATTTATCTTTATCTTTGGAAATATTGTGCTATTAATGTCAATTTCTATAGGTATCAATTATTACCTGATACTTCTCATGATTACTAAGAAACTGAAAAATTGAATTGAAATTTTTTATTTGCACCAAACACTTTCTAGAAGATAAAATGCACAAATACAAAAGCAATGAGCAAGGTCAAAAATAGGCATACTTAAAATTATTTCAGAGATTATATATATTTTGTACTCTTCAAATACCTAATGATATTAATAAGTTTTATTTGAGAAATAGTTTTTCATGAGAAGTTAACATACACATTCACTAAAACTGCTTCCATTTAACTCGTATTTTCCTAAACATGTAAATTTAGACAAGAAAGGAGATACGACACTTTTCAAGGACAGCCTCTTCGGTGTGGTCAGTTTAAATATTCCAATTGACATCTATGAAATAATCCAGAGTAAGGATACCTGAATATATGACAGAGGATACAACAGGAGACAAGCGAACTGAATTCTATTTTCTATTTCTGGCACTGTCACCTCACTACAGATTAATACTAAGGTAGACCACTTATTGACTTATTTTTTTTACTGTTTCAACCAAAAATTATATTTTTTATTTCTCAATTTGTTTTGAAGGAAAATAAGAAAAGCAATTAGCAAACAGCTGAGAATGTAAAATGATTTAAATAACGTATTAATGCTTTTGTCATGTGATTTGAAATCAGATGTTCCAAAAGCCATTACTGTAATCGCCTTTTATAAAAGTTTTTTTTGTTGTTTCTTTTTTTTAAATGAGAAAGCAGGCTCCCACAGTGAGAGGGGACCTGAAGGGGTTGCCCCTTTTGTGATTTTTTTAAGTAAATTTTTAATATATTTAAAAACTTTAAGGAAACATTTTGTACAAGCTGAATATTTAGTTGAACTGTCCAGATATAATACTTTCATTACTATTACATGCAAAAAATTATACCACTAGCTTCCTATTTGACTGTCTCAGTGGTCAAAGACATAAAGAACAGATATAAAGGGAAAGATAAGATTACATTTGGATCTTCATATTTGCCAAAATATTCATATCCATACATATTTGTTTCCCCTCTCCTGTTTGCATTCACTTACACCATAGGGGGTTCTGATCACATACCCACAGCTGATGTGCTGTACTACACTACTATCATCATGTCTGTACCTAGGGACCCCACCTGAATGACTATTTTCTTCAACACATGTTTAAAAATATCTCTGGGTGCTGAGATCAATAGGACAATTTGATGATGGGAATGATTATTGAGATCTTACCTTTTTTTCTGAGTGGGTAAATTTGTGTCATGTTAAACATATTTTTCAATAAAGGTTAATTTTGTAAACAGTGTTGTGAATATAAAGATATGTTACAACTGAAATATTACATTGAAGATGCAAGGAACTTTGAAAATAATTACAGATGTGATCAGCCATTTGAAAATGAAATGAGGCTGGGTGGGAGGCTCATGCCTCTAATCCCAGCACTTTGGGAGACTGAGGTGAGAGGATTGCCTGAGCCCATGATCCTAGACCAGCCTGGGCAACTTGGCAAGACCTCATCTCTGTAGTAAATCGAAAAATTAGCCAGGTGTGGTGGCACAAGCCAGTAGTTCCAGCTATGTGGAAGGCTGAGGCAAAAGGATCACTTGAACCCAGCAAGTCGAGGTGACCGTGAGCATGCCACTGCACTACAGCCTGGGCAACCGAATGAGACTCCAACTCAAAATAAAATAAAATAAAACGAAAATGAAAGGAATCCTCCCAAAGATGAAAGACCAAACACGGTAGCAGAAGGTCTTTAACTTGATGCTCTTAAGCCATACAGACCACTGAAGCCATGAACATTGTTTCAGTACCTGTGGCTGATGCCTGACCTACATTCTTGTAAAACACATTCCATAATTTGAAAGTTTGTGTTGATGGAAAAATAACAACAATGAAGAGCATTATATTTATTTCTTTTATCATGGTGCACAGTAGTCACTACAGTCATTTAGAGGATTTTCAAGGATGATGACTAAAGGTGTTTGGAGAGGTTTATGTGTGAGCAACATGGCCAAAAGTGTTCATCTCTAAAATCAGATAAGTGGAGCTCACATCCCAGACAAGCTACTTATAAACTGCACAGTTGTGAAAAGGGCTTTTTAAATAATGATATCCTCTTCCCAAGTTTTATGCTTTTTTTAATGTTTAATTTTTTTGTTATAAAGACGTGTGGTACAATTCAGGATTAGGTATAAAAGTGGTCATCGTACAGGTAAAGTTTGGGTCACCCTTTGGTCCCCACTTCGCCTGGTTTGAGATCACACAAACTTATTGATGTTATGTGGCAATCCCCTCCTTCCCCTGGCAGTGTCCCATTATTGCCAATTCCTTTCTTATAGTGCTATGTTCAGGGTTCACATATGAGTGAGAACATGTGGTACTCAGTTCTTTGTTTCAGTGATAGATCACTGAGTTTTATAAACTCTAAATCCATTCAAGTTGCTGAAAAGTCCATATGTCTGTCCTTCTTTATGACTGTGTAATATTCAATGATGTATGTGTACCACATTTTTTTATTCAGTCCAGTTTCAATGGGCAGCACAGTTGGTTGCATGTTTTTGCTATTGTGAATAGTGCTGCAATAACATGTGTGTGCAGGTAGGATGATTCGAGTTCCTCTGAGTATATTCCCAGTAGAGGAATTGTTGGGTCATATTAAAGGTCAATTTCTAGTTCTTTCAGAAATTGCCACACCGTTTTCCAAAGAAGTTGAACTAGCTTGCATTCCCACAAGCAGTGTAAAAGTATTCCTATTCACCGCATCTTCACCAGCATCTGCTGTTTTTTATTTTATTAATGATGTCCATTCTTATTGGGGTTAGGTGGCATCTCAATGTGGTTTTGATTTGCATTTCTGTGATGATTAGTGAGGCTCAGCACTTTCTCTTGTCTGTTGGCTGCACATATGTCTTCTTTTTAGAAGTGTCTATTCATGTCTTTTGCTCACTTTTTAATGGGGCTGTTGGTTTTGTTTTGTTTTCCTTTCAGCATGATTGAGTTCCTTGTAGATCCTGGATGTTAGGCCTTTGTCAGATATACAGTTGCCAAATATTTTTCCATATTCTGTGGAATATCCTGTCTCCCCACTCTCTTGATACTTTCTTTGGCTTTACAGAAGTTTATCATTTTGTTGAGGTTCCACTTGTCTCTCTTATCTCTTATGGCATGAACATCTGGGGTTTTGGTCAGAAATTGGTTGCCTACTCTGATTCCCATAAGAGTGTTTCCTGCATTTTCTAAGATTCTTATAGTTTGAGGTTTTACGTTTAGGTATTTGATCAATTAGGAGTTGATTTTTGTGTGATAGGTAAGGATTTTGTTTTAATATTCTGCAAGTGGTGATAGGTAGGGATCTTGTTTTAATATTCTGCAAGTGGTCAGTCAGTTTTCCCAGCACCATTTGCTGAATAGGTTCTCCTCTCCCCAGTGATTGTTGGTGAAGGCTTTGTCAAAGATGAATTTGTTGAGAAATTGAGGTTTTGCTTCCAGAATCTCTATCCTGTTCCATTAGTCTATATGCCTGTTCTTCTACCAATGCCAGGCTGTTTTGATTACTGTAACCTTAAAGTTTGAAATCTGGAAGTGTGATACCTCCTGCTTAGTTTCTTTTGTTAAGGATTATTTTGGCTATTCATGGGTCTACATGAAACTCAAAAGTAATAAATATTTTACCAATAGTTGTTAAGATATTATACTGTGGCTTATTGAGGAGGAATAAAACAACACACCCTAACCCCTCTCTTTGGTTCTGCTGGAGGAATATAGAGAAAATTCAAAAGTAGAAGTGGAATGAAAGAAAAAGGCCTAGGAACCAAAAGCTATTCCAAACATTACTATTTGAATAACAGAAAATGCTCAAAATAAATAACTATTCTAAATAAAATAAAAAATACCAAAGGATATATTGAAAATATTACTGAATGATATAAAGTCATTATATGCATTGTGGAATAACATTTTAATTCATTTATAACATTGATATTATTTTCTTTTTTAGGATAATTTTGGAAAGAGAAAATTTTCCTCTAAAGTCCAACCTAAAAATAAAAGAAACTGAAACACTTAAATAGCTGAAATTATAATAATCTAATTATTTTTCTCTTATAAGCAGCTTTTAAAAGAGCTATGGGATGACTTATACTTTCAGTATTTTTCTTATTCTAATATGACATTGTGAAACTATGAAATTATGAACTTTGCAAGTAGTGTGGGTTATATTTTCATAGGTCTCTATCTAAGAATTCACTACTATCGTAATTAAATATGGTAGATTTGAATTATGCATGGTAATGAGCCTTCAGAAAAAGGTTAGGATTTTAAATAATAATACATTTTAAAATGGGCAAAAAGACTATAAAATTATTTTAATGTATCAATAAAAAATGAGCAAATATATTTTGCCATTGTGTTGTTGTAATGATAAATCACTTAATTCAAATAATGGTTAGAATTTGGCATTATCTATGCTGATAACTAATAAATACGTGTGAACCACTAGACTCTTTCTTCTCCAGTTTCTTTATTTCAAAAATAAACATAATTATTATAATTTAGCATTTTAAATTGTTTTATTGTGTAGCACTTTTTATTATGGTCCCACTGAAGCTACATTACAGACAGTTGTTCTATTACTACAAATGGTTCTCTGTTTCCTGGTATTTTTCTCATCTCCTCCACAAATAAGAATTTTCACTCAATTAATTATTTCAAAGTGAGGGAATGTAAATAAAACAGTGATTCCAAAAACTATTGATGTTTTAAGTTTTAAGTGGTTCAGTATTAACTACTATATTTCTCCAAATTTGACTACTTTGAAAAAATTAATATTTTTGTTCTTGTCTGATTCTTCTTGATATCTTATTTGCTGCCTTCTTAGCTAGCAAATGATAACAAGAATACAGGTGTCTGTATTGAAATTCCCATATAAAAAAAGGTGCCAGTGGACCTGTTCGTAAACATGACATTGTGCTTTGCTAGTTTAGATAATTCCTATCCAGTGATACACCAGAGAAATTATGTCTCCTTTACCTTCTAATTAGTGAAGTAAAATGGATTTTCTTATTTTAAATTACATTCATTTGTTGTTATTTGGTGCTTCAGGGATTAATTCTCAGTTTCTCATGTTACATAAAACCTGAATATATGTGATACCATTATTAGACTACTGAAAATGACAGTTAAGTTTTAATAGGATCACGCCTGTATAAGTGTGTTAAACCATAATTATTGCTACTTTAGTGATTTTAACTCAACTTATCTCTTTTAATAATTTTTTCTCCTTTTCAGAATAATTTATTGTTGATATTTAATGGCATATATGAGCATATTATTATGATTTCAATGTCAGTACACATGCACTTAAAGACCTTTTCCAAAAAGATACTCCCCTTCCACTCTTCTGCTGTTTTCACTGTTTAATCAGTCATTGATGTAAATGAATTTTTTAAAAATTTTCTGTTTATAAATAGAGTGTTACTTTCTACTTAATTGAAATTGATTATGATGAAGACATTTTGATAAAAAGAAGACATCAAACCATTCTTAAAATATGTTCAGACTGATAACTTCTTCAGAGTACCACTCTAGGATGGCTCCTACCCAGAAGCATAGATGACTGAGGCTCAAAGTATTTTCTTCCAGAGAAGCACAATAATTTAACCTAGCAATTACTCTCTAATTACCTCCAATAGCTATTGAGGTTCTTTAATTTAAAAAAAAACAATTAAAATTACAAATATCAATTGTTAGGATATGTAATTATATTAGCTGTTGTAAATAACCATCACACAATTTCAAAACTGCATAAACTCTTCTTGGCCCTGAATCTCACTAGTCTGCCTAGGTATGACAAAAATATCTTAATATCATATTTTTGTCCTGGTCATTCTCATTCAGATATTTTTATAGACAAATATTTACTAAAAATTACTGACTGCCTAGTTGATGATCTCAGTATCAACAGCTATACCTTTCAATGATAGCGTGAAATATTCTCAGGATATAGAAAGTTGAGTAAAAATCACAAATGTGAAATTTGTTCCATGACTCCCTGTTAACCCAGACATCACTTGATTATGTACTTCCTAATAACACATTAGATGGTCTTTAATTGATCAGTGATACATTTTCTCAATTTAGTTGTATTAAATCATGTTGACAAGACATATATTTTTCCTTCTCCTTCATCACAACAAGGAGTGTCTATGCTATGTTCTCTAGCTACGTTAGACCATTTGATTATTTGATGTTGTCCTCTCAGGCCTGAGTATGCAAACAAGATAACATAAGCTCATCTACCTTCCCCGGAGTTCTTGCAACCCAGAGGAACAACTCTTATCATTTTAGTCCAAATTTAAAAAGCAGAGACTGTTCCCACTTCCCACATCCATTTTGCCATTTCTGCCTTATATCTATATTCTGGTAATTTTAGACCTATCTACTAGTTTCATTGCTAAACAAGCATTAGTTGATATATGATCACTTTTCTACTTAGTGAAGATAAATATGTGGGCATGCATAATGAGAAGAAAAGATGGGAGGTTAGTTAAACTAATATCATTATTTATCTCTCCAAGCAGGAAAGGAAGAAAGTCAGAGAAAGCTAAACTTTATTGTTGTGTATTTGTTAGTTTTCATCAAATTTAATAAATTTCATGGGGAAGAACAAGCTAAGAGCATATTCAGCAAAAATAGAATGTCCTGGACTCTAAGTGACTTTGGTCTAGAGCCAAATCCACTCTAGTTAATGGTCTTCTTCTTATTTTACTGTGATAGCTAATTTTATATGTCAACTTGATTGGATTAAAGAATGTACAGATAACTGCTAAAACATTATTTTTGGATGGGACTGTGAGGATGTTTCTGGAAAAGATTTGTATTTGAATAGGTGAACTGAGTATTGATTGCCTCTTACCAGCGGGCATCATCTAATTCATCAAGGGCCTGAGTAGAACAAAAAGGCAGAAGGACAAAGTCTCACTCCATCCTTGATGTAGGAAATTTATATTTTTATCTTCTTCCCATGGACACCTGTGGTCCTGGTTTGGGTCTTTGGTCTTGGGTTGGGATTTATAACACTAGCTACTCTGGTTGTCTCTTTCTGACTAGGACAGAATTACACCACCAACTTTCTGGATGGAATATACAGCAAGACTTCTCAATATCCATAATCACATAAACCAATTTCCCTAAAACATCTCCTCTTCCATATCTGTATATATTATCTTGGTTCCGTTTCTCTGAAAAATCCTGGCATATAGTAATGTCAAATACTTAGTCCATGGCTAAGTAAATAATGCTATATACTTAGCCATGGAGTACACACTTTCAAGATTGTATGTTATAATAACTATGTTTACCTTTCTTAAGTTGATAATTAGGAGTGACAAGATTTGGTGATTTTGTCAGAAGTTTAATAGAAGTAAAGAATGCAAACATCAAGTTGTCATTCTAAATTACACAGAATTCCCTGTATATTTTCTTCTAAGATTTTTACAGTTTTAAGAGTGAAATTTAGGTCTTTATTTGTATCATTTTGAATTATTACTTTATTATTTCTTAATAATCATTAAAACATCTCAGTGTTTCTTGCTATTAAATTAATTTAGTATCAATGACAATACTAATAAACTTCTTTGTCTTTTTTTTTTTGGCCTAATAGTATTTTCTATGTATTAATTTCAACTCTTCTATGTTGCTACGATTTACACTTTTATTTCAATAAAAATAAACTGAAGTTATCTGGGTTCTATTCTACATTTTTTGGTTTTCATTTTTTAAATTCAGTCTGTTAAATTCCTCACATTTGTAGGGGATAGCTATAGTTTTTATCTCTATTAACTTGAAATTAAACATTGCATGTCTACTTTCAAGATTTACCTTATACCTCCATGCACCAAGCAACGAGTATATTCAATAAGATATATTGAGTTTGTAGTATTTGTTAATATCATTATGAGTGTTGAGCATATATTAAGATATGACAAATGTCTTGACACAAAACAGACAATTAGAAAAAAGCATACAAACATAATTTAGTATAAGGCTGATAGATGGCCAGGCTTGGTGGCTCCGCCTGTAATCCCACGCCTTGGGAGGCTGAGGTGAGTGGATTGCCTGAGCCCGCGGGTTTGAGACCCGCCTGGGCAGCGAGACCTCATCTCTACAATAACTCAAAAAAACCAGCCGGGCGTGGTAGCGCATGCCTGTAATTCCGGCTACTAGGAAGGCTGAGGCAGAAGGATCGCCGGAGCCCAGCAGGTCGAGGCTGCGATGGCCAGGAGCGGTCACTGCACTCCAGTCTGGGTGACAGAGTGAGACTCCAACTCAAAAAAAAAAAAAGACTGATAAGTGATGAGTAGAAAAAAATGAAGGCAGAAAATAATGAGAGAAAGTGGAGGT
Source organism: Cephalopachus bancanus (assembly GCA_027257055.1). Classification (NCBI taxonomy): domain Eukaryota; kingdom Metazoa; phylum Chordata; class Mammalia; order Primates; family Tarsiidae; genus Cephalopachus; species Cephalopachus bancanus. The sequence continues at coordinate 2,941,759 of JAPVLO010000268.1, forward strand.
GGTCTGTATGTGGAGGTGGTCTGTATGTATCTGAAATTGTTTCAGAGCTGTAACAGTGCAGGTGGTAATAAATGATTGGATTCTGGATATGGTTTTATGATAGAGCAGAGAGAAGACCAATAGATTGACTGAAGGTTGTTAAAAAATAGAAAATATGAATGATTTTTTTAAAGATTTGTGGCCTAAGCAACTGTAAAAATGAAATAATTATTATCTGATTTGGGAAAATAATTTTAAGTTTGAGATATCAATTAGACACTGAGGTGGTCATCTCACATAGACATATAGCTATATGGTTTTGAGGAACAGGATATAAATTCTGGATGCAAATAAACATTTTAGAGTCATCAGCATATAGATTAGTATACTGAACCATCATAATTAGTAAGATTACTATGGAATGAGTATAGATAGAAAGAAATATCTATTCAAAAACTAAACCCTGGAAATCCACAATATTTAGATGTTGGAAATGTGGTAAAGGGATATACAAAGGAAACTAAAAAGATGTGGCAGGAAAAATGAAAACAACTGAGTGTGGAGTCCTGGGAGATAGGCAAAGGAAATGATTAAAAGTGGAGAGAGTTATCAAATCTGTCAAACGTTGTTTATAAAGTAACATGAGGACTTAGAATTGAATACTTGATTAAGGAAAGTAGAGGCCATCATTGACTTTGATAAGTTTCAGATAAAAGTTAAAATTAGAGGCGTGATATTAATGTGTATGAGGAGAATGAGGAAATCTTAGAGAGTGTAAAAAAAATTATTTTGATGAATTGACGTAATAAAGTTTAGAGACTATGAGTATACTATTATTTTTTCAAATATATGAAGGTTAGAGTCTGCTAAACTTTTAATCGATCTCTCCTTCCACCTTCTGTGCTTCACTTTCTTGGTTATTTAATACATGTCAATATAGTATTATTGATTTTCACACTCACTAGTTAATTATATTTACAATTATATTTACTTTGCTTTTTTTTCCCCTTCACACTTCTTGTTTTTCATTTCATCTTCCAAAGTTCAATAGCTTACTAGTTTAAATATATTTTAAAAAATGATTTGGGGGGATAATTAAACATAAAATATGTCAGTCTTCTTTGAAAATAACTTTATCTTCAAACTTAATCGATCAATTAACTTGAAATAAAACTTTCAATTGACAGTTTTCTTGGCTATTTGAAAATGCTATTTTTGGTGGGTGTGGAGGTTTATGTCTGTAATCACAGCACTTTGAGAGGCTGAGGTGGGTGGATTGCTTGAGATCAGTCTAGGAAACATTTTCTCTTGAGTTTTCTGTATCCATTTCTACTTATCTTTGAAATTTTGCAGTTTTACTAAGGTGTCTAAGTATAGACTTCTTGGGAAAAGATGAACTTTGAAATCTGAGGATTTTTGTCTTATTTTAATCATGGGAAGTTGTCACCTATCATTCCTTAATACATTTTATCTTTTTTCTTATTTATCACTTTATGAGCTACTATTCAGACAATATTGACTTTGGCATTCTCTTTCATGTTTTTAAAAATTATTTATCTCTCTATGATGGATTCATGGTAATTTTCTAACTTGTCTCTGTATTTTTACAAGTTTTGATATATTCCTATTGTATTTGGATATTTCTTATATTTGTCCATTATCTTATTCTTTCATTCTGGCTTGTCTTTATTTTATTTACTTTAACAATTTTCATGCAATGGTATCTTTATTAGTTAAGATATTGTTTAGTCTGCTTTTTAATAGTCACTCAAATATTACTTATAATATGGAACAGTATCTCTTGCTCACATAGTAGGGCAGGTCAAGAGAGTAGACAGCTCTAACCACAACATGGTCAGGGACATAGTTTCCTTCCTCTTGGTATTTTGCCACTCAGTAGGATGGTGTTGTTGTTAGCATGTCTGGCAGAATCTATGCTAATTTATCAGTGCCTTGACTTTGTTCTGGCTTATAGGAAGATGCAAGAAGGTGTTGCAGAATAAGCACATTATTTCCAGAGAAGTGGAATAGAAGGTGCACAAAACACACGTGTTCAAAGTCTTAACCACATGTCAAGCAGACATTTTCCCAGCTGAATGTCATTGTGTATTTGTGTGTGGATGTGGATGTGTGTCATATTCATTAGAAGCGAGGAGAAAGAATGGGAAAGGAGGTAATTAGCAGAGCCAAAGTCTGTGCAGTCTCTTCTATAATCTCAAGTTCTTAGGTTGCTTTCTCCCACTGTTATTTCTGGATTAACTTAATCTTCTTCATGTGCTTTATTGTTTTATGTAACAATTATTTTTATCATGCGCTCATTTTAAACAATAATTTTTCTTCTTTTGAGACTTCTGGTGTTCTATGATTCAAAAGCATGTCTGAGAATGGAAATGCTTTACTACTACTAAAAATTTGAGGGAAGTATAAACATCTCCTCCACCTGCTAATATTTGTTCTGGTTTATTGAGTGATTTCTTTTTTCCTTCCTTGAAGTTCGGGAAGAGGCATGGTTACTTGCAGGTTCTGTGCACCAGTGAGTACAGCATTTCTATCTCCTACTAAATGTTTGACAGTATTACTTATTTCATAAATAGGGATAATTATATTTAGATAATAAGCAGAAACTGGCACCTGTCCTGGAAAACCACTATACATGTTTATCATGGGGCCCAATTAAGACCTCAACTCTATAATGGTTCTCACTTCTAACTTCCTGCTTCAAACATACCTAATACCTTCAACACTGTATTTGACTGTTTTTTTCATTTCTTTTCAAAGCACAAGAATGCTCAAAATTACTATTACTAAGAATCGGGAAAATGCAAATTAAAACCTAATGATAATGATATATCACCTCACCCATGTTAGAATGGTTATTATCACAAAGAACAGGAAATAACAAATGCTTATTTGGGTACAGAAAAAGGGTACTTTTATAGACTGTTGGTAGGAAGGGAAACTAATACTGTTATGGAAGGCAGTATGGAGTTTCCTAAAAAAAATTAAAAATATATGTACCACGTGATCCAGCAGCTCCACTTTTAGGTATGTTTACAGAAAATGGAATCAGTACCTGAAAGTCACATTTGGGCTTTCATGTTGATTGCAGCCCTAATCACAACAGCCAAAACATACAATCAACTTAAAAGTCCATCAATGAATGAACACATAAAAACAGTGTTTCAAGGGATGTTGACAAGATGGGGACCAAACCGGTCAGACTGTGAGAGTCTCCACTAAAGCAATTGTCCGTAAAGACTGTCTGTGTGAGTAGGGATGTGCTGGTGGGAGAGTGAAAGTCCATTTGAGGAGAGACTCAGGTTCAAGCATCCAGGGCCACTGCAAGCCCTGAAGGTTACTGCAAGTCCCCACTGCCCTGAGATTGGAGCCACAGGTGCACAAGATCATCTACTGTTCACGATACTCTCCTGAGAAGAACCTGCCAAACTGAGCTGATTCTCATTACCTGGTACCTGGTCCACACCATCACCTGTTATAGCAAATCAGCTGGAGCCCCAGATCTGATCAGTGGAGAAAGAAGATTGGGGAGAGCTGGAGAGGACCCCCATGCCTGGTGAGGAAACGCTGACCACAGTCATTTTCTCTGTCCCAGGACCAGGTAGAGAACTGCATTGCCCTGCACAGCTCTGCCCAGCTTTGCTCAGTCACCAACTGGGGACCTAAGGTACTCTCATCAAACTGGAGGAGACAGAAGTCCTTCCTTCTTCCATGCTGGAACAGACACAGACATGTCAGATCTGAGTGGCAGACTTGACAGACAGCAAGCCGGGTGAGTCTAGATCTGATCCACCCTCCTTCCACAGTAGGCCTGGGGCATCTGACCCAAGCTGTGAGCAATCCTATCAGCCTGCTCTGAGAAATACAGATCAGAGCTGAAAGGATGTTGGACTTACAGGAACAACCTCAGAGCAGATTTGGTTCCGTGTTTTTAAATTTTAAATTTTAAATTTTTGTCTGTTTGTTTTGCTCATTTTTGTTTGTTTTTGTTTTAGTTTTTTTTTCTTTTTCTTTCTGTTTTTGATAACATTTTGGTACTTGCTTTGTTTCTGTTGTTTTACTGGTTTTTCTTTTTTAGGCTTCCTGTTTGTGTATGGGAGGAGTACATCTTTAGGGAGGTTTTGTTGGTTTGTGTGTTTGTATGATTGTATATTTTAGTTGTTGTTGTTTTTTTTAACTCTTTTCTGTCTTTGTGTCTCTTTTCATTTGTTAGTTGGAACATCTGTCTGTTTTCCCTCTAACTCTTTTCTTTCTCTCCACCTTCCTCTTGCCCACCCCCCCTTCTTTTTTCCATTTGTTTCCTTTTTCTTACCTTATTTTGTTTTCAGGGAACAAACCTATACCCCCACTGCATGTACTCATTGTAAGGCAATGGGAAGAGGGTTCCAGGGTGCCCATACACCTGTTGGTGGATACTGGGATCTGCAGATAGATTTTGAATCACAGCACCCCCCCTCAATTAAATCTCAAAACTGCAAAAAAGTATAGCATGTAACCCACAGTCCAGCTTCAGAACTGAACAAAGTCATAGGATCCATATCAGGAAGAATAGGGGATTGAGTAAACAGAAGTAAAACCAACCCTCCCCCCCATCCTTGAACAACAGAACTAAGGAAGAGGGGAAAAAAGTCAGGGGGGAGGAAGGAAAATCTACACAAATGAAGACAAACCAAAAGAATAATATGGGTCTTTCACAGACCCCTGGGAGGTCAAACAGTGAGAAAACAGACTTTGGAACTCAAACAATGAAGAGCCCCCAGAATGGTCTCAGACTACAAACCCAGATATCAAAACAATAATAGAGAGAATAAATAGAATTGAGGAGAGACAAGAGGAAAGAATGAAGGAGATGATAGATGAGATAGCAGCAGTAAAGAATACTGTGAATGAAATAAATAACAAACTGATAAGCATGGAAAGCAGAATTAGCCAAGCAGAAGAAAGAATCTCAGAGCTTGAGGACCAAAATATAGAACTAACCAAAACTGTCAAAAACATAGAAAAGGTGCTTAAAAAGACAGAAAAAGGTCTTCAAGAGATGCACGATTATTTCAAGATGCAGAACATAAGAGTAATTGGACTTCCTGAGGCAGAAAGAGAGATAGAGGTCACACTGGAACTAACATTCCATGAAATTATTCAAAAAAACTTCCCTCATCTCATCAGTGATGCAACTATTCAAACACAAGGGATTCAGAGAACCCCTGCAAGACAGCAAATGAGAAGACCAACTTCTAGACACATAGTCATTTGCTTAAACAAAATAGGTATAAAAGAAAAAAAAACTAAAGGCAGCAAGAGGAAAAGGTCAGGCTACCGACCATGGAAGACCAATTAGAATAGCAGCAGATTTATTTACAGAAAAACTTCAGGCTAGGAGAGTTTGGAACCCAATTTTCAAAGTTCTCTAAAATAAAAAATTTCAACCAAGAATAACCTACCCAGCTAAGCTAAGGTTCATCAGTGATGGAGAATTAAAATCTTACCCAGAAATTCAATCCCTAAGGAATTATGCTGCCTTTAGACCAGCTCTACGAGAAATACTTAAGAAAGTATTAAACGCAGAAGAAAGGAAAAAAAGAATGACAACATTCTTCACAAGAGCACAGAGAAAAGATGAAAAGCACACATGAATCAACCCCAAAACAAAAGAAAGACAACAAACAACAGGAACAACAACAACCCTATAAGAACTTCATCACAGGATAAACTCTCACATTTCAATAATTAGCCTGAATGTGAATGGACTAAATGCATCACTAAAAAGACATAGAATTGCAAAAAGGATAAAATATCATGAGGCAACAATATATTGTCTCCAAGAGACTCATCTCACCAGAAAGGACACTCACAAACTCAAAGTTAGAGGATGGGAAGCAAAATTTCAGGTGAACGAAATACAAAAGAAAGCAAGAGTTGTGTTCTTAATATCAGATAAAATACCCTTTAGGCTGTCAAAAACTTAAAAATATACAGAAGGTCACTATATAATGATACAAGGTTCAATCCATCACAAGAAATATCCATCCTAAACATATATGCACCCAACATAGGAGCACCAACGTTGATAAAGCAGCTTCTAGGTAAAGTTATAAAAGATATTGACTCTAACACTATCATAGCTGGGGACTTTAATACCCACTCACAATCCTAGACAAGTCATCAAGACGAAAAATCAGCAAGGAGATTCAGAACCTCATTGTGACTCTTGACCAAATGGACTTAACTGATACCTACAGAACACTCCAACCAATGACCACAGAATATACATTCTACTCATCACCACATAGAATGTACTCTAAGATCAACCACATCCTTGGCAATAATTAAGCATAAACAAAATTCATAAGATTGAAATTCTGCCTTCACCTTCTCAGATGACAGTGGAATAAAAATAAATATCAACACAAACAAAGTTCCCTCAAAACCCAGAAAGACATGAACACAAAGCAGCATGAGGCTAAGCAACTCCTGGGTCAACATGGAAATCAAAACAGAGATTAAAAGATATCTGGAAACAAATGAAAATTAAGAAACATCTTACCAAAATCTCTGGGATACCATGAAAGCAGTAGTAAAGGGGGAGTTCATATCACTACACACCCACATGAAGAAAACGGAAGGATCACAACTTAACAGCTTAACAAGTAACCTAAGGAAGTTGGAAAAGCAAGACCACCAAAACCCTAACTTCAACAGAAGAATCCAGATCACCGAAATAAAAGCTCAAATTCAGGACACAGAAGACAAAAGATAATACCAAAAAAAATCAATGAAACAAAAAGTTGGTTCTTTGAAAGGATAAGCAAGATTGATGGTCTCCTAGCTAGACTGACCAAGAAAAAGAGAAAAAAGTTCAGATAAACTCAATCACAAACACAAAAGATGAAGTCTCAACTGACCCCGAAGAAATACAAAAGATTGTCAGAGACTACTATGTATACTTGTATGGAAACAAACTTGAAAACCTAAAGGAAATGGAGGACTTTCTGACATCACACAACCTCCCTAGGTTGAAACAAGAAGAAATCAAGACTCTAAATAGACCAATAACAACCCAGGAAATTGACTATGTCATAAGAAAATTACCTTTCAAAAAAAGCCCTGGACTAGGTGGCTTTCCAGCAGAATTCTACAAAACATACAAGGATGAACTGGTAACAATCCTATTGAAAGTATTCCAGGTGATTGAGAAAGATGGAACTCTCCCCACATTATTTTATGAAGCCAATATCACATTGATACCAAAGCCAGGTAAAGATCCAAGTATGCTTCATCCCTGGGATGCAAAACTGGTTCAACTTTTGCAAGACCATAAATGTAATTCAGTACATCAACAGATGTAAAAACAAAACCACATAAGTATATCATTAGATGCCAAAAAAACTTTTGATAAAATCCAGCACCCCTTCATGATAAAAATCCTCGAACTTCAAGGCATAGATAGAACATACCTCAAGATACTAAGAGCCATCTACAAGAAACCCAAGACAGCATACTTCTAACCAGACAGAAATTGGAACCATTTCCTCTGAAAACTGGAAAAAGACAAGGATGCCCATTCTCAGACTCCTGTTCAACATAATTTTGTAAGTCCTAGCTAGAGCAGTCAGAGAAGAGAAGGTGATCAGTGGTATCCAAATATGAAAAGAGGAAATCAAGTTATTCCTCTTTGCAGATGACATGATTCTAAACCTCAAAAACACAAGAGGTTCTGTCTAAAAACTCCTTGTACTGATAAAGGACTTTGGCAAAGTCTCATGGTATAAAATAAATGTGCAAAAGACAATCACATTTCTATACACCAATAATAAACATATGGAAACCCAAATAAAGAGCATAATTCTATTCACAATAGCCACACCAAAAAGCGAAATACCTTGGCATCTTCCTAAACAGAGACATGAAAGACCTTTAAAATGAAAACTACAAAACACTACTAAAAACAAAAAGATGACGCCAAAAAGTGGAAAAATATTCTATGTTCACGAATTGGAAAAATCAACATTGTTAAGATGTCCATTATACCTAAGGCAATCTAAAGATTTAATGCAATACCCATGAAATTACCAGCAATATTCTTCTCAGATATAGAAAAAACAATACAGGAATTCATATGGCTACATAAATGGCCTGGAATAGCCAAAACAATCCTTAGCAAAAAAAAGAAAAAAATGCAGGAGGTATTACACTCCCAGACTTTAAACTATATTATAAATCGACAATAATTCAAACAGCCTGGTATTTGTACAAGAACAGGCATAAAGACCAATGGAATAGAATTGCGATTCCAGAAGCAAAACCTCAATTTCTCAACCAACTCATCTTCGACAAAGCTTCTACCACCAACCACTGGGAAGAGGAGAATCTATTCAGTAAATGGTGTTGGGAAAACTGGCTGACCACATGCAGAAGATTGAAACAGGACCCCTACCTACCCCATACACAAAAATCAACTCTAAATGAATCAGAGACCTAAATATAAAACTTCAAACTATAAGAATCTCAGAAAATGCAGGAGACACCCTTATGGAAGTTGGAACTGGCAACCAAATCCTGATCAAAACCCCAAGTGCCCATGCCATGAGAGATAAGATAGACAAATGGGACCTCATCAAACTGACAAGCTTCTGCAAAGTCAAAGAAACCATCAAGATAGCAGGGAGACAGCCCACAGACTGGGAAAAAATATTTGCCAACTATATGCCTGACAAAGGCCTAACATCTAGGATCTACAGGGAACACAAAGGTGAAAAGAAAAAAAACAAAGAGCCCCATTACAAAGTGGGCAAAAGATATGAATAGATAGTTCTCAAAAGAAGATATATGAGCAACCAACAGATACAAGAAAAATGTTCAGTCTCATAAGTCATTAAAGAAATGCAAATTAAAACTACACTAAAATACCACCTAACTCCAGTCAGAATGACCATCATCAATAACTCAAAAAATAATAGATGCTGGAGAGGATGTGGTGAAAAGGAACACTTCTACACTGTTGGTGGTAGTGTAAACTAGTACAACCTCTGTGAAAAACAGTGTGGTGATTCCCAAAAGTTCTAAAAAATGACCTTCCATATGACCCCTCAATCTCCCTACTAGGAATATACCCAGAAGAACTCAAATCACTCTATAAAAAAGATACCTGCACATGTATGTTTATCACAACATTGTTCACAATAGCAAGAACATGGAACCATTCATGCTGCCCATCAAAAGAGGACTGGGTAAAAAAATGTGGTACATGTACACAATGGAATATTATGCAGTCATAAAGAAGAACAAAATCGCCGGGCTCGGTAACTCAGCCTGTAATCCCCTGCCTTTGGGAGGCTGAGGTGAGTGGATTGCCTGAGGCCACGGGTTCGAGATCCGCCTGGGCAGCAAGACCTCATCTCTACAATAAATTTAAAAATCAGCCAGGTGTGGTACCGCATGCCTGTAATTCCGGCTACTCGGAAGGCTGAGGCGGAAGGATCGCTGGAGCCCAGCAGGTCGAGGCTGCGGTGGCCGTGAGCGGCCACTGCACTCCAGTCTGGGCGACCGAGTGAGACTCCAACTCAAAACCAAAACAAAAAAAACAGAAGAACAAAATCATGAAATTTGCAGCAACCTGAATGAACTTAGTGTCTCTAATACTGAGTGATCTTTCACAGAAACAAAGAACTGTGTATCACATGTTCTCATCCGTAAGTGGACCTTGAACAGCTATTGTAATACTATAAGAAAAGGATCTACAGTAGCAGGAAACTTCAGGGGGTTGAGGGGCAGGGAGGTGGGATTGGCAGTAGTGGGAATCTGCCTGGAGAAGTGGTGACACACCTCATCAACAAGGGTATCTGCATAATGAATATTTGTATACTTAACACTGAATTGTACCCCACAATTTTAAAATAAAAAATTGAAAGTTAAAATAGTGATTTTTATATATAAATATGGATACATATTTAACATATATATCCATATTTATATAAACATAGGTATATATAAAATTTATATATACATATCTATAAATGTTATATAAACTTATATACAGATACATGTATACATGAGAATATATATGTATAAGTATACACAGTGAAATACTATTCAGTCATAGAAATAATGAAATCCTGTCATTTGTGATATGGATGTGCCTGGAAGACATAATATCAAGTGAAATAAGTCAGACAAAGAAAGAAAAATACCACATAATGTCATTCTTATACAGAATTTTAAAAAATTTGATCTCAAAGAAGTTGAGAGTAGAATAGCGGTTACCAGGGACAAGGCAGAAAATGAAGGAGGGGGAAATGGAGAAAGGTTAGTCAATGAGTACCATGGTACAGTTGAGAGAAAGAATAAGCTTTGTTACTTAAGTGCACAGTAGGATGACTATCACTAACCAAAATGCATTGTATACTTTAATAGGTGAAATAAGTTTTTTAATGTTCTCAGAACAAATAAATAATAAATGTTTAAGGTGATGGATATGTTAACTACCATGATTTGATCATTACACAATAAATACAAATATCAGAACATCATATTGGACCTCAGGGATATATACATTATTATGTGTCAATATAAAAATGTGTAAGATGGTGTGGATAATTCTTATAATTCTATGTTCCTTAATCATTCATTTTGAATACAAGTTTAAAATTCTCATACCAAAAGCAGGGCTCAGTCATCCTTGGCACAGTTTCCAGTTGTGCGTTACACCCAAATGACTCAAGCCAGTGCCATAGATAAGAACTTAGAGGCGTATCCTCTGCCTAACAGATTGGGCTCCTAACTTTCCAATACATATTGTGAGTAGTCATGCGTTTTTTTCTGTGTGATTTTTCATTTCTGTTTCATGTGACCTGAGAAGGGTCAACTGCCCTCCCAACTCATTATGCCCTCCTTGCCAAGGATTTGTGGGTAAAAATCTTTAAACTTGTTTTTTTATTGTAGTGATGTATAGAATCTGTGCCTTCAAACTTAATAGCCAGGGGATACTCCACACCAGGTTTTCCTCACAATGCAGAAAAAGGAAAGGTACAAGGTCAGGATCCCCACACCAGAGTAATGGTCAGGCAGGCATAAACTGGGATACCTAGGCCGACAAGACCACAGAGACATCTGCTGGTATAAATACAATGCCAGTGTGAGGAACATTCTGCTCTTGTGTTGGACACCTAGGCGTTAGGCTCCCCCTGCCCACCAGGTAAAATTGTATTCAATGAAAGACCCGTTATAAGCACATACACATCCATCTGCCCTTCATTTCCCTGTAGTCAGGTGTGCTAGACCCTATGGCACAGGAAGCCCAATGTAGTTGGGAGTTCTCAAAACATATGGATGGATTGTGCCAGAAGGACTAATGGTGGTGACATGCAGGTTACATGCAACATGACTATGACCAGTGTCAGTGTTTAAGAGAGATGCCTGGATTGGACTTTGGGGATGATGACAAGGGATATCTTTTTCTTATAAACTCTGTGCTTCCTGGATTGATATATACATATTTTTTCTTTTACCAATTTAAGTGTACAAGTTATAAAAGGGTTTTTCATATTTTATCATGAAGATGCCCAAGGCTTTAATATTTGCAATTTTTTTTTCAGTGTCTCATAGGAGCAAAAGTAACATAAGATCCAAAAAAAAAAAAATCAGAAGAATTTGGATGAAGAGAGTGGTGGTGATGGAACAAGATAAGTGAGAAAGAAGAGCTAGAGGATGACCCCACTGTGTTCAAAGATTATCAAGACCTGGAAAAAGTAGTACAGTCTTTCAGTACAATGTTATTTCAAGATTCTGGAAAGAAGTGAGAAAATTGATTCCCAAAGAAGTAAATTGACTTTTGAAAAATCCCATGTGTCATACTTCCTTGATTTTAAGACATAGTTGACTGTAAGATATATGATTGATTGCAGTAGCTTATTGAGGAGAAACTTGATTATAATATGCATCTGGCAAGTACAAAACACACCTGATTTTGCAAATATGAAAATATAAGAGACACAGTGAAGTGCTATACAAAGGTGAACTCAGGCAAAATAAGGAAATATTAAATAAAAGCAAAACAGTTAAAGCAGAAGATGTATTGGATTGTCTCACTGGAGAGGACAAAGAAACAGAAACAGACACAGTGATGTGGATTCTCTTTTTAAAAACGTGTTTGAAGAGGAGACTGAATGTGAGACATACAAAGAGATAATACAATAGTTGTAAAGTTGGGGATTTCTGGCAAGATGGCAACAGAACAGGTCAGACTGTGAGAGCCCCTGCAAAAGCAAGTGTCCATAAAGACTCTATGCATGAATAGGTGTGTACTGGTGGGTGAGTGAAATTCCATCTGAAGGGAGACTCAGGTTCATGCACCAGGGGCTCTCTTCCAGAGGTGACTGCAACCCACCACCACCCTGAGATTGGAACCATCAGCATGCAGTATCGTCTGCTGTCCTCAGGGCTCTCCTGAGAAAAGACTGTGAATACAGCAGATCCTCACCACCTGGTGGTAGGCCAACACCATCACCTGTGACAGCAGAGTGGCATGAGCTCCAGATCCCTGGGGAGAGTAGGTCGGGGGGGGGCTGGACAGGACCCCCACAGCCAGTGAGGAAACACCCACTGGTGCCATTTTCTCTGTCCCAGGACTAGACAGAGACTTGCAATGCCCCACCCAACTCTACACAGCCTCCAGCCTGGGACCTAGAAGTCTCATCAGACACAGTTGAACAAGCACAGACACATCAGGTCTGAGTGGGAGATTTGAAAACAGAGGGCGCAAACTGGGTGAGTCCAGATCTGATCCAGCCTCCTCTCACGTTAGTCCATGGGGCATCTGACCTCTCAGCTTGCAATGAGAGCAGAGGTGATGGGTTGGAGACCAGAGCTGAAAGGCAATTAAAGTTAGAGGAACAACCTCAGAGTGAGTTTTGTTTGTTTGGTTTGTTTGTTTATTTTTTTCTTTGCTTTTTGTCTTAGTTTTTTTCTCTCTTCTCTCTTTCTGCTTTTGATTCTGTTCTCATATTTGCTTTATTTCTGTTATTTAATTTTTTAAGACTTCCTGTTTGTGTGTGGGCATTTTTGAGTGAGAGTACATCATGAGCAGGGGAGTGTTGTTGCTTTGTGTGTTTGTATGGTTGGATGTAGGTTGTTTTTATCTTTTCTGTCTTTGTTTGTGTCTTTTTCATGGTGTTAGTTAGTATGCCTGTCTGTTTTCCCTCTTATTCTTCTCTCTCTCCACCTTCCTCTCATCCCCCTCCCTCCATGCTTTTATTTTTTTCTTACCTCATTTTGCTTTCATGGGGCAAATCTATACCCGCATTGCATGGACAGATTGTAAGGCAGTAGTAAGTGGGTCCCAGGTGGCCCACATACCTGTCAGTGGATATTGGGATCTGCACATAGTTTCTGAATCACAAGCTCTGCCCTTAATTTAAGCTCAAAACTGCAAAAGCACAGCCCCCCACCCAGAGTTCAGCTTCAGCATAGAACAAAGTCAGAGCTACATAAGAAAGAATAGGAGACTGAGCAAACAGAAGTAAAAGCTACCCCCCACCCTGAACAACAGAATTAAAGAAGAGGGGGGAAAGGGGGAGGAAAATCTACACAAATGAAAAACCAACTGAAGAATATGGGTCTCACACAGACTACAGGGAGGCAAGTCACTGAGAATACAGACTTCAGAACACAAATAGTGAAGAGCCCCCAGAATGACTGGTCTCAAACCACAAACAAAGTTATCAAGATATTAATAGAGAGAATAAATAGAAATTAGGAGAAACAAGAGGAAAGAATGAAGGAAATGATAAACAAGACAAGATAACAGCAATAAAGAATACAATGAATGAAACAAATAATAAAGTGATAAGCATGGAAAGCAGAATTAACCATGCAGAAGAAAGAATCCCAGAGCCTGTGGACCAAAGTATAGAACTAACCCAAAATGTTAAAAACAAAGAAAAGAAGCTTTAGAAAGACAGAATAAAACCTCCAAGAGATGAGTGATTATTTCAAAAGGCCAAATCTAAGATTAATTGGAATCCCCGAGGGAGATAGAGAGTCAGAGACCACTCTGAAACATATATTCCATGAAATTATCCAAGAAAACTTCACTCATCTCATCAGTGAAGTGACCATTCAAACATAAAGTATTCAGAGAACCCCTGCAAGACAACAAATGAGAAGACCATCTCCTAGACACATAATAATTTGCCTACATAAAGTAGATATAAAATAAAAATTTCTAAAAGCAGCAAGAGAAAAAGGTCAGACTACCCACAGAAAAGACTAATTAGAATTGCATCAGATTTATCTACAGAAACATTTCAAGCTAGGAGAGCTGGCATCCAATCTTCAAAGTTCTCAAATATAAACAATCTCAACCAAGAATTACCTAACTAGCTAAGCTAAGCTTCATCTGTAATCGAGAATCAAAATCCTTTAGAGATGTTCAGTCCCTAAGACTTACGCTGCCTCCAGAACAACTCTACAAGAAACACTTAAGAAAGTATTAAACACAGAAGAAAGGAAAAAAAGAACAACAATGTCCTTCACAAGAATGCCGGAAAAAGATTGAAAATACACTTGAATCAATTCAAGAATCAAAAGTAAGACTACAAACAAATAAACAAACAGCAGCAATAACAACAAACTCTATAAGGACCTCATGTCAAGAATAAACTCTTACATCTCAATTATTAGCCTGGATGAGAATGGACTAAATGCAACACTTAAAAGACATAGAATGGCAAAATGGAAAAATAATATGATGTAACAATATATTGTCTCCAAGAGATTCATCTCACCAAAAAGAATACTCACAGACTCAAAGTAAAAGGATGGGAAACAAAATTTCAGGCAAATGAAAAACAAAATAAAGCAAGAGTCAAGATCTTAATATACAAAATACTCTTTAAGCTACCAACATTTAAAAATATATAGATGATCACTACATAATCATAAAAGTTTCAATCTATCTGCAAGAACTATCCATCCTAAATATATATGAACCCAACATATGAGCACCAACTTTCATAAAGCAGCTTCTAGGTAAACTTAAAAAACATATTGACTCTTACACTATCATAGTTGAGAACTTAAATATCCCACTCACAATCCTAGACAGATTACCTAGACAAAAAATCAACAAGGATATCCAGAACCTCAATGAGATGCTTTACAAAAAGGACTTAATCGATACCTACAGAACACTAACCCAACAAACACAGAATACACATTCTACTCATCACCACATCCTTGACCAGAATCGACCACATCCTCGGCCAGAAATCAAGCATAAATAAATTCCATAAGATTGAAATACTGCCATACACCTTCTCCAACCACAGTGAAATAAAAATAAATATCAATATCAACAAATTTCTCCCCAAACCCACAAAGAGAAGGACAGTAGCGTGATACTAAACAACTCCTGGGTCAACATGGAAATCAATACAGAGATTAAAAGATGCCTAGAAAAAATTTAAATGAAGAAACATCTTACCAAAACTTCTGGGATGTCATGAAAACAGCAATAAGAGGGGAATTCATATCTCTACAACACACATGAAGAAAATAGAAAGATCATAAGTTAACAACCTAACAAATCACCTAAGGAAGCTGGAAAAGCAAGACCACCAAAACCCTAACTTCAGCAGAAGAATCTAGATCACCAAAATAAAAGCTCAAATCTGGGGCATAGAAGACAAAAAGATAAACAAAAAAAATCAGTGAAATAAAAGCTAGTTCTTTGAAAGGATAAACAAGATTGAGGGACTCCTAGCAAGACTGACCAAGAAAAAGAGAGAAAAAGCCCAAATAAACACAATCAAAAATACAAAAGATCTAGTCACAACTGACCCAGAAGAAATACAAAGGATTAGCAGAGACTACTATGAACTTGAAATCCTAAAGGAAATGGAGGACTTTCTGAAATCACACAACCTCCAGAGGTTGACAAGAGAAATCAAGACCCTAAATAGACCAATAACAATCCAGGAAATTAAAGACTTCATAAGAAAAGTGCCTCCAAAAAAAAAAAAAAAAAAAGCCTTGGACCAGATGGCTTTCCAGCAAATTCTAAAAACATACAAGGAGGAACTGATACCAATCTTATTGAAAGTATTCCAGGCAATTAAGAAAGATAGAATTCTCCCCCAAATTATTTTACGAAGCCAACATCATACTGATATCCAAATAGGGTAAAGATCCAACAGAAAAAAGAACTACAGGTCAATATCCCTTATGAACATAAATACTGAAATTTTCATCAAATCCTAGGAAACTAGATCCAACAACACATCTAAAAAATAATTCACTATGACCAAGTAGGCTTTATCCCAGCGATGCAGGGGTAGCTCAACATTTACAAGACTATAACATAATTAAATACATCAACAGATGAAAAAAAATAAATACCATATGATTATATCATTAGACACAGAAAAAGCTTTTGATAAATATCTAGCACCCCTTCCTGATAAAAACCCTTGAACATCAAGGCATAGATGGAATATATGTCAAAATAGTAAGATCCATCTATGAGAAACCCACAGCCAGCATACTGGAAACAGAAAGAAATTGGAAACATTACTCCTGCAAACTGAAACAATACAATGTTGCCCACTCTCACCCCTTCTTTTCAGCATAGTTTTGGAAGTCCTAGCTAGAGCACTTAGACAAGAGGAGATCATGGGTATCCAAATAGGAAAAGGGAAAGTCAAGTTATTCCTCTTTGAAGACAATATGATTCTATACCTCAAAAGTCCAAGAGGATCTGTCAAAACTCTCCTTGCACTGATAAAGGACTTTGGCACAATATCAGGGTAGAAGATATATGTGCAAAAGACAGTCATATTTCTATGCATCAACAACAGACAAACAGAAGCCCAAATAAAAAGTACAGTTCCATTCACGATAGCCACACACACACACACAAAAATTGAAATATCTTGGAATCTTCCTAACCAGAAACATGAAAGACCTTTACAACGAAAACTGATCAAAGAAATCAAAGATGACACTAACTAATGGAAAAAAATATTTCATGCTCATGGGTTGGAAGGAAGAATCAACATTGCTAAGATGTCCACCCCACCCAAGGAAATCTGCAGATTTAATGCAATACCCATTAAATTACCAGCAGCAATCTTCTCAGACCTGGAAACAACAACACAGGAATTCATATGGAAACATAAACAACCATGAATAGTCAAAATAATCCTTAGGGGAAAAAAAAAAGAGCAGGTAGTATCACACTCCCATACTTTAAATTCCATTATAAAGTTACAAGAATCAAAACAGCCTGGTATTGATACAAGAACAGGCATATAGACCAATGGAACAGTATAGAGATTCCAGAAGCATAACCTCAATTTCTCAACCAACACATCTTTAACAAAGCCTGCACCGCCAACCACTGGGGAGAGGAGACCCTATTCAGTAAATCATTTTAGGATAACTGGCTGATTACATGAGTGGGGAGTGGGGAGATAGCCCTCAGACTGGGAAAAAGTATTTGCTAACTGTATATCTGACAAAGACCTAACATCTAGGAACTCAAACAAACTGAAAAGAAAAAACAAGCAGCCCCATTACAAAATGGCTAAAAGATAAGAATAGACACTTCTCAAAAGAAGACATACTAGCATCCAACAGATACATTAAAAAATGCTCAATCTCACTAGTCGTCAAAGAAATGCAAATTAAAACTACACTGAGTTACCTCCTAACTCCAGTCAGAATGGTCATCATCAATAACTCAAAAAACAACAGATGCTAGATGCGGGGAAAAGGGAGCACTTCTACACTGCTGGTGGTAGTGTAAACTAATACAACCTCTTGGCAAACCGTTTGGTGATTCCAAAAGGATAAAAAAACAACCTTCCATATGACCCCATAATCCCCCTACTGGGAATATACCCAGAAGAACCCAAATCACTCTATGAAAAAGTTACCTGCATATGCATGTTTATTGTGGCATTGTTCACAATAGCAAAAACATGGAGCCCACCATGATGCCCATCGAAAGAGCACTGGATTGGATTTTTTAGAATGTGGTACATATACATGATTGAATATTATGCAGTCATAAGGAAGAACAAAATTATGAACTTTGCAGCAACTTGGATGAACTTAGCGTCTATAATACTGAATGATCTATCACAGAAACAAAGAACTGAGCATCACATATTCTCACTCATAAGTGGATATTGAACAATTATCACAATACTTTAAGGAAAGGATTGACAGTAGCAGGAAACTGCCCGGTGGGGGCAGAGGTGAGGCAGGATTGGCAGTAGTGGGAGTCTGCTGGGGAAGGGGGACATACCTCTTCAACAAAGGTACCTGCATAATAAACATTTGTATGTCTAACCCTGAATTGTACCCCACATTTTTAAAATCTAAAAAATGTATTAAAAGAAAGGAAAAGTTGCCTAAGTGGAGTATGTTTAAATACATGAATTGCTGTTAAGAAAAATAAAGCTGTTTTCTAGTGCTGGGGAAGGGATAATTTTCCCCAAAAGTATTTTTACCTAGAAATGACCATATAATATTAAAAAGTCAGAATATATATACATATTATCGGAGTCAAGGTTGCACTGTGTCACCCAGGCTGGAGTGCAGTGGTATGATCACAGCCCATAGCAGCCTTGCTTTTCTGGACTCAGGAGATCTTTTGCTCAGTCTCTGGAGTTGCTGGAACTACCAGCACAATTTTTTAAAAATTTTAGTGTTTTGTAAAGGCTAGGTCTTACTATTTGCCTTGGCTGGTCTCAAATTCCAGGACTCAGTCTGTCCTCCCACTTAGTCCTCTCAAAATGCTGGAATTTTAGGAGTGAGCCATACCTGGCAAAAATTGGAAAATTTTTTAAGTCAAGATATAGCATTTTAAAATAGGGACAGCCCTAAGATTCAGAAACATTGAAATATAAGTGCATTGCCTTTGTTTTCAAATGTGAGCCAAAAAAGAAACTTTTGGCTCAATTTCTATTAATTTGGATTTGAGTAACTATTTTTCCCTTTAGGCCTATCTAGTTTTGCTTATATTGCAGTAGTCTCATGAGAGGATAACCCCACATGAGTGTCTCACGTATTCTTATGGCTAATTATTTAGCTATGTAGATTTTGGTAACATAGGTGTTTTCTGCTAAACAATTTATCAACAAACAAACATGGTAAAAAGTACCATATTTCCCAATAAAAAATAAACAGTGGTAATATTATCACAATGTTGTGTTCAGGTGTGGACTTTTGTGTTTTGTTGTACACAAAGTTTGTTGTTACTCAGATTTGCTCTTTGGTCTTTCACCTGGGAAAAAAAATTTGTAAAAAAAAGTATTATAATCTCTCCTGAATAAGAATACTTCTAAGCCAGGCGTGGTGGCTCATGCCTGTAATCCCAGCACATTGGGAGGCAGAGGCGAGAGGATTGCTGGAGCCCGGGGATTTGAGACCAGCCTGGACAACTTGGTCAGACATCAACTCTACAATAAATCAAAAAAATTGCCGGGCATAATGGTGTATGCCTATAGTTCCAGATACTATGAAGACTGAGGCAGAAAGATCACCTGAGCTCAGCAGGCCAAGGCTGAAGAGGTGGAGAACATGCTTCTGCACTCTAGCCTGAGTGACTCTACTAAAAAAAAAAAGGTAGAAACATCTGGATAATGATACCTCATTGTCTTTTTAAAAGAATCAGGGATATAAAATATATACATAGGCAGTTTCCTTTCCACATTTTCTTAGCTCCCAAATTCATTGTCACACAGATATTATTTCCATTCATCTTTCCCCTTAGGATGCTGGCTCACAAACTAAAAGGATTCTTAGCATCATTCCTTTGCTTTCCAAGGAGTATGCGTCACCAGGCAGGCTGTCCCCTATGTATTCAATACCACGGACAGTTTAAGTCACTGAGGATTTGAGTCTGAAGTGGAAAATGGAACTAAGCAGCATTGGCAGGTGTGCAGGTGTGTGTCTGTGTGTGCATATGTGCACACGATGCCTTTCTGTGTGTGATGTGGGTTTCTGTGTGTATGCTCTCATGTAAGAGACAGAGAGCCAATGCTGCCAGTGCTACAATTCATTGCAAGCTTTCTCAATGATATAAGAAGTTGAGAGTTTCTAAATCACTACTTGGTGACATAGCTGTGCCATTGAGATATTATGCATTGGCACTACTGCCTTTTTTGAGCATGATCATCTTTGGCCTTGTTAGTTTAGATGTTAGCCTGGTAATTGTAGGAGAGGCAGATAATAAGTGACAGTATGTATATAGTGACAGAGACAGAATGTATAGAAAAGAGGAATTGTAAGGGACAATACTTAAAAAAGATAGCTTGTCTCTCTCTGTCCCTCTTTCTCTCTCTCTCTGTCGCTCTCTCCCTCTCTGCAGCTCTCTCCCCGCTTCTCTCCCACTTCCTCTCTCTCTCTTATTCTTTCTTTCTCTCTTTTTCTTTTTTCCCGTTACAGATCCCCTCTGTAATAGCTGCTTTAATAAATCTGTTGGTCCTGGCCAAAAAAAAAAAAAGATAGCTTGTATCTATGAGACAGTCTGAATGACTTGATAAGTCTAAAGAAATTGAATTAAGGTATGACAGACAAAGTGCATGAGAAAACCAGGTTGCACATGTCAGAAGGGAGTTTTTGTGCTTGCTGCACTAGTAAGAAACAGACGGTAAAAGAAAAAAGGTAAGGGCAGAAAAATAGGAATATTTGGGGGTAGGAGGAGAAGACTGGGACTATAAAGAAAATGTAACTTTTGAAATTCATTTTTGATAGCATGGCTTTTCAGATTAAAAAATACAAACAAAAAAATTTGTTTTTGGTGATAAGAGTAATTGACTGAAATTGTAAAGGGAATTTTCAGAAAACATAATTTTGGAGCAGCAAACACAAAGACAAAAATAATCTACAGCATTTTGCTATCTCTATTTATTTTCAATCACCCTAAATAATGGAATGCTACGATGGAAGTCAGAAAAACTGAATTTCTTTTCAGTATTTATATACAGAGTTGTGGCATTTGGTTTTGGAGAAACAGCACTCTGTCTTCGCTTTCCAGTGTGAAACAGATTTGAGGCACTGCATCATTGACCCAGGAAATCCACATTCTTGGGGTCTTGGTACTTTCCTCAGTGCTACTCAAAATTGTTTCTTTACATCCACACCAGTTCGATGCACATGCTCAATGTGGCCCTAGTATGTATTTTTCTTTCTATTCTCCACTATCCCTTCAACCTGTGATATCAAGAGCTGTGCCTCATTCACTGTTACATCCTTGGAGTCAAAGAATGAATGAATAAAAGAGATGAGAAATTCTTTTTAGGTGCTGAAATTGAAGGCTATTTTTGCCTCAGACTGCAACATAGGCTTGCCTGGAGAATGCTGGCCACACATTAGATTTCCTGGATACCAGAATCATTGTTCCTGGGTACACAAATTTGTTCTGCTAATGGGTGGCTCTGAGGATCATTTATTTCTGTGAACTCATCATGTTTTCACCATGGCATACAAATGTGGGACCCTTTTTCCCTCCCAAGATTTCCAGAAACTTATATTATAACATCATGCAATCTGTAGCCTTCTAGGATTTATTGATGAACTTGCTTATAATGAAAACAATAAGACTGAAAGTGAATGTAACAATATTAGTGAGACATGAATGCTTCATTTTTTCTTCATGATTTTTACATTTAAATAAAGAAATATATGCGAGTTATTTATTAAGTTGGAGTCACTGGAAAATATTATATATTCATACATTCAACAAATATTCTTTGACAGCATATTATGTGCCAGTTTATCTTCTAGGAGGTTTGGGTATACAACAATGAAAAGAAAAAGTTGTTACTCTGTCAAGAAAGCAAAACAACAGACACTTTAGTTGACTATCATTTTTGTTGTTGTTGTTGTTAAATTGAGAGAGAGTGTTTGTTATGACCTACAAATACTGAATACATGGGCTGAGCATGGTAGTTTATGCCTGTAATCCCAGCATTTTGGGAAGCTGAGACAGGAGAATCACTTGAAGCCTAGAGTTCAATATCAGCCTGGACAACTTAGCAAGACATAGTCTCATAAAAAAAAAAAAAAAAAGTAAAATTAGCTAGGTGTGTGTTGGGAGCCAGCCATGGAGGCCCACTGAGCTTTAGGGATCAGGAAGGGCCGTTGACCCTGAGACCACTAGGTTGTGTTCGGGAGCTATTTGACCCCATTTCCTCCCCCTTTCTACTCAGCACTAACCAGATTAAGCTCCCGTGAGCTCAAAACATAAAAACGCTGAGACCGGGATGAACACAAGCTAACTTTAGAAGCTCATTGCTCCCATTCTTCCACAAACTGCAGTTTTGGCTTTCACACAACTTATAATTCAAACTTGTGTCATATCTAAGAGCCTTAGTATTGGTCACAGGCTTCTGGGTGAAGATCTTAGGATTTATTGAAGGTGTAAATTGTAGAATATAGTTTTAGAAGACAGCCATTTTGTTGAAGGAATGCGGCTGGGTTACTTGCAGGTAGCCCACTGTGAACTTTGGTCTGGGCCACATTCCAAACATTCTGGGATGGGCCACTTTCGTTTGTAAAGTAAATACTTAAGCTTCTATAGAATTGTTTAACTTGGCATAAATCAATCAGCTTAGGATGAAAAAGGTTTATAGAATATGTCAGTCACAGATTAAGTTATCCTTTGTTATGAGATTTTAAGATTATCATATGAAAAGGGTTTAAAGGCAATCACTGATTAAGTTTTCATGGATTAAGGTTTCTGGTGGGTGGGGGATGCCCCTCCCACATCTGACTTGTGTATAAAAGACCTGTTGCTATTCCCAATAGCACACATCGCTTCTAGACCGGAGTCCAGTCTCTTTCTTTCTCTCTCTCTCTCTCTCTCTCTTCTTCCCCCCAATCGCCGATGCCATCTCCACCTTTGGGGTACCCTGAACCCAACTGGAGCTGGTCTCCAGCAAGTGGTGCCCCCCTGAGGCCGGCTGGAGCTGGTCTCCGGCAGGTGTGGTCACATATTCCTAGTCGTAACTACTTGGGAGGTCGAGGCAAGAGGATAGCTTGAGCTCAGGTGTTCCAGTCTGCAGTGAGCTACAATTGTGCTCTGATACTCTAGACTGGGTGACAGAAGGACACCATGATTCTAAGAAAAACAATACGCAAAATAAAACTATTATATTAAGTGACCTACATACTGAGAGAGTGTTCATAAACCCAATAAAGTGAGTCTAGGCACCCAACTAATATAATCGACTATACAGTAAGTCCCACACATATGAAGCTTTAAATTGCTAACTTTCAAAGTTGCAAATGTGCATTAAATCTAATCACATAAGTTAGTTAAGGTGTCTGGTGCACATTGTCACATGAGTGCATCCTCTGTAAGTGGTTGTGTTTACATGAACTATATTGTACAGTACTGTATAGAGCACAGTGGTACAGTATCAAGCCCACAATGTCTGGCAGCAAGCGTAAAAACAGCATGGGCATAGCTGGTACTGCTAAGAAGTGCCAAGTGATTACGATGGAAACAGTAGTGAAAATAATTGAGAGAGTGGAGCAAAGCAAAAGGATGGTA
The DNA here is from genome assembly GCA_027257055.1 of Cephalopachus bancanus. Classification (NCBI taxonomy): domain Eukaryota; kingdom Metazoa; phylum Chordata; class Mammalia; order Primates; family Tarsiidae; genus Cephalopachus; species Cephalopachus bancanus. The sequence goes on from JAPVLO010000268.1 coordinate 2,965,316, forward strand.
GACATTGCTCGTTCTTATGACATGAATCTTTCAACCATTGACACGATTCTAAAGAACAAGGACAAGTTCATGGAATATGTAAACTCTGCTGTGCCAGTGATGTCAACAATAATACTGAAATGTGGAAAAGTGATGGAGGAAATGGAGAAACTTCTCAGTGTGTGGATGCAGGATCAACATCGGCATTGAGTCCCACTCAGTTTAATGCTGATTCAAGAGAAAACTAAAAGCCTTCATGAGGACATGAAAAAGAAACATGGTTAAGAATCAGAGGATGCATCTTTTAATGTCAGCCAAGGCTGATTTCCTCAGTTCAAGGCTAGAGCCAACCTTCAAAATGTAAAAGTAGCAAGACAGAGATTATGATACAGTAGTTGTGCGGGATTTCCTGAAATGCTTTGAGAAAATATTGATGAAGGCACATATTTACCTGAGTGGGATATTTTTAATTTTTTTTTTTTTATTTTAAAGATGTGGGATACAATTTAAGGTTAGGTATACAAATGTTTGTTATGTAGGCGCCCTTGTTGATTAGGTGTGCACCCCCCTCCCCTGGCAGTTTCCCACTACTGTCAATCCCTTTCTTATAATGTTATAATAATTGATCAAGGTCCACTTATGAATGAGAATATATGATACTCAATTATTTGTTTCTGTGATAGATCATTCAGTATTATAGACTCTAAGTCCATTCAAGTCACTGCAGAGTTCATAATTTTGTCCTTCTTTATGGCTATGTATTATTCCATTGTGTATATGTACCACATTTTTTTATCCAGTCCTCTTTCAATGGGTAGCATGGTTGGTTACATGTTTTTTTGCTATTGTAAATAGTGCTGCAATAAACATGCATGTGCAGGTATCTTTTTCAGAGTAATTTGAGTTCCTTCAGGTATACTCCCAGTAGGGAGATTGTGGGGTCATATGGAAGGTCAATTTTTAGATCTTTTAGGAATTGCCACACTGTTTTCCACAGAGACTGTACTAGTTTACACCCCTACCAATAGTGTAGAAGTGATCCCATTTTCCTTCATTCTCTCCAGCATCTGTTGTTTTTTTGTTTTTACGTTCGTTTGCTTGTTTTGAAACCAAGATTTATTGAGAGGACAGAAAACTCCTACAGTGGGAGGGGACTCGAGGAGGTTGCCCTGTTGTTTTCTGAGTTATTAATGATGGCCATCCTGACCGGAGTTAGGTGGTATCTCAGTGGTCTTAATTGGCATTTCTTTGATGACTAGTGAGGTTGAGCATTTTATCACGTATCTGTTGTCTGCCCCTATGTCTTCTTTTGAGAAGTGTTTATTCATAACTTTTGCCCACTTTTTAATGCAGCCTTTTCTTTTCAGCATGCTTGAGTTCCTTGTAGATTCTATATGTTAGGTTTTTGTCAGACAAACAGTTGGCAAAAATTCTTTCCCAGTCTGTGGGCTGGCCCCCCATTCTCTTGATGGTTTCTTTGGCTTTGCAGAAGCTTGTCAGTTTGATTAGGTCCTACTGAGCAGGTTTTTAATGAGAAAGACCGGTACCAGAAGAGGATGCCAGAACAAAGTATATGTGCCATCAACATTAAGCATGAGTGAAATTGCAGCTTCCCCTCCATCTCTTATTGCTGATGATCTTTCAACTCTACCCTCTGCCAACTTCCTCTCTCTCCTCCAGTCAGCAACTCTTCTTGGTGGCCCTTTCACCAGCTGTTGTACTGTACTATATTTCTGTATTTTTCAAGCTATTGTATGGTAAAATTTAAAATGTTTTATTCTTTGTGTTTGTTTTTTATGTACTATTTGTATAAAAAGTATTATAAACCTATTACAGGAAAGTATTACACAGCCTATTGTATTTGTTGGGTACCTAGGCTAATTTTGTTAGTCTTACAAAAAAAATAGGACTTACAAACACGCTCTTGTAATAAAACCGATTTGTAAGTGGGGGACTTAATCTACAGCACCAGCTATATTACTGCTGCTTTTATGCTTGCATCCAGTGACCCTGGGCTTAAAATAAAGATACTGTACTTCTGTACTCTACACAGCACTATGCAGTGAAGTACACAAAAGCACAACCACTTGTAGTGGATACACACACATGATAATGTACTCCAGACACATGTACTAATTTACATGACTGAACAGGCAAACATACAATTGTATCATTGAAAGTTTGCAACTTGACGGTTTGGATGTAGGGGACTTACTCTACAGGCTGAGTATCCTTTCATCAAGATGTTTCAGACCAGATGTATTTTGGACTTCAGATTTGTTTTCAAATTGTAGAATATTTCCATATACACAATGGGATATCTGGGGGATAAGATCCAAGTCTAAAAACAAAATTCATTCATGTACACTCTATACACATATCCTAAAGGTAATATTATAAATATTTAAAGTAATTTTGTACATTTAAAAAAGTGTGTGTACATGAGGCAGGTGTGGAATTTTCTACTTGTGGTGTCATGTTGGTGTCCAGAATCTTTCAGATTATGAAGAACTTTAAATTTCAAATTTTTGAGTTAGGGATGCTCTGCCTATATTTTCTGTATATATATTTATTAAAATCAAACATACAATAAGATGCAAACATTAAATGCTGTCAAATATTTGTTTATTGTAAGTAGCATAATACTTAACAAGATTTTCAGAGAGCAAGGTCACGATGTTTGAATGACATTGTGAAAAGAAGATGTAATTCACAAGATTTGGAGGTACCTAGGAAATCGAAATCTAGCTAGGTCACTATGATTTTTTGATAGCAGAGAAGCAAGAAAAACACCAAAACATTGTTTAGCATACAGAGTATATAGTATTTCAAGTTGAACCACCACAAAAGCAATTACAGATCAATAAAAAAAAGAAAAAAGGCAGGACAAATTATCATATTTAAAGGATAGTATCCTAGGGCAATAATACTAAAGCAAATCACTACTAAAGGCATCTTTGATATCTCAAAATTGAACCTTTAAACAACTTTAAATTTTTATGTAGTGTTGTCACTGCATAATAAATTTCCTTGTGCTATGTGGTATAGCAGTTGCTGGGCTATGCATTAAATAAGGCAATAATCAATTTCATACAGATGCCACTAGTATTCTTCATATTGTCAGTTTCCCGTTTGATATCTTTAAGCTTATTCTAGAGTGTTGTCATGTCAGTAATATTTGATGGCACATGACTATTTTATTATTTAAAAGAAATCTAAGCCCTTTTAAAAGACAAGCATATTCTTATAAAATAACATTTTGCTTTAGGACTTTTACTTTCCTTTTGCCTCTTTTCTTTCTATTTCTTATTTCATCTCTTTTTTCTTTCCTTCCTTTCTTCCTTCTCTCCTCCCCTTCCTCTTTCTTTCCTTCCTTCCTTCTTTCTTTCTGTCTTTCTTTCTTTCTTTCTTTCTTTCTTTCTTTCTTTCTTTCTTTCTTTCTTCCCCTCCTTAGCATTTTTCCTCTTTTCCCACCTGTCTTTTTCCTTTTTTAATAGGCATTTCTTAATTATCATCCTTATTTGTCACTAGCATATCTTTTCATTTTACTTACAGTTTAAATTCACTACAATATGCCCTCAAAGATAGTCTACTCTTACTTTGTCTACTGCTGTATTACTATATCACTTCCCTATGTGTGTACATAATGACATTTTTCTCTGTTTACTGCAGAAAACAAAACATCTTTTATGCCTCTAACCTTCTCTGCCATAAATAAAATGTGAGTTTCTAATGAAAAGAGCTAGCACATGAAGGTAGAGACTTAGTTTAATTAATGTAAGAAAAAATTCAATAGTAATAAATTATCTATCATAGGATATATCCCCTTTTCTGTACATAGAACACATCCAAGGACAAGAAATAAACAAGAACATAGGAGGAAGGAGAACAGGAAAATCAGAGAATAGTAAAAAAAAAAAAAAAAAAAAAAACAGAAGTTTTTGTTCCACATATCGTCCTTCCTACAATAGTAACTAAACCTTAAAGTTCTAAGGTTGGATTCTTTTAGCCACCATGAGCTAGTGAATTATGGAGAACATCCTGCAACTACAGTTTTGGCCTTTGATTTTTATGATTAACTCTCTTAAGACCTAAAAATTGTATAGCAGATAGGAAATAAAAAGAGAGGCTGGGAGAAGAGGAGTGTTCAATCTGTTCTGGAAGATTTTTTTGGACTGGACACCAGATGATTCCAAGAGTACAATGAGCATCCCATATTATTGGGTGGAACCGAGATATGACCACACAATGGACCAAAGGTAGGTCTCTCACATGGGCAGAGGATGTATGCATGCACATGAATGCAGGTCATAAAGTTCAGTGATCTTTGTGCCTCTGTGAGGGAACAAGTAGAGACCACAGTACCTGACAGATGGAGAACACTCTCTGGTAACAGAACCAATACTACTGATAACAGCAACCACTTAGCCTGATACTAAGCTCATCTAATCTGAGTAAGATCCTGAGATGCTGTATACCTTGTGGTATGCAGAATGACCCTTTCTCCAAATATGCCCATATCCTCGTGCCTGTAACTTGAGGATATATTACATTATAATTATGTGGCATAGGGGAATTAAAGTTGTAGACAGAATTAAAGATTGCTAATAAGCTAAAATAAAACAGGGAAATGATCCTGGACTATCTAGATGTGCCCAATGTAATCATAATTGTTCTTTAAAAGTAAAAGAGGTAGGCAGAAGAAAAGGTGAGGTGATGAGATGTGAAAGGAACTCATCTCCATTCCTTATTTTGAAAATAGATGGAAAGGACTATTCTTTGGACCAAGGAATGCCAGCAGCGTCTAAAAGTTGGAAGAGACAAGGAAACGGATTCTTCTCTGCTACCTCCAAAACAGGAATGCAACACTTTGAATTTAGTCATGTGAAACCTTTGTTCAATATCTGACCTGTAATAATTTTTGTGTTGTTTTATGCTATGAAGTTTGTGGTAATTTATTACAGCAGAAATAGAAAATGAATACATACCTCAAAAGGGGAAAAAAAGAACATGGAAAATTTATTATTAGCCTTTACTATCTAACTTAATTTTATTTAATTAAAAATATGAAAAAATATTATATGTATATGAGCATGATGGAACAAACTCATATCTGGTTTTAAAAATATTTACTGAAAACATTTATTCCATCTGTAAAAGCCTCACTTAATGTTGTTGAATCACACAGTATACCCCCTTATGACTCTCAACTTAAATCTTTAGATTAAATATGTGTGCATATCTAACCAAGAGAAAAATTGCTCACAGTAAACAAAAATCTTGGTGCAGACATATCCTGAAAGGAGTAGCAATGGAAGTTAAATCTCCCAGAGCCAAGGCTCTTTATAATGGAGCAAGAGAGAGATCAGCCTGACTCAGCTCGCCAGGTTCAATGTCATGACTGACCCCAATCAAGTCTGCAAACAGCCTTTGGGAGCCATTTTATTGCTCAACTATCAACTGCAGAGAGCAGAGCAATATCCTGTAAATACTATATAATGAGGAGATTTTGTTCTAGAGGATGGCTTTCACATGGACAAGAACTACAGAAATCTCGTGTTTGTACTGGAGGTCAAATTGTCAGCAAGTAAAGCTTTGAGTTGCCATTCCTTCCCCAAGCATAGGAAAAAAGTGAAATATGCTGCACTTCCCCACAATCTGTTTTTCTTTCCTGTCAGGTTTCTGCCTAAAATACAGCCTAGTGACTGGAGTTAAACTACATCCAGGTGCTAACGCTGGCAGAGGGCTAAAGGTAATGAAGAAAGTTCTACCTGGAGCAGAGCCACAGGGCAGCAGATTGGAGATTTCTGCCATGCAGATCCTGGTTCACACTCCTTTATCTTATGTACCACATCAGGAGCCAACAGTGTGAGAAATATTCACTTAAATCTGAATCCATTCACCTATAAATGGATGCTTAAGAAAAAAAAAAAAAACTCTGTGACAGAAGAAAAAGATGGCTGTGATATACATGTAATAAAAAATTTAGAATTCACTATACACAATTCCAGTCAAGTTTTATTTTTATATAAAAACCATTTTAACCTATACTTCATCAAATTTTGTCTTGTGTTTCACTTTTATCAAACTCGATGCCTGATAGAATCACACTCTCAAGAGCTATAAAGGACCACTCAAGGCCAAGAGGACTAACTCTGCTGATTCACTCCAGCAAGATATATTTGAACTCTTTTCTCAGAAATTGAATAAGAGAGTCCACTAGACTATTTTGTTTTGCAAGGAAGAAGAAGCTTTCCTCTCCTGGGGAAAACTAATATTGTTAATCCTCCTTACATAGAAAAAAATACTTTATTCTTTGAAGAGAATACTAGATAATGGCTTAAGTTTGGGTATTCCATTCTATATCATTTATGAGTCCAGCTGGGGCCCTGAAGGCCAATTCCAATTACGTGCAAGGAAGGTCTAACCTTGCAAACTCTGTGAACTCAGCAGTCTTGCTAAGTGGCCCCAGGGGTTCACCAGTCTATGTACTGTTCTTATCAAAGCTTGCATCAACATAACAGTTATTGCTCTGTACCATTGGGGGCAATTTCTTTTTATTTGAAAATTTTCTTTTTGTGACTAGGGAGTGAAAAATTTGTTGACACATTCCTAGGAACATAAAAAGTTGACATTGCTCAATATAGGCTTGCAATTTAGAGATACATCATTTAATAAAGAATATTTAGCCTTTAGGATACAGTAAAATCCAGTATCCATTAGTTGTCATTTTTACTAATACAACTAGGCCAATGCAAAATCTGTAAAGCTCTGAAAATATAATATATAATCAGTTATACTACAAAGATCAACTCTAATGAATTGCAGCAGAAAGTAACCCATGACACACACACAAAACATTATTATTTCATAGGAAATTGCTCTCTAACTAATGACACAACCCAAAGCCAAAATATATTTTCATAAGCTTGCATAAACAGTAATAGTATTTGGTATATTTACAATTATTCAATGCTAGTAGAAAAAAGCTATTACATTTCAATTTTTATAAGTTCTTTAGTATTTAGTTAAGTTCAGAACAATAACAAAACTAATTACAATTAAATTGATTAACTTATCACTCGTTTAAAAACAGACATGCAGATTACTAAGGAAAATGATGCAACGGCATTCTTTCTTTTGTTCAGAGAGCAATTTCATGGAGTAAAAATGAAAAAAAGTTTAACAAATATTTTGTTAATAATGGTAGGTATATGAAAAAATAAATGAATAAACAAACATGCATAATAATGTCTTCCCAAATGTGACTGTCTACATCTCAGACAATCAAATATACTAGGACTCATTATATATGACTTTTGCCCCCCAAAACAGTTATAGTTTTTTTAAGCCCCCCAAAACAGTTATAAAAAAAAATCCAGCCGGGCTTGGTGGCTCAGCCTGTAATCCCGCGCCTTTGGGAGGCTGGGGTGAGTGGATTGCCTGAGCCCGCGGGTTCGAGACCCGCCTGGGCAGCGAGACCTCATCTCCACAATAAATCAAAAAACCAGCCGGGCATGGTAGCGCATGCCTGTAATTCCAGCTACTCGGTAGGCTAAGGCGGAAAGATCGCCGGAGCCCGGCAGGTCGAGGCTGCGGTGGCTGGGAGCAGCCACTGCACTCCAGTCTGGGCAACAGGTGAGACTCTAACTCAAAAAAAAAAAAAAAAAAATCCAAGTCAATCTGTTAATTTACGGAAGTCTTAGTATAATCCACAGAAAGTCATAGTGCATGGTAGATTTGTTTTCCCTATTATGCAAGCATCAGAAAGAAACCATGGTTAGGAGTCATCCTCGTGCTTATGTTTAGTGTAAAAGAACTAGAGAGCTGCAGAGATATTCCTTAGAAAGGCCTTGTTCGCCTAGTCAAAGGATTGAACGAGGAGAATTCCCAATCACTTTGGCAAGGAGACAGGGTAGTTCTAATCACAAATTCTTTATACACAGCTAGAATTCTTTGAAACCTTTCTGGAATTGCTAATCACCCACCCTGTCCACCTTCTGCTCTGAGATCCAAACGACTGGACTTTTAATCAAGTTGGTTATGTTAGTACTAGAGCCTTACACTAATTAAGTTTAAGAACATTTGAAAGTCTGGCATTATTTTCACACCAAGGTAAAGAAACAAGCAATTCATGCCTCTTATATTATTTGTGCTTCTTATTTCCCTTTTGAAAAGTTTCAGTTGGATAGACAACTCTCTAGCATTCACACTGCTTGAAGTCACAGATCATCTTTTTCTTTCTATATAACATGATTCTTATTTCTTTCTCATTTTCAAGACAGGTATAGTTTTTAGTGAAATTGTATGAAAGACTCTTAGTTTAAAATGTTTTTTAAACTGTTTTAAAATTTAAACTTTTTTGCCATTTTACTAGCTGGGAGATAGGGAAGAAAGGTGTATTTATCAATTATAGAAGTGAAATATTTAGAGTATGTTTAAAAGCAAAAAGAGCTTACTGTTGAGTTACCCAGCACATGAGGTATAAAAGAGACTGCACGGCTTGCGGAATAGGGGATATTACTTGAATATCGGTGAAAGGGAAATTAAAATTTGGGAAAATCATAATCTAGAGAAGAAACACTCACATCTTCATATCATGTTTTACACCAGTGTGATTTTATTATGTTTTTCTCCATCCCCACTTATTACACTCCCCCACACCAGTAATAATAATAGTAATAATAATCTGAGTGGGCTCATGGAGATTTCAAAAAATCTGGAACACTTGATTGGGTCTGCGGCTGAAAGGGAGCAGAGCTATAGGAAATACAGCTGTCATGAGGAAATGGAGACTAGTACAGTTATAGATATTTATTAGACCATCTTGCCGAACTCACTGAAAATAGATTAAAAGTTTTTTCTAATACCTTATTGAAACAACTTTAGAATAATATTAAATATTATTGCATGATATATGAACTATATGGAGAATATATGCAATGAAATCGGAATAAACTGTAATAAGATGTCATCACATTTGTTATTTCACTCAATTACTCTTTTATTTTATAATAATAAATTTTAATTTAAATCAGTCAGAATTTTTCTATAGGTAGAAAAATTCAGATAAAATTTCACCAGATAAAAAAAGTTTTCTCATATCATAAGCTCTTATTCCCTAATTATATATATATAATTGTGTTATATATATATATAACAATTATGAATTTGTATGCATATTTATATACTTCAGTGATATACTTTATGGAATAGTAATGATAAGAAGACATTGCAAGACAAATATATTATTTATATATATAAGCACTTATATATATGCATAAGGGTATAAATACACATTTTGAGATCCTAATATTGAATTTAAAATATTATGCTAGATGCTAGGCAACACTGTAAATTGATCTCATTATCCAAATTATTTAATTGACAGTTGTATAGAATATTAAAAATTGAAAGACACAAATGCTTACTTTGCAAAATGATAGATTGTTCATAAAAGTGTACATATTTTTTGTGGTATGATGGGAAAAGAATGGAAAGGGATGGAGGAAATGGTCTAATAATAATGGCCAAGCATTCACTTGCAAAGTTTACTTTTAAAGTTTATTCTTTGAAACAATTTTGAAATAAAATATATTCTGCTTCTTCTAATAGACAAAACAGAGATTTATAATTTCTTTTGCAACTTGTGACTAAGGCCAAATAGAATTTCTCTACATTAAACCGTAGTCTGAATGTATGAGGGTCTCTTGTCCTGGTTAATATCCACCATGAATAATTTTTTAATAGTATAAATTATGGAAAAACTGAAATAAGCTACCAATACTAATAAACTGTAGATTGTTTAGAATGAAAGCATACAAAAAGCTGCAAATTTCTCTTACAGAATGCAGTAACAATTATCTATTTCCACAAGATACCTGAGTCAAGAAGCAATATGCAAAAATGAACCAGGCAAGTTAATATCTTCTTGTCTCATCATTTATGCCAGTTATCACGGAAAGAAGAAGCTAAATCTTGGGCTGCAGACATAGAAGACACCAAGTATCTTTTCTTTCTGCAAAAACATAGCTTTCTTTTTTTCTCTAAATCTACTAAAGTTTTAGACACATGGATCAAGATAAATATGTTAAACTCAGATGAAAGATATGACTTCAAGTTTTTTTGAATATAATGTGTTGGTGAGAGTTGGGGAGAAAAGTGTAGGAGTTGAAGGAGATGTGAATAATGTTTCTCTTCAAATAGAGGAAGCAACCTTAGTGCAACAATATTGACCTAGATCCATCCATTCACTCATGGCACAGCAGGAGAAGTGAATGACTTATTTAATTGCTGAATCTGAAGACAGAGAGAGAGCACATATTGGTCAGACCCTTTTTTCATCACTGTTTCAGTAGGGAGTTATTCACCAATAACATGAGTCTGCTCTGGTCTTCAAGGTGTAGGTTCTATCCTTAAAAGGGGATGCCTCTATCAGCTGACACTGCTAGGAGTGCAATCATAAACTAACTTGGAGTTCAACACTAGAAAAATCATTGACTAATATCTGCTTTCTCTTTCCTATACATTTTTGTCATTATTTCTTAACTAGTTTAGTATTTAGCAGGGGATGCCTGTATCAGCTGACACTGCTAGGAATGCAATCATAACCTTGAAGTTCAACACTAGGAAAACCATTGACTAATATCTGCTTTATCTTTCCTATACATTTTTGTCATTATTTCTCAGCTTGTTTAGTACTTGAATGCAGAGGTATAGTGCCTCTTTTGAATCTCCTTTTAACTTAACATGTGTTGAATGGCTGAAAACTTTGAAAAATATATAGGGGGTAGAATATGGAGGGATAAAATGTACATTGCAGAGAGAATCTTGTTGGGATTAGGTTGCATGTGTGGAGCTTGGAGCTTTTTAATATGTGCAAGATACTTTGAATTTGTTTCTTGGAGACCTATTTTGAGCTATAAGTTTGATTTTCACAATTTTATAAATATACAGTTGTATATTTTGACTTTTATGCAGTGACCTGGAAAAGAGGCATGGAGTTTTAAGCCTCTTAATATTTTATCTAGGGAAGTCACAGCAGCTCATTGATGTTTTATCCCCAGGCGAGTGACCATTCTATGTGTCAACAGTTTCTTAATATGGAAGCAGCTTGTGCCAGACTTTAAATAAATGACCATGAGTCTCAGCAATCACAAGGGACCTACAGACTTCTACAAAGACATAAGCACGAAAGGGGGTTGAATGGGGCTGAGAGTAACTCAATCTATTGAAGCACAAGTGTGACCTCAGAAAATGCCAACCTCAGAGGCTTGGTAAGTTAATGCCATCCAGACAGGCTTCAGCTAAAGGGTGGGACTAAGCAGGTTCAAGACACTGCAGTATGCAGACTCTCGGTCTTTGAACATAAATCAATTATACAATGACAGCTTCTTTCTGTTTCAAATATTAGGAACCGAATGTTCTATAAATAGCTTTTCATATATTATGAGTAAAAACTATTTTCTGATACTACAAAATACTTAAGAGGTCCAAGTTTAAATGCTTAATTTTATGCTTTGCTAGGCATTTCTAGACTTGTTGTCTCCAAAATCCATCCTCCATTTGAACCATGAGGATATTTTTAGCCTGTAGCTTACCCACATACTCAAAATAAACTCAACTGAAAGACACAAGCAATAATTTCTAAAGGCATACGGGTATTATAATTGCTTGATACAGAAAATGTAAAAGTTTCAGAAATTAATCTTCTAAAGGAGAGCATACAGAAGACACATGAGAAGGGTGGCCGTAAATATAATATGAGTCCAGATCTGGATTTAATACTAGTTGGGATTTCTCAATTCAAGAAATTAATATTAGCCGGACTCGGTGGCTCAGCCTGTAATCCCGCGCCTTTGGGAGGCTGAGGTGAGTGGATTGCCTGACCCGCGGGTTCAAGACCCGCCTGGGCAGCGAGACCTCATCTCTACAATAAATCAAAAAATCAGCCGGGCTTGGTAGTGCACGCCTGTAATTCTGGCTACTCAGAAGGCTGAGGCAAAGGATTGCCGGAGCCCAGCAGGTTGAGGCTGCGGTGGCCGGGAGCGGCCACTGCACTCCAGTCTGGGCGACAGAGTGAGACTCCAACTCAAAAAAAGAGAAAGAAAGAAATTAATATTAAATAGGATTTAGTCTCATTAGTTAAAGTTTTGCACAAACTCCTTGAGAAAAAAATTAGAAGGTTATATTACTGATTATGGATATAGGTCATTAAGCAAAGGAAAAGTAAAGCAGATAAATATTTTTGCAAATGTTACTATGTATGTGGGTAAACATACACATATATAAAGACGTGTGTGTATGTGCGCGTGCGCGCGCGAACGCGTGTGTGTGTGTGTGTGTGTGTGTGTGTGTGTGTGTGTGTGTGTGTGAAGATAAAGGACAAATATATTAAACAGATTTCTACTCAAGGTACTTTTTTACTTAAGGAAATGCTTGAGATAACAGTAAAAAATACTGAAACCAGAGATTATGTCAAAAAATGCAGCTTTAATAAAGAATACAGAAAGTATGTTATAGATTTGTTACAATATAATAAAAGTGGGAAATGCAAATTACACCATAGCGTGTGTAGTAGAAGAATATATTAATTACTCATAAGTCTAAAAATTATCTGTGAAATGGTGCATAAAAACTGATAACCTAGAAAGGGAAAGTGAAAGCTTATAGGAAAAGGAAGGAAATTACTCTTTTTCTTGTATATATTTTATACCCTATTATTTCCATACGGATATTCTTATTCAAATAAATAACCTAAAGAATTCACACACAAACTGCTAGAACTAGTAAAAAAAATTAAACATTTCTGAAATAAAAAGCAATCAACACAAAGATATAGTGGTGCTTTAATATGGTAACAATGAACAATACAAAAATTAAATTCAGAAAAAATCCAATTTACAGTATCATCAAAAATAATAAAATGCGTAAGAAGAAATTTAACGAAAGAGATGAAAAACTTGTACACTGAGAGCTACAAAATGTTCCTGAGAAAAATTAAACAAGACATCAATAAATGAAAAGACATCTGATTGGTTGACTTATTAATATATTGTTGTGAGTCAATACTGCCCAAGATGATTTGCAAGTTCAGTGCAGTCACTATCAAAACCTAAAGAAATAGAAAAATACATCCTAAAATTTATATGGTATCTCAAGGGACACTGAATAGCCAAAACAATCTTGAAAAAGAAGTACAAAGTTAAAGAAGTTTTCTTTTTCAAAATTTATTCCAAGATTACATTAGACCCAGACCTACTGGCTTAGGTTTGTGATTCCAGTGCTTTGGAAGGCCATGGGGGCAGGATCATTTGAGGCCAGGCATTTCAGACCAGCCTGGGCAACATAGTAAGAGTTTACCTCTAGAAGAAGAAACAAGAAGGAAGAGGAGAAAAAGAAAGGTGGGAGGGGGAGAAGGGAAGGAGGAGAAGGGGGAAAAGAAAAGGAGGAGGAAGAATACAACCTCTTGGGCATGCACCTGTGCTGTAATTACTTAGAAGACTGAGGTGAAAGGATTGCTTGAGCCTAGGAGTTCAAACTGCAGTCAGCTATGCTAGGACCACTGCACTCCAGTCTGGGTGACAAGATGAGACTCTGTCTCTCTAAAAAATAAAAAAAATAAATAAGGCTACTTAGTTGAAACTGTGTGGTACTGGCATTAAAAAGACATATAGGTCTGGGTTATAGTAGAGATTCCAAAATGAATGTTTGTATAGATGGTGAAGTGATTTTTTACAACAGTACCAAGACCACTTAAATGGAGAAATAAGTCTTTTCAAAATATGGTGTTGAGAAAACTGAATATAAACATCCAAAAGAATGTAATTGGACATGTAAAAACACTACATACAAAAATTAATTCAAAGTGGCACAAACACCTAGGAGCTAAAACTATAAAACACTCAGAATAAAATGTAGAGGAAAACTTTATAATGTTAAGTTTGACAATAATGTCTTAAATATGACACCAAAAGTATAGGTAACAAAATAAAAAGATAAATTGAATTGTATCAAAATTAAAAACTTTTGAGAATCAGAGAGGACACTATCAACGAGTGAAAAAGCAACCTAGAGATTGAGAGAAAATATTTACAAATTGTATATCTGAAAAGGAATCAATATACAGAATATGTAAATAACTTATAAAACTAACCACAAAAATACAAACAACCCAATTAGGAAATTGGCACAGTCTTGAATATATATTTCTCCAAAATAAGATGGCCAAGAAACATGTGAAAAGATGCTTGATAATGATAATCATTAAAAACATGCAGGTCAAAGTCACAATAAGATATCACTTTATAGCCGGGCTCGGTGGCTCAACCTCTAGTCCCGTGCTTTGGGAGGCTGAGGTGAGTGGATTGACTGAGCCCGCGGGTTCGAGACCCGCCTGAGCAACTTGACGAGTCCTCATCTCTACAATAATAATAATAATAATAATAATAATAATAATAAAATCAGCTGGGTGTGGTAGCGCACGCCAATAGTTCCAGCTACTTGGAAGGCTGAGGCGGAAGGATAACCTGATCCTAGCAGGTCGAGGCTGTGGTGGCCAGGAGCATGCCACTGCACTCCAGTCTGGGCGACAGAGTGAGACTCCAACTCAAAAAAAAAAAGGAAAGAAACAATATCACTTTATACCTTTTAGAATGGCTATTACAAAAATAAATGAAAATATCAATATGTATCAAGGATATGAAGAAACTAAAACTGTGTATTGCTGGTGGGACACTAAAATAGTGCATGCAGCCGCTGTGGAAAATAGGATGGCATGTCCTCAAAAAGGTTAAATATAGACATCTGGGAAAATTCACAAAAGAATGAAAGCAAGGACTCTAATAGATATTTTCATACCAATATTCACAGCAGCACTATTCACAATAGCCAATAGGCAAAAACACCCCAAGTGTCCACTGATGGATGAATGGATGAACAAGATGTGGTATAAACATGCAGAGGGACAGGCTGAGGAAAATGGCAGCAGAGCCAGTTGCTTTATGCAAGCACCTGTGTGAGTGAGTATATAGACTATTTTTTGTGTGTGTCCATGAGTAAGTAGGCATGTTAGTGGCTGACTGAGTGGGGACTTGGGAGCAAGTGGTCAGGGATCTCCTGGTGAAGCAGCTGGTGCCTTAGCTGCTCTGCTTGGACCCTAGTACTTCCTGGGGAGCAGAAGCCAAGGGCCATTTTTTTTTAATCAGCAAAGTACTTCCCAGGAAGAAGCTGCCAGGAGTGCCTGCTGGCTCCAGGCTCTGCCTCATCACCATAGCACCTGACCAGACACTTGCAGCAACAGCTGCAGAGGGAGCACAAAGAGGGAGCCAGAGACAGAACCCCACTGCAGCAGACTACACAGGCACCCTGCCACTATGTTAAAAACTGGGAAGAGAAGTGCTCTGGCTTGCTCATCATGGAGTGATAGACCCGATCTCTGACCAGCGGGTTAACTACTCAGGGGTTGAACTTTGGAGGGACAGGATGAGTGCTGAGACTCAGAATATCCACCCCCTACTCAGATTCAGTCTTGGGACAAATGGTCTGGCCAAAAAAGGACAAGGAAGATCCCTGAAGAGATCAGCAGTGACTCCTGGACTGACTCAACCCCCTTATTCCCAGCAGTACTCTGAATGTCAGACCCACTCAGCTGGGGCACGACTGAGAGGGTGAACCAAGGTGGAACCTGAGCATCAGCTGTCATAGGACTCTACACTAGGATAAGACTGACTGGGGTATACCCTCCCAGCACCTGGGGAGGACACAATCTAGAACCTCCCCACCCAAGAGGATCTCCCTGGCCATACAAGAGTAGGAAGGGATGACTAAAGTCCCACCAACCCCCATGGTCCCCTTCTCCTTCCCTAGGCTGCACACTGGGGAGATTGTGAATGTGGCTGCAGCTTCACAGGAAACAGCAGAGGGGCTTACGTCTGAACAAGAGAGAGAAACAATTACAGAACCTGTGATAAGAGGGATGATTTGTGTTTTGTTTTGTTTGCTTTTTAAATTTTTGTTTTCTTTTGTGTGTGTGTGTGTGTGTGTGTGTGTGTGTGTGTGTGTGTGTGTGTGAATGTGTATGTGAGGGTTTGATTTTCATTCCCCTTTCTCTTCTTTTTTTCTTTCTTTCATTTTTTTTGGTTTTCTGTTTATGTGTGTAGGTGAATGATTGAGTGTTCATCTTTCAGTTTTTTTTTCTTGTTGTTGTTCTCTTTTTTTAGTTTAATGTGTGTGTGAATGCATGAGAGTGGGCTCAATTTCCATTCTTTCCCCACCCTGCTTTTTTTCTCTTTTCTTTTTTCTTCTGTCAGTTTGTGTTGTGTGTGTGTGTGTGTGTGTGTGTGTGTGTGTGTGTGTGTGTTTGGTATTTGTTGGGTTTACCTGTTTCTTGTTTTGGTGTTTCCAGTTGTTTGGATTTTTGTTTGTTTGTGTGTGTGTTTGTGCGTTCAATTATTTTTTGCTTTGGTTTCTGACTTTACTTTTCTGGTGTTTTTGTTTTTGTTTGCCATTCTATTTCACTCTACTTTTCTCGGTTATCCTCATCACTGTTACTGTATCTTTGACTCAGGGGCTATACACACTTACCAATTGCATTGTCCATCATAAAGTGGTGGTTGAGAGCGGGTCACAGGTAACCCATACCCCAATCAATGAACATTGAGATTTGTACATAGTTTCTAAATCTTAACTCTGCATTCCCCATGTTATTCAACTTTCAAAACTACAAGAGACAGCAAAGCTTCCCACCCTCAGCCTTGTTTCAAAATAGAACAAATTCAGAGCCCTGATCTGGAAAAAATAGAGGGCTGAACAAACATAAGAAGTGAAAGTCCCTCCCACTGCCACTGAACAATGAAACTAAAGAGAAGAGAAACAGATCAGTCACAAATGAGGACAGCTTAACAGAAGACCATAGGTAATTTCCAGTGTACCAATGAGAAAACACCTGAAAAATCAGACCTCAGAGCCCAAACAATGAAAGTCACCATCACCTACAACTGGCCCCAGAATACAACAGGGATTAGGGAATGAATGGAAAGAGTGAATAAGACTCAGAAAAGACAAGATGCAACAATGAAAGAACTTATAACAGAGATTTTGGTCATAAAAAATTTCAACTAGGAAATACATAACTAGATTACAAGTGGCAAAGCAGAATTAATCAAGCAGAATAAAGAATCTCAGAACTTGAAGACCAAAACATGAAATTAACCTGATCTATAAAACACATAGAAACTTCAAGTGATATGTGATTATCAAGAGGCCAAACGTATGACTGGTTGGTATACCAGAAGAAGAAAGGGAAACAGAGAATATTTTGGAGCAAGTATTACAGGAGGTTATTCAAGAAAAATTTCCCCATCTCACCAGAGATGTGACCATCCAAACACAAGAGATACAGAGAATTCCTACAAAACATCAAATGAGAAGACTAACCACTAGAAACATAGTAATTCACCTACACAAAGTAGGTAAAAAAGAAAAAAAATCCTAAAGGCTGCAAGAGAGAAAGGTCAGACTACCCACAGGGGAAGACCAGTCAGAACAGCAACAGACCTATCAGCAGAAATACTACAAGCTAGAAGGGACTGAACTCAAATTGCCAATGTCCTCAGAGATAAATAATTTCAACCAAAAATTTCCTACCCAACCAAGCTCAGCTTCATCAATGATGGAGTATTAAAATTCTTCCCAGATATCCAATCCCTAAAAAATTATGAAGGTTCCAGACCAGATAGATAGATAGGGGTCCTGTTTCAATCTTCTGCATGTGGTCAGCGAGTTTTCCCAGCACCATTTACTGAATAGGTTCTCCTCTCCCCATTGGTAGGTGGTGGGGGCTTTGTCGAAGATGAGTTGGTTGAGGAATTGAGGTTTTGCTTCTGGAATCTCAATTCTGTTCCATTGATCTATATGCCTGTTCTTGTACCAATACCAAGCTGTTTTGATGATTGTAGCTTTATAGTAAAGTTTGAAGTCTGGTATTGTGATACCACCTGCTTTGTTTTTTTTTGCTGAGGATTGTTCTGGCTATTCTTGGACGTTTGTGTTTCCATATGAATTCCTGTGTTGTTTTTTCTAGGTCAGAGAAGAATGTTATTGGTAATTTAATGGGTATTGCATTGAATTTGTAGATTGCCTTAGGTAAGATGGACATCTTCACAGTGTTGATTCTTCCGATACATGAGCATGGGATATTTTTCCACTTGTTCATGTCAGCTTTGATTGCTTTGAGCAGTGTTTTGTAATTTGCATTGTAAAGGTCTTTCACGTCTCTGGTTAGGAAGATGCCAAGGTATTTCATTTTTTTTGTGGCTATTGTGAATGGAATTGTGTTTTTTATTTGGGTTTCTGTTTGTTTATTATTGGTGTAGAGAAATGCGATTGTCTTTTGTACATTTATTTTGTATCCTGAGACTTTGCCAAAGGCCTTTATCAATGTAAGGAGGCCTTTAACAGATTCTCTTGGGTTTTCAAGGTACACCGTCATATCATCTGCTTAGAGAGATAACTTGACTTCCTCTTTTCCTATTTGAATACCTCTGATTGCCTCGTCTTCTCTGATTGCTCTAGCCAGGACTTCCAATACTATGTTGAACAGGAGGGGAGAGAGTGGGCATCCTTGTCTAGTTCCAGTTTTCAGGGGAATTGGTTCCAATTTGTGTCCATTTAGGAGTATGCAGGCTGTAGGTTTCTCGTAGATGGCTTTTATTATTTTGAGGTATGTTCCCCGTATGCCTAGATGTTCAAGGGTTTTTATCAAGAAGGGGTGCTGGCTTCGTAAAATGATTTGGGGAGAGTTCCATCTTTTTCAATCGCCTGGAATACCTTCAGTAGGATTGGTATCAGCTCCTCCTTGAATGTCTTGTAGAATTCTGCTGGAAAGCCATCTGGACCAGGGCTTTTTTTTGTAGGAAGTTTTCTTATTACGTAGTCGATTTCCTTGATTGTAATTGGTCTATTTAGGGTCTCAATTTCTTCTTGTTCCAACCTAGGTAGGTTGTGTGATGTCAGAAAGTCCTCTATTTCCTTGTGGTTTTCAAGTTTGTTTCCATACAAGTGTACGTAGTAGTCTCTAATGATCTTTTGTATTTCTTCAGGGTCAGATGTGACTTCATCTTTTGTGTTTCTGATTATGCTTATTTGGTTTTTTTCTCATTTTTTCTTGGTCAGTCTAGCTAGGGGACCATCGATCTTATTTATTCTTTCGAAGAACCAGCTTTTTGTTTCATTGATTTTTTGTATTATCTTTTTGTCTTCTATGTCCTGGATTTGGGCTTTTATTTTGGTGATCTGGATTCTTCTGCTGAAATTAGGGTTTTTGTGGTCTTGCTTTTCCAGCTTCTTTAGGTGGCTTGTTAGGTTGTGAATTTCTGTTCCTTCCATTTTCTTCATGTGTGTTTGTAGGGATATAAATTCCCCTCTTACTACAGCTTTCAGGGCATCCCAGAGATTTTGGTAAGATGTTTCTTCATTTTCATTTGTTTCCAGGTATCTTTTGATCCCTGTTTTGATTACGTCGTTGACCCAGGAGTTGTTTAGCATCATGCTGTTTAGTGTCCATGTCTTTGTGGGTTTCGGGGGGACTTTGTTGGTGTCAATATTTATTTTTATTCCACTGTGGTTCGAGAAGGTGTTTGGTAGAATTTCGGTCCTTTTAAATTTGCTTATACTTGATTTATGGCCGAGTATGTGGTCAATCTTAGAATATGTTCCATGTGGTGATGAGTAGAATGTGCATTCTGTGGTCTTTGGATGGAGTGTTCTATAGGTATCAATTAAGTCCATTTGGTCCAAAGTCACATTGAGGTTCCGGATCTCCTTGCTGATTTTTTGTCCTGATGATCTGCCTAGGGTTGTGAGTGGGGTATTAAAGTCCCCAGTTATGATAGTGGTAGAGTCAATATCTTTCTTTAGTTTTCCAAGAAGTTGCTTTATGAAAGTTGGCGCACCTATGTTGGGTGCATATATGTTTAGGATAGATATTTCTTGTTGATGGATTGAACCTTTTATCATTATGTAGTGGCCTTCTGTATCTTTTTTGATTTTTAATAGTTTGAAGGATATTTTGTCTGAAATTAAGATGGCTACTCCTCCTTTCTTTTGTATTCCGTTCGCCTGAAAGTTTGTTTCCATCCTCTTACTTTGAGTCTGTGGGTGTCCTTTCTAGTGAGGTGAGTCTCTTGAAGGCAATAGATTGTTGCCTGATGATATTTTATCCATTTTACCATTCTATGTCTTTTCAGTGGTGCATTTAGTCTGTTCACATTTAGGCTAATAATTGAAATGCAAGAGTTGATCCCTGTCATAAGGTTCTTACAGAGTTGTTCCTGTTTATTTGTTGTCTTTCTTTGGGTTTTGGAGTTGGTTCAGGTGTGTTTTTAATCTTTTTCCTGTACTCTTGTGAAGAATGCTGATGTTCTTTTTTCTTTTTCTTCTGTGTTCAGTACTTTCTTAAGTGTTTCTTGTAGCGGTGGTCTGGTGGCAGCGTAGGTTCTTAGGGATTGGATGTCTGGAAAAGATTTTAATTCTCCCTCACTAATGAAGCTTAGTTTGGCTGGGTAGGTTATTCTTGGTTGAAATTGTTTCTCTTTTAGTACTTTGAAGATAGGGCTCCAGGCTTTCCTGGCCTGAAGGGTTTCTGTGGATAAATCTGCTGCTATTCGAATTGGTTTTCCCTGGTAGGTAGTCTGGCCTTTTTCTCTTGCTGCCTTTAGGATTTTTCCTTTCATAGATACTTTGTTTAGGCGAATTATTATGTGTCTGGGAGTTGGTCTTCTCGTTTGTTGTCTTGCAGGGGTTCTCTGAATCTCTTGTGTTTGAATTTTTTCATCTTTACTGAGATGAGGGAAGTTTTCTTGAATGATTTCATGAAATGTTTGTTCCAGTGTGGCTTCTGTTTCTCTTTCTGCCTCAGGAAGCCCAATTATTCTCAGGTTTGGTCTCTTGAAGTGATCATTCATCTCTTGCAGGTTTTGTTCTGTCTTTTTGAGCTTCTTTTCTATGCTTTTGACAGTTTGGGTTAGTTCTGTGTTTTGGTCTTCGAGCTCTGAGATTCTTTCTTCTGCTTGGCTGATTCTACTTTCCATGCTTATTAGTCTGTTGTTCATTTCCATCACAGTATTCTTTACTGCTGTCATTTCTGACAACAGCTCCTTCCTATTTTCCTCTTGTCTCTCCTCAATTTTTTAATTCTCTCCATTAATGTCTTGATGTCTGGGTTTGTTGCATGCAGCCAGTCATTCTGGGGACTCTTCATTGTCTGTGTTCCAGAATCTGTTTTCTCATTGTCTGATCTCCCAGGGGTCTGTGTAAGACCTATATTCTTCTTTTGGTTTTTCTTCATTTGTGCGGTTTTTCCACTTCCCTACTTCTTCCTTCCCTCCACGTCACTGTCTTCTTTAATTTTGTTATTCAGGGGTAAAGGGATTGGTTTTACTTCTGTTTGTTCAATCTCCCATTCTTTATGTATGTCCTCTTACTTTGTTCAATTCTGAAGTTGCACTGTAGGTTGGAGGTGGTCCTTTTTGCAGTTTTGAGATGTATTTAAGGGGAGAGCTGTGATTCAAAATCTGTCTGCAGGTCCAGGTATTCGCTGACAGGCGTGTGGATAATGTGGAACCCACTTCCCACTGCCCTAGAATCTGTCTGTGCAGTGGGGCTGTAGGTTTACTCCCTGAAATAAAATGTGGTTAGCAGAGGGGAGAGAATGGAGCAGATAGTGGGTTGAAGAGGGGAGTGGAGAGATAGAGGAGTAAGGGAGGAAACTAACGAGTGTGCCAACAAATAGAGAGAGAGGTCTATACTGAAACAGATAAAAACGATGGACCACAGCTACAGTCGAACCAACTCTCATACAAACACAAATAAAACATATAGTGATGCTAACATACCCGCTATCCAACCACCTTATTGGTGTGCTGTTCCTCTATACAAAGACATGGTTAACAGACAGAAGAAAAGAGAAGAAAAGGAAAAGGAAAAGAGAAAAAAAGGGGAACAATACAGTAGGAATAGAATTAAGTCATTAAACTAAAAGAATCAATGAAGCACACTCTGAGACCTTTCGTTTAAGTCCAATGTCCTTTCAGGTCTGATTTCTAGTTCTCTTTTCAAGCTGGTAAATTAGTTTGCAGTTAGAGTCAATTGCCCCTGATCTGCTGTGGAGGACAATTCAGTTCAACCTTCCTTCAGCAGTTTGGTCTATGTCTTTATCAAGCTTATTTCTCCCGTTTCGGTGTTGTTACCTTGAATCGCCAGCAGGTGGTGCTATCTCATCTGCTCGCCCCAGAGGGGGTGGGGCCGGACAGGAACAAGATGGCTGCCTGCCTCTGTGCAGGCAACAGAAGCCCCACGCAAGCCAGCAGGACAATCTCAGACACAGGAGATTTGGCAGCAATCCCAGCAGATCTTCCTTGAAGTCGTTTGGTGTGGATCTCCTCGGGCTGGGTTGTGATGAGCTACCCGTCCCAGAGCGCCGGGGCGGTGGGAGCACCAGGGCGGCGGGAGCACCGGGCGGGAGGCGGGAGCACCGCAGATTTGACTTTTCATTTGACTTTCTATGTAGTAACTGATATTTGTCAGTGCAATGACTGACTGCAGTCAATCTCAAACCCAAATATAACAAGTATATACTGCTTACACACTTATTAAGTCAAAGGGTATTTTTCATCCCATATTGACTTCAACCACGTTTTAAAATATTTTTATTTTGCATATTTTCAACAATTTTTACAACTTAAAAATATTTGGCAAACCTTGAAATTAAGAAACAATTATTTGAAATAGTCAAATATAATTTAAATTAGGTATTTAGGAAGCAAATACTAGATGCTAAATTGCATTACATTTACACACACACATACACACACACACACTCAAACTCTTTTATACTCTTGCTGCAAATATTAATTTTTAAAATTTATGTATCAGAATAGATACCTTTGAAACACTTTATCTGTTAAGAACTTTAGTTAGAACCTGGTCTTAAGCCTAAAGTGGACTTCATCTGCAAAGCAAATCTTTTACAACGTCTTCAATGCACAGAAAAATTTTTAGAAATAGATATTTAATATAAAATCTTTGGTTTAAACAGTCACATGCCAATGCTTAAATATTCTAGTGTTCAATATGGCCATTCTAGTCTTAATAACCCAAACCAAGCCAGGCTCGGTGGCTCAGCCTGTAATCCCGCACCTTTGGGAGGCTGAGGTGAGTGGATTGCCTGAGTCTGCGGGTTCGACACCCTCCCGGGCAACTTGGCGAGACTTCATCTCTACAATAAATCAAAAATTAGCCGGGCATGGTAGAGCATGCCTGTAGTTCCAGCTACTTGGAAGGCTGAGGTCGAGGCTGCGGTGGCCAGGAGCGGCCACTGCACTCCAGTCTGGGTGACAGAGTGAGACTCCAACTCAAAAAAAAACCAAAAACAAACAAAAAAAAAAACCAAACCAATTTTGCCATCTTTAGAAACCTCATTGGCAATAACTAGATTCAACAGGTTTCAAGTCATTGGGTGCATGAATGAACATTTCCTTTTGCTTCATATCTGGGCACTGTGCAACCCTTCTGGATTATACTTTGTATTTTTGTATTTATGTTTTGTCTCATAGCAGATTTTCAGGTTATATCATTTCCTCTGGGGAAAAAACTTTTTAATATTAGTACCAATATTAACATTGTATATAAATACCAGTAAACAAGGATCCCAGTTATGCCTTTTACAATCTCTAGGTAACTATGCTGCAAAATTGTTGCATGTTTTATCAAGTATAAAGACTTAATAATACTGCCTTGTATATGTCTTTTCCCACTACTAGATTATGAAGCTCTTTTTTTAAAAATTACATTTTACACATTTGTGTACCTTAGCAGAGAACCAGGCACGTATTTGCCATGTAAAATATATTTGTAAATTACGGTTCCGTAGATAAATGCTACAAAGTTAAAAATGATTTTAACAAAAGTTTTGAGATAGAGGATGTTTATATATTCAGAGCCGCTATTTTATGAAAGTAATAGAAATGGAGTATATGATATTTATCACAGAAAGCATCTAAACTTAATAATTATTCTTAGGTATGTTTAAGGTTAAACACTATATTTTCATAGCATTTAACCTAATCTCACATTTAAAAAATTATTATTCAAATCCCTGCCCAGGTGGCATTTCTCATATCTATTAAGCACATCCCCTGCTATTTAATGACACAGTGTACACCAGGGCTTGGACAGAACTTTGTGAAAGTAAAAGATAAGACAAACCAAAATGAATAAATATACATATAATCAAACCTAATTGAATTTTCCAACAAAATAACTTTTTGGTCTTTAGGAAATATTTTGGAAATCTTAATAGATACTGATGAATAACTTACATAATACTTTTATTGTCAATATATTTGGGTTAAGTAAATGTAATTTTACTTATATTACATTGTAATTTTTTAACAAATTAAATTAATATTATCTGTTGCCCTGTCTCTTCCCTTTCCCCTTAAAAGCTTTTCCTATATACAGTTGTCCCTCAGCATTCATGGGGAAACAGAGGTTGGTCCAAAAATCTTCAGATACCCAAGTATCTTATATAAAATAGTGATAGTATTTGCATTTAACCTACACACATCATCCTGTATACTCAAAATCATCTCTAGGTTACTTATAATACCTAATACAATGCCTACAAATCATTTCCTTCACTTGGATTCAACATAGTACTTAACACATACCAAATTTAAGTTTTGCTTTTTGGAACTTTGTGGAATGTTTGTTTCCAAATGTTTGATTGAATTCATTGATGCATAACCCACAGATAAAGAGAGCTAACTGTATTGTTTTATTTATGAAATTTTTTTGACATTATGTAAGCATACATACAAACCATACAATAAAAATGTCATAATTCATTATACTTATATTTAATTAATTATGTATAAATCAGTGAGGCTTTTGCCAGACTAACAGCTCTGCCCTAACTACCTGCCCAAATACTGACACTCGTTTCACTGAGCAGAGAGGCTCTAACCATCCATCTTAGATTGAGAGGTGGAGTTCAGGTATCTCCTACATGACTCTGCAGCTAGACCCACACCTGGTCTCCTCAAACACTTGTTTCTTCTCTAAACTTGTGATTGCTTCCATTCCATCAAAATACTTATTTGTAGCCAACCCTTGATTCCATTTCACTTATCTGTCCCAAACCAAAGGAAATCACAATTTGATAACCTGTGGCATTATCTCAATCTTATAAATGGCTAACCTTCCACACAAACTGGAAGCAGCCACTGGAAAAAAAAGCAGTTACTGTAAAAATGAAATATGAAACGTTTGAATAAGTAATGTTTACACATGATAGAGCATTTAAAATAAAATGATCTATCTTCAATATGTTTTTTAATATATCATCTACCCAGTAGAGGTAGGTTACATTCTTTCCTGTTATGTTTCCAGAGAGAGTTGATGTTTAAAGAAACATCAATGTTTATTTTCTGTCTTTTACAAAACGACTCCATAATTTTTCCTACTATTAGCATAATTTCATTAACACAAAATTATTCACATTATTGTTTGCTACTATTTTATATAACATATTTACTATTCTATACAGCTGCATATGTGGAAGTTTGGAAATTAGAGAAGTGGTGAGAGAGTGTTCTGGAATGTAAATGAGACAGTTAAGTTGTTCTTCATTGAAGCAACAAAAAAAGTGGTCTGCTTTTTGTATCTCAGTTCTAGTCAACTATATAGCAGGCCAGGAGGAGAAGCAAGTAACCTTCCTAGTGAGCCAGCTCAAGTCAGCCAAGACCAGTGATCAACCATGTTAGAAGAGGGGCTACAATTAACTCAAAGCAATGGAGAAGAAGTGCACTCAATCACATTCACAGCAGCTGGAGAATGTGTGCTCTGCCCCACTAACAGAGAACTAGGTGGGGTATTACATTGCTATACGTATATTTTACTTTAATATGTTATTTGATGCTTGAAGCCTGCTTTTATTCTTACGTCTTGAAGGGGCAATTGAAGCAGACACTATGATGGGAGAATCTACAATTCAGATATTAGCCTGAGAGACATTACAAAAAGTCTTTGAACAAGGCTTTCCACAAAACCGATGTAATACTCCATGATCTCATTCATATCTTACAGAAAACGTGAACTTCTAACCTAATACCTATTCTTCCCATGTCTCCTACAGAGATTGGCTCAACTGTTAAGTGCAGTTCTCCAAAGCAGAGAGCTAGGGACAAGTTCTCAATCTAAAACAAACAAACTGCCAAACCACAATGACACCTAAAACCCTCAAAAATCTTTGCAGAAAGACATAAAAAGGCCTGGGTTCTGTATGCCATGAAGAGAGTTTGTGTAGAGTGCTGACACAATAAAAAAAGACATGCTAAGGAATAGGAGTGTGAGTCCGGGAGAGAATAAAATGTGGGCTCAGATTTTTGAGAAATAGGATAATTTGATGAATATGATTCTTGGTCTTATAAGTTAAGTGGGGCTATGTTCCAAGCACAGAGATTGAATAAAAAAAAAAATAATTTGAAAAAATGTGTGATGGCAGAAAGCAAGTTAAAAGTAAAATGCAGAAAACTAGGCAAAAAGATGCAGGTACACAATGTAGTTGGGGATGTGATTGAGTCTTGAAGTAACTCTTAAGCACCTATAGCCCTTTTATAATTAGAACAATGAAAACTTTATATAGAATTAGAAAATAGAATTGGTTAAAACAAGGTATCGTTTTGAGTATAGATTTTGTTTTATTGGGCTAGGAATTACATTCATATAATGATATATTGAGTTAATTCAAATTCTATAGCTATAATGAATCCCAGTTAAATTATTTGTTCATCCACTTAACACAATTGTACACATATCATGTCTTATATGTATTAATAGGATTACTTTTTAATTAGGCATTACAGCTAAAATTCAATGTGAATATATTTTATGTTATGATAATATATAGTGATCAAGACACAATTTTTTATCTATAATTTTTAAATAATTTGTTTTTTTCTTTTTTAAGTGTTAAAATATTATGCATAAGCTTTGAATTTTTATTTTAAATAATTCTAAACTGATAAATATATTATTCCTAAAAATGATGTTAGCAAATAACTAATGAAAAAGTCAATCAAACAAATGTTGAATCATTTGAATCTGTTTCACAAAACTCATCTTACTCTATAGGCAGAATTTTAAGACTTTGTCCTTGGGAAACTTTTTGAGGCTTTCAAAAGGGATACTAAGATATCAGCAAATTCCTTATTCCTTTTCAACTTCTTTTTCTTCCTTCTTTCCCTAAACCTTTAGTGTTTGTGCCTTCTAGCCACCAGACTTGGTGGACCTCTTCACTTTTCTATGCCATTTAATGTCTTGATTATTTCATCAAGTCCCATGGCATTGATTATCATATAGCCAATTGTGAATCCTAAATTTACATCTTCTGCCTTAACCTTGCCCATAAAAGCTACATTCACTGAGCCACTAATCTTAGTTCCAAATGTAGCCTTCCCAGGTCTACCTATATTAATTCATGGACACTTCATCTTTCTGACTGATCAGACAAAATTCAGAGGCTTCTAGAGAGCTCTCATTTTATCCCATCTGACTTCCAGTCTTTAGGCAATATTTCTGGAGGTCAACATTTAAAATAGTTTTAGAATCTTTTTTTTTAATTTTTATTACTTCCATTGCTACCATTTCCAGTCACATTCATCTTCCACCTGATATATTGCATATGACTCTTGATGATTCTGTTATGATTTTGTTTCTCTTCTGTTTTCAACTCCACTGCCAGAGATATTCTTAGAGATTTTACCATTCTGATCCAAAGCCTCCAAGTGTCTATGTCTAGTGTCATTCAAAATGAAATAGTTTTGAAATAGCGAACAAGACCCTACATTATCTGCAATCCCAACTCCTGGCTTCAGTTGTCTTTTAACACTCTCCCAACACTTCCTATTCCCACCATACTGGTCTCCTTGCTGTATTTCATTGCTGGCTTGGAACCTTTGCCCTTGCTGGCCTCTGTTGCTGAAATTTTAGTCTTCCAGGTAACTGCATAGGACACTCTCTGCATTCAAATATTACTTGCTTTGTGGTAATATTGTCCTCCTCCAATACTGTCTAAAATTTTCTGCTTTATTTATCTCTATAGAAAACTGAACATCTAATATACTATATTTTTTACTATGTATATTTCTGTATCTCCCACTCTGGAATATTAAATTCATGAAAATGGAGGAGTTAGTTTTTCTTTTCTCATTGCCATATACTTGCTGCTAGAACATTATATGGACTATATTTATGCATTTAAGAAATGTTTAAAAAATGAAAAAGTAAAATTATTTGTTATATTGCATTAGTTATAAATGGTTGAATCGTTATGATGTCAAAAGCTTTAATAATTATGAAATAAAGAGATATTCAAAGTTGTTATACAAACATGTTCATCAGGGCAGTATTTATTATCTTTAAACATTTTTTTAAAATTATTATTATTTTTTTAATTGGAGTCTCACTCTGTTGCCCAGGCTGGAGTGCAGTGACACTCTCACAGCCACCCCAGCCTTGACCTGCTGGGCTCCGGTGATCCTTCCACCTCAACCTTACAAGCAGCCAGAACTACAGGCATGCACTACCATGCCTGGCTAAATTTTTTGATTTATTGTAGAGACAAGGTCTCACCAAGTTGCCAAGGCTGGTCTCGAACCCTGAGGTTCAGGCAATCCACTCCCCTCGTCCTCCCAAAGTACTAGGATTGCAGGGTGAGCCACTGAGCCTGGCCCCAAATTAACTTTTCATTAAGTAAATGATTATACATGTTTATGGTGAAGTACAATAAGGACATTAACATCATATTTGTAAGCACCAAAAATGGGGAAAGTTCTTCAGTTATTCACACACATATGTATATTTATGTAATCTATCTACTTTCCACATGCTCTCACTATTTATAAATAAGACATGATTTTTAATGCCTTAAACAGGAACACACAAATAAGTATATGAACAGAGAGAGGAAGAAAAGATAGATGAAGGTAGGAAAAAGAGAAAGAAGGAAGGAAGGAAGGAAAGAAGAAAGGAGGAAGTGAAGAAGGAAGAGAGAAAAGAGGAAAAAGGAAAGAAAAGAAAGTCCTTCTATATGCATAGCAAATGTAAAAAGTAACTGTAATCAAATAGTGAGCTCTTAGGTATTTTACAATTTATCTCCAAATATCTGTATTACTCTTTTATATTAAAAAATTTTTGTACTAGAAAATATGATTTTTTTACATGTTTGGAATATAATAAATTTGGCCAACAATGCTATAAATTAAGCTTAAGTATAAATTATTTCATTTAGTAATGTTCATTTG
This sequence comes from Cephalopachus bancanus, assembly GCA_027257055.1. Taxonomy (NCBI): domain Eukaryota; kingdom Metazoa; phylum Chordata; class Mammalia; order Primates; family Tarsiidae; genus Cephalopachus; species Cephalopachus bancanus. The sequence continues at coordinate 2,994,658 of JAPVLO010000268.1, forward strand.
TTGGAATAAAATGTTTGCAGATATTAGCTACAATCTTTTTTTTTTTTTGAGTCGGAGTCTCACTCTGTCGCCCAGACTGGAGTGCAGTGGCCGCTCGCGGCCATCGCAGCCTCAACCTGCTGGGCTCCGGCGATCCTTTCGCCTCAGCCTTCCAAGTAACCGGAATTACAGGCATGTTCTACCACACCCGGCTGATTTTTTTGATTTATTGTAGAGATGAGGTCTCCCTGCCCAGGCGGGTCTCGAACCCGCCGCTCAGGCAATCCACTCACCTCAGCCTCCCAAAGGTCGGGATTACAGGCTGAGCCACCGAGCCCAGCTTTAGATACAATCTTTACTTTTCTGCTTTCTCAAATATGTCACAGTTTTTATTTTTGATACAGTGATGGGAGTTATTTGGGAAATATTGAATTTCTCTTGGCACATGAGATCAAACACCATTTTAGTTTTCTAGCATCACACTGAAAATGTTCTTTAAACATTCAGTCATATGCATGATGAAGAAAATGATTTAGGCCAAAATTAGAAGCAAAGAAAAGATATTTACAAAGAAATCCACAGAATTGACTTTCAGATACAAATAGGCGTATATCATTCAAATGCTATTTTAATTGCTCTTAAAAATTTGTTTCCACTAAAATTTTTGTTATTATTTTATATACCTATCTTCAAGTACATATATCATATAGTCTGCAAGTATTGCATGACCTTTTTATTTTCCCAATGACTACTGAGGCTAAAGAATCTGTCATGTCCTTGGCAATACATTTCTTTTTGCCTTCTAATGATGTCACTTACTTTTGTTATGGCTTTTTCCTTCTCATATGTACTTAAAGTATTATATGCTATTTTATTACTCACTCAATTTTAGTCTCTCTTATTTGTCATTTTTTATACCTCTAGGGCTTTTTGTTTTTGTTGAGATATTTTGGGGTTTTTTTAATACATTTTTTTTTTTTCGAGTTGGAGTCTCACTCTGTCGCCCAGACTGGAGTGCAGTGGCCGCTCCCTGCCACCGCAGCCTCGACCTGCTGGGCTCCGGCGATCCTTCCGCCTCAGCCTTCCAAGTAGCCAGAATTACAGGCATGCGCTACCACGCCCGGCTGATTTTTTGATTTATTGTAGAGATGAGGTCTCGCTGCCCAGGCAGGTCTCGAACCCGCGGGCTCAGGCAATCCACTCACCTCAGCCTCCCAAAGGCGCAGGATTACAGGCTGAGCCACCGAGCCCGGCTTTTTTTATACATTTTAATCAGTAGTACTTCTCTATTATACTATTATACTTCAAAGACAAATATTTTCGACAAGGAAAAGCAGAAAACTACAATTCTTTATAAAAATACTATTTTAAGGAGGAAGGTATGAAAAAAAAAATTTTCCAAAAAGGAGTTCAAATTAGTTTAGAGATATCTCTTCATTAACTTCCATTACACCCTGGGAACCTATGATTTTTATGTAATTCTTGTTTTCTAGGTGGATAACCTAAAGGTGGCAGGCCAAGTAACCTACAGGAAGTCATGAAGAACACGACCGAGTAATCTCACCTTCATGTAATAAATGATAAAGTTGCAAGGGAATTCAAATGAGAAGGAAAATGATTTCATTAACAGTTGTAGAGTGGGTCAACATAAAGGTCGCAAATCCAATTTCTTCTAATTTTACAATACAGACTCCTCTAAAATTTCATTGGAATATTATGAGAAAAACTGAGTTGACCATAGCCAAGTATCAATCTTTATAAACAAAGTGAAAGGAAGACGTGAACAGTATGTAATGGCTAATTTTGTAATCTGGAAAAATTTATTTCCTTTCAATTTTTTGTGCATTTGGTCTATTTAAACTCAATGATTGCATTCTCTTCCATAAACTAAGATGTGAAGATAGTAATTGTAACGATCATACATGGATAGGTATGAAAGAGTTAAACATCGAAGCATAAGACCATGTATGAGTTATTTGATATAAGTACTCTCCTTTAAGGTATTTAACACATATAATAAAGTTTAGAAATATAGGAACATATTAAACATTTTTGCTTATCACATCTAAAAACAGTAATTACAGATATGTTAAAAAAGACACCAGAAAATGTAAAATTGGTGGAAAAAAAGAATGAAATCTCAATAATAAACAATCAAACCTACTTCAATCAGGTAATTTTTTAAATCAATTAATGATATACAGTGATATTTCTGTTTTTTTTCCTAAAAACACTGGCTACTGTTTCAGAACCCATTTGGTTAGACATACATCTAATTACATACTTCTCAAATAATATTATTTTCAAAATAAATAATTACTAACATCTATTGGTTATTATTTTAAAGTGTAGCCTTTCTTTATAACTAATTTTTATCTATACTATACATGTCTCCTGCCTTCTGGTGATCACTAAGGGAAGGAAATAATGAATTAGATAAGGAATCTGTCTGACAAAAGAAAACTTGCAGTATTTTCAAGGGAGATAATAACATGACATAAATTGCAACAATGTATGAAAGACGTAGTCATACAGAATTCAGAGATAATCGTTTTTGGACTTTAATAAAGGAAGAGATGAATTTCTTCTTAAGACTATGAGTTAAAGCACCCTTTTTACATGACTAAGGACAAGATAGGAAACGTAAAACACCATTATAATCAGACATTTTTTTTTGTATATATACCTTGGTCTTTCAGTGTGTTTAGTGATTTTATTCTGTACTATAGTTCTAAAAGACTCAGTGCAATTGTTATGACCGGATTGTGAGAAGGAGACATACCAGCACACCAAGTCCAACATTAAGAGTCCTTTATTAGCACACAGTCAAGAGTAGGGTCTTGCCATGAAACTCTTGACGCAGAATACAATCAGCAAAAAGCTTCTATAGGTAAAATCTGCAGGTTGGCTACATAAGCAAAGGGGTGAGGGAACAAGGAACTAAAAACAAAAAGAACAAATTATAAAAACAAACTATAGCGACATGGCAGGGGAAATTTTGTAAGTAATAATTTCTTAACAATTTCTTGGCATAACATCTGATTTCAGTTAACAAAGCATACAATTACACAGAACTTCTAGCTAGGGAAGATTGCAAACAGTCAGCATGATCGGTCAGCATGAACAGTTCAGGGGAACAAAGCTGTGGGTCTGTAGTCATGGGAACGTTATCACTGTATACATTGAGGGGTCATTTTTAGGTTAGGCAGACATCTAAGATGGAGGATTTCAACAAAATGGAGTTACTAATGTCAAGCAAGTTATTGCAATTATTTTAAGTATTTCATTATCTACTTCACAAAAATTTTATTCAAGGTAAATGACTAAATTAATAATGATAATAATAAAACTAACCACAGCATCAGGCAATAGCTAGTTTAATATATCCTCGTTAAGTGTATTTTGCATAATTCACTAGTTGGAAGCTGGTTTCTTATTTATATATCTTCTTTGAATGAAGATCATTATGTGCTTTAGGATTAGTTTTCCTGTTGCATAGGAAAATACGGAATCAAATGCTGGTTATAAATTTGCGTTTAATGTCTTATTTTTGTTATGAATTTGGTGCCAAATTTTATAGTAATATGTAATTTAGTTTATTTTATCCTAACTTTCTTTTTGATCATTGCTTATTGATTAGTAGAGACTGACAACCACAGTGGCAGAATATACTATTTCAACTGGGTTAAGCTGAGAACTACATTTCCCAGAATCCCTTTCTCTCTGTTTTCAGTAATAGTTGGCCTAAAATAAACTTGCATCAGATTTGAAAGGTAGAAGTGGAGCAGTGGCCATTGTACTTTATAGATCATTGCAGTCACACGCACCTACAGATGTATACAGAGGTAGGTATGTTCCGTCTTGAACCTAATGCTTATTCGCTCAGTGTTCTGTTTTTCTTGACTACTACTGGCCCTGTTGAACACTGCCAGAGGCCCCCAAGTAGACCATTGGTTTTATACAGACAATAGCTTCCTATAAACTCCTTCGTCAGCATCACTCTTTGGAATCTGTACATGCTTGACATCGTAGAATTATCACTTGACAACTTCTTAGATTCTCCAACTCTCTGTCTGGACCTTCTCGTCCCCATCTGTTTCTACAATTGTATAAATTCGAATCCCTATAATAAAGCTCCCCCTTTGTAAAACTCACACTATTACTTTGCTTTCTTCAATGAACTCAACTGATAAACAACTAATAACATGTTGTTTTTTAAATCAATTTAATTTTAAAGTTGCGGGGTACAAGTCAGAATTGCATACATAAGTGGTTTAGGTAAAGGAGAAGTTTTGGGCCTCCCAAAAAAACAACAGATGCCGGTGAAGCTGTGGAGAAAAGGGAACATTTCTACGCTGTTAGTGGGAGTGCAAACTAATTCAACCTCTATGGAAAATAGTGTGACGATTTCTAAAAGAAGTGGAAATTGACCTTCCATACGACCCAGCAATCACCCTTCTGGGAATATACTTGGAAGAATTCAAATCATTCTACCAAAAAGATACCTGTGCACGCATGTTTACTGAGGTACTATTTACAATTACAAAAACATGGAACTAACAGTGTTGCCAACTGAAACTGAACTGGATTAAAAAAAATTGTGGTAGTCGAACTCCATGGCTCAGCCTGTAATCCCGCGCCTTTGGGAGGCTGAGGTGAGTGGGTTGCCTGAGCCCGCGGGTTCGAGACCCGCCTGGGCAGCAACACCTCATCTGTACAATAAATCAAAAAATCAGCTGGGTGTGGGAGCACATGCCTGTAATTCCAGTTACTTGGAAGGCTGAGGTGGAAGGATCACCGGAGCCCGGCAGGTCGAGGCTGCGGTGGCCGGGAGTGGCCACTGCACTCCAGTCTGGGCAACAGAGTGAGATTTCAACTCAAAAAAATAAATAAATAAAAGCGGTACATATACATGATGGAATATTATGCAGTCATAAAGAAACAATTTTCTACCATAATTTTTTACATTTTCATGTGACAGTGATTAATAGAGTGCATCAAATAAATTGGTCACCAAATGTTACTTCTTGCTGCTTTATTTTTGGTGAAACATACAGGAAAATTGGTTATTTTGCTTTAAGTTAGCGAAAAAATAGAATTATCAGTGGTGATTCAACTCTCAACTACATAGTCTTTAACTTAAAAAGCAAAATTAAATGTAAGCCGGGCTCGTTGGCTCAGCCTGTAATCCCGCGCCTTGGGAGGCTGAGATGAATGGATTGCCTGAGCCCATGGGTTCGAGACCCTCCTGGGCAACTTGACGAGACCTCATCTCTACAATAAATCAAAAAACTAGCTGGGTGTGGTAGCACGTGCCTGTAGTTCCAGCTACTTGGAAGGCTGAGGTGGAAGGATCGCTGGAACCCAGCAGGGCGAGGCTGCGTGGCCAGGAGTGGCCACTGCACTCTAGTCTGGGCGACAGAGTGAGACTCCAACTCAAAAAAAAAAAAAAAAAAATTAAATGTAAATATTAATTTGGTAATTGAATGTTAGTGATAGAAAAAAAATTAATAATTGCAGAATAAAAACTAGAATTTCTATCTAATAAATTTATATAGAGGAAACAGGCATTGCTATATAATAGTCAATAATGTGTCCTCATCCAACTTTTTAGTTTTCTATACATCCATAATGGTTTACTTTATAATGATTATAAGTACAGCTATCTGAATTAATGACAAAATTACCTGAACTTCAAGATTTTAGTGTGATCTTGTCTTGAATCAAAAGAAAAATATGTAAGAAATTCCTTCTAAAAATTTAAATTTTTTAAATTTATTTAAACACATATTTAAACATATATATATTTAAACATATATATTTTCACAAATTATATTGTTTGGATCCATATTGCAAATGACATCATTATCCTTGTTTAAAAAGTTATCCTGGTTTAAAATTATTTAAAAATTTTTTAAGGGTAATATGTGACTTATTTACCTATGCAAGAAGGAAAGAACAAAAGGTGGCCTATGACTTCTGCCTTCCTTATTTGAAGATACTTAAAGAAATAACTGACTTTGGCACTGCCCGAGGGAATGAGTGATTTTTTTCTGACCACATTATATACAGTCCATTGATGTTTATCAATGGAAAGGAATTAGAAAATTCTTACCTAAAATAGTCTATGTAGCAAGATGTTCTTGTGCTGTCCAAGTTTCTTAATGTGAATATACTGAAGTTCATGAATTTAGGGCATATCTATATGTGTGAGCCACAGGATGTAAAACTAATAAACCACAATGTGACTTCTTCTGAGGTCAGTATTCATCAGACATTGTTAAGCAATCATCTGTTAGTCTGAAACCAAAACACATCCCAGAACAGAGAAAGTGGCAACGTGGAATCTGCACCTGACAGATTTAGGACTCTCTCAAAAAGGCATGTTATGCTTGTCTATATGTCTTACTTGTGGACTTTGAATTATTTGAGAAGTTTGTTAAGATCTATGACTAGTGTGAGTTTGCTTTGATAATTCAACTGTTTCTGATAATGAAGAATATATATTCCATAGTTTAAAATTTCAAAAAAGAATAAAGTACAGCTAAGACGAGGTATTGTCACCTCTGGCGGATATCAAAAGTTTTTTGAAATTATGCCTCCTTTGGAATTCTTGTTTTGATAACATTCTTCAGTGACTTAGGAAACATTGCATTACGACACTGTACACTTGTTTTTCTATAGATAAAATGCAATATGTTTGAATGCCATATTCCATTAAACAAAAAAGTCATATCAATTTTTAAAAAGGCACTGACAGGCACACTGAATATATAATTTCCTAGAACTCAAATCAATGATTAAAGTCAAGCCAGTTGCTTAGTATTCAGGATTTGAGAAGCATCAACGCAATGCCATTTTCTGCTCTATTTTTAAGTTAATATTATTGCATTTTGCATATTCATTCCTCTTTTACTTTTTCTCTTTATTCTCATTTTCACCTCAATATGTGTTATTCCTCTACTCTCATGAAAGCTATAGATTGTCTTACCTGTAAGAATTTTTCCTTAATTTCTTCCTGTTTTGCTCCACTTCTCTCAGATTATGTATAAATATGAATATTTATAATGTATACTGCATTTATACTATATCATTTATAATTTATATACATGTTATACATTCATATGTACTTTTTTCAAACACATGTGAGAGGAAATTGAAGATTTGGATAGTTTACTCTTAACAACTTAAATTAGATTTTCTTAAGAACAGGGATATTCTCTGATATAAACATATTGCAAACATCAAAATCAGGATACAACATTAATCAAATAGTATAATATAGCTCAAAGTCCACATTCAAATTTTTTCAATTGTCTTAATAATATCCTATTAACTAATATTTTCAGTTCATATTTCAATTCAGGATCACAGATTGCCTTTAATTTTCATGTTTCAGTCATTTAATCTAGAACAATTATTGAGACTGCATCATTTGTAACAATTTAGAAGAGTATATAGGCAAGTTATTTTGGAGACTTTTCTTCAGTTTGGGTTTGTGAAATGATTTATTATGATTGATTCAGGTTACAAATGTCCTATAAGAATACCACAAAAGTGATGTCTTTCTTGGTACATCACGTCAATAACCACAGGATGTTAAGTTAACAGTATTAGTGATATTAACTTTGATCACTGAGTTATGGCATGGTCCACTAGATTTTTCCATTTTAAAGTTACTAGTTTTCTTTTTGTAATGAATAACACTTAGCGATAATTTGAGAGGAGGTAAAAATATGCTTCCTCATCAAACTTTTACAACTAGATTTAACAACCACTGATAATTTCCTAACCACCATTTTTTTTTAACATTTAGTAGTTGGCATTCATGGAAAATCTTTCTCTCTTTTTCGTTTATTTAATTATGTATCTATTTTTATTCTTCATTCACTTATTTCATTAACTCAGGTTATTTAGTAAGATTTTATTTATTTATTTATTTATTTATTTATTTATTTTGAGTTGGAGTCTCACTCAGTCACCCAGACTGAAGTACAGTGGCTGCTCCCAGGCACAGCAGCCTCGACATGCTGGACTCCAGCGATCCGCCTCAGCCTTCCAAGTAGCTGGAACTACAGGCGCGCTGCCACGCCTGGCTAATTTTTGATTTCTTGTAGAAACAAGATCTCGCCAAGTTGCTCAGATGGGTCCTGAACTCCGCGGGCTCAGGCAATCCATTCACCTCGGCCTTCCAAAACGCTGGGATTACAGGCTGAGCCACCGAGTCCGGTCTAAGATATTATTTATAAATATCACTATATATTTTAATGTTCAAATTGCTCTATATTTGAGTTGTTTGTAAATTTTAAGCTGTAAGTGCGTCTTAAATGAATCAAATATAAACTACAGCTAATTAGTATGCCTATTATCACTCTTAATCATGACAAGAATCTTAACAACCGTTAACTATTCATTTGTTCCCCCAAGCACATTATGGTTTGTCTTAGTCAGTTTGTGTTGCTACAAAGGAATATTGAGGCTGTGTTTATTTGGCTCTTGGACCTTCAGACAGTAAAAGAAGTATAACACCACCATCTGCTTCTATTAAGGGCTTCAGGAAGCTTCCAGTCATGGTGGAAGTGGAAGAGAAGCAGGCATCAAAGAATGAGAGAGGCGAAAAGAGGGAGAGGGGAAAGAGGTATCAGGCTCTTTTTAAAAAGAGCTACCGAGAACTAAGAGTGAGAACTCACTCAATTCCTCAAGAATAATCAAAGGCATTCATAAGATATCCACCCCATGACCCAATACACCTCTTACTAGGCCCTACCACCAACACCGGGGATCAAATTTTGACATAGATTTAGAGGGAACAAATATTTAAAGCATCTCATGGATATTTAGAGCTATACTTCTATCTATACACATATAGTCCTATTGAAAATAAAAACTCATTTTAATTAGCATCCTCAGGTGTTGTAAAACAACAGCACTAACCGTGGAGAGTATAACAGCAACATTTGATGCACATTTTGACACCAAAATTACATAGCATTTTGTGAGACTATGAAACATGAGAATATTTTATTAATATTTTGTCTTATTTTAATAAGCATCAGTGGCTCAGCCTGTAATCCTGCGCCTTTGGGAGGCTGAGGTGAGTGGATTGCCTGGGTCCGCGGGTTTGAGACCCGCCTGGGCAGCAAGACCTCATCTCTACAATAAATCAAAAAATCAGCCGGGCGTGGTAGCACATGCCTGTAATTCCAGCTACTTGGAAGGCTGAGGTGGAAGGATCACCGAATCCCAGCGGGATTGAATCCCAGCTGGGTTGAGGCTGCCGGTGGCCGGGAGCGGCCACTGCACTCCAGTCTGGGCGACAGAGTGAGACTCCAACTCAAAAAAAATAAAAATAAAAAATAAAAAAATAAGCATATTTAGATGCTAGAAAGATAAATGGCTATGTACAATGTTTTAAAATAAAAACATATTCGTAAATTTATTTTCCCACATAACAAATCATCTCATTTTTAATTAACTTAGAAACAATTTTTTAGCCCACTACTCTTCAACGTATTTCTCTTAAGGATGAATTACTTTATATTTACTATATATGCACATGTACCTAAAATTAGAAAGTATTTGATATAACTTACTTTGCATAAACTTTCCTTCACCAGAAAAGAAACATAACACTCTTACAAACAACAATTTTAGTCCCACAGAAGGGTTGAGACATCAGTACATTTATCTTTACATTTCTTTAGAGATACTTTTTATTTTTTAAAAAATGATGTTCTTAAGGATTAATGCATCTTTAAAATGAATATTGTCTCCTGTATGAAAAGTTGTAAGCAAAAGCAGGTTATGTATATTATTAGATTATATGCATATCAATATATAAAGTATATATATATATATAAATATGTGTGTATGTGTATATGTGTGTGTATGTGTGTGTGTGTGTGTGTGTATTCAGAATAATGTAAGACCTTTTTTAAATATAATTTTTCTTTTTTAAATACAGTTTTAAAAATGCAGGATGCCTGGAAAGATTACTGATAGTCCCAAATATCTCATGTATTCAGTATTTACTTACAGGAACAGATGCTACCAAAATAAGCAGGAAAAAAACTTTTCCATAAGGAAACACTTTTCTAGTCGTTTTTCTCCCAGGACACTAAAGAGTGAGTAGTGATTTTTCTCATCATGTAAATATCTTATGTGGAATATACTTTTGTTATTTCTGCCTTCTTTTGTTAGTAAAGATTATATAATATATTATCTTTGTATTGTATGCTTATATGCACTCAATAAATTTTAGGCTAATAGCTGCTAAATAATGATGGTATAAATATTAATACCCTGAAAACCCTTAAAGGTAATTTGTCTCTGTAATTTAGTTTTATTTCCCATTATTTAATTTATGTTTGACATGTTAAGTGGCCAAAAAACATGAAAAAATGTTCAACATCACTAATCATCAGAGAAATGCAAATCAAAGCCACAATGAGATACCATCTCACCCCAGGCAGAATGGCTATTACTAATAAGTCAAAAACAACAGATGTTGGCAAAGATATGAAGAAAAGCGAACACTCATACACTGAGGGAATATGGGAATTTAAGTTAGTTTGTACTCTGAGAAAAGCATTTTGGAGATTTTCAAAGAAATACAAGTAGACTTACCTTTAACCCAGTAATTCCGCAACTGGGTATATACCAAAAGGAGCAGAGATCACTCTATCAAAAAGACACCTTCACAGGCTTGTTTATCACAGCACTACCCACAATAGGAATAACATGAAACCAACCTGGGTTCCCATCAATGGTGGAGTGGAAAAAGAAAATAAATAATGGACTGAATAAAGAAAATAAAATGCACCACGGAATACTACACAATCATAAAGAAGAACAAAATCATGTTATTTGCAAAAACGTGGATGTAGCAGATGCCCATTATTCTAAGTGAATTAACACAGAAACAGAAAACTGAATACTGCATGTTTTTACTTTTATGTGGGAACTAAACACTGAGTACACATGAGTATAAAGATGGGAGCATGGGAGCAAGACACTGGGGACTTCTAAAGGGGGCAGGGCAAGAATTGAAAAACTACCCATTGTGTACCAATCTTACTATGTGGGTGACGGGTCCAATAGGAGTCCAAATCTATCATCACACAATATAAGCTGGCAACAAACTTTCACTTGTATCCTTTGAATCTGAAATTTAAAATAAATAAAATATTCTCAGGAATTGAAGAAACTTTAATTCAATCTAATTAAAAACAAACTCAAAATGGTTTACAAGTACGTTTATATCCTCCATGGTGTATTAATCCAGGTTCTTTCCACTTATCTACTCTGCCATCTGCATTGTGTCAGTTTCAATCCTATTGTAACTCCCCCTTGGCAAGCTATAGCAATTCAGACACAAAATGAAAAAAGAAGGACTATTTATTTCTAAATTGTTAAAGAAAAAAAAAAAACCTTTCCCCACATTTCCCTGTTTCTCCTCACTGTAAGAATTCCTGCCTTTATGTATTTTTGGCTAAAGTTAACTCACGTATCTACCTCAAATCTCTTTACCAAGAGGATGATTACAATTTTCAAAATCTAACACTGAGTCTGAGGGAAAAGATGAAAATTTTAAAAATCAGGGCTCTGCTTACTTGAAAGATGGGAAGGAAGGGCTATTCAATAAATAATCAATAATATTAAGCTTGGGATACCCACTGACCTTTAAAGTCTTCAGTTAGTATTTTTAAAATTAAAAACAAGTTTTTTCACATAGCCTCAATCAGGGATTCTTTAGTTAGCTCTAAAAACAAAACAAAACAAAACAAAACAAAAAAAGACTGTAGACTTCAGAGGAGCACAATTTAATAGCTACCAATAAACACTGAGGTCCATTTCAGCTTTGGACCTTAGAATAATGGAAAGGACAAAAGAGAGATAATAAAAGTTAGAGAGTTACATGAGATTCTCGTAGCTACTATAACAAGTTGCCATAAAGTTTGTAGCTTAAAATCTAAAAAAGGTATTATCTCACAGTTCTAGAGGCTAAAAGTAAAAAATCAATTCTACTGAGCTGATATCCAGTCAGCAAGGCCAAACTTCCTCCCATGCTCTGAGGAGAAACAAACTGTTCTTGCCTTTTCCAGCTCCTGGTGACTGCTGATATCCCTTGGCTTGTGGTCTCTATCATACAACCTTTCTTTCATGGTCACAGGCCTTCTCTTCTGTGGGTGCTAATCTGTTTTTGTCTTTTATAAGAAAATTTGTGATTATAATAGGGATTTGAACCCTGTATCTCTAGGTGGCCTGTATTCACCCTACAACCAGGACATACGCTAGGCCCCATATTAAAAAGTTATGAAAATATATATTAAAGGGAAAAAAATCTTTAGGCAAGTTAAATTTAGCAGAGCTTAACTGAGATTTAAAAAATTAACTCAGAAGTTAGGCAATTCTCAGAACCACAACAGTTTTTAAAGAACTCTGGAATTGCAGCATGAATGATTAACACATAAATATCCTATAAGGACAGAAAACAGAAATGAGGTACAGAGACAGTTTATTTAGTTACAGCTCAGCATTTGCTTTGTTTGAATTAGATGGTAGCCTGTGATTGACTATAAGACTTGAGAGTTAGCAGTTGTTGCAAAAGTATACTACTAAATTAGGGTATCAGTTAGTTTACACACTAAGCAAGATTGCAGGGCATTACATAAGGACTCAAGTGTGAAGCATCCTCAGGACAAATTTTAATTTAATTTAATTTAGCACGTATAGTTATAAATAATTATATTTGATACAACAACAGCAATAATATACTAGGATAAACAATTGCAAAATGTTTCTATTCATTGACAGCTCTTGCTTCTTAAAGAAATCCATTCTACCAAAAAGATACCTACACACACATGTTTGTTGCAACTCTATTCACAATAGCAAAAACATGGAACCAACCATGCTGCCCATCAAAGCTGGACTGGATTTAAAAAATGTGGTACATAAATACAAAGGAATATTATGCAGCCATAAAGCAGGACAAACATTTGAACTTTGCAGCAACTTGAATGGATTTAGAGTCTATCTTACTCAGTGATCTATTACAGAAACAAAGAACAGAGTACCATATGTGCTCCCTCAGAGGCGAACCTTGAACAATCATCATAATACTATAAGAAAGGGATTGGCAGTTGTGGGAAACTGTCAACGGAGGAGGGGTGGGATTGGCAGTAGAGGGAGGGAGGGGCACACATTGTCAACAAGGGTACCTGCATAGTGAACATTTATTTGTATACCTAACCCTGAATTGTACCCCACATCTTTAAAATTAAAAAAGGAAAAAATAAAATTAAAAAAGAAATATGTTTAAATGTAAGGATTTTTTATTAACAATACAGTCAATCAACTGGTACTTCTTTAGATCAGTTTTCAATTCTATCCTGTTCCATTTTAATGAAGAAGGTTGGATAGGAAATCATGTCTGTCAGCTAAGTTTTCTTGTGTTACAAGAAATAAAATACATTATCTTATACATTTATGAAGAAAGTCTTCAAAGTCATGCATGTTGAACAAGTATGTATATATATAAATAGATATATAAAATCACATCAATGTTTGAATGAAAACACAAGTTTAGTTTGACCTCCTACAGTCTCTTTATATTTATTTAATGTTATAAAGTCCCCTGCCCCTGATTACAGACTAGTGCAGGATAATGACTCTCTTAATAAATCACAGATATTAAAAAGACCTTTTACTAACAATAAAAATATGCCTCAAGTCAGAAATTACAACATCCAATAGTCTGTATGTCTACACTTTGATGCTATGAATTAATTCAGAATTAACTCTTCTTCTCTCTCCTTGTCTGATCTCTTTTGTGTGTTGCATCTGAAGTGAAAAAGAGACTGGGGTGAAATTAGGTTGTTATCCTCCTCATTCCCTACCCAACCCTCCTGCACTCATTGTAGATGTTTTGCTCTCAACCAGTCTGTGAGGGTATGGGAAGTAAAGAGAGATGACATGTAGGGCAGTGCTTCTTTTTTTTTTTGGTTAAGTGGCCTAAAGATCTCTCTGGATTTGGTTGTTAGTTAAAACTGGGGACTCTAATGGGTCTGGACCAGATTGCGCTAATTCAGTAATTAGCATATTGTAATTCTTTTGGTGGTTTATTTCTGAAACTCCTCTCCAGCAGCTGCCTTATAGGAATACCTGCGTTTTTATTCTAACTTGGAGCTTCTTTCTCCTTTGTCAACCACTGTATGCTTGGTAGATTAAATTCAGCCTTTCTGTCATAGGGTGACTTTTTTGACCAGGGACTCCTATTAAAAAGGGTTCGCAGAAACCCCCAAAGGGCAAAAGATCCACTGAAAATATTCACCAATCCAATAAACTCTGGAAGTTACTTGAGTTCTATTACTAAAGCAGTGTGCCCTGTAGCATTTCTTTTCCACCCTAGGATTCCTGAAGAAACAAGCTAGGTAGTACAATTCAGACCCCCCTCCCTAATCTCACTGTAACTTTCTCAGGTGTGATTCAGGCATCAGTACTTGGTTCATACTACTGCAACAGATTATTTACATAAACACTTTTTTTGCAAGCCCTGATCAGAAGGATAACAGGCCTCAAGAATTATTTCACAAAACTCTCCCCTTCTTAAAACGTGATCTATTTTTTATATTCTTGAGGGAAGTGCAACAACTTAAGAGTGATCAATCGTTTTCTCTAAAAAGTTTCTTACACAGAATGGTCTCACTATCATTTTGGTATCCAATCTGGTATCACTGACATTTCAATAGACATTGAGGAAGAATATGTTTCTTTTAATGTCCTTTTATAAAGATTTAAAATACAGGAAACTGGCATATTTTTGTATATAATGGAAATGGCTAGAAGTGCTGTATGTTAATGGACTGTATAAATGCAAATTGGAAAAAAGATTTCTTTAGGTTTTATATTTTACTTTTATAAAGAAAGAGTATCATATTCAGATTAAACAGACAGGCACCATCACATCAGAGTTGCTCCACAGAGAGGAAATTAAAGCCTCAGCATTCCAAGTAAAAGGCACATTACAGCTTTTCAAACACCTAATTTCTCTCAGTGGTGTGGGAGATATAATGACAGGTAGCACTTCTGTGACTTAAATTGCTCTCATACATCATCTGCTTTTAAACAGCATAAACTGGTTTGCAGTTTTTAATTTTTCAATCTTTACAGAAGCATAAAAGTGCAGCAATCATGTACATAAAATCATACTTTTTTTAGTCTTTCAAAGCAATCCGCAATTTATGACTCTAATATTACTGAGTTGTATTTAATGGCTTTGTATTCTTTTAGAAGTTTTTTTCTGTTTAAGTAAAAATATCCAAAAATATTTATATTTTTGTATACTAACTCATACCCTTGGGTGAGGTATCAGGTATAACTTGCTTCATTTAAAAAATAAAATAAGTGCAAGAGAAAATTATATTGGCCAATAAAATTAGTCACTTTGCTATTTTTAATATTCATGTTACTGCATATAAGGAAGAACCTACAATATTGGAAATGTAAAAAAATGTAATTTATTTATGTTACTATTAGGCAAACTAGAAAATGAGATAATGTCTTTAATACAAGCAGCCAGTCCAAATGAGTGAATGGCAATGACACTACATTAGCAAGGTAAGTTTTTCTCATTCTGTTGATATTACTCATAAAAGTTAAAGATGTTGATTTTTATAACAATTTAATTTATTTGACAATTAATTTTTTTTCACTTACTTTGCCTTTTGGGAATGGAGTAACTATGATAAATTTCTTCATTTTGTATCTTCAAATATTTTGAATAAATTTCTAATTCAAATTCTAGTCACAATTTTGAAGCCTCAATATTTATTAAATATCTACTATTTACTAGTTCAGGTATAGGAACACCAATAAATATTAGGTTGGATCACATAAAGTGCCATTTTGGTAGGTCAGATAATGAAATATTAGTGATGTCAAATGGTTTAAGCTTAGATGGAAAAGTATGCACTATAATCTCTGTCTCTGTTCAATTTTATTCAATTAATATTTACTATTCCCAAATTAAGGAATATCTTTAATTGATAATATCATTAATTAAGAATGGATATCAAGTGAAATATCATTTAAAAGTAGGAAAAAATGAAAAGTATTTCAATAGGTGAGAATGAAATAACTAAATATTAATATAGGCAAAGGAGTTTTGAAAACGGACAATAAAAAGAGCAATATAGTGATGATTAGAACTCAACTAACATCGTGATTTTTTTCTTGAGGTCTTTAAAGTTTTGAAATTAGTAATGGCCATGTGAGCTGCTCAGGCCAAATGGCTGGCAAGCGAAGAAACATAACTGATGCTTTCCAATAAGAATTTGAGAGCCGGGCTCTGTGGCTCAGCCTGTAATCCCGCGCCTTTGGGACGCTGAGGTGAGTGGATTGCCTGAGCCCGCGGGTTCGAGACCCGCCTGGGCAGGGAGACCTCATCTCTACAATAAATCAAAAAATCAGCCGGGCGTGGTAGCGCATGCCTGTAATTCCGGCTACTCGGAAGGCTGAGGCGGAAGGATCACCAGAGCCCAGCAGGTCGAGGCTGCGGTGGCCAGGAGCGGCCACTGCACTCCAGTCTGGGCGACAGAGTGAGACTCCAACTCAAAAAAAAAAGAATTTGAGGATTCTGAATGCTATTTTCAATGAACACATTTCTATATCACAGTACATATGCAAAACATTTGTTAAGATGCAGCCTCACATGAAAACACACCTCAATGAATTATATTGTTGCTGTAGCATGACCTGCCTTATCATGACAGATAAAGAAAATGAAATATTATATACCAATTTATTTTAGAAAGATATTTTTGATAATTACTCTAAGAATGTAATTGATAATTCAAGAAATATTTATTAGCCTAGTTTTCCATTTTCTTTTTATTTAAATGACAAAATAAATCAAAATTCCTAACAGGATATTGATTAAATAAATTATGAATACTATACTTTCATATTTAGCCACTAAAGTTCTTTTCACTATACATTGATTATATAAACATCTACATATTACAACTATTCTAAAGAAATATCCATCAAAGGGCTAACAATTCTTATGTCTGGATAAAGAAATAGTTAGTGGAGGGGTGGGCACAGAGTCAGTTAAATTGCTGTAGTTGGACTTATCGATTGGATGCTGTGTCCCTCCAAAACGTATATGTGTATGTTCAAATCTTACCTTCAATGTGATGGTATTGGAAGGTGGGACCCTTGGGAAGTGATTAGTTCATGAGAGTTCAGCCTTCATTAATGGGATGAATATTTTTATAGAGAAATGCCCATTCACAAACCAGCAATTGAGCCCTCACCAGACACTTAATCTGCCCATGTGTTTATCTTGGACTTTCCAGCTCCAGAGATGTTAGAAATAAATTACTGATGTTTATAAACCACTCAGGCTATGATATTTAGGCATAGCATCCCAAAGGACTATTGCTATTCTTTTTTTTTTTTTCCCCTTCCCCTGGGTCATGAGATTTAAGTTGCAGGAATGAGTCATATTTTTTCAAGTCTGGTTGTGTCAACAGTAATGTATATTTCTTGTCACCTTTTAGACCCTTCTCTCATTGTGTTCCCAAACTGATCATTTCCCCAAGAATTGACAACTTCTTCTTTAGGAAATAATTGAATTATTTGTTTTACTTTTCTTTTCTCACATCTAATAATCAGTTTTTAAAAATCAGTAACTTAGGCATGGCAGTGCGCCTGTAGTTCCTGCTACTTGGAAGGTTGAGGTAGAAGGATCTCTGGAGTCCAGCAGGTCGACGTTGGAGTGGCCATGAGAGTGCCGTTGCATTCCAGCCTGGGCCGTGGAGTGAGACTCCAACTCAGAAAAAAAAAAAAAATCAGTAGCCTTAGGAGTACAAATGATTTTTGGATACAAAGATGCATTGTACAGTCATGAGGAAGTCTGAGCTTTGAAAGTACCCATCACATCCACTAGTGAATATTATAGTTGATAGCTGATTTTTCATCCCTCTATTCCTTCCCACCCTCCCTCTTCTGAGTCTCCAGTGTCCACTGTACCATTTTATATGTCTTTGCAGACCATCAGCTTAGATCCCACTTATATGTGAGAACATGCAATATTTGGTTTTCCATTCCTGACTTCCACAATTTTTTTAATCACGTATTTATTTATTATAGAGTTGTGAGGTACAAATGAGGATTTACTACATAAGTAGGCTGCATGCAGGTAAAGTCTGGGCTTCTAGGTGGCCCTCACTCTTCCAGTAGTGGGCCGGGTACCCTTTGTGTTATCATGTGCCCCCATGTCCACTCTCCTTCCCTTCCCTACCAGTGCCCAGGGACTGCTATCCTTCCCTTGTGCTAAAGTGACTAATGTTCAGGGTCCACTTATGAGTGAGAGCAGGTGATATTCAGTTATTTATTTCTGTGATCGTTCACTTAGTATGATGGTCTTCATCTGCATCCAAGTTGGCCACAATTGTGTTCTTCTTCTTTTTTTTTTTTTCTAGAGTTGGAGTCTCACTCTGTCACCCAGACTGGAGTGCAGCAGCCGCTCCCAGCCACCTCAGCCTTGACCTGCTGGGCTCTGGCGATCCTTCTGCCTCAGCCTTCCAAGTAGCTGGAGCTATAGGCATGCGCTACCACGCCCGGCTAATTTTTTGATTTATTGTACAGATGAGGTCTTGCCAAGTTCCCCAGGCGGGTCTCGAGCACTCAGGCTCAGGCAATCCACTCACCTCAGCCTCCCAAAGCGCTGGGATTACAGGCTGAGCCATCGAGCCTGGCTCGTGTTCTTCTTTATGGCTGTGTAATACTCCATTGGGTGTATATACATTTACTTTATTCAGTGCACTTTCAGTGAGCAACAGGGTTGGTTCCATGTTTTTGCTATGTGAATAAGGTGGCAATAAACTTACATTTGCAGATGTCTTTTTGGTAGAATGATTTATGTTTCTCTGGGTATATTCCCAGGAGTAGAATTGATGTATAGTATGAAAATAAATTTTTAGTTCTTTTAGAAATCACCACACTGTTTTCTACAAAGGTGGAACTAGGTTACATTCCCACCAAATGTGTAGAAGCATTCTGTTTTCTCTGCAGCCACTCCACCACCTTTTTTTTTTTTAACTTATTAATGATAGCCATCCTTACCAGAGTTAGGTGGTATCTCATTGTAGTCTTGATTTTCATTTCTCTGATGATTAGTGACACTGAGCATTTTTTAATGTGTCTATTGGCTGCTTTTATGTAATCTTTTGAGAAGTGTCTGTTCACATACTTTGCCCACTTTTTAATGGGGCTGTTTATTTTGTTTTGCTTTTTCTCTTAGATTGAGTTTGTTTTTTTCACTTGGTTTGAATCTCTTGTAAATCTTGGGTATTAGGCCTCTGTCAAATGTATAATTTTCAAATACACATTTTTCCCATTATGTAGGTTGTCTCCTTACCTTTTGTATGGTTTCTTTTGGTGTGCAAAAACTTGTCAGTTTGATGAGGTTTCATTTGTTATCTTCCACATTTTCAAGCATCCTTCACATGAAAAAAGCTTTCTTTCACTCCAAATCTTGATGTACTGGAAGGAAAGAGGTGAGTAACGTTTTAGTATCTTTTGACTGCCTGGAGTGTAAACAAGATGATCTTTGAACCTATGAGCAAAATTTAGGGCAAGATATTGGGATAAGGAAATCACTCAGATCTGTGGCTGATTTTATGAATGAATCTAAAAATTACTCATATCTCATTACCTCAATATTTGATTGATTTTTTTTCCCTGAAATATATCTGGCGGATATGAGAAACACAAATTCATTTACCATCATGAAATAAGCCAAAAGATAAAAACCAATGATACTTTGCTATATTAAAAATTATTTTTTTCTTCTCTAAAGTCTGGTATAACTGAACATGCTTCATATCAAGTCAAAATGAAGAGACTAAGAAAGATGAATTAAAATGTTCTACAGTTCTGGATTTTTCTACTTTTAGTGGCATATGTCATAATACATGTTAACATGAAAAATTCATTCCATTGTCTTCTGAGTTCCATTTTCCAGTTGAATAATATAATCTCACTATCGTCACCTTTTAAAAAATGATCTGTCTTTTTTCTCTAGATGTTTTAAAGATTATTTTATTGTCTTTGTTTTGACATAGTTTTATTAAAATATGGCTTTACATTGTTTCTTTCCCATCTTCCCCTGCCTTTTGTTCAGATTCAAGTGCAGTTATTTTAGACTATTCCCTCTATCTTTATTATCTCTTGCCTTCCTTTTGTGTTTTCCACTCTGTGTTTTTATACCATATTTGAATATTTTATTTGGGCCCTTCTTATTCACAGAAAATTATATGATGTATATGTACAGAAATCTAAAAGAATGTACATTAACAATAGCATTCATAGGTGAATAAGTAAAGGTGATAGATAAAATCTCAATCTATAAAACTAATTTGTATCTACTAGTAGCAAAATAAATGAAATACAATTTTAGATTGTCCAGTAAAAGAGCATTTAAAAACATCAAAGACCCAGGATAAAATCCAAAAGAAGATGTGCAAGATCTGTATCCTTAAAACTTGAAAATATTACTGAGAGACAGTAAATAACTTCTAATTTTTATTTTTTATTTTTTTTATTTTTTGAGTTGGAGTCTCACTCTGTCGCCCAGACTGGAATGCAGTGGCCGCTCCCGGCCACCGCAGCCTCGACCTGGGCTCCGGCGATCCTTCCACCTCAGCCTTCCTAGTAGCCGGAATTACAGGCATGCGCTACCACGCCCGGCTGATTTTTTTTTTTTTTTTTTTTAATTGTAGAGATGAGGTCTCCCTGCCCAGGCGGGTCTCAAACCCGCGGGCTCAGGCAATCTCCTGAGCCTCACCTCAGCCTCCCAAAGGCGCGGGATTACAGGCTGAGCCACTGAGCCCAGCTAATAAATTCTAAATTTAATGAGAGATGCACATCTCACATGACATAATCTTCTGGTTCCTAATCTGGGTGCCGGTTATATGTATGTAAAGCAATGTATAAATATATTTTTTAATTCTTACATTTTTCATAATCTCTATTATACTTCATTGAAAAGTTCATTAGAAAAACTAAGGAGGATATTTACCATGGAAGATCTTGGAGCAGACAATTCTCAGAGAAGAGGAAAAATGGATTAAAGCAACTACCGATAGAGACAAAGCATAGTATATAAATATACTAATTGCACATGTAAAAATGACACAATAGCTTTAAGGAAATTACTTTCCAAATCTTCAACTTGCATAAATTACATTCCTAAAACTGATCTACCAAACATATGCCTTCAGTCAACAAACTGAGAAGTTTCTCTTGGTTTTTTTTTTCCACTTAAAGTAAAAAAAAAATTTTTTACTCATTTTGAATTTTAGTGTGATGCTTTAAGGTGTTACATTTTTCAATACAGCAACAAAGAAACACTATTTAAATTTTGGTATTTATAAAGCTTCTTTGAAATAAAAACACATATGCAAACTATAACTTCCTGTTTTTTCAGTTTCAGAGATAGTTCTTTCATTAAATATGTGATATTTTGGTTCAGATTAGTATGTTGAGTAGGATAGCAAGAATGAGAATAATTTTAATTTAATTCTATCTGTTCATGCCCTATCTACTACCTATGAATTGTTCCTATGAATGTGTCTTGAGACAAAAATAGAGCATTGGATCCAAATACTGAAGGCTGTGGCAATATTTATACTCCAACAAAAAACTCTTAGCAAAACGACATCCATTTCTGTCTGCTTCTAGATGTCTACCTATTTTATATATCTGCCTATCTACTCATCTCTCTAATGTATCTCTGGGTATATTCCCAGGTGAAGAATCGATATATAGTATGAAAATTAATTTTTAGTTCTTTAGGAAATCACCTCAAAAGTTTCTGTAAAGGAAAGAAAACCAACACGTGAGTGGGGAGACATGCTAGTTTTCTACCTAGCTATCTCTACCAATCATCTATTATCATCTACCTATCTAATAAATAGACTATTCAACTTTGTAACAGATAAATGAATATACAGGATCATATATAGATTTGCTTTTAAAACATGAATGTCCATGTTTTCTCCATTCTTAGGAATGAAAAAATATTGGTGAATATTTTATTCATGAACTAACTTTTCTCAGTTGAATATTTGTAACATATCCAAAAATACAGCCAAAGACATATGCCCACAACTTTGTAAAAACCATTTTTTAAATGAATTCCAACTAGTTCCTCTTCTCAGAGGTCTGTCTTAAGCATAACCATCAAACAAAATTACAATCTTAGCTAAATATTATGATTCTGAAGTGTTTATCTCAATTTTCCTTGCCTTTTAATGTCATTTTAAAATATACTACAAAACTCACATTTGACTTAAATATGTGAAAAGTTTTTATTAAATCAATTTTTAAAGTATGACAATTATCAATTTCCAACTAATAACTAAATATTCATTTAATTATAGCTTTGTCAAAAAAGTCCTCTAAATCAAGGTTTCTGTACTTGTTTCAATGAAAATATGGGATATATAATTTTTGTTGTGGGACCTATCCTGTGCATTGTCTGAATTTAGCAACATCATACCAGTAGCAATTCTTCCTTATCATTCTTAGTCCCTCAGTTATGACAACCAAAAAGATTCTCAGATATAGCCACATATCTTCAGGATGGCAAAATCTTTCTTTGTTGAGAATAACTGTTCTGCCAGCCTCCGTAGCTCAGTCTGTAATCCTGCACTTTGGAGGCGGAAGTGAGTGAATTGCCTGAACCCGCGGGTTCAAGACCCGCTTGGGCAACTTGGTGAGACCTCATCTCTACAATAAATAGAAAAAAATTAGCCGGGCATGATAGTGCTTACCTGTAGTTCCAGCTACTTGGAAGGCTGAGGTGGAAGGATCGCTGGAGCCCAGCAGGTCGAGGCTGTGGTGGCCGGGAGCAGCCACTGCACTCCAGTCTGGGTGACAGAGTGAGACTCCAACTCAAAAGAAAAAAAAAGAGAATAACTGTTCTAAGTAAAAGATTAACAAGTAGGATATTTAGTATTTTTAAAGTGTTAACAAAATTTTTTTTATGTAATTACCCCAAATTGTGAAAGTGGTGGACTTTGTGGGTACCAAATCTGTCTTGCAAGATAGTTGGCTTCAAATTAATTGCTTCAACACAATAAAATAAAGATCTAATCAATTTGTCAGTCAGTTGACAGCAATTTTCCATGATCATTATTGACTCTTGGTTTATAACTAAAAAGGTCTATAAATTCAAAGGATGTATGTAAATGTCTTTCTCAGCTCCATGTGTGTATGCACACACACTACTTTTTTTATTTTTACATTTTAATGATTTTATTTTTATTTTAATGATGTGAGGTACAAATCAGGATTAGGTATGAAAGTGCTCACTGTACAGGCAAAATTTGGGTCTCTCTTTGGTCCCTACTTTGCCTGGTTGGAGATTCAGTCCCCTGATTGAAGCTGTGCCCCACTCATCCACCTCCATAGTATCCCACTATTGCCAAATCCTTTCTTGTATTCTTATGGTAAGTGTTCAGGGCTCCCTATGAATGAAGACATTTGTTTTTTGTTTCTGTGATAGATCATTGAATATGATAGACTCTAAATCCATTCAAGTTGCTACAAATTCCATATGTTTGTACTTCTTTGTGACTGGGTAATATTCCATTGTGTATGTTTATCATTTTTTTAATCAGGTCCAGTTTTGATGGGCAGTATGGTTGGTTCATGTTTTTTGCTACTATGAATAGTGCTGTAAAAAACATGCATGTGCAGGTATCTTTTTTGTTAGAAAGATTTTAGTTTCTCTGGGTATATTCCCAATAGGGGGATTGCTGGGTCATATGGAAGGTCAATGACTAGATCTTCTAGAAATCGCCACAGTGTTTTCCAAATAGGTTGCACTAGTTTGCATTCCCACCTGCAGTGTAGAAGCGTTCCTTTTTCACCACATTCTCATCATCATCTGTTGTTGTTTGTTTTATTGATGGCCATTCTTACTGGAGTTAGGTGGTCTCTCAATGTGGTTTTGATTTCCATTTCTCTGATGACTAGTAAAGCTGGGCACTTTTTTATGTGACTGTTAGCTGCCTGTATATCTTCTTTTGTGAAGTGGCTACTGATATCTTTTACTCACTTTTTAATGGAGTTGTATGCTTTTTTTCCTTTAGGCACATTTCAGTTCCTTGTAGGTCCTGGATGTTAGACCTTTGTCAGATATATAGTTGGCAAATATTTTTTTCACATCTGTGAGATGTACATCCTGCCATAGGCAATCTACAGATTCAAAGCAATATCTATTAATTAACTAACACCATTCTTCTCAAACCTGGAAATGACAATACAGAAATTCAAATGGAAACATAAATGACCACAAATAGCCAAAACAATACTTAGCAAAAGAACAAAGTGGGAGGAATCACACTTCCAGACCTTAAACTTTACTATAAGGCTATAATAGTCAAAATAACCTGGTATTGTTACAAGAACAGGCTTACGGAACAATGGAACAGGATAGAGATTCCAAAAGCAAAACCTCAATTTCTCAACCGACACCGTTTTCGACAAAGCCTCTATCAAGATAATCACTGGAGAGAAGAGAACCTATTCAGTAAATGGTATTGGGAAAACTGACTGACCACATGCAGAAGATTGAAACAGGACCCCTATCACCATACACAAAAATCAACTCTGAATAGATCAAAGACCTAAACACAAAACCTCTAACTATAAGAACCAGTGAAAATGCAGGAGACACCCTTATGGAAATAGGAACTGGCAACTAATTCCTGATCAAAACCACAAGTGCCCATGCTATAAGAGATAAGATAAACAATTTGGACCTCATCAAACTGAAAAGTTTCTGTAAAGCAAAGGAAACCATCAAGAAAGTGGGGAGACATGCTAGTTTTCTAAACATTATCATTTATAAGTACAAAGATAGGATTAAAATTGACTAAATGAGAAAAATTAAATAATGAGAATAATTGATTATTCTCACTTAGCAATAAGTGATTTGATTTAGTCAAATATATGTCTAGTTAAAAAAAGCCCCATGAACTTTATAAGATATATTTCTAATAAAAATGATATCCTTAAATATTAATATGCATTAATGTTATAAATGTTTCTTATAAACTACTTTGCTGAAATTATCATTATGAATATAATTCATCTTGAATACTTATGTGAATGTTTGGCTTTATATGACAAGAAATAATAAAATTCATTTGAATGTATATAACTTTTTAATGTAAAATTGTATAATAGTATAATCAATAAGACTTTCAAGAATAAATATTATGTTAAAATAAAATTCTGTAGGGTAAAGAAAATAAATATAAGAGATTAAGAGGGAAAGAGATGCAAACTTTCTGGCTGCTACAAAAGAACTAATTATATGTGTTACTAATTATATGTGTTAAATGCACTGTCGGGGAAATTGCAACAGGTTCTGAAAATGAATTATGCAAAACAAAACGTTAGCACAAGTCCAATAAAAATTATGACACAGTAGAACATCAGAGTAAGTCTAACAATAAATTATAAAAAACAGAACATCAGAGTAAACACATTGTAACTAGCAGGCAAATTGACTTATCTACAGACCATTTACAAATAAACAAACAAAAAAGTGATCAAGTTCTTGAAGCCATCTGTCAAATCAGTGTCAAAAATTTAGAGGCCTAGCATAAAAGACAAAAGAGGAAGAGAAATCATAAGATAAAATAATGACATTCATTTTCACTTTTGATCTAAGTTGATGATTGATCTTTTGGTTTACCTATCTGAATTAATAACTGCTGATTTCCTGTTAAACATTTTGGCACAAACTATTGTATTTTTCCCAGTTTAGCATGAACTACTTCTATGAATAATAAATTTCTTGACAATTGTTTACAATATAGGCAATAATATAATTTAGTATGTATGTACCACTTTCTAGCTTTCAAAGAGACATTATCTCATGTAATTATGTTAATATCACTGGGAATTTATTTAAACATTTTAATACATAAGTGATCAGTATGCTTATAACATAGCTGAGGCATCAAATCATGCCTTCTGACTCAATATGATTGACAAATAAATGTAAAATTATGATATTTATGAAATTATTTTAGCATATGAAGAGAGAAAGTGAAACTTTTCAAGAACATCAAATCAGTCTATAATATGTTTTCAGAGTAGTATAAAGTGAGCAACCTAGATTACTTTGTAGATCACGGAAACCTGATTTTTTAATGTTTTGGTGTGCACAAAATGAAAGTATATATCATGAAGACAGGAGAGAACTATATAAACCTGTCATATATATAATAAGGATAACTCATAAAATAATCAAACTAGCATAAGACAAATAGTAAAACTAACTGAAGATATTTGTTCAGCCCAATGTGCCCTTTTTGAGATTATAAAATATGAAATCCACTTTTATTTTCTACGCCAAATCAGAATTATAGATTATTATGTTGGGCGAATAGAAAATAATATAATTGTGCTTAAGATGTGGATTAATTTTGAAGTCCTCTCTCACAATAATCTCATTGTTAAATATTTTAAGTAAGAATACTTGTAATGAAGATCATTGGCTCTTCATTATTAATTTATTTAGAAAGTCTAACAAAAATATTATTGCAGTGGAATAGTAATAATACAGTTTATTTCTGCATAAATAATTCTGTATTGGTACTTTTTGACTACTTTTAAAAATCTGTCACACCAAAAATATGAATACATTTATCATTAAACAGCATTTTATTATACTATTGAAAGTAATAGTTTTCTTAAAGTTATTCTTATCATTTGAAGACTTTAATAAAATACTTAGTAGTCATTATATAATAAAGTCTTTAATAAGTAAAAATAAAAATGATAGCCTGTATTATAAAACCATAGATAAACATTGTAGAACAATTAGGTTAAATTCTAATTTTTTAAAAGTGACATTATAATTCGTGTTACTAGTATTGAAAGACATGTATAAGAAAAGATTTACTGATAATTAGAGTTTGAAATATTCATCTGCTAAATCTATGAAAAGATAAGAGAGTAAAAAAGAAACAGATCTGTAAGACAAATTATGTGTCCAACTCAATGTAATTCAAGGAAACGTTTTAAATTAGATTAGACAATATAATATTTTTGACATTTACCTTGTTTGTTATCTAAAATCATATACCTGTATAGACATAAATATATTTCAACATGATTCCTTATTTGAATGATTATTTACTTAAAGAAAGAAAGAAGGAAATTTTCCTGTTTAAGTTATTCCTTAAGATTTTCATGCAACCAAATGACTGAAGCTCTTTAATTCAAAATTTGAAACTAGCATAAGGGACCGACGGAGGAGAAATAATCTGACAAAAATAATAACATTTAAGTTTCACTTTTTCTCTAAGATAATAGATTTCTGTGCAGATCTATTTAAAATAATAACTTCTTATTTATTGAAAAGTATCTAAGCAGATCATGTTTTTTCTAAAATACCCAATGTAAAAAAAATTTTCTTTCAATATATGCTTTTATGATAAACAATTCTAGAACATTAAAGAAAGTGTGATATTAAAATTAAAATAGTAAGTGCTTTAAGTTTGTTTAAACTTAATTTGTCAAGATCTCTCTGCTACAGTGATCTTGGAGGTATTTGTTGGTGTCAGCCTCCATCAGCCTCAGGAAATGAGAAGAAGAGTTATCATCCCAACCTGGTTATGCTCGTAGTGCACTTAGAATATGAGTAATACATGGAACTCAACCAGGTTAACCTACTGGCAATTTTTGGTTGTTTGATACCTTATTATAACTTAATATAATCTCACCTATTCACACAGAGATAAATGTTACTAAATTATATATATACATAATATATATATATATATATGAAAACCCGAAAAAGCACACAAACTAGTGTATATTTTGTTGTTTTATGCTAATTTTAAGCAGTGCTCTATTTATATCTAAGTGATAACATTTTTATATATTTATCACGTACAACATGATGTTTTGAAATATGTATACATTGTGGAATGGCTATCTTGCATTCATTAACCTATACTACCTGATTTTGTGTGTGTGTGTGTGGTGATAACACTTAAAATCTACTCTCTTACCAATTTTAAAGAATACAGTACATTATTTTTAACCATAGTCATGCTGTACAATTGAATTTATTCCTACTATTTAATTGAAAATGTGTATCTTTCTTTTTTTTTACTGATATGTCTTTTTTATTTTAGAGATCTGTAATCATACTTATAATGAAAAACTATGAACAAGGATTCGCGTGGAATAAAATATTTTTCAGTTTTCATTTTTATTTTTGCTTTTATAGAAAGCAGAATATCAATAGAAGCGTAATTGGAGTTAGGTTGGGATAAAGACCTTTAATGTTTGTGCTTGTAGAAAACAGTCTTTCCTTTTTCTAGAGAAAGTTTCCTTCTATTCCTATTTTGTTATTTTTATCTTGAAAAGTTGTTGCATTTTGTCAAATAGTTTCTTGGTGTCTATTGAGATAGTCATGTGTGCTTTTTTTCCATTTGTTGTATTAATGCTGATTAATTTTTGTGTCTCATGTTCTTATATTAAATCCCATGGAGTCACAGTATGTAATAATTATAGTGTATGGCTAAATCTGGTTTCCTAGAGTTGTGTTGAGTTTTGTATCTATCTTCATAAAGGGTGGCAGACTATAGCTTTTTGTGTTTGTTTGTTTAGTTTGTTTGGTTTTTTTGGTAATTTTTAAATTTGATTTTGGTATCAAAGTAACAGTAAACAACAACAAAAACTTGTTACAAAAAAAATCTCAAGACCAGATGGTTTTGCCAGTCAATTTTATCAAATATTTAAAGAATTAGCATGCATTCTTCACAAACTCTTTCCAAAAATGAAGAAGACACAATTCCCAGTGAAATGTTGTATCTTTAAACCAACATCTCCCCTAACCTTCTTAGCCCCCAGGAACCACCATCTTATTCGCTACAACTAACAGTTCGACTTTTTTAGATTCCACATATAGCTGGGATTATGCTGCATGTGTCTTTTGGTGCCTGGATTATTTCGCTTAACATAATTATTACTACATTACTAATGGTTATTAAAAATTTAGAAACAGCATTGGATATTAAAAATACTGTGTTGAGCATACCTCAGGATTTTGTCATTAATTTATCAAAAAAATAACTATTTTGTGCCTACATGTGTTCATCCCTAGGGAATAATGATGGAGTAAACAAGATCCTGCCTCTTGAAATTATATTCTACTAAGAAAGCAAATTGAAAACTTTAGAGGACTAGTTAGTAAAATAATTTGTAGCTGAAATACTATTGTCAAGGATGCATTCTCAATATCTAATTTTTACTCTTGCCCAAGACTTTGAAAAAGTCAATTTTATATGTTTACTTAATCATAAAGAAATATAATATTCTAGCCAGGTGTGGTGGCCAGTGTCTGCAGTTCAAGCTACTTGGAAGGCTGAGGTGGAAGGGGGTCACCTGAGCCCAGCAGGTAGACACTGGGGAGGCCATGAGCATGTTACTGCACTCCCGGCATCAGAGTGAGATTCCAACTAAGAAAAAAAAAGAGAAAGAAATATAATATTAATAATTGTATTTAAGCTTAGACATTACTGAAGAAACAAACTCCATTAAAACTCCTTCTCCATACAATATCCATTTTCTTTACAGTTGAAAATATTTCAAAAAGTTGTTTTAAGGACTATATTAGGTATTCAATTATGTTTTCTTTATTGCAATTTCTTTTGTCTTCTCTCTGAGCCACTGATTGCGATGTAAGAAGTCGCTGGTGACTTACGACCCCATTTCAGTCATTTATCTCTCCAAAGTCTTTGTATTCCCGCTTGGACATTTTAACACTCCTCATGATTTTATCTACCCCTAGTCTTCAATTATTGCTTTATATACTACTTTTAAATCAAAATCTCTAGTTATGACCTCAGTATTAATATTGTTTCTGAAATTTTAAAATACTTTTGAGAATTTTAAGACATGCTTAATACTGAGCATAACAATCAAAAATGCTTTCAAAGGACTAATTTCTCAGATTTATTTACTGATTAAATTCTATTAAATTTTTAATATTAGATTTAATTTGTAGAATTGAGGGGAACATTGGTTGTTTTATTGTCCAAATCACCTTCACCAAATCTATTACTAGTATTTTCTCAGGAATTAGAAAAACCATTTTTCATTATAGTTTGAACTCTCAATAATATTTCAGTATAGTTTTTCTCTCAAAAATCAATTGCTATTTTTTCAGTCAAATTAAATCTTACTTATTCCTTTTTGTGTGTGTGTGTGTTGGAGTCTCAACTCTGTCACCCAGACTGGAGTGCAGTGGCTGCTTCCGGCCACCGCAGCCTCAACCTGCTGAGCTCCTGAGATCCTTCCACCTCAGCCTTCCGAGTAGTTGGAACTGCAGGCGCGCACTACCATGCCCGGCTAACTTTGATTTATTGTAGAGATGAGGTCTCTCCAAGTTGCCCAGGTGGGTCTTGAACCTGCGGGTTCAGGCAATCCACTCACCTCAGCCTCCCAAAGGCGCGGGATTACAGTCTGAGCCACCAAGCCCGGCTAATCTTATTTATTCCAGTCATTCTTACCAACCAAACTCTTCTGTGGTTCTTTTTTTTTCTTCTTTGAAATGGAGTCTAATTCCATCCCCCAGGCTGGAGTGCAGTAGTATGCTTGCTCATAGCCACCCCAGCATTGAATTGCTGGTTTGGGGGAATCCTTCCACCTCAGTCTTCCCAGTAGTTGGAACTATAGACCTGTGCTATCACACCCAGCTAATTTTTTATTTATTGTAGAGAGGAAGTCTCTCCAAGTTGCCTGGGTTGGTCTTGAACCTGTGGGCTCAGGCAATCCACTTGCCTCAGTCTCCCAAAGTGCTGAGATTACAGACTGACTGTGGCTCTTTTTATGTGAATATTTGCATCTTTTATGCTGCTTACTATACTACCAAGGATTTGAGGGCATAGATCATAGTCATACCTTATTTTATGTCCTAAATAATATAACTCAGTAATCATTAGATTAATGAATAAAAATAGTTTCCACAAAATTCTGCAATATTTTGAAAAAAATTATTTATTTGTTAGACCAGGATAGGTTGTGTAAAGCTAATAATCAACAGACAATATATTTAGGAGCACAACTAATAGTCTGTACCTCTGCTCCCTACTTGTGTTTTGTATGCTTATTTTGTTTTACTTAACCAGATAAGCAATTCTTTTCTGCATTAAAAGCAGAATAAAAATAAACAAATACTCAGATATTATATTGAGTCAAAATGACAAAACTGTGTTTATGTATACAACCATAACTTGTCATATTTCTCTTATTCTATTGCTATATCACATCAGCATTTTTTCTTTTCCTATATTTGTACTACTAAGAAGTTTAAATTAGAAAACATGCTATAAATTATGTTCTTTTTTGGTCATATGCAAGACTATATTACTTTATATTGCATGGATTTGTTTTAGGATTAATCTGTTTGCATTTCTATTGAAATCTCATTGGTTTCTTAACGGAGTCCTTTTACTAAGTCTCAGCAATTTTTTCGTGATTCTATGACTTGATGAAATAGTGCTTGCTGGCAATAGTAAAGTTAATGTTCCCTGTGTTATTTCCACGTCTTCACAGTTTTTGTAAAAGCCATTAATAATTGTCAGATATAAACTAAAAGGTAAATTTTAACTTGAGACCTTCACTCCATTGTTGAGTTAGTCCAGCTTAGTTAAATTTTACTGCTACTTTTCAATTTGTGCATGTTAAATGATGCCAATTCTTCAGTTTATGTTATGCTGTACTATGACAATTTTGAAAAGCATACATTAGTTATTTGAGATTAAAGTATTTTACGTTCAGAGCAACTGCAATTTTGCTGATTTTTCTTTATTTCTGTGACAGAAAATCTACCATAAATTGTTCTTTTTTTTAGAATTCTGTGAACTAAATTGCATATTCATGTTTATAATATGCTATAAATTGAAATTCACTTTTCACTTAGTAATTCTAAATAAAGTAGATTTGCCTGATACGCCAGGTTGGGTCTTTATGTTCATCCTGACCAATGGAAAAGCACAAATATATATACGCACCTGCTATTCAGGAGCATCCTCAGGTGCACATTAGGCTTCAGGTCACTGAATATCAAACCAGCACTGTGGCAAGCAAAGGAGACATT
Source organism: Cephalopachus bancanus (assembly GCA_027257055.1). Lineage (NCBI taxonomy): Eukaryota > Metazoa > Chordata > Mammalia > Primates > Tarsiidae > Cephalopachus > Cephalopachus bancanus. The sequence continues at coordinate 3,026,846 of JAPVLO010000268.1, forward strand.
ACTTGATTTATTTCAGGGAACTATTCTTTCACTTGAAAGAATAGAGGAAATCAGATTTTTCATGTTGAGACTATTTTTTTTACCTCTTGAACAAAACCATAATTTTTGATTGGCATATGCAACAGTCTTTTAAAGGCAACCATGCACATAAAAAGAGCAAACAAATTAATTCCTGGTGTGCATTATATAAGGTCAGGTAATTTATCTTTCACCTTTCGACTCTATGGTCTCTATATTTTGAATGGAATAAGTATAAATCTAGTATTTACAAGAAAATATTTTTACTGATGATCAAGAATTTATGTTTTTTGGCAACTACATAATTGTAAATAGTTAACATCAATCTTTTTTAGATATTCAATAGATAAGTTTTAAGTAAAAGCACAAAATGCTCAGGGTTGATTTTAACAATTAGTCTGAGAGTTGTGCAAACTCCATCTGGCATTTTGTTCTCTCATGTTCACCTGACAATAATAGTATGTTAATATCCTCCACGTAGAAGGGGAAATATCTACTAGAAATGTTCATTACATGTGTGTTAACAGAGATACATTAGTGTTTGTCACATTTGCTAAGCTGAATGAGTGCAACTAAAATCACAAAGTGCTACATATTATGATTAGCTAACAACAGTCCAAATAGCTGCAATAGTGTGAAACGTAGGAAATCTCATATAATCTGGTAAGACTTAAGACAGCAGAGACAGTTCTCAAAAATGTAGGTAAATTATACAGCTTCTGTAAATTCAGTGTTTTCACTCATTGTTTAGAGGAGTTCTCAAATTTGTGCATAAAAATATGAACAAATATATTCATACTAGTGTTTCTACTAGAAATCAATTTTAAAAGTTACTGTTCATTTACCTATTAGTTTGGTAGGGCTGCCATAATAATATATCACAGACTAGTGACTTAAACAACAGAAATTTCTTTTCCCATAGTCTTGAATGTTGAGAGTTCAAGGTTAACATGGTGACAGACTTGGTTTTTCCTGATGTTTAGATGTATGCTTTTCCCTGTGTTCTCACATGACCTTTTCTCTCTGCATGTGCATATGTGGTTTCTCTTCCTTTTCTTAAAAGACATCAGTTGTATTGAATTAGGGTCTTGCCTTTATTACCTTATTTAACTTTAATTACCTTTATAAAGGACCTATTTGCAAATGCAGTCATATAGGGGGCTAAGGTGTCAACATACGAACGGGTGAAAGGGATAGCTCATAGCAATTAATACAAAATAAATAACAATTTTTAGTGTATTTATGTAATAAAAATAGTCAACAGCAATGAAACTAAATGATATTAGTCAGTTTAAGCTAATTTACTCTGTGGTAACAGATGATCCCAGTTTTCTATAACAACACATTACACTTTTATGCTATATCACAGGTCAGTCTCCATACTTTTCTGGTACCATTGCACTCTGGAAATAGAAAGTCCCCTATACAGTTCAAGATTTGCAAGGAAGAGAGAAAGAAATTACAAAGAGAAACGATTGGTACTCATTTCTTTCTCCACATTTCATTGCCTAAAATAACTCTAATGGCCACTTGTGACATCAATAGGGCAGGAATAATTCTGCTACCAAAGAATTAGCAAAGATTTCACACTCTACCCCCCAAATAAATTAACTTTTAGATATCAGTATGGATGCATATTATATAGAAAAGTGATTTTTAAAAAGGAGTTGGAAATATATATAATATGGTGGTAGCATTAAATATAAATAAATACATAAAAATATTTATTTATTTAATATTATTATATGAAAATTTAGAGGAGATAATAAGTCCAGAGGTGAGGAAACTAACTACTTCTAAAGGGAGATCATGAAGATGAGTATTGGAAAGTAGGCAAACAGATTTTGTTATATTATTCTATGTAACTGCACATTTTAAAAAGTTCAATATACATGTTAACCAAAAAGAGATAAGTAGGTGAAGTAATGTATATGTTCATTATACTGGCTTATCCATTCTGCAATATATACATATATTAAAGCATCATGTTGTGCATCTTAAAAATATATATCATTTTTATTGTCAACTAAAAATAAATACATACACGTATATATACATATAAAATCATTGCAAAAAACTGAAACAGTTGTTACACTGTCAGCATTGGATTTTCTTACAATTATTCAGTTTATTATGATGATTGTATTGAATTAAATATGATAAAAGGAGCATATTTTAAATTTTTCTGGTTTGAGACTTTTTGAAATTTATAACTTTGTCCTGCATTTATACATGTATATTTTGCAGTCTGTATGCAACTTGAGTTTTAAGACTTAGTTACACATAAACTGTGCCTAGAATAGTTGATATGTTTTTAAAAATAAATAAATCCTCTTTAAGATCTTCCTTTTTAGAATATTTTAAATTTCCTAAAATGCACTACATTTAAAAGAAGTAAAAATTCCCTTAAATTTGTGTTTGTCTTGAGCTGTCTATAATCATTTTGCTACTTAGATTAATGTTTAACTCCTTTACCTCCTATTAGCAATGACCATCTATTTCACTTACTAGCTCTAATGAACAAAACTTGTGTATTGCTGTTTATCTGCATGAATATTATAGGACAAACATTTTACTTTTGATCATAACCTTATTTTATCACAAATACATAACTTTGGAGCTTTTACATATTGCAACAAAGTAAGAGAAGAGCAAGAAACTTGAAACCATTACAAAAGTGTTATGGAATGGTGAGCTATAGGCCATACTGCAGTTAGTTACCTAATAAACATTCCTCATAATTTCTTACTAAAAAATTTCTTAGTTGGAGTCAGCCTCAAGAAAATAAATCAAGATGGAGTGTGGAAAAAAGCACTTCTGTAAAAGTGTTTTTGTTTGTTTTTAATAATAAATTTTTTTCCTGTTATTTCTTTCTTTTTCTTTTTGCTTAGGAAAAAGATATGACACACAGATTAGGAGTAAGTAGAATCATAGATGAGAATTAGGAAGCACTCCATTGAGAGGTGCATTTGTAAAATGAAGAAAATTGATTCCACAATTAATTTATAAATTATTTCAAGACTACCAACTTAAAATATACCATACATATTTTCTACAATTTCTACAGATTTTGTTCAACTCTCTCTTGATTTTTTGACCAACACTCTTTTCTAACTTCCAAGTTCCATTCATTCTTACTATTGTTTTCATCTGAAGATATTCATTTGAAAGACAACTTTCTAAGCATCATCTATATTTCTTTTTTTTTTTTTTTTTTTTTTGAGTTGGAGTCTCACTCTGTCACCCAGAGTGGAGTGCAGTGGCCACTCCCGGCCACCGCAGCCTCGACCTGCTGGGTTCTGGCGATCCTTCTGCCTCAGCCTTCCAAGTAGCTAGAGCTACAGGTGCGTGCTACCATGCCTGGCTAATTTTTTGATTTATTGTAGAGATGAGGTCTCGCCATGTTGCCCAGGCGGGTTTCGAACCCACAGGCTCAGGCAATCCACTCACCTCAGCCTCCCAAGGTGCAGGATTACAGGCTGAGCCACGGAGCCTGGCTCATCATCTATATTTCAATCTTAGAATCAATTATGGTTTCAGCATCTCTTTCTTATTTTTCTTGTACACTCAAAAGCTTCCTCTTCCTTTCATCTGAAAACAATGCTTTCAAAAGAGCTAATCCAAGATGGCTATTGTGAAGCAGCAGACCAGCACCACTCTTGCCAAGCAAAGCAGAGCGTAGAGACCCAACTGCTGATAAATGGAAACAACGTGTACATTTATGAAAAGATGACACATCCTGCACCCAGCAAAAGTCACTTTGAACACATAGACCAGAAAGCCATGGCAGAAGTGGTAATATAGACACCCCATCCCCCACCATGCCCCAGGTTAGCCCTGCCCAGTGGAGAAAAGTGGATGAATGAGTCAAAGCTTAGTTCACACCCTCCCAGAGGGGTGCAGGTCATCATCCACGTGGAAGGAGTCCTGAGCAGGGTGCAGGATTTGAGCAACTGAAGCCCAAGAGGAATGGGAGAAAGACCCATGCTGGGGCAGCCACCATGGATATGACTTTCTACTGGAATCATGACTCATAGGCAGGAAAGACCACCCAAAGATTGAATCAAGCACACATGCACTGCCAGCAGCTGGTAGCCATCCTTCCAGTCAGCAGGGCAGTGCCTGCCACCTTCTCAGTGGCACTGTATTTTAAGAGTAAATGTGGACATAATCAGGGAGGGAGTGACCCCTATGCACTCAATAGCTCTCTCAGTGGGAAGGCACCTGGGCTGTAAGCCACAGTAAGCAGGAGGGAGTCTCATTCCCCTTGTTTGCTACCCAAAGAGCACTAACAGTGGTGACTGAAAACGGGTCTGACAAGTTTAGCAGTGAGTGAGAAGCTCTGCAATGACAGAATCCAGACACAGGTAGAGCAAGGAGCAGATATGAAGGCCCCTCACTCTCTCACTGAGTGGCATATATTGAACCACAGAATGGACTCTAGAACAGAGAGTAATTGAATAACTTCAGAGTTTTGAATCAAAAGAAAAATGTAGAGAGCCAAGAGAATCCTGTCACAAAGAAAAACAATGAGAAAAAGCAGACAATCCTTAGAGTCCTAAAGAAACAGCACATGAAAAAGCAGCTATCAGAGCACAAACAATAGAAACCTCTCAGAAAGACCAGCCCCAGATGACAGCTACAGAAATCAGATAATGAATGACAAAAGTGAACAGGAAACAAGAGAAATTGGAAACAAAACTCATTGATGTTGTGCAGGATGTAAAGTGAAAGTAGCTAATTTTTAAAAACCCATTCTGAAACATGGAAATGAAAAACTTAATCATGGAAATCCATAACATATTAACAAGCATAGGCGGTAGGGCCAACCAGGCAAAGGAAAGAATCTCAGAGCTTGAAGACCAAAATATGTAATTAACTCAGTGTCAAAACATAAAACAAAGCTTAAAAATAAGGAACAAAACCTCCAAGTGATGTGGAACTATGTCAAGAAGTCAAATCTATGCCTGATTGGTATATCTGAAACAGAAAGGGATATAGAAGACAAGAAGTAAGCATTTCACGAGGTCACTCAAGAAAACTTTCCACATCTAGACAGAGAGTGGACCATCTAATCCCGAGAGATTCCAAGAGCCCCTACTAGGTCTCATATAAGAAGATCATTTCCAAGGTATGTAGTAATCTACCTTCACAAAGTAAGCATGAACAAAAAAATTCTAAAAACGGTGAGAGAGAAAGTTCAGACTACCTTCTAGGAAAAACCCATCAGAATCACTCCAGACTTATTTACAGAAACACTACAAGCCAGAAGGGACTGGATTTCAATTTTTAATATTCATAAAGATAAGTAATTTCAGTCAAGAATTTCCTGCCCTGCCAAGGTAAGCTTCAGCAGTGATGGGAAGTTAAAATAATTCTCCAACAAGACATCCAACGCCTAAAAGAATATGCTGCCTCCAGAACAGCCCTTCAGGAGATGCTTAAAAAGAATGGTCATAGCTATCACAAGAGTACAGGCAAGCACAGAGTTAGCAGAGCTACAGAGCACTCACAAAAATGAAAATGCATATATATATAAGTACAAAAGTAAGAAGGAAAAAAAGCAACCCCCTAATAGCTCTATGACAGAAATAATCTCTCACTTTTCAATAATCAGTCTGATCATGAATGAACTAAACGTGCCACTGAAAAGACATAGAGCTGTAAACAAAAAAAGAAGGTGGTTCAATAGTATGCTGCCTAGGAAACTCATCTCACTGAAAAGGAGACCCACAGGTTCAGAGTTGGTGCTTGAAAAATAAACTTTCAGGAGAGAAAAAGCAGAAGAGGGGAGGGGCAGATATTCTAATATAAAACAAAGCAGTCTTCAACCCATCGAAAGTTAAAAAGGAAATGGAAAGGCACTACATAATTGTAAAAGACTCAAATTATCAGGAAGAAATATTCATCCTAAACATATATGTACCCAACATTTGAACACCAGGTTATAACTTCTAAGCAAACTAAGAGAGGACGTTGATTGACTCTTACACAATCAGAGTTGGAGACCTAAATACCCCGCTAACAGCTTTAGATAGATCATCAAGGAAAAACAAATCAGTAAGGAGATCCAGAACCTCAACTAGATGCTTACAAATGGATTTAATAGACATTTACAGAACATTTCATCCAACATCTACCAAGTATGCATTCTATTCATCAGCACATAAAACATGCTCTAAGATTGATCACTTTCTCTAACATAAATGAAACAAGAACAAATTTTAAAAGATTGAAAGAATGCCATTCATTTTCTCAGATAATCATGAAATAAAAATAAATATTGCCTACAACATGATCCCCCCAAAGCATGTAAAGAAACGAACACTAAACAACATGTTGCTGAACGACTTTTAGGTCAACACAGAGATCAAGACAGAAATGATAAGATTTATGAAAACAAACAGAAACAAAGGCACATAAAAGCAGTGCTAAGAGGAAAATTCATAACATTGAATGCACAAATCAAGAAAACAGAAAAATCACAAGGAGACATCCTATTGTCACATCTAAAGGAGCTGGAAAGGCGAGATCACCTGAATCCTAACATCAGCAGAAGAATACAGATCACCAAGATAAAATCACACTTGTCAGACATAAAAGACAAAAGGATCCACAAGACCAAAAGCTGGTTCTTTGAAAGGATAAATAAGATTGACAGTCCTCATGCCATATTGACTAAAAAAGAGAGAGAAAGCCCATATAAACACAGTTAGAAACACAAAAGGCAAAGTCACTACTGACTTCAAAGAAATTCAAAAGATTATCAGAGATTAATACAGACACCTATTTTCAAGCAAACTAGAAAACTTCAAGAAAATGGAACACTTTCTGCCATCACATAATCTCTCAAGGTTAAAACAAAAAGGAATTGAAACTCTAAACAGGTCAATAAAAATCTAGGTAATCAACTCAGTCTAAAGAAATCTCTACACCAAAAAAGTCCTGGACTTGATGCTTCTCAGCTAACTTCTACAAGATTACAAGGAAAAACTGATACCAATCTTATTGAAAATATTCCAGGCAATCGAGTATGAGGGAATGCTCCCCAACTCATTTTATGAGGTAAAGCCAACATCACTCTGATACACAAACCTGGCAAAGTACTAACAAGGAAAGATGATTACACACAATCTCCTTGATAAATATAGATACTAAAATTTCCAAAAAGATTCTAAGAAACCAGATCCAACAACACATCTCAAAAATCATCCACCATAACCAAATGGGCTTTATTCCTAGAATTCCAGGACTGATTCAACATTTGCGTGACCATAAACATAATTCAGCACATCAGCAGATGTAAGTCCAATAGCCACAAGATTATATCATTAAACACACATGGAAAGCATTCAACAAAAACCATCATCCTGTCTTGATAAAAACTGTCAAGCTCCAAAGCATAGAAGGAACAGTCCTCAAAACAGTAAGAGCCATCTATGATAAACACTCAGCCAACATTTTGTTCATTTGGCAGATTTGGAAGCATTATCCTTAAGAGAAATAAGACAAGGATGTCCACTCTCACCACTCCTGTTCAACATAGTCCTGGAAGTCCTAGTCAGTGCAGTTGGTCAAGAGAAGAAAATCTGGAGGTATCCAAATAGGTAAAGAGGAAGTTAAGCTATCCCTTTTTGTGAAAGCTAAGATTCTGTATTTTGAAAGCCCTGGGCAGTCTGTTAAAGAGTCTGCTTGTGGTGATAATAGACTTTGGTAAAGTCTCAGGGTACAAAATTAATGTATAATGACAGTTTAATTTCTGTAGACTAGCAATAGGCAGACAGAGAACCAAATAAAAAGCACAATCCCATTCACAATAGACACACACACCACACACACACACACACACACACACACACACACACACATACACACACACACACACCTTAGCATCCACCTATCCAGAGAAGTGAAAGATTTTTACAGGAACTACAAAATGTTGCTCAAAGTAATTAAGGTTGACACAAACAAATGGGAAAACACTCCATACTCATGGATTGGAAGAATCAATGTTGTCAAGATGTTCATCATATCCAGGGTAATCTACAGATTCAACGCAAGATCCATCAAATAACCAACATCATTTATTTTATACCTGGAAATGACAATATAGAAGTTCATATTAAACAAAAAAACAGCACAAATAGCCAATACTATACTCAGAAAAAGGGACAAAGCTGAAGGCATCATACTTTAAGACTTTAGACTTTACTGCAGGGCTACAATAACCAACACAACCTGCTATTGATACAAAAATAGGAACGCTAGGATCGATAGATCAAGAAAGAGACTCTGGAAGCAAAAATTCAGTCTCTCAGTCAACTCAACTTCTACAAAGCCACCAATAATTTTTACAGGGATAAGGAGACCATATTTTGCAAATGGTGTTGAGAAAACTGGTTGACAACATGCAGAAAAATAAAACTGGACCCCTACCTATCACTATATACAAAAATCAACTCTAAATGGATCAAAGGCCTAAATGTAAAATCACAAACTATAAGAATTCTAGAATAAAACATAGGAAACATTCTTATGCACAATAGAGTAGGCAATGAATTCTTGACTAAATCCCCAAAAGGAAATCCCATAAAAGCTAAGATAGACAACTGGGACCTCATCAAAGTGAAAAGCTTATGTGCAGCAAAAGGGTAAAGAGATAACCCTTTATTGGGAAAAAAATATTTTCTACTTATGTATATGACAAAAGCCTAACATCTAGGACCTACAAGGTACTCAAATGAATTGAAAAAAAATTACATTATAAAATGGCCAAAATATATAAACAGATAGTTTCAAAATAAGACATACAAGCTGCCAAGAGAAACATGAAAAAATGCTCAGTTTCACTAATCATCAGAGAATTCCAAGTCAAAACTACAATGAGGTACCATTTAACTCCAGTTAAGAAAGCCATTAATAAACACACACACACACACACACACACACACACACACACACACACACACACACACCGATGCCAGCACAGGTGCATAGAAAAGGGAACATTTCTACACTGTTGGTGGGAGTGCAAGTTAAGTTCAACCTCTATGGAAAGCAGCGTGGTGATTCCTAAAAGAACTAAAGTTTGATCTTTCATACAACCCAGCAATTCATCTCCTGGGAATATTCCCAGAGGAGCATATAAATCATTCTACAAAAAATACATATAGTGGAAAAAATATAGAACCAATCCTATTCCCCATCTAAGGTGGACTAGATAAAAAACGTGGGACATATGCACAATGGAATATTAAACAGCCATAAAGAAGAACAAAATCATGGACTTTGCAGCAAATTGGATGGAGTTGGAGCCCATCACACTTGGTAATCTATCACAGAAACAAAGAACTGAATATAACATGTTCTCATTCATAAGTGGGACCTCAACATTAATCACACTAGCACAAGGGAGGAATTGGCAGTCTCTGGACACTGCCAAGGGAGAGAATGAGGGAGGGAGAGCATGTAGCAACACAAAGAGTACTTTGTCCTATACCAGAGGAAGTGAGGACCAGTTGGAGGCCCAAACTTTACATGCATGCAGCCTACTTGTGTAGTTAATTCTTACTTTTACCCCATATCTCTATAACAAAATAAAATTTAATAATACAAAAATAAAATAAAAGCAATGTTTCCACCATTGCTTGAGGTTCCGTCCTTTTTCTCCTCTTCTAGGATCAGGTGTTTTGTTTTTTTCTTTTTTGAGTTGGAGTCTCACTCCATCGCCCAGACTGAAGTGCAGTGGCACACTTCCAACTTCCAGCCACCGCAGCCTCGACCTGCTGGGCACGGGGATTCTTCCGCCTCAGCCTTCCAAGTAGCTGGAACTACAGGCACATGCTACCACGCCCAGCTAATTTTTTATTTATTGTAGAGATGAGGGTTCACCAAGTTCCCCGGGCGGGTCTTGAGCCCGCGTGCTCAAGCAATCCACTCACCTTGGCCTCCCAAAGCACTGGGATTACGGAGTGAGCCACCAAGCCCGGCCAAGATCAGGTTTATTCATCCTTTCTCTTTCAAACTCTTTAACTGGCTTTCTAAAAAATCATTAAAAATATTTTGTAAAGTACCTGATCAAAGCTTTCAGGTTTCTGTTTGTTTGCCTTTAGCTCATTAATTTGTACTTACCTTTATATTTTTCACATATATTGAATATTTGCATTTTGAAACCTATTAAAATATCTATAGTAAACACTTCCATCAACCTTATACCATGCATTTACATCCTATTAATTTTGTCTTTTGACGAATGAGATTCTTACTTATAATGTGGTCAAATTTATAATACTTTTTAATTAGCTTTTTGTGTTTCTTTTAGAAAACTGTTATCTATTTCAAGTTTATAGAGCCATGTTTCTATTTATTTCTAGAAGCTTTATTACTTAACTGTTTAAAATTAGAAATAAAGTTCATTGAGTTTAAATAATATTTGTAAATTTTGAAGTGAGAGTAAAAATTAATTTTTCATATATGAAAATATATATGTAAACACTTTTATTGAAATGATAATTCATTATATTTGAATGGCATCTTTTTTCATGGATTGAAGCCTTATACATGAATATTTCTAGCTTAGAATGCCAGATTGTGTTTTATTTGTCTATATGTTTACCAAAACTCATCTCATTTATGTTTATAATAATTCCAGATAACTGGTAATAGAGATCCTACAGCTTTGCCATTCTTACTTAAGTTTGCCTTTAAAATGCTTGTGCCTTTATGGTTTTATATTAATATTATCTGTTTCTTAATTTCCATGAAACTAAAATAAAAACAAAAGAGCCTTGTTTCAATTCTTTTAAATCTATGAAAAAAATTGAAAAGAGTTGACAATTTTAAAAAATTAATCTTTCAATCCATGAACATGGCATATTTGCTTATTTACTCAAAATTTTAAAAAATATTTTCAATAGTTTCATTGAAAGTTTGAACACATAACACACTGGACATAGACTTCAGCTTTTGATAATGTTAATGCAACTATAATTTTGAAATATTTTCAATTTCTCTAAGAATTAGTTTTAAAAACTTATTTTTGTATACTAATTTGTAATAATGGATTTTGTAAAAATTTCTTATACAATATATAAAATGCACAATCTTTTAGAGTTTTAAGTATACACTACTACTATCTATTAATAATGACAAATTTTTTTCTTCTCCACTCTGCATGCATTTTATTTATATTTCTCCTCTTATTTCACTGCATACGACTACCATTAAATGCTAAACAACAGGAGTAATAGGAGACATATTTGTCCCTTTATCTATTTCAAAAGGAAAGTTTTTAGTATTTCACTATTAAAGATAATGGATGTTTTGAAATACTCATTTTCAGATTTAAAAAGTACATTTTTCTAATTTTTTAACATTTATTTTATCATAAATTAGTGCAAATTTTATGAAATTATTTCTGCATTATCTAAATGATAATAAAATGTTTTATTTTCTCTTACTGTGGTAGGCAACATTGATTGTTTTTTAAATGTAAAATGTTTCATTCCTTATATAGACATTTTTGCTACCTTTCTTTTATTGTACATGACTGGATTCAGCCTGCTAATATTTTATTTTAAATGTTTGTATCTTTATGGGCAAGACTGTCTACAGTATTATTGTTTGAAATGTTCTTATCAGGTTCTAATTTAGAGATTTTATAGGGAAAGTTGAAAAAGAAATATTTCCTTTTTTTTCTGTCATTGAAAAAAAATTTTATAAGATGATATTATTTCCTCTTGAAGTTTAGAAGTAATTATTTCCAAAGATAACTAAATCTGGCAATTTGGAAGTATAGCTTTGAACATAAGATTTGATGTTTATTTTGGTCCAGATTCAAGTAATAAAATTAAAATTTTGAGATTTCAAACATATGTTTGAAAAGCAAATACAGTTTCCTACTCTTAATTATGTACCAAGTTTAACTAAATATTTTAATAGAAGCATATTTGCACAATAATGAAAGAAAGGCTAATGCACTCAAAATAAGCCAAAGTGAGAATACAGTAAGATACAACAATATTTTCACACATAAGCATTAGCTCTAATGTAATAAATAACTTAAAATGTTTAAAGATAACAGTTAATTTGTATTGTATTAAATAGTATCACCTGGGTGCAGTGACTGACTCCTGTAATTCCTGTACTTTGGGAGGCAGAGGCAAGAGGATTACCTAAATCCAAGGGTTCGAGACCAGCATGGACATCTTGGTGAGACTGCAGCACTAAAATAATCAAAAAATTAGCCTGTCATGGTGGTGCCTTCCTGTAGTTCCAGCTACTTGGGAGGCTGAGGCAAAAGGACCACCTGAGCAGGTCAGGGCTGCAGTGGCTGTAAGCACGCCACTGCACTCCAACCTGGGCAACAGAGTGATACTCCGGCTCAAAAAAAAAAAACAAAAAGAGTGTCAAACCAGTATGAAACAGAAAAAGAAATTATTTAACTTAGGAATATTTTCTGTAGAAGATGATGCGGCATATTATTCTGATAAATTGTGGCATATGATCTATCAAGCATTAAAATATATAAGAAAATTTAAAACATTTAATAGTTTGAATAAGATATCCATGCTATTAATCTAAAATTCTTGTTCTTACATAACATCTTAAATTATGAAAGTGCCCTGTATTCATTATGTTGTTAATTATTCATTTTAATAGGTCATTTAATTTTGGATGAGTTATTTTCAAAAATATAACCAGACAAAGGTAATGTAGTATACAAGGCATAATATGAGAGAACAATTTTAACTCATTTGGGAGAATAGTGTTCTGTCAACAAAAGTTTAGATATGACTGACTTGTAAGACTTATTAGTTGTACTGAGAGTTATTCTCTAAAACATTTTCCAACCTGGCTGAAAAATGAATCAATATTTACTGATGAAAGATTATACAACTTTGAAAGAGGCAGACAAACTCTAAAACTGTTCTCTTACTACCTGAAAGAAACCCCTGTAAGTGTATAGTCTGTGAAATAAAGGATAAAATAGTACTACCTTTGACTTTTAATTGATTTTAGTTGTTGGAAGGACTAAACTAATCAATAACAGTAATAATGATAGGAACTAGAGTATCATGTTTGGAAGTTAACTAAAAAATATTATGTGTATTCAAAGCAATGAGAAGATAACAGGCACCAGCTTTGTACCATAAAGTATTTCCCCAATTAGCTAAAATGATTTGCAAATCAATACAAGCCCTAAGCAACAGAAAATATGCAAAATCTTCCGACTGAGTACAATAGCAGAAAGTGATGTTAATATGAGAATCAAAACTTTGAATTTCAGTTATAATGCTTTTAGCTGCAAGTATACAAAAGCCAACTGTAGTGAATAAAATAAATAAGTGTATCTATTCACAGAACTGGAAGTCCAGAGGTCATTAGATTCAAACTAGCTAAATCTAGTAGATCTGGTCAATATCTTGCAATTTCCTGACTCTAAATTCCTTTTTCTTCACCTCTAAGGTACTCTGTATTTGGGGAACAAAATAAGTATGGAAGGTCAAAGTTTCACAATCACAGAACACAAAATCATCAGGATGAGAAATAATATCTTCTGGTGGCTTCATTTTAGGATACAGAAATCTTCATTTCCCTATGTCCCCAGCAAACTTCTCTTTCATTGCTTTGTTTCAGAGTCATATGCCAATCCTACAGTCAAATGAGTTGGTTTTTTTTTTTCCTTTTTTTATTATAAAGATATGGAACTAACCCAAACTGTCAAAAGCATAGAAAAGAAGCTCAAAAAGACAGAACAAAACCTGCAAGAGATGAATGATCACTTACCAGAATCTCTGGGATGCCCTAAAAGCTGTAGTAAGAGGGGAATTTATATCCCTACAAACACACATGAAGAAAATGGAAGGAACAGAAATTCACAACCTAACAAGCCACCTAAAGAAGCTGGAAAAGCAAGACCAGAAAAACCCTAATTTCAGCAGAAGAATTCAGATCACCAAAATAAAAGCCCAAATCCAGGACATAGAAGACAAAAAGATAATACAAAAAATCAATGAAACAAAAGCTGGTTCTTCGAAAGGGTAAACAAGATTGATGGTCCCCTAGCTAGACTGACCAAGAAAAAATGAGGAAAAAAACCAAATAAACATAATCAGAAACACAAAAGATAAAGTCACATCTGACCCTGAAGAAATACCAAAGATCATTAGAGACTACTACGTACACTTGTATGGAAACAAACTTGAAAGCCAGAAGGAAATAGAGGACTTTCTGACATCACACAACCTACCTAGGTTAGAACAAGAAGAAATTGAGACCCTAAATAAACCAATAACAATCAAGGAAATCGACTACGTAATAAGAAAACTTCCTACAAAAAAAAGCCCTGGTCCAGATGGCTTCCCAGCAGAATTCTATAAGACATTCAAGGAGGAGCTGATACCAATCCTACTGAAGGTATTCCAGGCGATTGAAAAAGATAGAACGCTCCCCAAATCATTTTACGAAGCCAACATCACATTGATACCCAAGCCAGGTAAAGATCCAACAAAGAAAGAGAACTACAGGCCAATATCTTTGATGAACATAGATGCTAAAATTCTCAACAAGATCCTAGCAAACCGGATTCAGCAATACATCTCAAAAATCATCCACCATGACCAAGTAGGCTTCATTCCTGGCATGCAAGCCTGGTTCAACATTCGTAAAACCATAAATGTAATTAAATACATCAACAGATGTCAAAACAAAAACCACATGATCATATCACTAGATGCAGAAAAAGCTTTTCATAAAATCCAGCACCCCTTCTTGATAAAAACCCTTGAACATCTAGGCATATGGGGAACATACCTGAAAATAGTAAAAGCCATCTATGAGAAACCCACAGCCAGCATACTTCTAAATGGACAAAAATTGGAACCAATTCCCCTGAAAACTGGAACTAGACAAGGATGCCCACTCTCTCCCCTCCTGTTCAACATAGTATTGGAAGTCCTGGCTAGAGCAATCAGAGAAGAGGAGGCAATCAGAGGTATTCAAATAGGAAAAGAGGAAGTCAAGTTATCTCTCTATGCAGATGATATGATGGTGTACCTTGAAAACCCAAGAGAATCTGTCAAAGGCCTCCTTACATTGATAAAAGCCTTTGGCAAAGTCTCAGGATACAAAATAAATGTACAAAAGACAATCGCATTTCTCTACATCAATAATAAACAAACAGAAACCCAAATAAAAAACACAGCTCCATTCACAATAGCCACACACACAAAAAATGAAATACCTTGGCATCTTCCTAACCAGAGACGTGAAAGACCTTTACAATGAAAATTACAAAACACTGCTCAAAGAAATCAAGGCTGACATGAACAAGTGGAAAAATATCCCATGCTCATGGATCGGAAGAATCAACATTGTGAAGATGTCCATCTTACCTAAGGCAATCTACACATTCAATGCAATACCCATTAAATTATCAACAACATTCTTCTCAGACCTAGAAAAAACAACACAGGAATTCATATGGAAACACAAATGTCCAAGAATAGCCAGAACAATCCTCAGCAAAAAAAAAACAAAGCAGGTGGTATCACAATACCAGATTTCAAACTTTGCTATAAAGCTACAATCATCAAAACAGCTTGGTATTGGTACAGAAACAGGCATATAGATCAATGGAACAGAATTGAGATTCCAGAAGCAAAACCTCAATTTCTCAACCAACTCATCTTCGACAAAGCCCCCACCACCTACCAATGGAGAGAGGAGAACCTATTCAGTAAATGGTGCTGGAAAAACTGGCTGACCACATGCAGAAGATTGAAACAGGACCCCTATCTATCCCCATGCACAAAGGTTAACTCCAAATGGATCAGAGACCTAAATGTAAAACCTCAAACCATAAGAACCTTAGAAAAGGAAGGAAATACTCTCATGGAAATTGGAACTGGCATCCAATTCCTGTACAAAACCTGAAACCCACAGGACTTAAGAGAGAAGATAGACAAATGGGACCTTATTAAACTGAAAAGCTTCTGCAAAGCCAAAGAAACCATCAAGAGAGCAGGGAGACAGCCTACAGACTGGGAAAAAGTATTTGCCAACTCTAGGTCTGACAAAGGCTTCACATCCTGGATCTACAAGGAACTGAAACGTACTGAAAAGAAGAAAACAAACAACCCCATTATCAAATGGGCAAAAGATATGAACAGATGCTTCACAAAAGAAGACATTCAAGCAGCCAACAAACACATGAAGAAATGCTCAACCTCACTAATCATCAGGGAGATGCAAATCAAAACCACACTGAGATACCACCTAACTCCAGTCAGAATGGCAATTATCAACAACTCAAAAAATAACAGCTTCTGGAGAGGGTGTGGTGAAAAGGGAACACTTCTACACTGTTGGTGGGAGTGTAAACTAGTGCAACCTCTGTGGAAAGCAGTGTGGCGATTCCTAAAAGCTCTAAAAATTGACCTTCCATGTGACCCTGCAATCCCCCTACTGGGAATATACCCTGAAGAACACAAATCACTCGATAAAAAAGATACCTGCACACGTATGTTTATCACAGCGTTGTTCACAATAGCAAGAACCTGGAAACAACCATGCTGCCCATCAAAAGAGGACTGGATTTAAAAAATGTGGTACATATACACAATGGAATACTACGCAGCCATAAAAAAGAACAAAATCATGAATTTCACTGCAACCTGGATGGAACTAGAGTCTATAATACTGAGTGACCTCTCACAGAAACAAAGATCCGAATATCACATGTTCTCACTCATATAATGGTCCTTGAACATTCAATGCAATACTATAGAAAATGACTGACGGTACTGGGAAACTATGGGGGGGGATGGGATTAACAGTAGCAAATATCTGTCAGGGGATGGGAAAACACCTCTTATCAACAGGGTGCCTGAATGAAACGTAATTTTACACCTAACCCTTAACTGTACCCCACAAAACCATAATAAAAAGTACTGATTAATGGAAAAAAAAAAAGATATGGGGTGCAATTCAGGGTTAGGTATACAAACATTGATTATGCAGGTACCCTTGTTGTTGATGAGGTATGCCCTTCCCTCCCCCAACAGTTTTCCTCAACTGCTAATCCTACCTCCCTCCCCTGACAGTTTCGCCTACTGCCAATCCCTGTGGATGGATTTAGAGTCGATTATACTCAGTGATCTATCACAGAAGCAAAGAAGAGAGTACCATATGTTATCACTCATAAGTGGACTGTGAACAATTATACTACTATAAGTTTTTATAGTTAATTGACTTAGGGATTCTTATAGGATTTATCAGGCTTATCTCTGTCTGGACCTTTGGATGAAGTTAGATTCCCTTTTTCTATGAGAGAAAATGGCAACCTGAAAAAAAAAAAAAAATGAGTGTATTCCCAAAAATGAAAGTGGAAAAAAAAGTGTTTCATAGCAAACAAAAATATTACTAAGCCCGAAATTTCAGCTATGCTTACTGATGCACCAATTATATTTAAAAAGCAGTTATAAATTTTATCTATAAAGGGGAATTGTAAAAAAAAAAAAGTTCAATATCCAGTTACATCTATTCAATGTATCCCAGTTACATATTTATTCTCTAATGAGGTTATTTTTCTCTGATTATATTTCAGCTAGGACAAACAATTCAAATTTCAAGCACAAAAGATAACTGCATAATGTTAAAGATCTGTAAACTAAACAAGGAGAAAAATATAAGAAATAAAAGGTAAACTTTTTATAGGATGACCAAGAAAACATTCCTGGAAGATGATACTTAAGCTTAAACATAAAACAACATTTTGCTCAATGGGCAGAAGCTAGAAGCATTCTCCTAAGAATTGGAGCAAGACAAGGATCTCCACTCTCACCCCTCCTACTCAACACAGTAATGCAAGTTCTAGCCAGAGCAATCAGACAAGTTAAGAAAATCGGTGGTATCCAAATAGAAAAAGAGAAAGTTAAGCTATTCCTCTTTGTGGATGATATAATTCTATACCGAGAAAACCCTAGGAAGTCTCTCAAAAACCTTCTGGCAGTGATAAGCTACTTTGGTAAAATCTCGGGGTACAAAATCAATGTGTAAAAGACAGTTGTACTTCTAAACATCAGTATCAAGTCAGTGGAGAACCAAATAAAAAACACAATACCATTCACAATGACCATACACAAAAAAGAAATACCTTGGCATATACCTAACCAGAGAAGGGAAAACTTTACAATAAGAACTAAAAAATCTGCTCAAAAAAATCAAGGATGACACAAACTTTCAAAAATGGCACGCTCATGGATTAGAAGACTCATTATCAATATATCCATTCTACCCAAGGTAATCTATAGATAGAATGCAACACAATGCAAATTTTTTTTTCAGGCCTAGAAATGACAATACAGAAATTCATATGGAAACAAAAAAGAGCATGAATAGCCAAAACAATACTCAAAAAAAGAAACAAAACAGGAGGTATCACATTTCCTGTCTTTAAACTTTATTATATGACTAAAGTAACCAACATGGCATGGTATTGGTAGAAGAAGTGGCATAAAGACCAATGGAATAGGATAAAGATTCTAGAAGCAAAAACACCATTTCTCAACCAACTCATCTTTGGCAAAGTCACCAATAAAAATCACTGGGGACAAGAAAACATATTTACCAAATTGTGCTGGGAAAAATGACTGAACACATGCAGAAGAATGAATCTAGACCCCTACTGTATTCAAAAATCAACTCCAAATGGATGAAAGACCTAAATGTAAAACCTCAAACTATAAGAATTCTAGAACATAGGAAACACACTTATGCACAGTGAAGTAGGTAACAAATTTTTTATCGAGTTCCCAAAAGCAAATGCCATAAAAGCTAAGATTGACAAGTGGGATCTCATCAAACCAAACATCTTTTGCACAGCAAAAGTAATCACCAAAAGAGTAAAAAGACAATCCACAGAATAGGAAAAAATTTGCAAACTACATATCTGACAAAGGCCTAACTTCCAGGATCTATAAGGAATTCACCTGAAGTGAAAGGGAAAAAAAAATAACAGCCATATTAAAAAGTGGGCAAAAGACATGAACAGACATGTCTCAAAAGATGACATACCAACATCCAACAAACACCTGAAAAAATGCTCTGCCTCCCTAACCATCAGAAAAATGAAAATTAAAACTACAATGAGATACCACCTAACTCTGGTTAGAATGGCTATCATTAAGTGAAAAAACAACAGGGGTTTGCATGGATGTGGAGAAAATGGAATGCTGCTCATGGGAATGCAAGCTAGTTCAACCTCATGAAAAAAAGTATGGCTATTCCTAACTAAAAATTGGTCTTTCCTATTATCTAACAATTTATTTACTGGGAAAATACCCAGAAGAACATAAAAATTGCTCTCCCAAAAAGACACCTGCACATGCATGTTTATTGCCACAATATTCACAACAGCAAAAACATGGAACCAACCAAGCTGCCATTGAAAGTGGACCAGATAAAGAAAATGTGGTACATATGCATGATGGAGTATTACACAGCAGCTACTTACATGCAGCTGGAGGTCATCATACTAAGTGAACTATCACAAAAATAAAGAGCTGGATACTGCATATTCTCACTCATAGATGGGTCTTGAACACTAATCACATTAGCACAAGGGTGGGATTGGCAGTTACTGGGCACTGCGAGGTGAGGGAAGGAGTGAAGAGGATCACGGGCAAGTGACAACACAAAGAGTACCTGTCCACTACCAAGGAGAGTGCGGGCAAATTAGAAGCCCAATCTTCACTGTCATGCAGCCTACTTATGTAGTTAATTCTCACTCGTGCCCCACAACACTGCAATAAATAAACAGCATTTAAAAAAATAAAGTTGAAAACCACATAAAGAGCAATGAGTAGAGAAGTTTGTTTCAGAAAGAGAACACTAGAAGGGAAAAAAGTTTGGGGTGTCCAGGTGCACCACATATATACACACCACACACATGCCCATGTGAAAACATCCTGTCTCCTTGAAATAAGGACTCATTCTGTTAAGGGTGAATGGCATATAGGAAATATACAATAAAGATTAAAATGCATAAATAATGAATATGCAAAGTGATTAATTCATTGGACAAAAATAAGCAGCAAAGAGTTGAATAGAAGACAATGATGGGTAATGAAAAAGTGTTGAAGTATTAAAAAGAGTGGTCAGGGAACATTTTCAACAAAAACAAAGTCACCAAAAAGTCAAAACTTGAGCAAGTACCAGAAGGAAGTGAGGAAATAAGTCATTCAAAGATCTGGGGGAAAATACATTTTATGCAAGTACAGTGAGCCGAGGTGAATGTTTGGTTGACATACTTTTATAAAAGCAGAAATGCTAAGTAGTTAAAGTAAAGTGAACAAGTTGGTAGCGCAGGTGAGGCATTGAAGGGCATTGTTGGTCTTGTTGAGAATTTTGACTTTTACTTAGAGTGACATGAAAGCCATTAAAGAATGAATTGCATAAAAGCAATATGTTCTACGTAATCTGACAGATTTTAAATCATCCCTCAGACTGCTATGTTGTGAATTCGAATGCAAGAGAAAAAGGGTAAAGCAAGGAGTCCTATTAAAAAATTTAAGTGGTAGATAATAGTGGCTCAGGACCAAGTAATAGAAGTGAAAATGGTAGGGAATGGTTGGATATGTATTGAAGCAAAAAACTGAAAGGAGTTGCTATTAGATGTAGGTGTTAGGAATAGGTATTTATAAAAAAAATGATGGTTTTCAAGTGTTTTGGTAAAATGACTACTTTTAAGTATAAATACCATTCAAAAATAACCGCTTCTTCATGTATTATAATTATAATGTATTGTAATTCTTCATGTCATATTCAGTAACTTTAATTTATCATTTTAACAAGAAGTTCATAGTGATGAGACTAATTTTACCTTCAAAAATCAATTATTTTGTCTTAGTAAAGAATAAACAACTCTGCCACCATTATTTTTACAAGTATTATGTCTAACAGGCATGTTTGCAATCGTTTTACACAGATCTATAATGACTGAAAAAAATAAAGACACTGCAAAGCAATGGGTGATGAAAAAATGAGAAAAATTTATAAAAGACCTTAAAACATTTACAAACACCATATACACTAAATATAAATAAATTTAAAGAGTTTTTCATTTTACTTTAATTTTTTGTTACAAATGTAATAAATACACAGAAAAAATGCTTATAATATAATTGAACATTAATTAATTTTCACATGCTAAACATATTTTGTCACTATCACTTATAAAAGAAACGCTGTATAAATAATACCTCAGAAACCATTTTGCTGGTATCAATCACTATCCCAATAAGTAAATACCAAATGGGTGTTCCTGGTTGTAATATTCTGTACATAAATGACTTATTAAACATGAACTCTTTTGTGTCTGGCTTTATTAAGTCAACAGTGTTATGAGAGATTAAACCATATTGATGAGTATAGGTGACAATTGTGTCAATGTATTCTGTAGCAGACTTTGTTTCTAAAGATAGCCACAGTAGTATCTCGCAGTCAACGAGGTCTACAACTTGACCTTACTGCTTGGTAGAGATGGAATTAAAATCTCCTCCACTTGAATTATGCTGGCATTAATGACTTTCTTTGAATCAATACAGTGTGGCTTAATGAATAGTGTGTGGCTTGTGACGTCTAAAGCTAGGCCAGAAGAAACATTGGAGCTTTGGCTTAGATTTCTTGAAATATTTGCTCCTCATAAGTACCCTCTCAGGGCACACCCTTTTAGAATGCAGGTGAAATACTCAAAGAGGGCAAGCCACATGAAAATTTTTTGAGTATAATTGCAAACAGATATCAAACACTACAGTGAAGAAGTCTTTGGAAGTTTCTAATTTTTGCAATTTCTGACTCCCAGTATCTTTGATCTTAATGTTTGTTATTTTATTCTCTGAAATTTGAAATGGATTTATAAGCAGCAAAAGACAATGGAAACATCTAGTACCTATTCTTTGAATGGATCATAAAATATAATGTCAACTATAGACAAGAAGTTTTTCTACTTGTGGCTCTTATAAATAGGGCTTCTGTGAATATAGCATATGTATATTGTTGAATTTGTATATATATTTGGATAAAATAGTAGGGTACTCATTTATTCAGATTAAAAGATAGAATCAAATCATTTTCCAAAGTATATGTAAAACATTTATATTTCTACAAGCAGGATATGGATTCTGATTGTTCAAAGTCCTTGGCCACATTTCTTTCTTTTTTTTTTTTTTTTTTTTTGAGTTGCAGTCTCACTCTGTCACCCAGACTGGAGTGCAATGGCCTCTCCCAGCCACCATAGCCTCGACCTGCTGGCCTCAAGTGATCCTTCTGCCTCAGCTTTCCAAGTAGCTGGAACTACAAGTGTGCGCTACCATGCCCGGCTAATTTTTTTGATTTTATTAGAAAGATGAGGGCTCACCAAGTTGCCCAGGTGGATCTTGAACCTGCGAGCTCAGGCAATCCACTCACCTCAGCCTCCCAAAGCACTGGGATTACAGGTTGAGCCACCATATTTATTTTTTTAAAATCATTTTCCTTTTAGCTATTCCAGTCGGTATCGAGTGATATCACACTGTATTTTCATTTGCATTTCTCTGCTATCTTATGTTACTTTTGTATGTTCATTGACTGCTTTGATACTCACTTTTCAAAAGTAAGTTTTTAATCTCATATTTCAATTGTTTTCTTTTTTCGTATTCATTTAAAGAAGTAGTTATATATTCCATATATAAGTGTGTGTGTATGTATGCATATATATGTTTATTATTTAATATTTTTCTTTTGAAGTTTTGTATATATTATTTAAAATTTATCTTTGCTTAAACCAAAGTCATAAAGTTATTGTCCTGTAAAGCATTGTTGTTCTGCCTATCATATTTCAATTTTCCCAATACACTGTAAGACCTGTGTATGATATGAAACATATATTTTTGTGTATGAAAGACAGAAGTTCAGATATCTACTGTTGCTTATTGATTGCCATTTATTGAACAGGCTGTTATTTCCCAATGCACTACCTCTCTGCCCTTGTAATAGGTCATTAATATATTTCAAGACTTCATTATCACTCACCTATCTCAATAGCCTCCTAACTGGTCAACCTGGACTTATTTATTTCAAATTAGTCTTGAAAACTGCTAGAAGTCTGACAATATCAGTTTACTACTATGAAACTTTTAATGGTTTTCAATGTCCGAATCAGTGTTTCTCCCTTTTGCAAAAGTTAAAAATGAAAAATTCTTTGGGCCCACCATCAAACCATATGAAACAGATTGAGAAGAAGAATTGAGATTGCATCTGCATTTTTAAAAAGTTCATGAAGCACCATTAAAAACTGGTAGGGCTTTCAACACAGTGTTGAACAGGAAGGGTGAGAATGGGCAGCATTGTCTTGTTCTGGTTTACAGGAGAAATGCTTCCTGTTTCTGTTTATTTGGCAATATGCTGGCAGTGGATTTATTGTAGATGGCACTTACTATTTTGAGGTATGTTCCTTCTATACCTAGGTGTTCAAGGGTTTTTATCAATAAGGGATGTGGATTTTATCAAAGAATTTTTCTGAATCTAGTGATATAATCATGTGGTTCTTGTTTTTACATCTATTGATGTATTTAGAAAACATAGGAGAAACCCTTACAGAAATCAGAGTTGGCAACCAATTCCTGATCAAAACCCCAGGTGTCCACACCATAAGAGATAAGGTAGACAAGTGCGACCTCATTAAACTGAAAAACTTCTGCAAAGCAAAAGAAACCATAAAAAGAGCAGGGAGACAGCCCACAGAAGGGGAAAAAAATATTTGCCAACTCTATATCTGACAAAGGCCTAACATCCAGAATCTAAAAGAAACTCAAACTTGGTAACGGGACAAAATAATAAATAGCCCCATCAAAAAGTGGACAAGAGACATGAATAGACAATGCTCAAAAGAGGATATACGGGCAGCCAACAGACACGTGAAAAAGTGCTCAGCCTCACTAATCATCAGAGAAGTGCAAATCAAAACCTCACTGAGGTATCACCAAATCCTAATAAGAATGGCCATCATTAACAAAACAAATAACAACAGATGCTGGCAAGGATGCAGAGAAAAGTGAACGCTTCTACACTATTGGTGAGAATGCAAACTAGTTCAACCTCTATGGAAAACAGTGTGGTGATTTCTAAAATAACTATAAATTGACCTTCCATATAACCCTATTGGAAATACACACGAAGGAACTAAAAGCATTCTCAAAAAAGATACCTTCACATGCATGTTTAGCAGCACTGTTCACGACAGCAAAAACATGGAACCAACCATGCTGTCCATCAAAAGTGGACTGTATTAAAAAGATGTAGTACATAAACACAATGGAATATTACACTGCCATAAAGAAGGACAAACATGGATTTGCAGCAACTTGAATGGATTTAGAGTCAATAATACTCAGTGATCTATCACAGAAACAAAGAACAGATTACCACATGTTCTCACTCATAAGTGGACCCTGAACATTTTCCATAATACTATGAGAAAGGGATTGACTGTAGCAGGATACTGCTGAGGCTGGGGGGGTGGGGAGGGAACATGGCATCAATAAGGGTACCTGATCTCAAACCAGGCAAAGTTTGGACAAAAGGGAGGCCCAAACTTTACCATTATGATGCCCACTTGTATACCTCATTCTGAATTGTACCCCATTACTTCAAAATCAAATATATAAAAAATAAACAAATAAGCTGGGCTCGGTGGCTCAGTCTGTAATCCCGTGCCTTGGGAGGCTGAGGTGAGTGGATTGCCTGAGCCCGCCTGGGAAACTTGGCGAGAACTCATCTCTACAATAAATAAAAAAATAGCTGGGCATGGTGGCACACGCCTGTAGTTCCATCTACTTGGAAGGCTGAGGCGGAAGGATCGCCGGAGCCCAGCAGGTCGAGGCTGCGGTGACCAGGAGCGGCCACTGCACTCCAGTCTGGGTGACAGAGTGAGACGTCAACTCAAAAAAATAAAAATAAAAATAAATAAAAACAAATAAACACAAATTAAAAAAAAAAACTGGTGGGGACATGTGGTGAAAGACTACATGGAGTATAGCAGAGAATTTCAGATGACTCTAACAGCCCTAACTTACTTAGGTGATCATTCAGACTTACCTATAATTTACTTCTTTAACTTTACTAACAACCAAACATGAAGGTCATGTAAATAAATACTGATAAGTGAATATTTATTAAGCACTAATTTTTTGGTGCTACTTCATGTGTATTATTTTATTTAGTATTTCTATTCTGGTATATTGTATATGTATTTTGCAGATAAATAAACTAAGATTTGATGCAATTAAGTAATGTGCTCGATATTATTTAGTAAAAGGCATTACGAACTGAACTAAATGTCAGTCTGACTTTTAAGCCTCCTCGCTTCACTGCTTCTATTCCACTAATGAAACAGTCATTCAATGGTAACTTAAACATTAAAGCTGAACACAGGTATACCCTGTGACCCAGTCATCCAACTTCTTTTTATATAGAAAACCACAAATGTGTTATACATTCACCAAATGCATGTTTACGAGTTCATGATGGCATCATTTTTAATAGTCAGAAACTTGAAATAACATAAATTGTTGAATTAAAACAGAATTGATAAATTGCTATAAAGAATGTATTCTTGGCAACTGCAACCACATGAAAGAATTTGGAAAACACAGTATTTTTTAAAGAAGCCCCTCACAATATGTTTGAAGTGCTGTATGATTTCACTCATATAAAGTTTCAGAACAGTTTAAAAACAAGTACAGATAGTAGATAGGCTACAGCATGTGATGGTTTCTGGGTGCTAGTACCAAGGCAGGCCAAGTTAGCACTGCACATAGCTTAGAGGTAGTTAGGCAAGTTTTCCAAGCCAGGTCTAATTTAGATTACTGATGAACAGGATGGTTAAGCATTCAGTTGCCTTTCTTATTAGTACATAACCTTTAGACTTGATCACCTTGAGGATTGGAATATTGATCTACTAGTACAGTAAATCACAGAAACAATAAGGAATGACCCATAGCCCAGAGGCATGTTCTAAGAAAAGCCCAGATCTAGTTAGTAATTTTCCATCATTTAGAGGGTCCTTGAGATACATGTAAGCTTAAAATGTCAGGAAATAATAATAAAAACTCATGATCAGAAACCTGCAGCCCTGCACTCCTATCTGATAAAATAGTTTGCCTAATCATCGTTGCGGACTTACATAAAACTTCTTATTAAAGACAAGCAGGTGTCTTTCTCTCTAAGACACCCACATTCTTCCTTGAACATGTATTCCACTCTAATAAAATATACTTTGATCCTATAACTCACCTTTGCATTCTTTCTTGCAGCACATTCAAAAGCCCATGGAGCAACTACACTCCACACATCTCAATATCAGTATCGTGCTATTTATTGACCTGGGTCATGGCTACATGAATGTGTTCACTTTGTGCAAGCTCATCAACTTGTAACTTGAGTAATTTTCTGCATGTAGAATACTTAAATAAAATTTATTCTCCAAAAGGAGTAAATACAATACATAGATATATGAAACACGTTATTATATGAAGAAAAATATATTTCCTCTGATTTTATTGTTTTAATATATGCATGGAAATATGATATTACAAAGTGAAATCGTGAGCATGTCAGTAATTTATATAGCATATGATTAAAAGTAACTTAATTATGTTTAAATAAGACATCCCAGATAATAACTCAGGGATATTGTTTTCTGAATTTCAAATATAGAATTTTGTGGGAGTTCTTTATACTTTTAAATCCCCCAGAAGTTTGTTAAAATGACTTCCATTTTTTGTTTAACTTAATTCAGATGTCCTACTTCTTTTGAATTAGTTCAATGAGACATACTTTCATACTCTGCTGTATCCTGAGACAAATATAGCATGAAAAAAAAACTAAAGGTTTTGGTTTTTCTCCCCAGATAAAAACGAAAAATTCACATAAATTCTTTGTGTATTTAACACACTTTACTAAAGATGGGATGTAGCTTAAATTTAGAGTTTCTTATTTCTAAAAATGCCTCCAACATTATTTAGTCAACTGTCAACTGAGTTCTCAGTCTCTCCATTGATTTATTTGTGTCTTTATCCTCCTTCACCTTTTTTTCCCTCTTCCTTCCTTTTTTCACTCTTGGACTCCAAACTCTTAAAGGAAGAATGAAGAAATAAAGGGAGGGAGGGAGAAAATGAAAATGTGAAAGTGGAGAGAGACAAAGAGAGACAGAGTGGGAGCAGGAAGAAGGGGGATAGATACACAGAGAAAGAGATAGAGATGGAGACAGAGACAGAAGGAGGCATAAGGTATCTAGAGAGAGTGTCTTATAATTTTTCCCTGTAGTGCATCTCAACTCTCTCCAGCCTCACTCCTAAGGATTCCTCACCACTCCTCCCCTAGAGGAGTTCTGAACTCCCCTGAGAAGAATCAAAATTCATGTTCATGAGAATTTTCCCCCAAGGAAAGGTTATCTATTTTGTATTTCAACCAATTTCTTTTTCACTAATCATGAAAAATAAAATAGTCATAAAAATATTTTTTCTATGGATATGAACTATACACCAACACTAGACCTCAGGAAAAGCTATTATCAGTTTTAATTTTCAAAAGACAAACTTCCTCCTTTGCATTTTTATTCACAGGATACAGTAGGTCCAACAGTAATTTCTAATGATATAGGTCATTGTGACAAATTTATTATTTTAGCATTATGATGAGATGAATAGAGATGAATAAGTACTATATCTTCAAGAGCTGTTATTAGAATATTACATAGATGCTGTATTCAATTATTCTGGAAAATTTATATGCATTCATATACTTAAACTTTGTTTATAATTGCACATAATCTCATAATTCTCACCAAAAGTAGAAGAGTAAATTCCATAGTTACAGATCACTTTTTAAAACAGCTAGTCATTATTGAAATGTACTGTTTCTTTTGTATGCATACAATTTTGTTTTTAAAAATATATGATATAAATTCCAAGAAACATTTATTCTAGGTATTTGCTCTTCAGAATCAAACAAATACTCACAGATAAGAAAATTTAGCTATTATTATTTATATGTATATATTTATAGATTTCTAGCATTTACTGCAATATTTGTATGTGTGTTTATGTGTGGAAGATGGTGCTTATGATAATTTTAAAACTTAAAAAATGCATTTACATATTTTAAAAGTTACAAAATATACAAATGTACTTAATTTATCAAAGCCAAATGATTAACAATACTCTGAACAAGTTATTCTTCTGTAACACAAGGTTCTTAAGAACTTTAATGTCATTTACTACACTCCCAACTAATTTTGTAATAGTATCATTTATTATAATTCTGTCTTGTTCTTTTAAATGCACACAAAATTATTATTCTTGCTTACAGCTGGAATTTGCTAAAATTTATTCACATATTTACCAATTCATGTCTGCTGCACTTCTTCTTGTATCAAAAGCATTACTTCTGGGTCACTTTTCTTCTGCACAAAGGATACTCTTTCAAATTTCCTTCAGTAATGGCAAGCTGTATGTATGTATAATGTCTTTTGAGATACAGATTTCCACGTTCTTTTTTTTTTAATTAGTACCCTGGCTTCCATGATTACTGTTTAGGATCAAGCTATCAGTCTTACTATCACTTCCTTGAAGATTTCTTCTTTCCCCTCAGATTGCTTTTCAAATTGTCTTTTGAATTTTTGTCATTGATTTGTTTCGATATCATGCTGAGATGTATATTTCTGCTGCTCATCTTGTATTAAATTCATTAAACTGCTTAGATCTATAGCTTGTGTCCTTTCATTCAGGAGAATTCTCACTCATCTCTTCAGTGTTACCAGTGACCCACTCTTACTGTTCTCCTACTTTAACTACAATTAGACTTTCTCACTATACTCACCATGTTGTGAAACTTCCATTAATTTTCTGGTCTTTGTCACTGTCTGCTTTATTTTAAATATTTTTACTATCCTATGTTTTAGTTTCTTTGTGGAATTATTAACTATATGTAATTAACTTGTAACCCCATCACTTAATTTTTATTTTAGATTATTCTTATTTAATGTTTCAATTTCTATTCACTTTTTATATCAAATATGTGAGATTTGCGTGCATAGCTTCTATATTCTGTAGAAGTTTCAAACATTTTTAATAAAGGATTTGAACAAAACAGAGATTGTGTGTGTGTGTGTATGTGTGTGTGTGTGTGTGTGTGTGTGTGTGTGTGTGTGTGTGTATGATAATATAGATATTTAAGGCTTGGTAGGTGTATACTACCGTCTTTTTTAAATAGTTTTCACTCATGGTTGTATTTTGGGGGTACATTTTTAAATTATAATTTTCAAGTTTTGAAAACATTGTATTGAAAAATTTGAGTTCTAGAATGGTTTATTATTCGAGAAAAAGGTGAGCTGCATTTGAATTCAGGATTTTTTTCCAGGATGGTTTGCCTGAATAAATTAGTTTGCCATAATACAGGAGGTAAGAACCTTCAAATACTAAATATTTTACACATAAATACATTTCCGTAAGAAGCATGTTGCATTTACCGAGTATATTCTTAAGCTAATGTTGAAGTTTTAATATTAATTTGTTTTCTCTTGGGGACATAATAGAAAGACCTTTCTGTAACTCTTCTTTATTTTCTTTCTTGATATTTTAAATTTTTTTCTTCTATTATTTAGGACATAATTTTTCTGTTCTCCTTATTTGCATATATCTTCTATATTTTTATCTTAATAATTGCATAGTATTTCTCTTAATAATTGTATTGATCTTATTTTTGTCGTTGCTAAGTTGGTAAGTTAAGTCCACTATGGGCATCAGTAAAAAGGATACAAGAAAAAATAAATAAATAAAAAATAAAAAAATAAAGGATACAAGATAAAACCACAAATATGCATTAATGTTTAGGACAACTGAAACATTCCTCCTGTAATAAAGCATTTGTAAAAACAATGTGAGGCAGTGTAACTAAGTAAAATAGGAAATGAAAAAATTTAAAGCAGATAGTATCTTTTTTTTGTAATTTACAAAAATGTTCATGCTAGAAGAAAGAGATGCAAACAGTCAATTTTAATGTTTATCAAAATTTTGAATATATTTTCCAACCATATCAGTGGATTTAAATGTTTATACCAGTATTTCCTTTATAATATTTAATTTAATTCTAAAGCCTCATAAATATATTATTAATGCTGAGTTCATTTAAAATTTGTATCTCTTTTGAAAGTTTTATGTGGAATAAATGAAGGAAAAATGAAAATGTGTTTGAAATTTTGTTTATCTCTTTTGCTAGATCAGTGAGGTAGAGAATAAAGACTATCAAAGACATCTAAGATCTTATTTTATGAGTCAGAGAAATAAATTCTCAACTGATGAACTCTTCAAGGAAAGTCCAGTCAATATTTGGAAAAGGTCTTCATAATTAAAAGGAAGAGTTGAAATAACAGGAATCTTGCTACTTGTCTGCTTGCTGACCCTAGACATGTTAACTTTTTCAGCCTTCATGTATTGAATGGAAGTAATGATACTGACCTTTTTATATTTGTAAGCATCTAAATGACATATGTAAAGCATTACCTGCATACATACTAGAGATTTTAGAATTTATACTTTCTCCTATTAATAATTATTTTATTATAGTTATCATCAATTTGTTCCTCTTACAATTTTATTTATTTAACTTTTAAAATTTTGTGTATAGTTGTGGGGTACATGTGAGGATTTACCACTTAAGTACATTGTATGCAGGTGAATTTTGGGTTTCTAGCAGGCCCTCTTTCCCTGTGTCACAGAACCTGGTAGCCAGTGTGTGGATGTGTGCCTCCCTACTTCCCTTCTTCAGCAGTGTCAGGCATCTGGTGTTCCCACCTTTGTGCTCATTGATCAATGATCAAGGCCTGCTTATGAGTGAGAATGTACTATATACATTTTTTTTGTTTCTGCAATAGTTCACTTAGTATGAAGGTCTCCAGCTATATCCATGTTGCTGCAAAGGACATGATTTTGTTTCTTTTTATGGGTGTAGTATTCCATCAAGTACATGTACCACACTTTTTTATCCAGTCCACTTTCAATGGGCATCTGAGTTGGTTCCATGTTTTTGCTAACATGAATATTGCTGTAAAAAACACGCCTGTGCAGAGCAATTTATGTTCCATGGGGTATATTTCCAGAAGTGCAATTCCTGGACCCAATGGTAGCACAATTTTTAGTTACTTGAAAAATGCCACACTGCTTTCCACAAAACTTGAACTAGGTAATATTCCCATGAACAGTGTAGAAGAATTCCCTTTTCTCTGCAACCTTGCCAAACATTTTCTTTTTTTAATGATGTCATCCTTACCAGTGTTAGGTGGATCTCATTATAGTTTTGATTTGCATATCTCCAACGATTAGTGACAGTAAGCATTTTTTGTATGTTTCTTGGTTTCTTGACTGTTTTCCTTTGAGAAGTGTCTGTTCATGTATTTTGCCCACTTTTAAATTTTTGTATAATTTTTTATTTTTATTTTATTTTGCATTATTATTATTTTTCTCTTTTTTTGTGTGTTGGAGTCTCACTCTGTCACCCAGACTGAAGCGCAATGGCCGCTCCCGGCCACTGCAGCCTCGACCTGCTGGGCTCCGGCGATCCTTCCACCTCAGCCTGGAACTACAGGCGCGCACTACCATGCCTGGCTAATCTTTGATTTATTGTAGAGATGAGGTTTCGCCAAGTTGCCCAGGTGGGTCTCAAACCCGCGGGCTCAGGCAATCACTCACCTCAGCCTCCCAAAGTGCTGGGATTATAGGCTGAGCCACCGAACCCGGCCTTTATTTTTATTTTAAAGATGTGGGATACAATTCAGGATTAGGTATACAAGTGGTCATCATACAGGTAAAGTCTGGGTCTCTTTTTGGTCACCACTTTGCCTGGTTTGAGATCAGGTACCCTTATTGATGTTGTGCCTTCTCCCATCCCATCCCAGCGGTATCCTGCTACTGCCAATTCCTTTCTTATAGTATTATGGTAAATGTTCAAGGTCCACTTATGAGTGAGAACTGTGGTACTCTGTTCTTTGTTTCTGCGATAGATCACTGAGTATGATGCACTCTAAATCCATCCAGGTTGCTACGAAGTCCATGTTTGTCCTTTATGGCTGCATAATATTCTGTTGTGTTTATGTACCACAATTTTTTTATACAGTCCACTTTCAATGGGCAGCATGGTAAGTTGCACATTTTTGCTATTGTGAATAGTGCTGCAATACACATGCTTGCGCAGGTGTCTTTTTCGTTGAATGATTTGAGTTCCTCTGGGTATATTCCCAGTAGGGGGACTGTAGGGTCATAGAGAAGGTCAATGTCTTGTTCTTTTAGAAATTGCCACACTATTTTTCACAGAGGTTGTGTTCATTTACACTCCCATAAAGAGTATAGGAGTCTCCCCTTGTCCCCATATCCTCTCCAGTATCTGTTGGTTTTTGTTCATTTTTCTTGAGCCTTTTTCCTGGTTTTTGTCAGACATTAGTTCAATAGTTTGATCCACAAACTCTGGGATTCTTTCCTCTGTCTGATCGATTCTACTGCTCAGGCTTGTCATTGTGCTTTGAAATTTCAGGAAATAACTTTTCATTTCCTGGAGTTTAGATTGGACCTTTCTTATATTGGCTAGCTCAGGTTTTCTATTCTTCACTGTTTTTGTTGCCTTGATGATCTGGGCTTCCATCTTCCCATGACTT
The DNA here is from genome assembly GCA_027257055.1 of Cephalopachus bancanus. Lineage (NCBI taxonomy): Eukaryota > Metazoa > Chordata > Mammalia > Primates > Tarsiidae > Cephalopachus > Cephalopachus bancanus. The sequence continues at coordinate 3,059,610 of JAPVLO010000268.1, forward strand.
TCTTTCACTTTTTTTTTTTTTTTGCTAACCGTGGTCTGAATTCTATGTCTATTATCAAGGGCAGGTTGTTCTGGATGATTCCATTGCTTGTGATCCCAGAGGATTCTTTGAGAGTGATGACTCATTAAGGCATTGGGAACTGCTGTTTTCTTCTTTTCTGGTTCTTCCTCATACATGAGGACAGACACTTCTTTTTTTATTTTCATTTTTTCTTGTTTTTCTTTAGTGAGATAACATTGCTACTGTTGGGATGGCTTTTCAGGGGATTTATTTGTCATTTTTATTTTATTCCACAGAGTTCTACCATTTTCCCTGAGGTGGTAGTCCCTGAGATCTCAAACACTATCCGTCTCCTGATCTTCTGGGTCTAGCTGCACTAGGAGGTTGTCTCCATTTGGCTGATGTTGAAAGCTGCCTGCAAGGTGTTCCATGATGTGAAGGCACAGGAGTTGGATTTTAAGAGTAGTTTGTTATGGGCTTCTCTGGAAGACTCTTTTGAACTTTCTTATGCCTCAGTCTATGAACTGGTCTGTGAAACGTTGTTGGTGTGGGCTTTGTTCTTATCTCTTTCCCAGGGGCTACACTGCTATCTCAAATGTTGTCATTGTCTGTGCCAGTTGGCCTCCAGCCAGGAGGTGGCACATGGAGGAAAAAGTCAGCTGTGACTGGTGGTCTGGCTTTTTTTGCCTGACCTCTGTTTCCCCAGGATCTAAGTGATGGGTGGGGTTATGGGAAATCCTAAAGATCATCAGTCCTAGGGATTTTAAGGGATGTGGAGAGGGACAAAATCTGGCCAGGGAGACCTAGTCAGACTGGGCCCCTCTCCAACTCTCCCTTATGAGCTCTGTTTACTACCCTAGTGGGAAACAGGTTCCTGAATGCTGTGGCCATGCTACAGGGGTGGCTGAGCCTTTTCCGTTGTACAAAAGAATCATACAGAGAGAGAGGGTTTGCCAAAATAGAGTCCCCCTACCCCCACTGCCTCTGGTTCCCCTTCCTTTGTCTGAGACTGCCCTCACTCCAACCTCAAAGTTTCTTTCCACAGCAACATTTTTTTTCTGCAGGCTAAAACCAGCTGGTCTGTGTTCCAATTCCTAACTGAGTACTCAGTCAGTATTGGGAGGTAGGTGGGCCCTCTGACTACTGTGGCAGTGCTGCAGAAATAGAAGAGTCACCTGCGGCTCAGAGGCATTCACATTGGGAGAGAGGGATTACCAGGAGCTTTTCCTAACTCTCCTTCCTTTACTAGAAGTTTTGAATTCAGAACTCAAAAGTTCATGAAGCAACAGGATTTCTGCTGTAGCTCGCTCCAAACTAGAGCTACCTATAGTGGTGGAACCTACCACTGGAGTGATTGAAGGTGGCTGGGCCATGGTTCTTTTCTGTCCTCGGATCTGGCACTGTCTGCAGAAAATGATTTACTGGGGATGACTTGACCATAGACATTCAGCACTCAAATGGGTTCCCAAGTCTGCATGGCTCTGGCAACATGCAGTATGCTATATCCAGGACATCTCCCTTGTTGAGCTGGAGTCCTGTGAAGCTGGGACAAGGGCCTTGGTGAAAGTCCTCCCAGTCTATGGCAGTAGCAAACGGTGAATCCTCACTTCCTGCACTCACCATTTCCCACATCCAGAGGGTACTCTCTGTTTCTGATTGCCAGCCAAGTCGAGGGTGGCCTCTTGGTTTCAAAGACAGCTGCCTGTTTCTCTCCTCCATTCTCTTTCTGTGTCCCAATGTCCTTTATAGGTTGTGGGGTGCATCCTCTGTCTCAACTTGCTGCAACTGCTGAGGGTCTCCCTCATATAATTTTGTGTGTATATCTCATAGCTAAATATTATATTGATTCAGTTCTGTTTTATTTGTTTGAACATTTACTTAGTAGGTAAAATATTTTATGTACTATGGTAGGCAATGCAGGGCAGGAAGACTGCTGCGATTTAGTTTAGGGGATCTGTGATTTATATAAACCACAAACTTTGCCTGGTGCCTGAAAAAATAGTATCTGTCATATATACATGCTTACTACTCATTTTCAATGTATGTAGTTGTGATTAATAAAGGTTAATAAAATAGGCATTTTGAAGAAGAGGTTTATTATCCTTTGTTAATAAAACAGTCACTAAAGATGAAAGTATTTGAGCTGAGGAAAAGTGGTATGCATAAATGTATGTAAATGTGTGCATATTCGAGTTGGCAAAGAACAGAACAATTACTGGAGAGGCGGTTGATTAATTATTTTTTCAAATAATACTAATTAAGCACTTATTCTGAACCAGGCACTATGTAGAACTAAGTGCTGCTTTCAAAAGGATTACAGTGTGGTTAGGGTTATAGACAATTGACAGGTAAACATGGTATGTGCATGATTTTCTGATAAGAAGAAGAAAAGGGCTATGGTACAGTGCCTGTCTTTAGCTCCCCTCATTCTCCATCGGACAGTCCAATCAGTCTAGAACAAGTTGTCTACCCATGTAGGAAAGTCAAGAGCATACACTGGTAGATGTTTGTAATCCAAGGATAGACTGCTGTGCTGTAGAAGAAATATACTCAGGGTATCCACCTGGCTTCACAGGCTACTGACCATGGGGAGATGAGAATCAAAAGCAGAACATGTTTTATTTTGTTTATACATTTACAAGTGAATTCATTTAATCGTCTGAAAATTTTTACTAGAGGAGCTCTTGCCTTCAGGCACTAAAATAAACTTTGTAGAAATTGTGAATAAGTATAAACTATTCACAAATCTAATCAATTGACACTCAAATAAGCTATAAAGGCCCAAATTTTTTCCTGAACTCATCACTGTCTTAGATCTTACCTCAAAATTTGCCCTTAACTCCACTTGGCTTCCAATATCTTCTAGCAATAGTTAGTTTCTATTGAAAGAAATAAATTGGGAGAGTAAGCCCCAATTTTGGCTGATGTATTTTCATAAACTTTATTACAAGGTGTGCTATGTAAGATAAAATGCGAAACACTAGGATGACTTTATTTTAGAGATGATATAGATTTTCCCAAATTTCTCATCTTTCTATTACTATTCAGACCAGGAAAATCCCAAAATGTGTTGTGGAATGTATCTAGAGGTTTTCTCTAGAGATTTTTAGGAAAAAGTAGGTATTCAATAAAGAACTATAACAGCATGAATTTTTTTATCCTTGTTTTATACGTCTGCCTGAAGGAATAAACTGTCATTCATTGCAAACCTCCCACTACTATCTAAGTTATTATTTTATAATTCCAAATGTATTAAATGTATATATGGAGATTTTTATAATTCATATGAACTCATTTAAAACACATTTTAATAAGATTTTACTTTACTTCCAAAACATTGTGAAATTTAAAATGTTGCTGACAATTAGTACTTGCCATAACTTCTGTAAAATTGTCAGCTGGTGATCACTGATATCAAATAATTCTATAATTAATAAAATATTTTAAAAATCAGGTGTTAACCCAAACCTTTTAAAAGTAATTGTTTACAAAATCCTAAACAACTACATGGAAGTCATGTATCTTACATTATGAATGTTATACTCTCATGTTATTTACATCCTGATGCAATAGCATGATAATCTCTTTATAGCAATGTCATTTTTAAATTTAAATTTTAATTTTAATTCTGGGTGGTGAGTGCTTCAGCTCTTTATATATTATTTCTTGTCTTTTATTTCCTTTAATTTCTTTTATGAGTCATTTCCTAAAGGTATAATTAGTGCTTGTAATACTAAAACTGGCAAGAGATGCCCAAAAATCTTTGAAAAGAAGAAAAAGAAAGGATAAATGTTTCATGCTAAAACTAGAAAGTAGGAATAGAGACTCTACCTTATCAAAAAAGAAAGCATTAGATACCTTAGAATCCAATTGAAAGGTAGTAAGATATATAAGAAGTTGTAATTAACCAATGATATTAACATCTCTGAAAGATAATATATTACTATAACAACAATGGTCAATTAGCTTGCCTAGAAAACAGGGAGATGATAGAACAACAATATGGCACTGTTTACTCAACATTTTCGAGTTTTGAGGGATGCTGGTAAACACTGTTTTTATGGGAAATGATTTCTGATATGAGACACAAAGGATTCATTTTACACATGATAATCTCACTTTCTTTTGAGCAAATATTTTATTTGTCAAAACAACCTTCTAGTTTTTTGCCCAATTTTTAAAAGTTTTTCAGTTTTAAAAATGAGATACCCTGAATATAGGGCAAATTATCAGTATCTCTAAAAGTCTAGTGAAAATATAAAGTATTGATCTTTTATAATTTATTCATATTTTTTATGATTTTAAGAAGCCAGTTGAATTAAAAAAAAAAAGAATTCAGTTGAATGTAATCGTTTCTCCTCCTCTGTTGTCACTGAAGCTCAATGAAGAAGCTTGATTGTGTTTTTGCACTTATATGATGACAATAAGATGTTTGAGCCTGTGGCTAATCACCTTTACTCTGATAGACCCTGTTGTAGAAGCTACTCAATCCTTCATTTTTTTTAATCTACAGCAAACATATATTACCAGTTATGGAGTATCTTTTTATTTACTGCAACTCTGTACACCAAAGATAAAGTATTTGTGGATTCTGAAGGGTATGAATTCAGATTGGAATAGCATTTGGAAACTCTCTGATCAACAAATTTATTAAAATTTACCCTGTACAACTAAAAGGGTTGGAAAAAGAAAGAAATCCCTATATATTTGCACTTGGCAGAAGGGAGTGAAAATCAGAAACTCATGTATCAGGTAAATAAAATGAATCATATGAAAATTTAAGATTATGTATTACATATGACGATATGCATATTTTTAGATGATCATATCAAATACATCATTGTATTCTATGATCAAATATCAATGAATGTTATGGGAAATAGGTGGCAAGAATTCAGTGAGGTCACATTTCATGGTGGTGGTCAGAAGCAGGAGTGATGGGTAAAATAAAGTGTGTTTTACAGATGCAAAATATGGACTTTGTGGCACCTCATTGTAATACAAGTTTTACGCTACACCTAGAGGTAGGAGATAGATTCTGATCTGTCTCTAAGGGAAATTATGAGGTTTCAGTGAGACGAGAAAGTTACCAAATAAATAATTCACCTTCCTTTCTATAGCAATTTTAAGTCACCTAAGGATCTTGTAGAAACAGCCCTCTTCTGTGCAGCCTCTAAACTATCTTATTTCCTCTATTTTAAAAGGGTAAATCTTAAATTACTCCTGGGATATAGTCTCATATGTCTTCGATCACCTCAGCTACAAATAAAAGTATGTTCTACTACCTAGATACTTATATTTTCTCTGTTAAACCTGCCTCAATATTTTAATGTGTTATTTAAAATATTCACAACAGATTTTGACTTTGTGTGTTTTAGTAAGGAAGCTGCATTTATGCTTATTTATCTTTTCAACTTTAGAGTAGATTATGTTTTAAAATTTCTTGCAAGCCGGGCTCAGTGGCTTAGCCTGTAATCTCCCGCTTTGGGAGGCTGAGGTGAGTGGATTGCCTGAGCCCGCGGGTTCGAGACCCGCCTGGGCAATTTGGCGAGACCTCATCTCTACAATAAATCAAAAAATCAGCCGGGCGTGGTGGCGCGTGCCTGTAGTTCCGGCTACTCGGAGGGCTGAGGCGGAAGGATTGCCAGAGTCCAGCAGGTCGAGGCTGCGGTGGCCAGGAGCGGCCTCTGCATTCCAGTCTGGGTGACAGAGTGAGACTCCAACTCAAAAAAAAAAAAAGATGTTCTTCCAAAAATAGTGAGTATATACTACATTTGATGAACTAGGCCTCATCTGAGTAGGTCACTGCTTCTTCAAGTGTACCTTTCTCCACGGTGTAAGAAAACACTTATAAAATCCAATAGATAAACAAAAATTTTTACCAGTACTGTTGTTTTTTTATATTATCATCTCTACTTTTTATTGTTACCTTTTGTCTTTTCTTTTTCTTTCCTTTTTTCCTTTATTTACATAGCTACAGACCTATGTTTTGACTACAACAAGCAGCTAAGCATGACCATCGTTTAGCCATTTTTGTCTATCTTGAGTAGAAAGAGCTAAAGAGAAAGACATGCCTCTGAAAATAGTCAGTTTCTCTGTCTATGGTTCTCTGCAGAAATATTCTTATGATCACTGGTTCCCTCAAGCCTTGTTGACATTTGTTATTTGTGATAGGAGATGACTCTGAAAAAAATTTTTCTTAGAACAGTTTTTTTTATTTCACTTACATGAGAAAACCCCTAGAAGCATATAAAAACAAACTTTGAAGTCCTGAGATACTAGATACTTCTATAAAAATTATTTATAGTATTTAAATCTAATGTCCCAAGATGATTTGTTTATGCATTCCCATATTGCTTATAGTAAATTATATTGTTAAATTAACAAACAGTCAATAATAAAACTAAAATTAAAGAAGTTTTCCTCTAATACCTCATTTTTTAGGACACATTTATATTAATTCTGTGTCAGAGTATATTGCTTAAATAGAGTGTTGACCCTTTGCCAATGATAATAACCATGAAGTAGATTATTTCAGCACCCTGAGTGACTTTGTTGTATCTCTCTCTATCAGCTTTGGCAATATGTTAAGAGACTAAAAAGATCTGAGGAAAAAAGTTTAGAAGTTGCAGCCCCTGCAGAATTCGCTGAAGGGCATGGCATAGAAATTGAAAACCTCATCATGGAACTACAGTCAGCATTAACACTTACAGGGCTCCAGTACTTTCTCAGAAAATGTGACACCTCCAGGCATTCTTTGATTTCAAATTGCCAGTCAATGTACAGCACTAAAGGCCAGAGAGAGCAAGAAAAATTGATCTTCTGTCAGCAACCAAAACGACCTATAATCTTTCCCTACTTGAAAATTGTTAGTAAGTTGTGAAAAAGCTTGGGAAAAGGGAATTTGGTAGAAACTTTTTCCTGAAAGTCTTCCAAGATCCTCACTTTTCATCAAATATAACGGAAATGTGTACCCATAAAAGTGTAGGCAAAATAATAAGAAAAATAATACTTTACAGTACATTGTAAAAGGTACTGAGCTAAGCAATTTAAATGAAATTATATTAATTCTCACACCAATACAATAAATTATGTACTATTATTCCTCCCATTTTACAACTGTTGCAATTGAGGTGAAATAAAACTAAGTGACTTGAGCAAGAGTATATAGTAGATTATAGCGGTTAGGATCCAAGATACCAAAGTTTGCTTTCCTAACTACTATAATACAATGTCTCAAACTAACATTGAAATAAAACAATGTAAACTCTTAAATCTTCTATGCCAAATAAAGAATACTCCTTTTTTCAAATATTCTCTAGACTGAAACCTAAGCAATTGATGAATGTGGTTAATTGTTAGACAAAAAATTACTAAATTATTTTCAACTCCTTTTGCTTAAGAATATCATTACATCTTTGGTATGCTTTATAACAACATAATTTTCTTTCTACAAATCTATTAATAACTATTTAAATCTTTTTATTTCCCTTGTTTATGTCTGTTAAATAGAAATTTTCTAGTGTTACAGCATCTTTTCTCAAACAAAGAATTACTGAAAACAGTTATGTTCTTTCTGTGTTTTAGAAGAACATGAGTTCATTAGGGCAAACTTTGTACACCTTCTAAGCATAACACTGTTAGACTATACTTATAAGGTAAGTAATGAATTCATATGCTCTGCTGGAAGCTTCATTAATTCTTGTAAAAAAGTGACTGCAGTTCAATAATATAAGGAAATGTTGCTCTAAAGTTCTACCAGGAAACAAATATGAACACTGGATTGAATAGTTATACGCAATCAAATGAGTTATAGTTTTAAAAAATTCAAGATACTGCACTTCAGCCTATAGTTTGTAAAGAAACATAAAGACATAAACTATAACTCTGGAATAATTTTATTATTAACAAAATAGTCAATTTTATTAACAAAATAGTCAATAAAGAAATTAACTCATTGTTTGAAAAGATTTTATGTGTGTGTGTTACCAAAAAGTCATGTTTATTATGTATGTTACTTTCTTTACCCAAAAAATATGTGGATAATTTAGCCTGACTTCCTTTACGAACTTATTTCAAATTTACCAAGGATTTATAATTCAAAAGCACAAGTTATTTAGGTCATTGCTAGCCCATTAACAGCAGCATTATCTTGCCACCAAGTGGTAGTTTCTGAATTGCATTGCAGAAGTTTGTTGTGTTTTCTCATGTATATATTTCACATAATTGTTAATATGTGTTAAAAATAATCAAACTCATTATGTAAGGGAAGAAAGGAGTATCTAATATATGTGCTTTTCCAAAAATATTTATATTTGAGAGTTAATTATAATGAAAAGAATGTGGTATTTGTGCTTCCTAATTTTTTGGATTGATTCAAATTCCATCACTTTTTAAAGTGTCTGAGATGAGCTGAGCTCATTGGCTCAGGCTGTAATCCCAAGCCTTTGGGAGGCTGAGGTGGGTGGATTGCCTGAGCCCGCAGGTTCGAGAACCGCCTGGGCAGCGAGACCTCATCTCTACAATAAATCAAAAAATCAGCCGGGCATGGTAGCGCGCACCTGTAGTTCCAGCTACTTGGAAGGCTGAGGTGGAAGGATCGCCAGAGCCCAGCAGGTCAAGGCTGCGGTGGCCAGGAGCGGCCACTGCACTTCAGTCTGGGTGACAGAGTGAGACTCCAACTCAAAATAAATAAATGAATAAAATAAAATGTCTGAGATGAACCCAAGGTGACCAAGTGTAAGTACTCTAAGAGTTTCATTCAGTTCTTTGAGTTTTAAGACATGTTAGCTTCTTATTTCCTTTGATCTCTGTTAAAGGTTAAATTCTGTCCCATAAAAAGTTATGTTGAATTCTTAACCTCTGGTACCTCAGAATATGACCTATTTAGAAATAGGTCATATTTTAAAGTTGTAATTCTTTAAAATGAGGTCATATTGGCATGCTATGGTTCTCTTATCCAATATGACAAGAGGTTTTTTTATGAAAAAGGGGATTTGGACACAGAGAAAGGATGATGTGAAGATACACAGGGAGAAGGTAGCCAGTGAAGGTGGAGGCAGAGAGTGAAGCAATGCAACTTCAGTCTGAGGAACATCAAAGATTATCAGTCAACACCACAAGCTAGAAGAAGAAAAAAAATTCTTCTGTACAGAGTTCAGAGTGTCCTTTTGTCACCTTGATTTCAGATTTGTAACCTTCAGATCTGAGATTTTTTTGTTGTTGTTTAAAAGCATGCACTTTCTGGTAGCTTATTATAGCAACCCCAGGAAACTAATATAATTTTCCTTTCAAAATTAAAATGGTTGTGTTAGATAATGACTTAGACACTGGTGTTGAAAAGCCAAAGATATATGGAACTCTTAGAACTACCTGGGTTCCCCCAATGAGAGACAAATTTGATGAACAGTTGATGCACTGTTATCTAAGGATAAAAATCAACATAGTTTCAGAATGTAAATGCAAAGGTAGAGTTAAGAACAAAGAACAAAAACAGCAGAACAATTGGAGTAACCATCTGTATTGCTAATTGGCTTTATTCAAAGGAAAAATAAACTTTTTCTGTTTTTACGACAAGGTATGGTTTTGCAACTTGTAGTAAGGTGTCACTGCTGACAGTTCGTCTCCTATCTTCCCACAAAGACTAAGAGATAGGGGTACATCTTTCTCTATGATTATATTTGAAAAGAAGTTTCCAAGGTCCTGGAAAATGCCTTGGGTAGTAAGCTGCCAAAGCTTTTAAAAATTATTTACATCTTAAAGGTCAGAGAAAGAATTTGCAATTACAAGTTTACTAGCATGAATGCTCACTGAAAAGGGAGAAGGATCTCTGTGGTTAGGCCATCTGGATTCTGTGAGGCTGAGGTGAATGGAAGTTCATGGGCCCAAAGGCAGAAAGTCGGTCTAATATTTAGTTAAGTTGAGAGAAAGGTTAAAGCCCTCTTGTTCACCCTTTCTAACCCTTTCTGGTTAGCTATTTTCAAACCAAAAAGAAGGCCTTGGATAGCATTTTCCAAGGTCTCATTCCTCCTCAGGCTCAATCTCAAAGCTTGTGTTTATTTATCCCTCAAATATTTCTCTAATCTTTCCTTTTAAAACTATCCTCAGATTGTCTATTATAGGTACAGCTCTTATGCTCTGGTTTAGACCACAATAGCCTATTCATTCATCTTCTCATCACTGTAAAATCTTTTAGAATGCAAACCTAGTTTTGTCATTCTGCTGTTTTGCTTTTTACTAATTCATTATCGTCAAAGGCCGGAAAATAAAATGCAAGGCCTAAGAAGCTTCACTAACTTGGCTAATTGGAAAATATGTCCCCACTCCTGGCAAGACAAACCCCATCACCTGTGTAAAAGGAAAACAACTTGGGTGGAGACTGACCTGAGAGGATTTCACAGTCTTCTCATCAAATCTCTGCTGACAACTAGCTTCGTGACTTTGAGCAAGTCGTATAATCTGTAGTAATACAAATACTTAATCGATCAATTGAAGTCAAGTAAGCAAAGGACACTCCTGTTCTCCATTCACAGCTTATTTTAGCAAAAGGGGCTCGGTGGCACAAATGTTTTCTTCCTCGGTCTTTTGCTTTGTGACATTTATCTCCTGAAGATAAAGGAGGTTTTAGCACAAGGGAGATTATTTATATAATAATTTCAGGGAGTTTGTTACTTTTTTCTTAAAAGTTTTTTGGGGAGGAGGAGGAGGTGGAAATAAAAAGTTTATTCGCTCAGGTAGTTTTTCTTAAGTCCTAACTACCTAGACCATTAAAAGGGTTATTTTTACTATTGTCTATGGGTATCTGACAAATTTGATAATAAATGAGAGAAAAGAGTAAAGTTCATAACCTTCACTCGTTAATACACTTACTCTGTAAGGACTCTAAGATTTCTTGGGTAAACTTACTTTAAACTTGTTAAGACCGATTTGGGATAGCATTTGTCTGGAAATTGTTTTAAAATATGATGACACAAGTATTTGACCTTAAGAAGACTGTGTATAGAGGGCAAACGGGTACTGAAAACTTACTCTGAAGTCACATTACTGAATGGAGAAACATCAAAGTTATACATCACTTAGTAGCTCAATTTTCTAACCCAATTAAAATGGACTTGAAATTCAGAATATATAAGCACCATATAGTTGTCCCATGTTGAGATTGCATCAGAAATTTGTCTAAATATTTTTAGTTCATTCCCAATTATAAATTGTTCACACAAGTTCAAGCAATTGTTCAACAAGGAAAATAGCAATTATTTCAGTCTTTATATGATAGACTTAAATAGCATCTCCAGGTGCTATTAAGGCCTCTGATAGTAGAGCAATTTTGAATCAACTATTAAAGTATTCACTGTGATTTTAGAATAGCCAGGAGTTTTAGTTTGCATATTTTCTTTTTACTTTCTTGGGGCAATTTTAATTTATTTAGTATATTTTGAATTTAACTTACGTTAATAATGTTCATAAAAGGCATTTTCTGCAAAATATATAGTTTTTATATGTGCTTTATAAAGATATGATATAAACAGCAAACATGTTATGGCATCACATAAAGGTAGCCACATTCATTGTATCCTGATTTATCATATGTTAATATCCTCTAGGAATAACTAATACAAGTTTTTAAAAAGTTCATATGCAGACAGTATATTATACAAAATACAATCATATTTTTCTAATTTAATATAAGATAGATTTCATCAAATTGGTAAGATAAAAGTAAATACTAAATTAGACAATAAAGAGATTGATTAAAATTAAATAGAAAATTAAGGTAACTTCTTTGTCATATGTCACTAATGAATTATTTGATATAAAACATCAATTTCCTAAATTGATTTGGGGTGACAAAAATGCAACTAAAGGTAAAATATAAGCTGTAAATATATGTTAATATAGGACATTTGTGCTGCAAATGTGTGTTAATTTGTTACAAGTGGACCACAGATTGGGCTTTGAATATCTAAGCAGCAAAACAAAGATTAGAACATGATCAATTGTAAAAAATCTATTTCTTAAGAGAAGAAACACTATTGCTAAAACAGTATTGGGGGGAATTTTAAAAAATATTTAGTAATCTAATAAAAGATACAATTTACAATAGTCTTCAAGTAAATTTTGCTCAGTTCTTTCTGACAGGAAAAATAACGACAGTTAAATAGCATTTTCACGTGCCAAGTCCTGTGTCAAGCTCTTTAGATATATTTAACTCATTTAATTTTCATGGTAATTCTATGAAGTAATTGCTATTAATATCTACATTTAAGAGGTGAAGGAACTAAAAATTAGAACATTTAAGTAATTTTTCCACCTGGTTGATAAATGGTAGAATTAGAAAAACAAACTCAGAAAGTCCAACTTGTTTTCATCACTGTATGGTACTGGCATAAAGCAACACTATCTTCTGATCTATGATGGCATAAGCTAAAACACTCTTAGTGAATTGAATAAACACCATTTATCAGAGGCCAATATATTTAAGACATTCAATTAATACAACATTTGTATTAAGTACTTATCTTTACTAGGTACTGATGAAGAGCAAGCTATTCTGGAGTGAAGGAATGTATGGAGAGCACATATTAGAATATACAGTGTCTCTGAAATTTTTTTTTAAAAGGTCCTCAAAATAGATTACAAAATAGCACTCTATTTTAGTGGAAATTGACTGAAAGACAAAATGGTTTGGCAAAGACTGAAACATGGATCCTACCAACACTCTTGTATAGGCAACTTGCGGTACACAGACAGCAAAATCCTGCATGATGGCCCTAAGTTAGACATAGTCATTGCTCACACAGATCTCAAAGGAAGAAAACAAAATATTTTAGATAGGAATTTCAGGAAAAAAAAACATTCAGCATGGCAATGAGGAGATAAATGGAGTGACAAGACGGAACAAACAGTTGATTTATATGACTTTATTTTAAAGAAAATATAAATGCTCTGTCAAAGGAACTGCTGAACTAAAACCAGTGGGAAACTGCTGGGGGGGGCACACTTCATCAATAAGAGTACCTGATCTCATACCAGGCAAAGTGGGGAGCAAAGCAAGACCCAAACTACCTGTACAATGACCATTTGTCTGTCTAATCCTGAATTATATCCCACATCCTTGAAATTCAATAAATAAATAGACAATGCATTGATGCTAAAACCTAAAATAGATTATCTTTACAGTGTATTTCTAAAATATTGGCTTCTATGTTCTGGGACTTAGTATGGCCGTTAATGCCATCTGAAAACAAAATATTATAATGTCCAAGACAGACTAGCAAGGCAATATGAAAAAACAAAACAAAACAAAACAAAAACAAAGTATAAAGAGGTCATCTGAGGCGTATATTCCATTTTCATCTTGCTAATAAAATATATAAACACACTGAAAATGGTAATTTTAAAGGGAAAACAGCTGAAATTAGTGCCCAAAGAAGTGCAATATAGATTATAGTATCACAAGACTTGGCTTCTTTGGTGGAATTATTAATGGTCATTAATGGCAAGAAGTAAGAGAATAATGTGATGCCCTTGTTTTCTCTTATGGAAGGGTGTGTCCTTCAAATAGGTTGATTAATACAGCTGTCATGATGGGAGAGATTTCGTGTCTTTGGATTGTGTAAGACCTTTAGAGGACAGTGGGTATGGCTAATTCATCCTTGAAAGCAAGTATGGAAGTCTATTTTGTCTAAGCGAACCTACTCTTGACTATTTTTTTGGTTTTCATTTGCATAAAGTATTGTCCTTTATTATTAGTCTATGTGTGTCTTTATTGATGAAGTGAGCTTCTTGGAGTTAGTATTTAGATGGGTCTTGTTCTTTTTAACCCATTCAGCCTGTGTCTTTTAATTGAAAAAATTAGTCTGTTTACATTAAATGTTATTACTAATACATGAGGACTTACTACTACCAATTTATTATTTGTCTCCTGTTTGTTTTGTTGGTCCTCTTTTCATTTGTTTCTTCTTTCCTGTTGTCCTTTCTGATTTTCTGTCATAGTATAGTGCAATTTTTTGCCTTTTCGTGTATATATTATAAGTTTTCATTTTGTGATTGCCATGAAGCTTGAAAAATTGAAAAAAATAACCCAAACATGTAAGAAGCTAAATAACTCAACAGGGTAAAAATCATGTGCCTAAAAAATAGGCAACCTATCTGAACAGACATAAAAATGACCAAGTGATATATGCTTAACATCACTAATCATCAGAGAAACGCAAATCAAAACCACAATGAGATACTATTGCACCTCAGTTAAAATGACTTTTATCAAAAAGGCAGGCAATAATGAATGCTGGTGAAGATGTGAAGAAATGGGAACCCCTGTATGCTGTTGATGGGAATGTCAATTAGTCCAGCCGCTATAGAAAACAGTATGAAAGTTCTTCAGCAAACTAAAAATAGAACTACAGTATGATCCAGCAATTCCACTGTTGGGTATGTATTCAAAAGCAAAGAAATGAGCATATTCAAGACACATATTCACTCCTAGTTTATTGCAGCACTATAAGCAATATCCAAGATTTGAAATAAATCTAAATATCCAATAAGAAATAAACAAATAACATGTGGTATATATACACAGTATAGTATCATTCAGCAGTAAGAAAAGGAATAAAGTCCTGTTTATTGTAAGAACATAGATGGAACTGGAGAACGTTATATTATGCAAAATAAGCCAGACACAGACAAATATTTCATGTTTTTACTCATATGTGGAAGCTAAAATAAAATTAAACTCTCAGAGAGAGAGTAAAATAATGATTACCAAAGGATGGGAAGAGAACTATGGAGAGAGAGATAAAGAGGGGATGGTTAATTGGTATAAAAATACAGTCATAGAAGGAATAAGAGCTAGTGTTTGCTAGATGATATGGTGACAATAGTGAACAGTGGTTAACAATATCTTTAGTAAAATATTTTGAAATAATAAAGAGCATACCTGTAATTGGAATGTTCCTACCACAAAGAAATGATAACTGTTTGAGGTGACAAAGATCCAAGTACCCTGATTTGACTGTAACAACTATTTTGCATCTATAATGATTAAACATATTTTTAAAAATTAAAGTACAAAAGACCCAGAATAGCCAGAGCAATCTTGAACAATAAGAACAAAGTTGGAGACATCATCTAACCTTATTTAAAATATTACTACAAACCTGTAGTAACCAAAACAGCATGGTAATGGCATACAAATAAACACATTGACTAGTAGAACAGAATAAGTCCAGAAATAAATCCACCCATTATAGAAACTCACTTAAACAAATGGTACTAGAATACTGGATATCTCTATGCACAAGAAATAAACTCCAGTCTCTCATCATAAGATAAAAATCAAATGAAAATGAACTAAAGACTTAAATATATGACCTGAAACTATAAATCTACTAGAGAAAATCATTGGAAAAACGGTCCAGAACACATGTCTGGGCAAAAATGCCTTTAGTAAGATTTAAAAAGTATAGACAGCCAAAGCAAAAATGAACAGATGAGATCATATCATGCTAAAAAGCTTCTGAACAGCAAAGGAAATAATAAAGTGATGAGTGAACCCATAGAATGAGAAAAAAGTATTTGCAAACTATTCAACTGATGAGAAATTAATAGAAGCTGATTTTTTCTTTTTTTTCTGAATACCCAAACTAGATTATGTTAGATTGCTATAAGTATTATTCAGTTAGCTATTTGAAGTAGAAATTTCTTTAAAGAAAAAAATAACATACTTTATAATTTAATATGTTATATCTGAAGAAAATATTTTATACCAATATTAACATCACTAGCAATAAGACCCTTTTCTTAAAGGTAAAATGTCTGAGATTACAAGGAGCTTACAACTTCAAGTTTTACAATTTTACCTAGAGATGCCATAAAATACAGGCATATAAAGATATGGAAACAACTCTTGTGAACTTAAGTAAACAAAAATAAACACTCCCAATTTGACAGATCTCAAAGAAAGGGTGATTTCTTACCCTAATTAAAAATGCACACATTTCACCCTTCTTTAGTTTTAACATGTAATCTTGAGTGCCTGCCATTTTCCTTTCCATTTATTTTTGGATTCCAACCTCCTCAACTTGTGACATGATTTAGACAAAAGAAACATTAAAAGACAATAGAAAGTTTGTTACTTAATTTTACCTTTTGAAGCCTTCACATTGAAACAGTGGTACCACAAACAATAAACCAGTTTGAAAAACAACAACAACAACAGGTATCCAAATAAAACAAGATATACAAGGCTCTGACTCTGGAGGCAAGAGCATCACTATTAATTCCAAGACCAAACCAGACAAGATATTTTAGATTCCTACTTTGAAAGATAATAAACAGAATAATTAGGCATAAACCACCTTTCAAGCAGCTTTCAGTCAAAATTTAGAGACATTGTTTTCACTTTCTAATTTGTTTTTGTTGTTGTTGAGTCAGGGTATCATTCTTTTTTGGTCAGAGTTTTTTTCCTTAATTGTCAGAGTGTCTTTCTGTTGCCCAGCCTGGAGTGCAGTGACAGGCTTGTGGCTCACCACAGCCTCCACTTCTTGGGCTCAAGCAATCCTTTCTCCTCAGCCTTCTGAGTAGCTGGAAGTTCAGGCACACACTACCACAATCAACTGTTTTGTAGAGGCAAGATAACACCATGTTGCCTAAGCAGGTCTACAACTCCTAAGGATCAAGCAGTCCTCCTGCCACAGCCTCTCAGAGAGCTAGAATTACAACTATGATTCACTGCGCCCAGTCCCATGTTCTAAGTTTTAAAGACAAAGATATCTTAAGTTATAAGTTTTAGCAAATGAAAGCTCTGAAGATAAAGCCATTTTTCCATAACTCAGTGATCAAGAAAGTCAGGAATTTCAAAGTTGCACTAGTGATTTTCGTTAATCCATTAACTCTTTTCCTATCCAGTGGAATTTTGTAAGAGTAAAATCTCAGTGGAACTTCCATAAGAGTTGCTGTAATTCTCAAAATGTTAAAAACATAATGTTCAAACAAATATAAAGTGTGTGTCAAAATTTCACTTAACAAGGGAGCCAGCAGGATCCAAAACTATCTCAAAAGTGGGTTTGAGAACTGATATTTTATATAGGCAGAGAAGAAAAGGAACAATTAGGTGAAATCAATAAGTTACAGAGTAAACTGATTTTTAAATAAATTTTGGAAAATTTTTTACTCTCTTTACTGGACTATCATACTCTATTAGTTTTACAAAATTATAACTATTCAAGCTCCAAGTAATTTTGCAAAGTTGCATTTCTCCAAAGAGTGAAATGTCCCTCAGATAGCTAGTTAGAAAATGCAATACCAGAGTCTTTAATAATCAAGTAGTCATTTTTTTACTTTATTTTCAAATTTGAATGATTTTTTTAATATACAAAGGATAATTTTATCTTACCATAACATATATTCATATATGTTAATATTGTTATATATACTATATATGTTCATTGTTATATATACAAAATCTGGACATGATAAAAATATAATAAGAACCCATTAACTCACAACACAAATCAAGGACAAAGAAATGACAAACCAACAATATTTTTGAAGCCCCTTTATGGAAATTACTGGTTCCAACTCTTTTTTTTCCACACAGGGAAAAGTACTCACCAGAATTGTGAGTTCATAATTTGGTGGTTATAGTTTTTATACATGCCTACACATGCTTAACCATATATTATATAGTTTTATAGTGTTTGTGTTATGTTCTATATATTTATTGGTATCATATGGTTTATTTTCTGACTGAATCTGAGATTTATTAATTTTAGTGAAAGTGACTATTTTTTATTAATGTTTACTATACAAATGTGTGATTTATTTGTCCATTTCCTTATTGATAAAAACAAATAATTTCCTATTAGGAATAGAATTGCCACAGCCATAATGGAAGATATTACTAGTACATATCTATTGAGTTTATATTAAGGATTGCAGACTAATAGGTTATTTATATACTTAACTTTACACGATTATACTAAAATCATAGTCAAATAGTTGTATTTTTTGTTTACTCTCAAAGATAACATTTAAGCATTGATTTTATTTGTTTCACATTCTTGCATTATATTCCTGACTTATAACACATTTAGAAGAAAATATGTAAAAATGTCAGTGCACCTCAACCACAGATGCACCTGCAGTTAAACAACTTGAACTTATAACTTGTTGCAGTGAGAGGGAACACACAACTTAGAGAATTGTGGGAAATTTTAGGAAGAAGGTGTCAGGAAAAAAAATGTATTATAAGACTTAGATTTTAGTTGTCTCATTTGGGGGAGGGTATAAGGAAGCAGGAGCTCACCCTGAATTGGTTGCAATCAAAAAATGAGGACAATTGCAATACTGAGCATCTCGTTAAGTCTTGTATACATCAGGGCAGACCAAAGTGAGGATAAAGCTGCAATCTGTAAAGAAGAAACACTCACTCAGTGAGAGTAAAGGATGCTTGATATTTTATGAATTGCTAGCGACCTTGTTCTTGTTTCACCTTATCATGGTGTCGGAGTGATTTTATTTGACAGAGATATTTTGTCGCATTGTAATATTCAACAGTATAATGAAATGATCACCTGTTCGTGTTAGATCAGTTTGTAATAAGACTGATGATTAGTTCTTGAATATAAAGTCCTGCTACATTTTTTTTTTTTTTTGCTTTCAACAGAAATATCAAATGTCTAGGATACAATGGCAAAGTACAATAGATGCAGTTCCTTCCCTCAGGGCGTGTCATAGGAGAAACAGATGTATTCACATAATACAAGCAAGAAAACACAGAAAATTAGTAACCATGTCAAGTACTATGCAGAAAAAGACTTGACTGTATCTACAAATAAACAAATGGTTGAATACCTCATGTCAACCATTTGTGTTGTCATTTAGCTAGTTCCAAAATACAGTACTAGGTGCACAGTTTAGTGTTTGATAAAGAGTACATGCTGCTTGTCATATATTTTGTTTTTATGCAGTAAAGAGAAGTTGGTTGTAGTTTTATTTGCAAATAAACATGGAAAGGGTTGCTATGAGGGAACGTGTCTCTAAAAATTTTTTAATTATGTTCCTCTTCAAAATGTGGATATAAAACAGTTCAAAATTACTTTTTTCTAGGTTTTCACTAGAAAGTAAGAGTTAAAAATTCTAATTAAGATATG
The DNA here is from genome assembly GCA_027257055.1 of Cephalopachus bancanus. NCBI lineage: Eukaryota > Metazoa > Chordata > Mammalia > Primates > Tarsiidae > Cephalopachus > Cephalopachus bancanus. The sequence continues at coordinate 3,078,764 of JAPVLO010000268.1, forward strand.
GTAACTAAAATTCTAAATAATAACAACTTTTTATTCAAGGAAAGCAAGATGATTTTGGTAAGTGAAACTATAAAATATGAAATGTTTGTTTCTGTTAAGAAAAAGTAAGTTTATAGTTTTGAGGTTATTTAAAGTTTGTTTCAGAAAAAAAGAAGAAACAATATAGATAAAACAATGGACAAGAAGGTTGTAGAAGATTTGTGGAAGATGAATCATTTGAAAGGAATTTTGTGTATCAACAAGTTGGCTAAAATTAAAAGATAATTATTAATATTTTCTAAGAATTGATCATTAATGTCAACAATGCAACCATGCAGAATTAGAATTTGTTTCCCTAAGTTACAACAGCAAAGTTTCCATGTAGAATTGATCTGCACTTAGTGGGAAATGAAGGTTTATTAGATCTTTCAATTAATAGAGAAGACTCAATATTCCTAAGGAAAGATCTAGACCTTTTATGGACAACTATGTAACTTTTAGTATTTAATTATTACTCTAGTTGAATGAATGTCTATTTTTACACAGTGAACAGTGATTTTATTTTTATCAAGTGTTTTGAATCTTTATATTTTTGACAAACTTCCCCAAGTCAAATTTTAAATTAAGACTTTTTGACCTAGAATTGACTTTAGGATTTTCTAGCATGGCTCCTGGAGAGCCTCAAAAGATGTGTGTCTCATTTTGCAAAAATATTAATCAGTCTTGTTTTATGTGTTGAATTGTATGAAAAATATTGTCAAAGAATACAGTAATGTTAAATCTTTTGGAATTATATTTTATAGTTGTTTCAGAAATTGTGTAAAACTCAGAAGTCTAATAGTGCTTGTATAACTCTGTCCACTATGTATTTGATAAGGACTTCTTAGAAAAACATTATTCTGTCAATTTATTTTCTCGAAAACAAGAAATAATTTTTGAAATTGATTCAACTTCCATTTGAATTGAAAATGGTGAAAATTCTTAACACTTTTGCCCATTCTTACCCTTTACCTAAACAGCAAAAATTCTGAGAGTTCAACTTTTTAAAAAAAAAAGATTACTGAGGAACATTGAACTAAATCCACAAAAGACATTGAACAAATCCATTCAGCTCCTCAAGTAAAGATTCAAACTGGTCAAATCAGTGCCTTCCTAACATTAAACAGCTGGTGTTCCTTTGGTTGAGTATTGGTTGACCTCCTATTGGTTAAAGTCGATGCCCGTATTTGGTAATGTGGGGGACTGTTTTCCAGTGTGTGCCTCTGTGGGTTTCTTCTTGGTGGATTGGGGTCTTCCTAGTGGCTTCCTATTGATATAATAGGGTTCTTTAATGCTAAATGTTATAATGATATCCTACCTCTGGAGCTCCAGCTCATTATATGTTCAAACAAGCTGGAAGAGTGGTAAAAACTGGAGATTGAGAACTAAGAGGTTTGTAACACAAGATTTGTAGAAAAATCTAAATCATAGAGCTCTAGTATGCTCAGAATCTCAAGTTCAAAAATATTCTTCTGCTACTTTTTTCAAAACTAAAATTGGATAAGTTACTTATTACAACTGAAACTTAACTTTCCTTTTGTAAATTGCCATTGGTAATTGTGTTTAAAATACTTAAGTTTATTGTGATAATTAAATGAGACATAACAGTGAATTTAAATATTTATCCCATGCTTTATTGTATAAAGTACATAATAGAGCCACACACAATAGATCCACACAAACAAATACAATATAGAATTCAGATGAAATTTACCCAAAATAATGCCTTACCTTACTAAGAATTTTTAATGCTAAAATATGTTTTATTTTATTTAAAATGTTGCTTGAGACACACCAAGATGATTCTATGATGTATGAAGTAGTTATAAACTTGTTTTAGAAACAGAAATAAAGTATGTATAAAACTATCATAGTATTTGATGTATTTAATCGATTTATAAAGGTTTAATGCTTTTGTACTACATTTTAAAAAGTCTTTTTACTTTTCCATATTTTTCTTTTTTAATAATTCTTTACTATAATGTCCAAATTCAGTGTTTATAATATAAACATATTTTTTCTTTGGGCCTTCTTTTAAGAGCTATAGTTCTGAGATTTTAAATAATGACAAAATTACAAATATTTTTACAAATTATTATTGATGAAAACAAAACAATCTCTTTAAAATTCTTGGAAAATTACAAATAAGCCATTTAATGCTCAAGCATAGAAATTCATTTAGTCATATAAAAAAATTAAAACTTTTGCTCCAATACACAGTGTTGACTTTTTTTAAAGATAAATAAATAAAAACACAACATATTGGCTTATTAATCCAGTGGATAAATATGTGTGGCATGTAATTAACTTTAATGAGTTACGTTTTACTTTAAATGCTTAAGAGAAAAAAGAAAACAAGATCTTGTCAATTTATTTGATTTACCCATAAAATGGCAGCAAACACTTTTTATACAATTGTTGTTTCTATAAAGCTCAAAGTATATTTACATTTTTCTACATTTTTAAGCAGTCTATAATTACAAATTTAAAAATAACTTTCAATAGATTTCGAAAAGTTCTGTCAGAACAGGCACCCAGCAGATATTTTTACCATTAATACACACAATATTTGTATAAAATTATGCTTTCAAATAACATGAGTATAGAAATGTAAAATAAGCATCGCAAACCTTCCAAGTGCTTAAAAGATTTCATTGATACCATAAACTATAATTTAAGATAGCATATAGTATTTTTGTTGAGTAAAACTGAATATATATTTACACTAGAACATTTGGACAATTAAAAGATGCTATAAATAAGTTTATTTTATTTTATTTTATTTTTGAGTTGGAGTCTCACTCTGTCGCCCAGACTGGAGTGCAGTGGCCACTCCCGGCCATGGCAGCCTCGACCTGCTGGGCTCTGGCAATCCTTCCGCCTCAGCCTTCCGAGTAGCCGGAATTACAGGCGCGCGCCACCACACCCGGCTGATTTTTTGATTTATTGTAGAGATGAGGTCTTGCTGCCCAGGCGGGTATCGAACCTGTGGGCTCAGGCAATCCACTCACCTCAGCCTTCCAAAGGCGCGGGATTACAGGCTGAGCCACCGAGCCCGGCTAAATAAGTTTATTTTAAAAACGACCATAAAGATAAGCCCTGCTAAGAAATTCTTATGGCAATAAATTGATTTACTCCATGCAATTCCTCGTGTTATTAAAGGTATTTTCCATTTTAGCTATGTGGATTCCAAAGCTATGTGTGTGTGTGTGTGTGTGTGTGTGTGTGTGTGTGTGTGTGTGTGTGTTTGTATAATGGGGATATACACTAATTTTATAAAAAATAGGACATATGCATTAAACATAGACAAAAATATCCATAATTGTTGTCTGAAAATGTGAAGAATTTTTTATTTCATTATCATTCCCTGGATTTTTTTCTCTGATTTTCAAAAATGTAAATTTTGTACAACAGAAATTCAATAAATAATATTCTTGTGTCATTACCTTTTAACTCATAAGAATATAATCATTGGCCTAGAGATTATTCAACATTAAGAATTTTTGCCAGGCAGAGTGGCACACACCTGTTCCCCAGCACATTGGAAGGCAGAGGCAAGAGGATTGACAGCACTCAGAGATTTGAGACCAGTCTGGGCAACTTGAAGAGATCTTGTTTCTATGATCAATCAATAAATTAACCATCGTGGTGTTGCACAAATTAGGTTGCAGCTACTTGGAAGGCTGAGACAGAAGGATCACCCGAGCCCAGCAGGTTGAGGTTGTCATAGTTGTGACCATGCCACGGCACTCCAGTCTGGCAATGGAGTGAAATTCCAACTTTAAAAAAAAAAAAAAATCATTATCCATTTTGATAAATTGTGTCCACTAAGTATCCCAAATACTATGCGTCAAAGGGTTCTTTTTATAATATGTTAATGAAAATGTAGTACAGTCTCTAACAGTTTGATAGATTAACTTTTCTATTTTAATTCACATTTGATTACTATAAAATATGCATATCTTTCAAGATATATTTATCTTTTTTTAAGTTATCTCTTTCTGTTCTTTGCTCATACTGATTAATTTTTGGATATTTGCTGTTTTATTGCTTTGATTGATGAGCTTTGTAAAATTCTAACTTTTAGGGCCAGATGTGCTGGCTCATGCTTATAATCTCAGCATTTTGAGAGGCCAAGGCAATAGGATTGGCTGAGCCCAGGAGTTTGAGATCAGCCTAGACAACATAGTTAGATCTAATCTCTTCAAATAATTAAAAAATTAGCTGGGCATGGTGACATGCATCTGTAGTCCCAATTACTTGGGAAACTGAGGCAAAAGGATTGACTGAGTCCAGTATTTCGAATCTGTGGTGAACGTAATTATGCCACTGCACTCCAGGCTGAGCAACAAACTGAGATACTGACTCAAAAAACTGAATAAATAAATACTGAAAATATTAAATGCAGACAACTCCCTCAGATCCCCTCCTCCTCTGAGAGCTTTTCTGTCTTCTCAATAAATCCTGCTTCTAAAAAAAAAAAAAAAAAGAAGAAGAAGAAGAAAAGATGACATATTATTATATTATAAAAATTCTACTACTAGGTATCCAATTGTTAAGTGAAGATAACATGATACAGCCTCATAAGCTTTCTAATATTTAAAAGTACTTAACACTGAAGACATGAGATCAGAATTTTGCACTTTATTTTTACTCTCTACATTGAATTATTAAACAGATTTTTTAGTCTTAATTACTATCTGTGGAGTTAAAACTTAATTACTGGCTATTTTTTACAAGTTGCTTACACTCAAATGTGTCTTATTTATCTGTCTCTCCAGTGCCTAAAATGCAGTATAAGACATAATATAAGGGTATAATAGCCTTGAATGTCTAGGCATTTAAAAATTATTAAGATAAATTTGGTTTATAACTTAAATCTTGCTAAATATTTATGCATAAATAGTATAATAAATGTCTTAGAATAGGATCAATAAAGAATCCATGTACAGTGTTGATATACTCAAAGCCACAATGTTTGTTTTATATAGTTTTCTTTAAATATAATTGACCCCATTAAACAATAAACTCTTCTGGAACAAGGACTTTTTCATCTTTATCTAGCACTTAGCAAGTTCTCAGAGCGTATATGACACTCAATAAAACTGTCTTAGACAACTGAATCACTGGGTTTCAAATAATATATCAAATAAATGTGAAAAATGATGAATTTGAGGTACTACATATTAGAAATCTATAATCATTACTATTTCTTTTTTGTTGTTGTTGAGTTGGAGTCTCACTCTGCCGCCCAGACTGGAGTGCAGTGGCCGCTCCCGGCCACCGCAGCCTCGACCTGCTGGGTCCAGCGATCCTTCCGCCTCACCCTTCCGAGTAGTCGGAATTACGGCGTGCGCTACCACGTCCGGCTGATTTTTTGATTTATTGTAGAGATGAGGTCTCGCCAAGTTGCCCAGGCTGGTCTTGAACCCGCGGGCTCAGGCAATCCACTCACCTCAGCCTCCCAAAGGATCGGGATTAAAGGCTGAGCCACCGAGTCCAGCAATCATTACTATTTCTAAAGCTCATTGTCAAATATGAGTCACAGGCAATACAGAAGATTTTTACTTGATGAATATTTAATTATTTTGAAAACATCTGACTTCTTGAAACAACTGGAATGATCTGGAGTAACTTAGGGACTTAAATAAAAATTATGTTATTGATATTTTTTAAAAAAATAAATTTATTAGGGAACACAATAAGTAACTGTTTTTAAATTAGGATTCAACAACCTATAAAAACGTATTGCTAGTTATGAAATATATTTGTTCACTATGTTCTTATGCATTGACTTTTTTAGTTGATTTGGGTTTTAGATCATTGTATGCATATTCTATATATAACTATAAGTCCTTTTCCACAAAATTGAACACATTTTTCTGTCACATTTTCACTTTTATTTCATGAAAATGTTAAATAACTAAAAATATTTTAATAAAAATTATGTCCTACAGCTTATTTAACCATTCTTGTTTAAGTTTTGGCAATTTTTAAATATTATAAAATTATTACTATTAAATTCTACAGTCTCTCTGTTCTCATTTATACAGAGAGAAAAGTCATAGTATAAAATATATATGTTTTTTTTTTTTTGAGTTGGAGTCTCACTCTGCCGCCCAGACTGGAGTGCAGTGGCGGCTCCTGGCCACCACAGCCTCGACCTGCTGGGCTCCGGCGATGTTTCCGTCTCAGCCTTCCGAGTAGCTGGAACTACAGGTGCACGCTACCACGCCCGGCTAATTTTTTTTTTTTTTTTATTGTAGAGATGAGATCTCGTCAAGTTGCCCAGGTGGGTCTCGAACCCGCGGGCTCAGGCAATTCACTCACCTCAGCCTTCCAAGGTGCGGGGATTACAGGCTGAGCCATCAAGTCCGGCTTAAAATATATATGTTTTCTAACTGGGGGAAGAAATCAGATGATTCATTTAAAGCATCGAGTCATGTGATTGACACTTAATTTGCAATGAATAAATGTATTGATCATGATTAATATTACTTGGACCGCCGGGATCGGTGGCTCAGCCTGTAATCCCACGCCTTTGGGAGGCTGAGGTGAGCAGATTGCCTGAGCCCGCGAGTTCGAGATCCACCTGGGCAGCGAGACCTCATCTCTACAATAAAAAAAAAAATCAGCCGGGCGTGGTAGCGCATGCCTGTAATTCTGGCTACTTGGAAGGCTGAGGTGGAAGGATCGCCGGAGCCCAGCAGGTCGAGGCTGCGGTGGCTGGGAGCGGCCACTGCGCTCCAGTCTGGGCGACAGAGTGAGACTCCAACTCAGAAAAAAATATATATATTACTTGGATAAATAATATTTTATTATTTCAAATAAAACACAGACTAAAATGTAATATTAATGAGATTAAATGATACTACTTATAGTTTTTTTAAAAATCTCTCATGAGACAGTTCAGATGGAAGCAGACCACCCAACTTCAAGAAGATAGCTACCTGCCCATGGTCCATAGTCTCTTGCTCGCTCGTTTGCTTGTGCTGTAACACAACATGATACAGTTTTCATCTGCTTGGCTGAAGAAGATGAAGCTAACAGACATCTATTCACCTCTTCACTGACAAAGAAGAATAAAAAATGAAGAACTAGCATCTTGAAGGACTCACTCTCCAAAGCTGAATGTGTCACTTTCAGTTAAATCCCTTTGGCCAAAACTTGGTCCCATGGTCACATCATCTCTGGCTATTAGAGATAATGGCTATGTAATCTCTGGGTAGGTGGCTATATGTCACCTACTCAGGATTTGGTACATTATTACTAAGGGGAAGAAAGAACTTACAGATATAAAACAATTGTCAAGTTTGCCCACAGTCCACCCCTCTGAGGATGCAAATATCTATGAATACACGTATTGCAATACATCCATTCACTCATAAATCCAAAGAAGACTATTTGAATGTTTCATATCCAGCTCTAAATCCATGATTTCTGGGCAACATGCAGAAATGTAGTGCTCTTTACCTGACCCAGACATATAGATCTTCGTTTTTCTGCAACCTATAAACTAAAACATATATTTTCTGCCTTACACATAGACAACTAATATACATACTGGTGTAGGAGATGTATGACTCCAGTTTAAAACCACCACATAAAAATACCCATTTTGAAAAAAAAAAAGTTGAGTGAACATGAGATGAGGTGAGGGACCCAGTTACTTTTCCATAACAGTTAGTCAATTCTAAATGTCAGTAATAATAAGGACTCTCTCCTGGTGACTTTCTCCTTTATTATTATCCGTGCTTTTATGTAAAACAAAACAAACCTCTTTATTGTTCTTTCTGGTCTCTGACTTTGCCATTTAGAAAGCTCTGCTGTATTTATCTAAATGGCAATGGATTGTGTAGCCACATCTGCAGTGCCTCAATTTCTACAATCTGCTTCCTGGGGTGAAAGTTGCAGGCCCAGAAGTTTCAAATTGTTTTAGGAGTTGAAGACTTTCAGGTACTGAGATGATTTGATGTCGTTGGTGTTTTTGGAAAATATATTTATCACACACACACGCGCGCACACACACACATCTTAGTAGTTTCTAGACTATTCACTGTCAGTCAGTCCTACATGTAATTCACTAAAACCAAAACTACCATTTAAATATCATTTTAAAGTATAATATATTTCATTTATTTAGGTAGTTAAACAGTTGGTTAACTCCTTCTCCTCAATTTAATGAAAACTAACTTGTGGGTGTCTAAGCCCTAAGTTTAGCTATTTGAGTGGGATGTTTGCTGGGGGACTGAATTCCATTGTGGCAGAAAATTCTTTAAGGGAGGTTTTTGAGAAAGGCTCTGAGTTTGTCTCTGGCTGTTGGGTGTGGGGAAAAAAATCAGTTGCTTTTCTCAACATTGCTAAGCTTCAACTAGCAAGGCATGAAGATCTAGTATATGTAGACTGCAGGCAGCTGGCAACGTTTCCTTAGACTTAAACTGAATTACTTCAAACTATGGAACTGACTTAGATTTTCATGACTTTGCAACTTTTGAAAAAATTACAGGCTACATAATTGCAGATTGGTATTCATTTAGTTTTTGTCTAATGTTTATTCGATATTAGCCTCATTTTATATACCTTTGGTATAATTACTGAATTTTTTTTTAGTCGTTTCATAACAGAGTACCAAACAGTGTGTGACTTAAACAAAATACATTTCTTTTCTCATGACTCTGGAGGCTAAAATTTGGAGATTAAGGTGTTAGCAGGACCAGTTTCTTCTGAGTTGATCCTTTGTCCTTATAGATAACCAATTAAAAAGGACTCAGAAGAAATCAGCTCCATCAACACTCTATCTTTGCATAATCTTCCCTCTATAACAAGTATTTGGGGTGAGGGTGCTTTCATATTGTGTATATATCTTATTCTCATCAAAAATTCATTTTATGTATTACTCATTTATTTATATTTTTAAAGACTCAAGTTTTCGCCTGCATTTAATATGTTATTACCATAGCTGTCATTACATATTTTGTTTCTTCATGTAACAATTTTTCCAGAAAAATTCTCTTTAAGTGGGATCCTATGTCCTGAGATATGTTTTCATCATAGTTTATACACTTCTTTACCTTCTGGAATGAAATATTTCAATCTTAGCTCATACTTTTCTGACACCAGCTATGGAATTAGTCATTTTCTCCAAGCTCATTGTGCTCCTTTAGTAGAGAAGACTATTTAGAAACCAAAATATGGATCCTAGTTTTACTCATAACTATTGTGTGTCACTGTTTCCAGACCCTTCCTCTACAGAGTTATAGAATACAGCTGATAAAAATATGTACACATACACAAACACATATCTATACACACTCACTTATATATAAAGTTTGTCTGCACCTGTCCATAAACACGTCAAAAGTCATGAATTGCCCCCAATACTTTCAAAACTAATATGTCATCACAGGGTTCAATCTAGGTTTCTTCTTTTCAGATTTGAAACTCTCATTACCCATGAGAAATCTAGCATCCACCATGTTTAATGTGGGAATGTTTTATTCTAGTTTCCTCCATGGGTACAGAGCCTAAAGTGGGTGAGAAAGGACCTCATGGTGGCATGTGCAGGATGGAGGAGCACTGGGATTGTGAAAACAATATCCATGAATGGCAGCAGTCTGATGGGGGCCTTTTAGTCTAATCAAGGTCAAGAGTCCTTCTATGAGTAGCTACAGCCTGACAAGAACTTGCACAACTAAAATGGGATGAGAAGAGAATGAGCACGTAAAGGTGGACCAGAACAGGTCCTGGAGCCCAAGTGAAAAGACAATATTATCCATATGGAGAACCAGCCTCCCATGAGGTGGCAAGACCCAAAGAAAGTGAGAAGGTATCCACGAGGATAGGATGGAGAAATCCTAGTGCCAGGGATAAGAGCTGACGCTAAATGAAGAGAGAATCTATGCCTTTGATGACCGTAATGTGGGGAGAAACGTTGAGAAAGGCAGTTGCATGGACTGCCAGGAGGTAGGTGGGTACGACTCTCTCAGCCTGTGATGTCACAGCCCCAAAACGGGAAGAAAGTAATTGTGACAGAGACCGTATGGCCTGCAAAGCTTGAAATATGTGCCATCTGGTCATTTATTTTAAAAGTGTGCTAATCTCCAACCTAGAAAAGGAAATCTCCAATGCCTTAACTCTCCAATCTGTAACACTCTTCAATGAAATATACCCTTGAACTAGTCTTTACATGGAATATTCATAGTTTTTCAAAAGCTTATATCAAGAATATGCTTTCTTCTCTAGCTGACCTGATAAACTCTTACTGTATTTTGAAGTCAAGCTCAATTATCAATTATTTTGTGAAACATTGATTTTTTTTTAGATTAGAAAATATAGTTTATTTAGAAAGCAAATTTGAGAGAGAAAGAAGAGAGTCACCTTCCTAAGGTAGAGGAGGGGGATAAAACTTAAGAAAACATGGCTTGGCCATAGCTCAAAGAGTACACAACCACACCATAGCTCGGTAAGGCAATGGCCCATTTTTTAAATATATATCACCTCTGGCTTCTAGTAGAGAAATGTTCTACTTTCCTTAGATTTTTTTTTTTTTACTTATTCCTCTAAAAGTCATCATTTGATGTATGTGTATTTACACATACACACATATATACACATTCATACACATGGGTTTGTACCTTAGCCTAAACTGTGAAATGTAGGAGAGGAGATTAAATGTTCTAACATTTTTCTTCACTGTATGCAAAATTAATTATTGTCAAATACATGAGATAATATAACAGCATCTAACTTTCTATTTTATTGAGAGAAAAATATAATAAAATAAACTATATGCTTATCCAACACCACTTTAAGCACAAATGTCTCCTTTTAAATATTTTTCTGATTTTTTTCTTGAAATTCATTATATTCATCTCTTTCTTCATAAGCTGATCTGATCATGATGTAAAACTTACTTGATGACTCAGCAGTCTCATTCACAGTCTTAATCCTTTTATTGTAAGATTATATCATCCTAAAACAGCTTCTTCTTATTTTTTCTCTTCTTTCAACCTTGGGACTGCCAGGTAGCTCACCCTTTACCTGTTCATAAAAGTCTTACTCTACTTTTCTATTCCAGTCTTCTATTGGCTGATGACAAGCAACTAAGTTTAAGATTGCTCTATTAAATTATAGTTAATAAAGTCCTGAATAAAAAAATACGTATATTGGTTATACTTATTGAATAAGCTTCTTGGCAAAATTGTATTTATTCTGAGGCATTCTTTCATTTTCTACTAGAATTAGGACAGCTACTAATAACTGAAATTTTATTTCTGAACATCTAATTTTGAGACACTAATGTAAGTTTATATTTTGAATTCAATTCAAGGTTTAAGAGTTTTTGAAGTTTACACTTATTTCTTTGGGCTTTACAATTCATTTGAAAGATATATTTTAAATAGAGTATAACTTTTGCAGATGTTCAACTTAAATTCAGAAGGTGAACACTGAAATATATATGTGGGTATTTTTCCACTATCAACCCTATTATTGTGCTTATCCCATGCACTAGTGACTCAGAAAGCAATATTGCTGCTGTAAACTGTTCAGCTTGTGCCAAATATCTTTACTCTTCCATCCCTAATTGAAAATGTCATGTATTTCAGCTGTTCAACTTCCAGCTGCCAAAAATCAATGGATTTGCATTTTCTGGTTCTATTTTGTTCGTCTAACACAAAATCTATTCCCAATTGGAAACTTAGCCAATGATAAATTATATATTGTTGAATATATATATATATACATATATATATACTGTTGATAATAACAATAATGAATACATTTATATTACCAGCTGCAAGAAGTATCTAAATTGACTTTTCAAAAAAAGTTTGCTCTTCAAATAAGTAAAATATAAAGTCAAAAAGGTTTTTTAATTCAATAAAGAAACATCTCATGTATGTATATAAAATAGGTATTACATACAATATCTCATATATGAATATATATTCTATATTACATACAATATATAATCTATCTTTCTGCCTATCTATAATCTCATTTGCATATATAGTGGGTACCAGTTACATATTAAATTGGTTTTATGGAGGCAAGTCCAAAGTTCATTGCCATATAAGCAAAAGTAGAAGTAACCACACAATAGTGATATTCTTTGCCACACACTCATATTCATGTAATTGACATAAACCCATAGTTTTGTCATCTTTTTGAGATCTCCTTACAATTAAGCTAAAATTTCATTATATAAAGAAGTGAAAATTACACCCCCAAAATTTGTGAATGAAAATGTTCATACTAGTACAGTATTTCAAATTCCTACTATAGCTTTTCAATGAAATGTTTTCACGAGACTTTATCTTCACAAAATCTAAACGCTATTGTTTAATGATGCTTATTAAAACTGACAGTTTTTGAGATGCCTCAAGTTTTTTCATTAATATTAAAATTTGCCTTAGATAAATTAATTAGGATAAAAAGTAGACGGGAGAAAAAGTATATATGTACATAGAAGTATATATTTTTTAACTGTAAACTAAGGAAAAGACTATATTCTCAAATCAAATTTTAGGTATATGCAGTACTGATCCAGGTCTATAAATTAGTGCCTTTATGTTTGCTTGTTAGTTTTTTATTGACACTTGTCCTGTGAATATGATGTTTTAATTAATCTACTTCAACTGCTATTTCTTCAGTTAAGGCTGATATTAGTTATATCTCTCCTGGCCTGACATCTGAAAAGAATTAAAATTAAGAGTAAGAACCGGATTGCCTGAGCCCGCGGGTTCGAGACCCGCCTGGGCAACTTGGCGGGACCTCATCTCTACAATAAGAAAATAAAAAAATCAGCCGGGCATGGTAGCGAGTGCCTGTAATTCCATCTACTGGAAGGCTGAGGCAGAAGAATCGCCCGAACCCAGTGGTCGAGGCTGCCGTGGCTGGGAGCGGCCACTGCACTGCAGTCTGGACAACAGGGTGAGACTCCAACTCAAAAAAAAAGAAAAAAGAGTAAGAACCATTTGAAAATATGAACAACAATTCTTACATATGGAACGTAGGTTCCAATTAAGAAGGTGCCTCTTTCCTCTTTCTCATTGTACTACTTACATAACAGATATCAACTTCTATTTTCTGGACTCCCCTAGGCAGGACATAACATCTTATTTTAAGGAAACAATGGAGGCATAAAATGTTTTCCAACTGGATTCACAAGAAGAGACCCAGACACCTAGAAGTTTGCATTTCCATGCAAGAGGCATGGCATATGCTAATTTACATTGCAATAAAGCTGAGGATGACCTGTATAGGAGGTTAGACTACTTTAACAAATGAATTCAGCATAGAGTCCCTAAAATTACTTCAGTATGCTGAACTATATTTAATCGTGTTCAGTTATGCATGATTTATTCTTATTAATGGACTAATGTATCAGGAAAAAACAGAAAATGTACATGAACAAAACTTTTAAAATTATACCTATAGCCAACTGATCTTTGACAAAGTCAACAAAAATATACACTTGGGAAGAATACTCTATTCATTAAATGGTGATGGAAAAATTGGGTTGCCATATGCAGAAGAATAAAAATGGACCCATATGTCTTGCCATATACAAAAAGTAACTCAAGATGGATTAAAAACTTCAAATTAAGACCTCAAACTATAAAAATTCTATAGGAAAATCTTTTCTGGACACTGGACTAGGCAAAGAATTTATGGCTAAGACTGCAAAAGCAAATGCAGCTAAACCAAAAATAGACAAAAAGAACTTAATTAAACTAAGAAGCTTCTGTACAGTAAATAAAATAAACAACAGATTAAACACAGAACCTACAGAATGGAAGAAAATTTTAGCAAACTGTGCATTCAACAAAGGACTAGCATCTATCTACAAGGAACTTTAACGACTCAACAAAATAAAAATAAATAACCCCTTGGAAAAGTAGGCAAAGAACATGAGCATACATTTCTCAATAGAAAACCACAAGTTGTCAACAAACATGAAAAAAATGCTCAATATCACTAATATTCAAAGAAATGAAAAATTTTAAAGACAATGACATACCATTTTACACCACTCAGAATAGCTGTAATTAAAATGTCAAAGAACAACAGATGTTGGCAAACATGCATAGAAAAAGAAATGCTTACACACTTTTGGTGGGAATGTAAATTAGAAAAACTTCCATGGCAAACAGTATAGAAATTTCTTAAAGAACTAAGGATAGAGCTATTATACAACTCAGCAATCTCACTTTTAGTCCTCCTACTGTTTTGTGTTTCGCCTCTTCCAGGTCAGCAGACTGTCTTTAAGGATTTTTTCATCTAGGGAAACAAAAAAGTAAAGTTGCTTAAGGTGATATCCAGTGAATAAGGAGGGTGGGCATGGGAATTATGCCATTTTTAGCCAAAAATTGTTGAACGCTCACCGCAGTGTAGGCAGGTGCTTTTTCAAGGATGAAAGATCCAGTCACCTATTCACCCGACTTGAGACGTTTCTTCTGCAAATCATGATGCAACTTTCCCAAAACTTCCACATAAAAACTTTGATTGACCTTTTTATACAGAAGAACAAATTCTGAGTGTGCTATGAGGGCCTCCAAAAAATAATTCCAGTTTTTTAAAGGAAGTTGCCAAATGTGGGGGCTTTGCCACAGTAACAAATTTATGGATTCAAACTAAGTGTCCATCAATGGATGATTGAATACAGAATACATGATATCTACATATACACAAACATAAACAGCATGGAATACCACACAATCATAAAAAAGAATGAAATCATGTATTTTGCAGCAAATGGATGGAGTTGGAGGCCATTATCTTAAGTGAAACAACTCAAAACAGAATGCAAAACACACGGGAGTTAAACAACAGGTGTATATGGATATACAGAGAGAAATAACAGACAGTACGGACTCCAAAATGGGGGAGGATGAGGAGAGGATGAGGGCTAAAAAATTACCTATTGAGTACAATGCTCACCATTAGGATGATAGATATACTAAAATCCCAGACTTCACCACTGTGTAATATATCCATGCAACAAAACTGCAACTGTAATGCTTGAATAATTTTATTGTTCTTCTTTTGATTTCACAACCAATTATATGGAACTGTTAAATGATTACATTATTTCAATGTGTTTCCTTTCAAGGTCATAATGTCTAGATAAATGCTAATTTTATTTAAGATGCAATAACCCAGAACAAAGTAAGTTAAATTAACATATTGTGTTTATAAAATATATTTTAATTTCTTATTTAAAAATAAAGCTTTTTCCTACATGCAAATTCATCTTTTATCCATTTTGTGTTCACATTATTACTATCTATCATGACATTAAGTGACAATCTTCTGGGTATAACATATGTTCAGTTATTATCTCCAGAAACTGACCACATAATAGCCTATCACTAGATCACCCCAATAAGTAAAAAATGTGATTATCTGTTTTATCATATCCCCAAATACTAGTCTCCTGTCATGTTTAGCATATACACTTGTGGCTGTTTTTGTCACAGGGTTTATTTTGGAGCATGGCAGCAAATAGTTGACCAGATTTCCTTACAGAATTTTATAATTTATCTTTATATTTTAGAGAAGTCCAATAAATGTTCATAGAGTCAGATTTTTGGTCATATGAATAGGTTGACATGTTCTTTAATCATCAAAAACCCGATAGATATGCTGAATTGATAGGTATTTCAAGACAGAAAGTAAGAGGGAATTTAGTCATTAAAGACAAGAAATTCATTATAAATTTTGTTTTTTTTTTCTGGAGAAGAGGATAAATTCATTTAAATTATAGTAGAGATATAATTGAGTAAACTGGTATTAATTGAAGTAAATTTGAGAAAAGTTAAATAGAATATCATAGGAAAAAAGCTCCTGACCCAGAAGTTGGGAAGTCTTAGGTTCAAGTTCTTAATAAGCTATTTAATGCCAGTGTCAATGGACACAATATCCTCAAGTATAGAAAGAAAAAGCACTAACTCAAAGAGATGTCATGTGGATCAAATGAATAAACTGTAGTTGATTAATAATTGTAGTATTTCCACTTTTGTGACATCATCTACTTTGATAAAAGTTATTTAGTTATGTCCATTTTTTTGTGACATCATCTACTTTGATAAAAGTTATTTAATAATATGTTTTACATATTTTAGGACATAGAATATTTTTGTAATCATTTAAGTTATTTGTTTTATTTCTCAAATTTTAAGCTTCCTTAAGGCAGAAACAATGCCTTATATTTCTTATCTCTCATAGTCTTTCCTTTAATGAGTGCAAAATAGTACTAAACATTAGCTTTAAATTGCTTGCAGTCTGCAGGGAAGAATATTTCCTCTGGTGGAGAATCACTGCAAAGTCCTCAGAAAATCCTATAGTGTTATTTAAAAAGAAAATTGTAAAGCTAATTTTTCTCCATCAGAAACATTTATATAATTAATGCTAGTTCTTTCATTTATTTATTAATTCAGGTGCCAAGGAAAAAAGATAAATAAAACTATGGTATTCTATATGATTTTGGCTCCTATACATGAAGTGCTTAAATATAATATATTGAATATACTAGATTATGCTGAAAAATAATATGATGGAGTAAGTGATGCAATGAATTTACACATCAATTCAAGGAGGAAGGTGGGCCATGAGAAAACGTGGTTTACCAAAGAAGGTAAAAACTCCATCCTTGTAAGATGTGCATACATTAAGCAGTAGACAAAAAGTAGAATAGAATTCCATATTGAAATAAAAGCATGCATGAAGAAGTAAAGAAGTGAAAGAACATTAAAAACTCAGAAACTGCAAATTATCTAGGATTACTGATATGTAGACAGGAGAAAATATTGGCTTGAAGGTTTAGGTATATAGAACCTAGTATGTCTTCTCTTTTAATTTTATGACTACATAATAATTTTGCATATTTATGTGGTATATGTGATATTTTGATACAAGCATATATGTAATTAATGTATGATCATCAAAACTGGGTAACTGGGATATCCATCACCTCAAGCATTTATAATTTTTTTTTGTTGTTTTGAAACCAATACAAGAGGCTTCCAGGCAAAATGGCAGTGGAACAGGTTGGACTGTGAGAGTCTCTGCAAAAGCAAATGTCTTTAAAGAATCTCTGCATGAGTAGGTGTGTGCCGGTGGGCGGGGGGTGAACGTCCATCTCAGGGGAGACTCGAGTTCATTCATTCAGGGCTCTCCTCTGCAGACGACTGCAACCCACCACTATCCTGAGATTGGAGACCTGGGAGTGCAGGATCATCCACCTTTCTCAGGGCTGTCTTGAGAGAAGACAGCAGAGAACAGTCATCCCTCACTACCTGGCATCTGACCCACACCATCATCTGCAGTAACAGACCAGGCACAAGCAGGAGGAACCGTGGAGAAGGCAGGGTGTGAAAATCTGGACTCAAACTCCAATGCCAGTGACTAGATGCCAACGGGTGCCATTTCCTCAGTCCTGAAATTGGGCAGAGTTTCAATGCCCCTCCCAGTGCCACTCAGCATCCATCTTGGGACCCAGGGGCTATCCTCTCATCAGATTTGGAGAAACAGATGTCTCTCCCCTACAATGGAATAGGCACAGACACGTCAGCTCTGAGTGGAAGACTTGATAGCAGCAGCAGCAAGTACAGTGAATCTGGATCTGATCCATTCTCCTCCCACAGTAGTCTGTGGGGCATCAGACCCAACCTGACAGCAACCTAATCAGCCTGCACTGAGAGCAGAGCTGGAGACCAGAGCCACTCCCTAAGGCAGAGCCTGAAAGGAAACTGGAGCCAAAAAGAGAGTCTTTTTTCCTTTCTTGTTTGCTTTTTGTTTTAGTTTTAGTTTTTTTCTTCTCTCTTTGCTTTTGTTTATGTTTTTATACTTGCCTTGTTTCTGTTATTTTAATGTTGTTTTATTTGGATTTTCTGTTTATGTATGGGTATTTTTGAGGAAGAGTACACCAACAGGGATTTTTTTGTTTGTTTGCATGATTGTCTGTATGTTTTAATCTTTTCTGTCTCTCTGTTTATTTGTTAGTTGGTATGCCTGTCTGCTTTCCCTCTTCTCTTTCTCTCTGCCTCCCTTTCATCTTCCTTCTTCCTCTTTCCTTTTTCCATTCTCTTCCCTTTTCTTAGATCATTTTGCTTTCAGGAAGCAAACAGACTACCCCACTGCATAGACAGATTGTAAGGCAGTGAGAAGTGGGTTCCAGGGTGCCTACTCATCTGTCAGCAGATACTGGGATCTGCAGATAGTCTCTGAATCACAGCTCCCCCCTTAATTAAATCTCAAAACTGCAAAAAGCACAGGCCCTCAACCCAGTCCAACTTCAGAATTGAACAAAACCAGAGGTGTTACATAAGAAGAATAGTATTGAGCAAACAGAAATAAAAGCTATCTCCAATCATTGAACAACAGAATTAAAAAAGAGGTAAAAACAAGGGGGAGGAAAAAAAAAAAACCAAAGGAAGGATATAAGTCTCACACAGACCCCTCAGAGGTCACCCACTGAGAATGCAGACTTTGAAACTCAAACAATGAAGAACCCACAGATATTAATAGAGAGCATAAACAGATATGAGGAGAGATACGAGGAAAGAATGAAGGCGTTGATAATTGAGATAACAGCAATAAAGAATACAATGAATAAAATAAATAGCAAACTGATAAGCATGGAAAGCAGAATAACCAAACAGAAGAAGGAATCTCAGAATTTGAGGACCAAAATAAGGAACTAACTCAAACTGTTAAAAACACAGAAAAGAAGCTTCACAAGACAGAACAAAACCTCCAAGAGATGAGTGATTATTTCAAGAGGCTGAATCTAAGATTAATTGTAATCCCTGAGGCAGATTGACAGACAGAGACCACCCTGGAATAAACATTCCATGAAATTATTCAAAACTTCCCTTATCTCATCAGTGATGTGACCATTCAAACACAAGAGATACAGAAAAAACCTGCAAGACAACAAATGAGAAAAACAACTGCTAGACACATAGTAATTCATCTCCACAAAGTAGGTATAAAAGAAAAAATCCTAATTCCAGCAAGAGAGGAAGGTCAGACTACCCACCAGGAAGATCAATTAGAATAGCAGCAGACTTATCTACAGAAACACTTCAGGCTAGGAGAACTTGGAGTCCAATCTTCAAAGTTCTCAAAGATAGACAATGTTAACCAAGAATTACCTACCCAGCTAAGCTAGATTTCATCATGATGGAGAATTAAAATCTTTCCCAGACATTCAATCCCTAAGAGTATACACTGCCTCCAGAACAGCTCTACAAGAAGCACTTAAGAAGTATTAAACCAAGAAGAAAGGGAAAAAAGATCATCAATGCCCTTCCCAAGAATGCAGAAAAAAGATTGAAAAGACACATAAATCAACACAGAAATTAAAAGAAAGACAACAAATAAACAACAACAACAAACTCTATAAGAACCTCATTACAGGAATAAACTCTCACATTTCAAAAATGACCTGAATATGAATGGACTAAATGCACCACTGAAAAGACATAGAATGGCAAAATGGTTAAAATATTATGAGGCAACAATATATTGTTTCCAAGAGGCTCATCTCAACAGAAAGAACACTAACAGACTCAAAGTAAGAGGATGGGGAAAAAAATTCAAACAAATGAAACACAAAAGAAAGCAGGAGTCATGATCTTAATAGCAGACAAATACCCTTTAAGCTATAAAAATTTAAAAAGATAAAAAGGTCACTACATAATGATAAAAGGTTCAATCCATCCAAAAGAAATATCCATCCAAGCCGGGCTCGGTGGCTCAGTCTTAATCCCGCACCTTTGGGAGGCTGAGGTGAGTGGATTGCCTGAGTCCGTGGGTTCGAGACCCGCCTGGGCAGCGAGACCTCATCTCTACAATAAATCAAAAATCAGTCGGGCGTGGTAGTGTGTGCCTGTAATTCCAGCTACTCGGAAAGCTGAGGCGGAAGGATCGCCGGAGCCCAGCAGGTCGAGGCTGTGGTGGCAGGGAGCGGCCACTGCACTCCAGTCTGAGCAACAGAGTGAGACTCCAACTCAAAAAAAAAAAAAAGAAATATCCATCCTAAATATACCCATCCTAAATATATCCATCTTAAATATATATGCACCAACTTTCATAAAACAGCTTCTAGGCAAACTAAAAAAAGATGTTGACTCTAACACTATCATAGCCGGAGAATTAAACATCCCACTAAAAACCATAGACAGATTATCAAGACAAAAAATAAACAAGAAGATCCAGAACTTCAATGTGATTCTTGACCAAATGGACTTAATGTACCTACAGAACACTCCACCCAACAATCACAGAGTATACATTCTACTCATCACCACAGGGAACTTACTCTAAGATCAACTACATCTTTGGCCATAAATCAAGCATCAACAAATTCCTTAAGACTAAAGTTCTGTCATGCACCTTCTCAGACCACAATGGAATAAAAATAAATATCAACACCAGCAAAGTACCCCCCAAACCCCAAAACATACACATTAAACAGCATGATGCTAAACTACTGGATCAACACAGAAATCAAAACAGAGATTAAAAGACACCTAGAAACAAATGAAAATGCAGAAACTTCTTACCAAAATCTCTGGAAGACCATGAAAATAGTACAAGATGGGAATTCATATCTCTATAAACACACATGAAGAAAATGGAAAGATCACAAATCAACAACCTAACACATCACCTAAGGAAGGTGGAAAACCAGACCACAAAAACCCTAACTTCAGCAGAAAAGTTCAGATCACCAAAATAAAAGCCCAAAGTCAGAACCTAGAAGACAAAAAAAAATACAAAACAAAAATCAAGGAAGCCAAAAGCTGGTTTTCTGAAAGGATAAACAAGATTAATGGACCCCTGGTTAGACTGACCAAGAAAACGCGAAAAAAAAAAAGTCCAAAAAATGCAATGCAAAACTCATCAAGTAACAACTGACCATGAGGAAATACAAAAGATTATCAGAGATTACTGTGTTAACCTGTATGGAAACAAACTCGAAAAACTAAAAGAAATGGAGGACTTTCTTACATCACACAACCTCCCCAGGTTGAAATAAGAAGAAATCGAGATCCTAAATAGATCAATAACAACACAGAAAATTGACTATGTCATAAGAAAAATACCTACAAAAAAATATATACTGAACCAGATGACTTTCCAGCAGAATTCTACAAAATGTATAAGGAGGAGCTAACACCAATCCTATTGAAAGTATTTCAGACAATCAAGAAAGATGGAACTTTACCTAAATCCTTTTGTGAATCTAACATCACATTGATACCCAAACTGGGTAAAGATCCAGCAAAGAAGGAGAACTACGTGACAATATTCTTGATGAACATAGATGCTAAAATTCTCAACAAGATTCTAGCAAACTGGTTTCAACAACACTTCTCAAACATCATCCACCATGATCAAGTAGGCTTCAACCCCGGGATGCAGGGCTGGTTCAATATCCTCAAGACCATCATAATAATTAAATGCATCAACAAACGTAAAGACAAAAACCACATGATTATATAATTAGATGGGGAAAAAGCTTTTGATAAAATCTAGCACCACTTTTTGATAAAAACCCTTAAACAACTTGGTATTGATGGAACATACCTCAAAATAGTAAGAGCCATCTATAAGAAATCCACAGCAAACATACTGCTAAACAGACAGAGACTAGAATCATTTCTCCTGAAAACCAGAGCAGGAGAAGGTTGCCCATTCTCATCCTGCCTGTTCAATATAGTTTTGGAAGTCCTAGCTAGAGAAATCCAATTAAAAAAAAGGAAATCAGGGGTATCCAAATAGGAAAAGAGGAATTTAAGTTATCCTTCTTTGCAGGCAACATGATTCTATACCTCAAAAACCCAAGAGAATCTGTCAAAAACCTCCTTGCACTGATAAAGGACTTTGGCAAAGTCTCAGAGTATAAAATAAATATGGAAAAGTCAGTCACATTTCTATACATAAAAAAAGAAACAAATAGAAACCCAAATGAAAGCACAAACTCATTCGCAATAGCCACACACAAAAATGAAATACCTAGGCAAATTCCTAACCAAAGAAGTGAAAGACCTTTATGACAAAACTACAAAACGCTGCTCAAATAAATCAAAGATGACACAAACAAATGGAAAAATATTCCTCAATCATGGATTGGAAGAGCCAACATTGTTAAGATGTCCATCCTACCCAAGGCAATCTACAGATTTAATCCAATACCCATCAAATTACCAGCAGCATTCTTCTCAGACATGGAAACAGGAATACAGGAATTCACGTGGAAACATAGGGAACATAAATGACCACAAATAGCCTAAACAATCCTCAGCCAAAAAAAAAAAAAAAAAAAAAAAAACCAAGCAGAAGGCATCACACTCCCAGACTTTTATTTTAGTTTTATTATAAAGCTACAATAATCAAAACAGCCTGCCATTGGTACAAGAACAGGCATATAGACCAATGGAACAAGATAAAGATTCCAGAAGCAAAATCTCCATTTCTTAACCAACTCATCATCAACAAATCCTCCACCAACAACCACTGGAGAAAGGAGAATATATCCAGTAAATGGTGCTAGGAAAACTGGCTGACCACATGCAGAAGACTGAAACAAGAACACTACCTATCACCATACACAAAAATCAACTCTAAACGGATCAAAGACATCAAAGACTTAAACATAAAGCTTCAGATGATAAGAACCTTAGAAAATGCAGGAGACACCCTTATGGAAATTGGAACTGGCAATGAACTCCTGATCAAAACCCTAAGTACTCATGCCATAAGAGATAAGATAGACATGTGGGACCTCATCAAAATGGCAGGTTTCTGCAAAGCCAAAGAAACCAGAGAGAGTGGGGAGACAGCCCATAGGCTGGGAAAAAAAATATTTTCCAACCATATATCTGACAAAGGCCTAACATCTAGGATCTACAAGGAACTCAAATGTGCTGGAAAGAAAAAAAAAAAAAAGCTCTGTTACAAAGTGGACAAAAGATATGAATAGACACTTCTCAAAAGACAACGTACAAGCAGCTAACAGATGCCTCAAAAATGCTCAGCCTCACTAATCATCAAAGTAATGCAAGTTAAAACCACACTGAATTACCACCTAACTCCAGTCAGAATGGCCATCATCAATAACTCAAAAAATAACAGATGCTGGAGAGGATGTGGCAAAAAGGGAAAACTTCTACACTATTGGTGGGAATGTAAACTAGTACAGTCTCTGTGGAAAACAGTGGCGATTCCTAAAAGATCTAAAAATCACCTCCCATTTGACCCTACAGTCTCCTTACTGGGAATATACTTGAAGGAACTCAAATCACTCTATGAAAAAGATATCTGCACATGCATATTTATTGCAGCATTATTCACAATAGCAAAAACATGGAACCAACCATGCTGCCCATCGAAAGAGGAATGGATTTCAAAACTGTGATACATATACACAATGAAATATTAGACAGCTATAAAGAAGGACAAAATTATGAACTTCCCAGTAACATGGATTAGAGGCTATAATACTGAGTGATCGATCACAGAAACAAAGAACTGGGTATCACATATTCTCACTCATAAGCAGACCTTGAACAACTGTCATAATACTATAAGAAAGGGATTGACAGTAGCGGGAAACTGTCAGGGGAGGCAGGGAGTGATAGTGGCAGTAGTGGGAAACTGTCAGGGAAGGGGGGTGCACACCTCATCAACAAGGGTAACTGCATAATGAGCATTTATACCTAACCCTGAATTATACCCTACATATTTAAAATAAAATTTCATTAAAAATAAAACAATACAGGATCTCTCAGCCTAATTTTGAAGTATGAGATAATTGCTAATTAACTATAAGCATCCTATTGTACTATAAACTAAAAATCATTCTAGTATACTGTAATTGTTTAGTACGTAAACCCCACCCTCTTCATCCTTCCCCACTCACTCCCCGTTTACTAGTAACTTCCAATCATTCTATTCAACACAAATCTTTAGATTTTTTTTTTTAAATTAAGCACATATTTTAGGAAACAATAGGGAATTTTTTTTCTTTCTGTAATGGTTTAAAACCCCCAAGCCCATTATAGTAACTTAATTTTTTAAAATTGGTTTTCTGTTTCAATTACTATGAGGAAACAAGAAATTTGTCTTTCTTTTAAAAACCTTTCTTTTTTTTTGGAGTTTTAAAAATCTTTTCTTTTGTTGCCCAAGCTGAAGTGCAGTGGCAGACCTGGCCACCACAGCCTCGAACCATTGGACTCAGGCAATCCTTCCATCACAACCTTCCAAGTAGCTGGAACTACAAACACATGCTACCACACACAGCTAATTTTTGTGATTTACTGTAGAGACGAGGTCTCACCAAGTTACCCAGGCTGGTCTTGAACCCCTGGCCTCAGGCAATCCTCTTGCCTTGGCCTCCCAAAGTGTTGGGATTACAGGCTGAGCCACTGTGTCCAACCAGAAGTTTTCTTTTTTATGCCTAAATAATATTTCATTGCATCCAGATACCATTCTTTCTTTATCCATTCATCTGTTGATGGACACTTAAGTTTATTCCAAATCTTGGTTATTGTGAATAGTGCTGCAGTAAACATGAGAGTGCAGGTGTCTCTTGAATATGCTTATTTCCTTTCTTCTGGATATATACATAGCAGTGAGATTGCTGGATCATATGGTGTTGGGAGCCAGGCTTGGAGGCCCTCCTGATTGACAAAGTCCAGGTGCGCTGAGGACCCCGGCCACAAAGTGAGTCCGGGCAGCTAAGACCCATCTGTCTTCCATCTTTGCTGTTTGTATGGTTGAAGAATTCTGTACAGTTGAGCATGAAGAGAACAACACGTTTATGTGAAGTACTCACAGCTAACCTGGGAATGTCATGGTTCATTTTTCCATTTCCCACTATGCCACTTGGCCTTTTCTAACATATGCAAGGGCTAAACTCTGAAGCACATCAAGAATGTTTTCTTTCACTTGGTTATAAGTTACTAGATATTGCTTGAGTAAAAAATGATATAAGCATATTCACTCCTTATTTGATTTAGAATTATGTAGTTTAGTGTTTAGATATAAGGTTTTTTAGAAGCACAAGTTTATAGTAAGTTCATTATGAATTCATTATAGTAGTTCTATTTTTAGTTTTTCAAGGAAACTCCATAGTGTTTTCCATAATGGTTACACTGTGTTAAAGTCCCATCAACAGTGTATGTGCGTTTCCCTTTTTAGTCACATCCTCAACAGCACTGGAGTTTAGATTTTTTTTTTCTAGAAATGAAATGATGCTAACATATTTTAAGATAGTGAGAACTCAGTCAGTGTTGCTATTAAAAGATCATTTTGTGGTGGCTTCAAGGGAAGGTAAATGAGGAAAAAAATGGAAGGAGATAGAGAAGTTAAAAGTCAAGTAAGGAAAGATAACAGTCTAGCATAACTTTGTAGTGGTGAAGATGGGAAAAAGGCAGCAGATTTAAAAGATATGTAGGAGAGAAATAGGAAGATTTTAATAATTAGCTGGATGTCAGGAAGATAATGTTATAGGTGACTTTCCCTGAAGCTGATTCCATAGTAGAACTGAGTGGGATGTGTGCAAGAAGAGAAGTAGGATTGAGCAGAAGAAATCTAGATGTAGTCTCAACAAATGCCTTTGGCGACACTACAGGAAACTTGAGATGAGAAGGCACTTCAGAACTCTTCAGAACTGAGCATATCCCAGCTATTGAACTTGACCTTAAGCATGTCCTTAAGTAAGACCGCTCTCTTTAGCTAAGGGCAATGGAGTTGTGGGCCCAAGTGTCAGCTGTTAGTTCGACCCCTTGAGAATAAATGTTCCAGTCTTTAAGGTCTGTGAGGAATCTGGGCAATACACCATTGCATCCACTGAAAAGAAGGAAAGGACAAGATTGCAAATGGCCATGAGATATATGATTTAAAATAATAATATTAAAAGAGATATATGATTAAGGTAATCTAAATATGATTCAGGGACAGTTTATAAACATATGTTCTTAACAATAACAGTAGATATGTGGTATAGTTTACATTCTTTTTTAGAACAACCAATAACAGTAAAAGCCTTTCTATTATTGTCCTTAAAGAAACCGAAGAGGCCAATAAGGAATTCACATCTCAAGTTGTTGAGAGTGTGTCCTAATTGGAATAATGAGAAACACTCAACCTCAGAGAAGTAAAAATATTAATGGACTTTGGCTATTTAATCTCTCAAAAAATGTTTACTCAAGCATTTAAATGTAGCATTTCAGATTCTAATACCAAAACACTAATAACATCTTTTCCTTAAATGAGATGGAACCAAGTTCCCAGTTAAGCAAATAGCCTTTCTTTAGAAAGAATAAAGTTTATTTTCTGTCTAATATTACTAAAATTAATGTTGACATATTCAATGTCAGAGTTCTCCAAAAGTTTTTGCTAGCATATTTTTAATTTATTAAAACCAGATGTATCTCCCTATATAATTTTAAGTTGCCACCTAAAATCTTAAATAATTTCAATGGACAAATTTTCTGGCATATTATACATTGCATATGTGCTCTAAATATAAATTTTCTCAAACCCTTGAAGATACAAATTTAGATCATTCAGTTTACAAATAAAGTGTTCACCATATAATCTTATCTGTAAAGTCAGTTCTCAGTGTCAAATATATCAAACAAATTATATTGGATTTCAGCTGAAAAGGTATAACTTCATCTTTTTTTTTCCTTTTAAGCTGTGTTCATTCTTAGTTCTGAATGGATAGAAGGAAGGAAGAGAGAGAGGAAGGTATGAAATCATACCTAGGCAAGTACACTACTTATGGCAAGTGAGAATCTAAAAAAAGATTATTTTAAAGAAATTCACACCTGAAGTTTCAACATTACTCTTTAACATGGAAAGTCTTTGTGCTTTTCCAGGATACTTTTAGTCAAGTATGAAGAAAGCTGCTTTAAAGATAGATAGAAATCTGCAGTTACTTTATATCATAGTAGTTTTTACAATCACTACTTTTTTGTGATTACTTACCACTTGGTTTTTAGTACTATATCAAAATCAGAGCAAAACATTTAAGCTGGTTTTCGTAATATTTATCACTATATTTTACTAGATCATACACTTATTTGCCTACTATTATTGCTTGCTTCCCTCCACTATAATGTAAGTTACCTGAGTGTAGTGTGTTCACAGCTATATTTTCAGAACTAGAACAATAAATCAAACCATTTCTCAAATACATTGCTAGATTTAAACAGTTTGTGTGTGTGTGTGTGTGTGTGTGTGTGTGTGTGTGTTTAGAAACCACTATGGATGAGTAGCTAAGCAGGAGCCTTAAAAGAGATGTTGGAACTATCAAAGTGGAAAAAATAAAATTTGAATAAACGTCTATTTCTCGTTAGACATACTGCCTAATTACCAAGTCCACTTTAAAGTCAAACCATAGCTGAACCCACCAAAGGTGCACTGAGACCATTTGTATTATTCACACTGTATTTTTTCTATTTAAAGAACAGGGTTTTTTTCACATATAAAGGAATTGTGAAAATATCTTCTTTTATATTTAAAGATGGTGATTTGTTAACTATTACCACAAATGTTAGAACAATGACAAAAAATGTTTACACATTCTAAGTGTAAATGTGGTGCTTTCAAACACAAAATTTAGTTTTAATATCTGATAAAGTTTTATAAGCTATACATATGGTTATATACGTAAGCACACATTTAGTTATTATTCATGAAATAATTTAAGATCATGAAACTTGTTCATCTTGACTTTTTCTGAAGGGATTTGCCATCAAATTTAATATATGTTGCCTATTAGAATTCCATATTTGCTTGTGGGTGTGTGTGAACTTAAATTACTCTTTCCAATTTTACTTTAGCTTACACTTGCTAGTCTCTTACAATTACTATTTTATAGTAATATATGTTAACTGGATTTTTCCATTTAAATTTACATATTGAACTGTGAAAAGTAATATGACACACAGCAATATTTACCCTGTCAATAATTTTCAACATTCATATATAATTAAACATATTAAAAACTAAAATTAAAACTTTAAATTACTTCAAAGTACTAAGATATCTTTATTTTACTCAGTGAAATTTCTCTTTTAATACATATTCTACGTGTTAGAATTTTGACTGATTGTATGAGTAGACCAAATTCAAATAATAACTCTGCTTATCTGCATTCTAGTATCTTTTTCAATATTAGCATTTCTACATGCAATACATTAATAATTTGAAAATGCCTATCTTATGTTTGCAATAACTTCAGTTGACAACAATACTGCATGACACTGTTGAATATTTTATTTCCCTAATATTATCAAGTCATAATTAACAGTAAAGAATTGAAAACATAACAATGTCTTCTGACATACTTTTCATGTTGTATCTTTTGTTTTGGATCAAATTCTATTTAGAATACTCCTTTTTTTACTTCCAATGATTCAAAAACGTAATAGAATATTTAGCCAATAAAAATTATATTAAGGTGAAGAAAAGTTCTTCTTTTAATATTATTCCTTTTGTTTCTATATCTAAAACATCACATTTTTACTATTTACTCTTTTAATCTTCTCAACTAAGATTTCATTACCTTATTTAAATTTTCCAGTAAAATACATTTCCTGTGGCATAGCTCAATTTTTTTCTAGAAAATAGACTTTCTTTTTAATAACTTGCAAATAGAAAAGACAAAACATCTCTTTAATTTAAATAAACACATTTTTCCTTGAACAGCAAAAAATTTACCAAAAACTCATAATTTTTACACCAGTTTTAATTGTTAAAATTAAAGCAGTTCATAGATCTTATAACTGTCTAGGATAATTAAATAATTATATATAGTATAAAGCTGAGTTTATTTTTTATTTTAATATTAATTATTACTATTACTACTGCTATATATAAATTACAAAATCTATATTGTTCTATAATCTCATAATGTTTATATTCTTCGTAATTTATTTTAATGAAATAAAAAAGATGGAACTACAAGAGGAGGAGGAGGAAGATACTAGAAAATATAAAGAATATTAATTATCTAATGAGCAGATTAAATATTTATATCATATTTTTTCAGTAAGGTTTAAAATTAACCTTAAAATTGGTTTGTACATTAAACTTTGGAATACTTTGTTTTCCTTTATTAAAAAGTTATTACTAAATGAAGTAATTTGTTTTACACTAAATAATTCCTTAAGATAAGTATTTAAATACCCCTAATTTATGATGATATATGTAGCATAGTAGAGATGGAGATAGATTCTTAAACATGATATCAAAACAAGAGTGGCTTCTGTAGGAAAGAGAAGTTGACCTAGCAAATATATGAGATTCAGAAGACATACAAACTCTTGTGAGACTGAATTGTAGAAGAAGATAAAAACACAATTGTCCTATAAACACATTGATAAATTTTCTACAAATTTGAGTTTTTTAATGAAGTTTTCTAGTAATAGTGATCAGATTTCTACAAACTTTTCTATTAGAAACAAAAGAAATAGATGTGCTGAATAAAAAACAAAAACAAAACAAGCAAACAAACAAAAAAAAGTGGTTGGTTTCTGAGAGCTACCAAAACAATAGTAATTTAAAATCCCAAGAACTGGCAAAGAAGGCACAAAAAGTGTAAGAATTGACAAAATTGACTAAAACAAAAAAAGTTAACACTAGTAGAGGGGATGAGACACTAAGCACAGCTTTTGGCAACTTACACCTGGGTTGGGCGGGAAAATGAACCTGAATCTTTTGTTATTGTATCATTTTATCTACAAAGGCTTAAGGGAGTTGGACACTGCCAAAATATAGATATAAAGGTATCAGTAGTGGGCAGATGGCAAATTAAGTACTCAAAGAAAAAGTAACTGTTTCAAGTTTGTGTCCTTGGTAGCAAAAATGGGCAACTTTAATGAGTATCCTACTATCTCACCTAAAGGCATTCACTATCAGTTGCCACTGTTCACTTTGTAACATTGTGTAGTCATAGAAAATAGCACACAAAAAAGGTGGTATAGGTCTGAATGTCCATTTAACGGGAATTCCCATACCATTTTTAACTGTGAGTTCAGGATATATTTTGCTGATAAATATAATTTCTCACAATGGTTCTGACTTCATAAGATTTGCATTGATGAGTTAAACTGATCATCTATGATAGTATAACGCCCTATCATCCATCTATATGCAACTGTATCTTGAGTCTTTTTATCACTTTCAGATTCTGCCACCTATTCTAGTAATGACTTCTATTTGTTAGCATTACAAATTGATGCACAATTATATTTGTCATAAAGTCTACTTTAAACTTCTAGGTAGCCTCCTATTTCTAATTTATCAAACCTGGTGATTCATTCTATACTTACCTACTCTTCTTAATTTTAAAATCTTTTGATCTTGTATTTGCTTCTTTAAGTTTTTTTTGGGTGAAGTTATTATTTTAAGCCTTCATTCTCAGCCATGCCATCTTACAGTTTTAGTTATCTGTCTTTTAAAAACATAACAGCTATCCTGGCAGGTATGAAGTGATATATTTTTATGGTTTTGATTTGAGTTTCCCTGAATGTTAGTGACATTGAACGTTTTTACCATACCTGATGACGATTTATATGTCTTTTTATGGGAAAATTTCTATTCAAGTCCTTAATCGCTTATACATTGGAATATCACACTTATTTGCTATTGAGTTTCAGGAATTCTTTTTTTTTAATATGCAATATCTTAATTGATTTCAACCTTGATTCGTTTTGTTTATTTTAAAGATGCAGGGTATAAATCAGGATTGGATATACATGTGGTCTAAGTATAGGTGAAGTTTGGGCCTCTCATTGGCCCTCATTTCGCCTGGATTAGGATCAGGAAACCTTATTGATTTTATGTGCCACCTGCCCCACCAGCACTGTCCCACTACTGACAATCCCTTTCTTGTAGTATTGTGATAGGTAGAAAGAGTCCACTTATGAGTGATAATATGGGATACTCAGTTCTTTGTTTCTGTGGTAGATCACTGAGTATAATAGACTCCAAATTCATCCAAGTTGCTGCGAAGTCCATAGTTTTGTCCTTCTTTATGGATGCATAATATTCCATCATAT
This sequence comes from Cephalopachus bancanus, assembly GCA_027257055.1. Taxonomy (NCBI): domain Eukaryota; kingdom Metazoa; phylum Chordata; class Mammalia; order Primates; family Tarsiidae; genus Cephalopachus; species Cephalopachus bancanus. The sequence goes on from JAPVLO010000268.1 coordinate 3,109,870, forward strand.
AGGAGAGCAACACCTTATTAGATACATGGAGTAGAAATATTTTCTCCCATTCCATTGTTTGTCCCTCTGTTTAGTCTGCTGATTATTTTATTTGCTGCAGAAAGTTTTAGTTTGATGCAGTCCCACTTGTCTATTTGTGTTTTTGTTGCCTTCCTTTGGTGTCATATTTTTAGAAAAAAACATTACCAGGGCCAATGTCCTAAAAGTTTTCTCTAATGTTTCCTTCTAGGAGTTTGACAGTTTAAGTTCTTAGACTAAGTCTTTATCCATTTTGAGTTGACTTTTGTGTATTAGGTATGAAATTATGTGTTCAGTTTCATTCTTTTGTGTATAGATCTCCAGTTTTTGCAACACAATTTATTGAAAAAAGCTATATTTTCACCCATTGTATATTCTTGGCATTCTCATCAAAGATTAGTGGACTGGTTGCATTTCCATCAACAAGGTGCAAGTGTTCACATTTCTGTACATCCTCACTAAAATTTGCTGTCATCCTGACAGGTATGAAGTGATATCTTTTTGTGGTTTGGATTTGCAATTTCCTGAACATTAGTAACACTGAACATAGGGGTGTTTTTTGTTTTCTGTTTTTGTTCTCTATTGTGTTCTACTGATCTGTGTGCCTGTCTTTATGCCAGTATAATACTCATTTGACTACTGTAGCTTTGTTATATGTTATTTTTTTAGGTGAATTAGCTAATTTAATACTTAGAACAAACTCATAGTATAGATGCAATTATTACCGACACATTACATGAAGAAATTAGTTATTGCTGGTCTTCGGCAGATTTTGGGGTTCCTCTTCTTGTAATATGTTTTGAAATTAGGTCAAGTCTGCAGTGGCTGTGAGCATGGCATCGCACTCCAGCCTCGGCAACAGAGTGAGACTCTGACTCAAAAATCAATCAAGTAATCAATCATTCAATCAATCAATAACCAAACACACTTAGTTCAGCCTCAGTAAAAAGCGCTTACAGCATATAGTAATGTCCTAGGCCTTCACATTCACTAACCACTCACTGGCTCATACAGAGCAAGCTCCCTTCATGGTAAGTATATCACTTATTCTTTTTTTTTTTTTTTTTTGAGTTGGAGTCTCACTCTGTCGCCCAGACTGGAGTGCAGCGGCCACTCCCGGCCACCGCAGCCTCGACCTGCTGGGCTCCGGCGATTCTTCCGCCTCAGCCTTCCAGTAGCCGGAATTACAGGCATGCGCTACCACGCCCGGCTGATTTTTTTTTTTTTTTATTGTAGAGACGAGGTCTCGCTGCCCAGGCGGGTCTCGAGCCCGCGGGCTCAGGCAATCCACTCACCTCAGCCTCCCAAAGGCTCAGGATTACAGGCTGAGCCACCGAGCCCGGCTTATTATTCTTTATACCGTATTTTGACTGTGTCACCTCTATATTAGACATGTTTAGATACACAAATACCACTGAGTCACTGCCTACAGTATTCAGCATAGTAACATGTTCTCCAGACTTGTAGCTTTGGATCAATAGACCATTCCACAGAGCCTACATGTGTAGTAGGCTATACAATCTAGATGTGTGTAAGTACACTCAATGACTTTGTGTTGTTTCTACAACAATAAAATTTCCAAGTGCAACATGACCGTGAGTGTGTGTATGTGTATCCATGATTTCTTCTACATTCACGTCTGATCAATTTCTTGCTCAAAATTTTAGAACTAATATCAAAAAAGAATATTGTAAGCT